>CM026270.1:2410000-3610000 GCA_014851425.1 Senna tora | reverse complement strand
ACTCTATTTCATACGTATTGTAGGCAGAAAACCAAATTTTCATAGCTCTATGAAATATATTTGGTATATCATAATCCCTTTCACAAAATTTTTATAAGCCATCCCCAAATAAAATATAAATATATCAATATTAAGCTCACAAAAATTAAAACCAATATACCAAAAATATATATTTATTTATTTGAGTTATATATTTTACCAATAAAAACTCAAATATTTATTCCCGTTATTCTTATTTTTCTTTTGCTGCATATTTGGGATTAGCCATGAATTATCTTAAAATTATTGGAGCAACAACCTGAAAATAAGAATAATCACCAAAAATAGGGAAATGTAAAATTGTTAGAGAAATCATAAAATGCGTGGTATCGGACTGAGGCACGGATATCTCGCTTTCTTTAACGTAATTCACACCTCCCACGGGTTGATTTTGTTATATCACCCAGTGCAGTGGGTACACAGACGTGTTACCTTCAGGATACAACAGCACAGTACTTGCACGTTTGTCTACAACCTCTGCACTTAGGAAGTAGACATGAGTCTGTCTCCCACACCTTTATCTACCCAAATAACACATATAATATATATGTTTTCTCTTCACGTTTTATATTCATACTTATATCTCATATGTATATATATATATTAGTCTAATCGACACATACTTATATAGATGCCCCAAATGTACCGTTGCACTATTGTTTAAGGTCTTTTAATGTCAATAATTATACCCAAAATGTCTAACCATTTGCAACATGATGGTAGACAAAATGTCATTAAAACACAAACCAACAGCTGAGGCTTGACATTTTGTAACCTATTAATTTGTCTAATTAATTCATTTTATATAATTTATAATAAAAACCAACACACCGTCTCGGAGGTTTCAACCCTTTTTTTGAGAGGTGCACCACTTTTTCCCTATGATGCTTTGAGTTTTGAAAAGGTCGGAGTCGCCACCAAATTTTTAATAAAACTTTGAAAAATGTTTCAAAAGTGCTTTGAAAAATAGAAATATAAGACTTGATATGCGAACTAGATTTGAATATTTTGTCAATCCGCTATCTCTGCTATGTAAACTAGATTTTTAGGAAATTCTTTTGGAAACACTTTATCGGACCTTTTTATCCAAAAGTTGCCTCAATCACCGCCTAAGGGCCTACGTAAATATCTGAACGGAAATATCTTACCCGCATTAAGATACTGTAAGTGAATTAGAAAAACATATTTAATTCGAAAACCAAAATATACAAAGGAATGTATCTAATCCGAATTCATCTACCAGGATCTGCAATAATTAGATTCATTTAATCCAATTATGAATCATGAACTAGTCAACCGATATGTTTCAAAACCATAATCGAAGGTAGATAAATTGTAAACATTCGTAGGAATTTTCCTAATTAAGAACTCATAGCTCAAGCGAATCACAAAAGAACCCTAAGGCAAACTATAGAGCTTAGCCACTTATGTTCTAAGAGAACACAAAAGGCTAACGGGTAGAAGATGATACATCTAACTAATTATATTTGTTTTTTATTTATAGGTATTTGGGAGGAACCTAATCCTACTAAGATAAGGATGACTCTGGTTGAACTTGAATTTAAATTCAACTCAAAATCTCCTTTTAAAATCAGATTTAATTTGAACTCCTAAGAACTTGCAAACTGGATTTATGATTGGATTATTTAATCTGGATTTTTTCTAGCTTGCCGCGGCGTGGATGCCTCTTCACCCCAAGCGAAGGACTTGTGATTTAAGTAATGTTATGCGTTTTTCTTTCCTTTTCTGCCCCTATTGCACTTTTTGTCTTTAGTCTTTCTTCGAATCCCTAGTGGCTTATCTTTCCTGGTTTGACCTGAAATAATCAAACAAAAGTATTCGTAACAGTTCTTGGTTCAACCTAAATAATAATAATTATCCAAAAGCCAAAATTTTATTACGAAATATACGCTGAAATCACATATTTTTCACTTAGATGCATGTCAACCTAATTGTACAAATAATGATGCTAAATCATACGATATTACCAATTATTATCAATAATACTAGGAATCAATTCCATTGTAACAATTTGGTGTCATCAATCACCGGAGGAGAAACTGCATGAAGCTCTGTAAAGGCAGCGATGGTGCCATGGACGATGGGAAGCACTTGCGATCGTGAGGGCTGCATACAGGTTGTCACGTATAGTTACGTGAGAGAAACTTGGATAGATTGTGTGCCGATACATAGGAGAGAATTATAGGGAGTTATGAAAGAGTGAGAGTCAACTCTGTGATTGCGAGATCACTTGCATAGGGTTCCGTGTGGAGACACTAATTATACTATTCTAGGCGGATTCTTGGGATGTGGGCCTATTAGCCGTTGAGCCAAGTTCTTATGAAAAGGTGACACGTGTATCTTAAATAGGGCTGGCCAAATTTGATATTATCAATTTCTTTTTCGAAAAATATTTTTTAATGAAACCGGATTCAAAAAAATATTTTTTATTGAAACCAGGTTGGACATTGTTAAAGATCTATATACTATATTTGTCTGCATGTATTTGTTAGAGGTAGATAGTTGTTGTTGTTAGGTAGTTGTGCATTAATTAGGCAGATAGCTATCTATGTGTATATATAGTTGTGTGTATTTCTCCATTAAGAAGTAAGATAGAAATATCTCTGAATCTTGCTTTACATGGTATCAAAGCTATCTTAGCTTCTGGGTCTGTGTCTGTGTTTCTTGTTTCTCTTTTTCTGGTGTGTGTTTCTCAGTTCCAAGTTCAGTGCTGTGCACTTAGAGAGGGTCAGCTGAAAAGGTTGATGGTGTGCATCACCGCCGTTGAGGGAAGGAGCAGAAGGTGTCGACAGGCCGTTTCCCAGTCTCTCCGTTGTCAACAAAGCAGCGCGTGAGGCTCACGCGCCGCTTGAAGCTTCTGGGTTGTGTATTGTATAGCTATCGGATTCTGTTTTTCGTTGCTGTGTTGTGATCGCCGGCGACCGTCTAGGCCATTGGTGGTGTTTCCGGCGATTTTGATTCAGTTTTAGTGGTGGGCTTGCTACTGCTTCTTGATGGTAACTCTGTTTCATTAATTTCTTTTGGTGATTTGATGAGGTCTGAGGTGTTATTTGGCTATTTAAGTACTAGGTCATTACATCTCTAGTGTCTTCATCACTCTTTCGGTTGATTTTACTACTGGCATTTTTGCATTATGTTACTGTTTGTATTTTGTTGCTGTCTTGAGCATCCACATATGGAGGAAAGTAAGGCTATTGCTATTAGTGACAGTATTCCCGTGAACTTACGTAATGGCATGCGTGATCTGCATTCGAAGCATGTATCAAAATATAAACATAAAGAGATATTTAAAAAGTAATACAACATGTAAACTCATTCGCTTAAATGATGTGCAGATGTTGTGCAGAGCAGAGCACCGAATAAGAATAAAAAAGGTAGTAGCAAGCATGAATCAATGCAGTAAATAGGTGGTCTTTTACACACATGGGAACCAGAATTTGAAAATTGATACTGCAATTAACCTGCAGATATCAATTAGTGCAACATTTGCAGGACATAGTGATTGTGATATAGGTCAACGATTGAGAGAAATCAAATCACAATTAATTGCCTCAATTAAATTCAAATTTAAATGCTTCATGAACTTAGCCTGTCGTAGCATGTGGATATCAATGATGCCAACTTGGATTACAAATAGATACGTGGACCAATAGTTGTTTTGCACATGGATCATTTAAAGACATGTGGACTGAAGGCTTGAGATTAAAAGTTGAGATAATGATGTGTCAGTTGAGCAAATCACTCCTTAATCCTAGTTGTCAAGCGTTGGCTCTAAGGGTATTCCTTTATATATATAGATTCCTCCAATTAATTGGTCACTAACCCATTCAAGGTGTGCCTTATTAATATGAATTTTAATTAATATTTAACAAATAAAATTACATGATTGAAGGGATACATCAAAATTCAATAGTACATAATGAACTTTTATATTAAATTTTGTCACTTCATTTCTTTCTCAAACTTTTTTTTTATTATCAAAACAGAATTACAAGGTAAGAGAGTACATACCAGTTCCTAAAGGTATATAGGGCTTGTTTGATAACAGTTTTTAAAAACAAAAGAACAAAAAAACTGTTTGACAAGTTTATTTTTTATAATTGTTTTTAAGAACTAAAAAATATATTTGTGTTTTTAAAAATAAAAAAACAAAAACAAGTAAAAGTTGTTTTGTACTCTTATTTTTAGTTTTTTTTTAACATGGAGATCAAACAAATGAGTTTACAAGAACCTATAAATTTCAATTTAGTCCCTAAAATTTTTTATGTCACAAAATTTTACTCATGATTTCAATTTAGTCCCCAAACTTTTTTTTACAAAAAACCTACAAGTTTTAATTTAGTCCCTAAACATTCTTTATGTCCCCAAATTTCATATAAATTTCAATTTAGTCCCTAAACTTTTTTTTAATGTTCCCAAATGGCAAATTTTACACAAGATTTTAATTGGCTAAAATATATAATAAGCAAAAGTATCTTTTATGTCCCCAAATTTTACACAAGATTTCAATCTAGTCCCTAAAATTTTTTTGTCAATTTTGTCCCAAAAGTTTGGAATTGCATTTGATTTTGTCTAAAAAGTTTCAAACGTCATCCTAACACTTAACCTTTTTTATTTGCAGCTGAAACAAATATAAGCTTGTAAATATATGTTAAATGGTACATGTAGAATCAAGTGAACATAATATTAGCAATATTTTCTTCATAAATCTAGGTAATATTATAAAACAACAAGGGATGTAAATATATACTGTTTAAGAGTTACTAATGGAAAGGACTTTTTTTCTTAAGTTTAAAAATTACAACGACCATATTTAAGTTATCAGGACCAAATTTTAATTTTGATGAAACTATAGGGATTGAAAATCTAATTTAACTTAATAATTATCAATCATACACGAAATTCATTATTAATTGTTTACAAAACTTGTTTTTTTAGAATAGTTTCATCAAACAAATTTTTTTATTCTTTTGTTTCCAAAACTGTTTTTGAAACAAATCAATCAAACAAGTTTTTTTGTTTTTGTTCTTTCAAAACTTGTTTTTAAAAATTGTTGGCCAAATTACTCTTTTGGTCCTCAATGTTTGCACCAAGTTTAATATTGGTCCTCAACGTTTCAAAAAGTTATTTTAGGTCCTCAACATTTTTTTTTGTCAAAATTGGTCCTCCAACGTAACTCTGTCTGTTTTTTTTAAATGCTGACGTGGAAGGCTTATGTGGCACACTCTCTCTCCTACGTGCCATATTTGGATGATATGACATCCTCTCTCACTCCAACTCAGCAAAACGACGTCGTTTTGCTGAGTTGGAGTGAGAGAGAAGTGATGCAAAACGGCGTTATTTTGTTGAATTGGAGTGAGAGAGGGTGTTATATCATCCAAATATGACACGTAGGAGAGAGGGTGTGCTACATAAGCCTTCCACATCAGCATTTAACAAAAAAAACCAGATAGAATTACGCTGGAGAACCAATTTTGACAAAAAAAACGTTGAGGACCTAAAATAACTTTTTGAAACGTTGAGGGCCAATATTAAACTTGGTGCAAACGTTGAGGACTAAAAGAGTAATTTGGCCAAAATTATTTTTAAAAATACAAAACAAAAATTATTGTCAAACAACCTATAGTACGTACATTTCACATACTTAGCTATGTCTACCCAACTATTATTACAATAATTAACTGATATTTTATTCTTTAGTACCTCATTTCTTTCTCAAATGACATGAAAGATTGTGGTCCCAGAAAAGATATTTTTTTCCTTTAAAATAGTACATTCAAACTGTACATCATCATATTGTTTTCACATTAATTTATTTTAATACTTGTAAAAAAGAAAAATGATAATGAATGACTTAATTATAAGTATTGTTATTGATTTGTTTGTAGATAAAAAATAATAACTCATTTTTTATATTTATGATATATATATATATATATATAATAATAATAATAATAATTATAATAATAATATAAATAATATATCTTAGAAGAAATTGATTAATTCAAAAATATTTTTTATTTATGAAAAATCAACCTGCTAATTCTAAGTTCAAACCATGAATTAAGTTGGGATAATATTTTATGATATATTTCTGTTGGATATATTGGGTTTAGGATTTAGGAGTGAGGATTCGTTGGAAAGCTCACAGAGAGACGAAGAAAACAAAATAAAAATGATTCTCATCGGATGTCACATGAGCTCGTACTCGTGGCCTAAAGTGGGCTAGATAATCATGATTTTATAATGATTATTCTATAGTTTTATGAAGTCCCACATCTGTTAAATTTAAGATGGGAGCTCTCTCATCCTCTTATAAATAGGAGTGACTCCACACCTTTCTAGTTTCTCATTCTATGTGTTGGAAAATGGGAGTCACGTTTGGGAAACCCCACTCAGTATAATTTTCTTTCTCTTGAGTCTTCTTCCATGCATCAGTCGTGGACATGTGGCTCTACCTCTCGTAGGTAGAATCCTCCGTTTGGTGTAGCCCGTGCGACCCTTTTCAGCGTTCGTCGTTTGGAGGTCAGCCCTGGTGGAGCAGAGGCACTGGCAAGATCCGAGGTTTTAGTGATGACGTCCAAGTTAGTAGTTTCCGCAATGTTTTATATTTGTTTAGATTTATTTTCGGTTTTTCTTTTCGATCCCTAGGTCGGGTCATGTGGATCTGGGCATTTCTTTATAATTTTCTTATAATTAAACCCAACACAGTATGTCATACATATATATATATATATATATATATATATATATATATATGCTCTGGACATTTTGGTATCACAAAAGTAGAGTGTGACACTAAAAAAATAACTTTTTAACTAAATTAACTACCTAATAAATAACTTTTGATGAGTAACTTCCTAATAAATAATTTCTCATGAAAATTGAGGAAAGCGCTGGAGATACAAATAAGAAAAATAGAATAAATTATTATAAAAGTAGTAAAAAATAACTCTCCATAATTTAATAAATTATGTAAAATATAATTATTATTTTAAATAATAATAAATTTATATTATATATTTTAAAAAAATAAATTACTTGCGTGCATCTTTTACTCTCTCTTTATATATATATATATATATATATATATATATATATATATATATATATATATATTGAGGCTAAAGTATTATTATGGTCCTCAATGTTTGCATGAAGTTTAATGTTGGTCCTCAAAGTTTTTTTTTGTCGATTTTGGTCCTCGAGCGTAACACCGTTAACTTTTGCCGTTAACCGGTGTTGTGGCATGCCACGTCATTAAAATATAACATTTAGGAGAGACGGTGTGCCACATAAGCATGCCACGTCATTATTTAACGGTAAAAGTTAACAGTGATATGCTCGAGGACCAAAATCGACCAAAAAAAATCTTTTTGAGGACCAACATTAAATTTCATGTAAATATTAAGAAACAAAATAGTACTTTAGCCTATATACTGATGATTGAGTCGGATTTAAAAAATCTATCAATTCTAATAAACTCAACAGTGATTTATTTCTAATTGGAGGATATCTTAAAAGCAATAATTTAAAGCCCAGACCAATTATAGAAACTAGTTATATATATGGTAGAGAGATCAGAAGTCGGAGATAACATCTACTCTAGCGATGGATTCCGCGGAAGCAAAATCTATGTCAGAAAACTCAGGTTCAGTGGTAGTGCCTTGTGTGAAGGAGCTAGCAAAGCAGCCATTAAAGGAAGTTCCGGAGAGATATTTGCGTACAGATCTTGATCTTCATCACACTTTCTCTTCACCTCATCAACAAATCCCTATCATAGATATGAGTAAGTTGTTGTGCCCAGAATTCCATGCCTCTGAGTTGAACAAGTTCGATTTTGCCTGTAAAGAGTGGGGTTTCTTCCAGGTTTGGCTTATTTCCATCTTCTGATCTCCTTCAATTTCCTACTTCATGATATTTAGGAAACTGGTAAAGAATACAGAGAGTACTTTATATGTATTTGATTCTAAAAAAAATTTTAGATCATATCTTGTCAAATATATTTTTTATCATTTTTTTTTTTTTTAATTTTTTTTTCTATCTCTCTCATTTTTCTCTACAGTACTTTTCTTTATTTTACAGTACTTGACTCTACAGTATTTTACATTCCTTCACTTTATACATACCCTAGTTTGTTCCAACTTGTGATTTTTTTTATAAGAAGCATTAAGCCTTTATTATATTGTAAAAAAAGTCAAACGGCACTTACAATAATTTATAAAAATCCAATATAATAATATTCAAGAATAAACCTTAACAATTGTTGAACTAGGTAAATCAAGTGTAAGCTCAACTGATCATATTTCTTCAGGATGAAAAATCACATAATTCTTGGTGTTCCTAACAGAGTTGTTACTCTTATACGTTATGTATATCAGATCTGAAGTAATCTTTAAAGTTGAAATTGTCGTAGGGTCTTCCAACAACATGATAAACGAGTGAAATTTTTTTAATAAAGATGATTCATAAATTTTAGATACCATTATAATAAACCTTGAATCGGACAGAATCATCTGATTGTCAAAAAAATCACAGAGGAAAACAAATACACTTAATAAAATAAAACAAGCTCCATTTATAGATTTGAATCGATCTAACAATGGGAACTCTCACAAGGGATGACTAAAAAATCAAAAGAAAATCACCACCAAAATTGAAGGACTATATCTACCATATTTATGAAACGATAATAAAAAAATAAGAAAAATAGGGAGGGTTGCTAAATGTTAAATCTGCAAAATGAAACTATTTGAACAACAGAAAAAAAAGAAAGAAAGAGAGAAAGCCATCGTAAACCAGTGTGGTTTAGTGTCAAAATTAGCCCAAGATTTCATTAGTCAATTTTGCTTCAATTTCTTCTTCTTCTTCTTTTTCCTGAATTTTGCTTCAGTTTCTTAAATAAAGAATTATTGTATTATCAAGAATCAAAGCCTTTTCCCCCGACAAGATTGGCCCAAGATTTTAACTGTCCAGCTTTGTTAAAAATAAAGAATTATTGCCTCTGGTTTCATGGTCTTACTTACTAGCTGTAAATCAATGTGCTTTAGTGTCAAAATATTTAGTTATTTCGAATTAATTTCTTTCCTTCTCTGCTGCAAGGAAGATCCCATAATTTTATACTACTCTTAGAAATTTAACCCCTGTATTTTCTCGCTATTCTTGAATGAGAATCAGAATAATTTTTTTTATAGAAAAAGATAAAAATAAAATAAAATTTTTCTGATTCTTTCTCATATTTCCTCAAATAATATTTATTTTACCAGTTTTTATTTTTTTTTTAACTTCTCTAGATATAGACACCCCATGTTTATTTATCTTTTCTTTAACACTTCAGTGCCCACTAATCATAAAATCAGTAGTCCTTGATTTTAAGCATATCCTCATGAATTCATCAAATGTGGCCAATTTCTCAACTTGATTAAAAGATTATGACAAAACAACTACTATTATCACTTCACAAGGAAGAGGTTTTAAAGTATATCTCTCTACCTATATGGGAACTATACCTTAATTAATTAAGTTGTGCCAACTGGTCGAGTGTAAAGCAAAATGTAATTCTAAGGTTATTAATTTTGTGATATTTTGGATGGAATCAAGTTTAGTATTAATCATTTAATGTTACATATTGAGAGGAGTTAGTTGTTAATTTGTTATTGATTTGATAGAAAAAATTAAGAAGTCACTGCTAATATATATATATAGAGTGTGTTATTTTTGTCGGGAGACTCTCCCACCATAGCAAGTACGCGACACAAGTCGAGTCCGAATTAGTCAAAGCAAAGTCTCAGAGGCCGGACAGACAAAAATATATATATGGTGAGATATAAGAGTGGGAATCCTTTACTATCGCCAATGACTAATCGGACAACACCATTTGCTGAGAGCACATGGTCCGTGTTCGAGATATATAAGGTCTCATATTTCTTAAAAGGTCGTGTAATAATTTTTAACACATGTATTTTTAACCTTTACATAAGTGGTACTTCTTTATTCATAAAACCTTGCACCTTCCTTTGTAAAACATAAAACTTAATGATAATATATAATAATAATAAGGTCAAATTACTCTTTTGGTCATCAACGTTTGTACGAAGTTTAATATTGGTCCTCAATGTTTTGAAAAGTTATTTTAGGTCCTCAATGTTTTTTTTTTGTCAAAATTAGTCCTCTCGCATAACATCTGTCTGGTTTTGCCATTAAATGCTGACGTGGAAGGCTTATGTGGCACACCCTCTCTTCTACATGTCGTATTTAAATGACATGGCACCCTCTCTCACTCAAACTCAGCAAAACGACATCGTTTTGATTCATTTAAATGTTATGTTTTGGAAAATTAATCCCTGCGTCAGGAGCTCTGTTAGGGTTTGTAACGTGGGAGACTTACACCGGACTTCCGACGAGATTTTCGCGTCCGTTCATCGGAGCAGATAGTCTCCTCTTCACAGCGACGCTGAGGGGCAGAGATGAGTGACAGATTAAGCAATGTTTCAAGCAAGTATCGTCGAGGCAAGGAGGTGGAGGTTTGTTTCGACGATGACGATGTGGACGAAGGGGTTAAGGAGTGTGAGAATTGCCTCATGGGACGAGTGATCACTACTAAGAGTATTAACAGAGGGGCAATGGAGGTAGCATTGCGGAATATATGGGGTGTGAAGGAGGGGTTGAAGATAGCAGAGATAGCTGAAAGAACGTACCAGTTTTTCTTTGATACTAAGGCGGATGTTGAGAGGGTGCTGAAGGGAGGGCCTTGGTTGTTTTGAAACAGCTGGTTAATCTTACAACCATGGCATAGAGATGCGGAGGTAATGGAAAAGGGTTTTGAGAGAGTTAAAGTGTGGATACAACTATGGGGTTTGCCACCACATTGTAAGACGGAGACGATGGCGAGGAAACTGGGGAGTGTGATGGGTGATGTGATTGATGCAGGGGTCTATGTGGAACAAAGCGACCACAATCGATTTCTTAAAGTGCAAGTAGATATGCCTGTTGATAAGCCGTTAGTGGAAGGCGTTTATGCGACAAGTCAGAAGGATGGAAGGGTATGGGTGGATTTTAAATATGAGAAAATGGCTTTGTTCTGCTGTTATTGTGGAGTGGTTGGGCATGGGGAAGAGGTGTGCAAGCAAGCGGTGGTAGATAAGAAGGAGGGAGTGGATAATTCGCTGGGGCTGGGAGCTTGGCTGAAAGCAACACAAGGTGGGGTGAAGGTGGATGCGAACCCAAAGCAGGAGGAAAAAAAGAGTGAGAAAAGGGATAATAGGCGTCGATGGGGTGAACCGAAGACGACAGAGCAAACAGAGGCATTGACAGAGTTACTCTCGAAGCTGAAGGTTAGCAAGGAAGTGACGTCTCGGGTGAACGAGATGGAGGAAAACAATGACCAAGAGGGTGATTCTAGTAAGCGCCTGGAGGGGGTTCATGTGAGGCAAGGAATGAGTAAAGGAGATATTGTCAGAGATATGGAGTTGGAGTCACATGAAGGTACGGTTAGTGTTAAAACATTAGAGGAGGCACGGGTACAGGAGGATGGAATAATTAATGAGGTGGGAAATTTTCTTGGAGATATGGAGGAGGGGACACGTGAAGGTATTGCTAGTGTGAAAACACTAGAGGGGCCTCGGGTAGAGGAGGATGGAACAATTACCGAGGTAGGGGCTGATGGAAAAGGTGCAGGGGAAGGGGTGTTGGGGGATATTCTTAATCTAATCCCAATAGTTGATGATGTGCAAAAGGTGAATGGAAAAGAAGGTGTGAGAACTGAAATTAGAAGGGTTGTTACATGGAAGAGATTAGCAAGAGGAGACGGGATTGGTGGAGTGGGCACGGTAATAGAGAAAAGTGGGCCTAAAAGAAAATCAAGTGGAGGTGATGAAGGGGGTCAACAAGAGAATATTGCACCGAATGGAGGAATGAAGAGAATGAAGGGTGATGGAGTGCAGGTAATTAATATGAATGATTTATCGACGGGACCTGGTTACCAGGCCTGCCGGTCACATTGAAAATCTTAGCATGGAATTGTCGAGGGCTTGGGAACCAACCGGCAGTTAATTCCTTAAAGCTCCTGCTGCGACAGACGAATCCGTCGATAGTGTTTTTGAGTGAGACGAAACAAACGGCGGGTGAGGCTGAAGCTATGAGAAACAGATTGGGGTTCAGTAATGGCTTATTTCATCAGTGTGAAAGAAGGAAGGGGGTTTGATGTTACTGTGGAGAGATCAAAATTTGATCACGCTCAAATCTATGTCAAAATATCATATAGACGTGTGGGTGGAAGAGGAACGGGAGGATAAATGGAGGTTTACGGGATTCTATGGTGAACCAGTTACCCATCTGAGGTACCTAGGGTGGGATATGCTAAAAAATTTATACCAGCACGATGACACTCCATGGTTGGTAATGGGTGACTTTAACGAGATTCTGAGTGCGAATGAACAGCTGGGTGAGAATGACAGGCCGGAGAATCAGATGCAGTTATTCAGAGAAGCAGCGGATGTGTGCAATCTGCTTGATTTGGGTTTTTCGGGATATCCTTATACATGGAATAATGGGCGAGACGGGAGGGGTAATGTGAAGGTTAGACTTGATCGTGGTCTTGCAAATTCTCTATGGTCTAATAAATTCAGAATGGCTCGAGTGTCCCATCTGGAAAAATCCTCATCGGATCATTTACCAATCGTGTGTGATCTTAGGGGAGGGCAAGGAGGTAGGGACGGTAGGGACAGAAGGGTGAAGACTTTCCGGTTTGAACAACTCTGGTGTGAGTATGAGGAGTGTAAGACTGTGATTGAGTCGAACTGGCGAAATGGGTTAGATGGGGAGGAGGTCGGTGATGTTAATAAGAAGCTGAAAAGGATTCAAATGCAGTTGACGGATTGGAGTAGTAAAAAGTTTGGTCGTTTTCATAAAAGGATCAAGCGACTTCAGGAGGATGTCAATGAGGAATTCTGTAAGGATCACACAAATCAACAGAAGGTTAGGGAGTTGGAGAAAGAGTTAAATTTGGCATTAAAAGAAGAAGAGATGTACTGGCACCAGAGGTGAAGGATAAAGTGGCTGAAGGAAGGGGATAGAAATACAAATTTTTTTCATGAGGCGGCCTCGCAAAGAGCAAGGAAAAACAGTATTAATAAGTTAAAGAGGGAGGATGGGAGTTGGGCGTTGGAACAAAGAGACATACAAGTTGTGGCGCAAAGATATTTTGAAGATATCTTTAAAACATCCAAACCAAGCGAGTTGAATGCGGTGGTTAGTTTAATTCCACAGAAAGTAACGGCAGAGATGAATAATAAATTGATGGCGACGTTCACGGTTGAGGAAGTTAAAGAGGCTTTATTCCAGATGGGTGCGACAAAGGCGCCAGGGGTAGACGGCTTTCCGGCGCTCTTCTATCAGAAGTACTGGAATATTGTTGGTGGGGATGTTGTTGGTGCAACGCTGAATTTTCTGTATAATGGAACATTTTTAGATGAAATCAATAAGACCCGTATTGTTTTAATACCAAAGCAGGGAAAGGCGGAGGACATGACACAATTTTGACCGATCAGTCTGTGTAATGTTCTATATAAGGTTATTGCTAAAACTCTGGCTAACCGTCTAAAATCTATTCTTCCTGAGATTATTTCTCTCAACCAGAGTGCTTTCGTGCCAAATCGACAAATAACTGACAATGTGTGTCTAGCATACGAGCTGATTCATGCTCTAAAAAGCAAAAGGGTAGGAAGGAAGGGATTTATGGCTGTTAAATTAGATATGAGTAAGGCATATGATCGAGTGGAATGGTCTTTTCTTGAGTTGGCAATGATTAAGTTGGGCTTTGATGAAGGATGGGTAAGGAAGATTATGAAGTGTATCTCGTCGGTAAGCTTTCAGGTCAGGGTTAATGGATGTGATTCGGAGAGTTTTTGGCCGCAGAGAGGGTTGAGGCAAGGTGATCCGCTTTCTCCGTATTTGTTCCTCATTTGTGCCGAAGGCCTTAGTGCGTTACTACATTCGGCAGAGCAGAGTAATGGAATTCAAGGCGTGAAGGTTGCGAGACGAGCACCTAGTATATCGCATTCACTTTTTGCGGATGATAGTTTGATTTTCTTGAGGGCGGATGAAAATAATTGTAGATCCTTCAAAGGAATACTAGAGAGTTATGAGAAAGCATTGGGGCAAAAAATTAATTTTGAAAAATCGGCTATATTTTTTAGCCCAAATTGTGACACTGATGTAAGGGTGAAGATCAAAGATGAACTGAGAATCAGGAGTCAGGCGTACAACGAGAAATACTTGGGACTTCCAACTGCAGTAGGCCGTAATAAGGGTAATGCATTTAAATCATTGAAGGAAAGGGTGTGGAAAAAGTTGCAGGGATGGAAGGAGAGATTACTCACCAAGGCGGGTAAAGAGATTCTGATCAAAGCTGTTGCGCAATCAATTCCTACCTACTCAATGAGTTGTTTTCTACTTCCAAAAAATTTATGTAGGGAACTCTCACAGTTGATGGCAAAATTTTGGTGGGGCTCAAACCAAACCTCAGCGAAAATTCATTGGTTGAGTTGGGAGAAACTATGTCTTCCAAAGAACAGGGGAGGAATGGGCTTTAGAGACCTGGAGACATTTAACATAGCATTACTGGCTAAACAATGCTGGTGGTTAATGTGTAATACTGATTCCCTTTTGTTTAAAGTTCTTAAATCCAGGTATTTTGGGGAGACGGATCTTTATCACGCCCGAGTAGGAAGGAACCCGTCGCTTACATGGCGTAGCTTGTTGAAGGGGAGGGATATAATACTATCCGATTTGGTACGTTGTATAGGGGATGGTGCTTCAACAAATATTTGGCAGGACCCTTGGGTACCGGGACTGGGTCAACATGTGTTGGATAGGTTTCTAAGGCAGGATGAAGAGGTTAAATGGGTGGGAGACTTGATCAATGAGCAGAGTGAATGGCGTTGGGATTGTATGCGGAGATTGTTTCCGGAGGATGTGGTTCAGAGAATAAGCAGAATCCATCTAGATACAAGACATGGAGAAGACTGTTGGAGCTGGAGTGGAAATCCGAAGGGCTTCGTCACTGTGAAATTATGTTATAACAGAGTGATGGAGGCGGGATGGCGAGATGTGGAACTGGTGAAGGACTCTGCTGGGTGGGTTCGTGAAGGTTTTTGGAAGAGGATATGGAAGCTGTCCCTTATGCCAAAATACAAGTCTTTCATTTGGAGGGTGTGCCTTGACATTCTTCCATCATGTGTGGCTTTGAATGAAAGGGGGATGGAGATTGATGACATGTGTTTATGGTGTGGTAGGGAACGTGAGAGTTCATATCATGTTCTGGTGGAGTGTAATAAGGTCCGAGAGGTGTGGGAGAGATCACGGTTTGATTTCGGGGATTGTAGGTATTTCAGATCTGTGCTTGAATGGTTGAATGTGGAGGGCGAAGATTGGGCACAGGATCAATGGTGTCTAATGATTATAGCTATGTATCTGATTTGGGAAGGACGAAACTCATGCAGATTTAAAAACGAGAATGTAAATTTCAGTCATTTATGGTGCAGAGCAGCGAGCTTATGGGATGAGGTGGGTAATGTGCAGGAACTAGAGGTGGAGTGTAACATGCGTCAACAAGTGGTGAGGTGGGAAAAGCCAGCGGCACCTTTTTGTAAACTCAATACTGACGCAGGAACATTACCAAATGAAGGTGGGATATTGGGTGGAGTGGTGTGTGATCAACATGGTGTGTGCCTTGCTGCGTTTACAGAGTTTACCAATTTTTCCAATGACCCAATCTTGCTGGAAGCTGAGGCAATAAAGAGGGGTATGGAGTTGGCACTTGAAGCAGGGGTCAAGGATCTTGTGATTGAAGGGGATGCTCAGCTAGTTTTCAACATGCTCACCAATATGGAGAATGCTGCTATGTCTCCGTTTTATCTTATTTGCAATTGCATTTTGAATCTTATTAATATGTTTAGTAATTTTCGGTTCTCTTGGGTACCTAGAACTTGTAATAAGGTAGCCCATTATTTAGTTTCTTTTGCAAAAGACTATGACCATAATAATTGGTGGATAAGTTGTATTCCTCGCTTCATGGCGGAAGTCATTCGTTATGATATTCGTTGAATAAATTTCTCCCAGGTACCGTCTTGGTTCCCTAAAAAAAATGTTATGTTTTGGTTATTTAAATGAATTTTGGAGTGAGAGAAGGTGCCATGTCATTTAAATATGACACATAGGAGAGAGGGTGTACCATATAAGCCTTCCACATAAGCATTTAATAGCAAAACCAGACGGATGTTATACCAGAGGACCAATTTTGACAAAAAAAAACGTTAAGGACCTAAAATAACTTTTTGAAACGTTGAGGACCAATATTAACTTCGTGCAGACGTTGAGGACCAAAAGAATAATTTGGCCTAACAATAATAAGAGAAAAAAGTGAAACACATTGTATATATGAATACAATTGTGTAAAACTCCACGTATATATTTTGCCATTTGGCTAAGTACTTTTCATTATGTGTTTGAACTTTGAAATTGCTCAAGATAGAATTGAATACAACTCAAGCACACACATCTATATTAATATGGCTGTGACCTCTTCTGGTCATTGGGGTCACAAAATAGCAATATTTTCTAATTAAAAAATAACAAACAAAAAATTTGATTGGAAGAAAGGTAAGTGAGGAAATTGGTGGGAGAGAGAAAACATATATGATGATAGTTACTAAAAAAGTTAGAAAGTAAATAACTTCTCATCATTTAATTTATTATTTTAAAATATGATAATAATTCTAATTTAAAATTTTAAAAACTATGGAATATATTATTTTAAAATATAATAATTATATTTTAAAAAATTAATGATAAATTGCATGCACGAAGGTGCATGCGAAGCCTCTAGTATATATATATATATATATATATATATATATATGCTTGAGAATGCTAATAATATGGAGATGCCATATTGCCTTATATATATAACAGTTGATCAATCATGGAGTGGATGTTTCGTTGGTGGAAAATGTGAAGAAAGGTGTGACAGAATTCTTCAATCTTCCAATGGATGAGAAAAACAAGTTTTGGCAGAATGCAGAAGATGGACAAGGATTTGGTCAGCAATTTGTTTATTCAAAGGAACAAAAATTAGAATGGGCTGATATGTTCTTAATGCTCACTCTTCCACAAGAAGCAAGAACCCCACGCCTATTCCCTAATTTACCCCAACCTTTAAGGTGTTCTTTTCAATTTAATCATTGAATAATGACTAAATCATCAAGTTGGTCCCTGAAAGATTAGGATTGTTCCAATTCAGCCTCTAAAAGATGCAAATGTCTAATTTAATCGTTGAAAGATGGTTTTCTGTTCCAATTTGGCCCTTTTTAGTTTTCCTGTTAATTTAATAAACGGTCAGTGACACGAGGACAAGTGACATGTCCCTTCTCTACAGGTGACATATCCCAGTTTGGTACTTTTTAGTTTTTTCGTCAGGTTAATAAACAGCTAGTGACATGTGGGACAGGTGACATGACGATATAAAATACACAGAGAAGGGATATGTCATCTGTCCACATGTCACTGGCCGTTTACTAAATTGACGGAAAAACTAAAAAAGATCAAATTGGGACAAAAAACTATCTTTCAGAGATTAAATTGGGACAATTTTAATCATTCATGACTAACTTAATGATTTACTCTTGCATAATTAAAACATATATATATATACACACACATCTTTGACATTAATATATTACATACACATATCTGAGATTGCAGAAAGAATTTAAACAACTATTGTGTTGAACTGAGAAAGCTTGCCATCAAAATGATTGAACTTGTGGGAGAAGCTCTGAAAATAGAACCCACTGAGATGAAAAAGTTAGGTGAAGAAGGATGGCAATCAATGAGGATGAATTACTATCCTCCATGTCCACAAGCAGAGAAGGTGATTGGCCTCAGTCCTCACTCTGACATTTGTATGCTCACCATACTTCTGCAAGTGAATGAAATGGAAGGCCTTCAAATCAACAAGGAGGGAAAATGGGTCCCCATTAGCCCTCTCCCTAATGCTTTTGTCATCAACATTGGAGACTCTTTGGAGGTAATCAATGTCTAACTAAATTTCACTTCCCTTCTCTCTCAGATCCTAAATTAGTGTTACACTTCACTCTCTTGAGTTTTTAAAAATTATATTTGTTTCTCTTGATAGATTAAAAGAGAAGACAAAAAAAAAACAATAGTAAAAATTATTGAAAGGGAATTAGCTATAAATAACTTAACTATAGAAATGTGTAAAGACAGAACATGTTGGTGTCGCTTGACCCATATAGCCGGCCCCACCTAGTGAGAAAAGGCTTTGATTGTTTTTTTTCTCTTAACAGATAAAAAAAATCTACGATTTCACCATTTTAACCAAAATATTTTTTTTATTATTTATATACTTAAATATATATTTCATTAATATAAAAAAATTTTAAAAAGTTTGAAATAAAATAAATCTATTATTTTTAACTCAAAATAAGCAATAATGAAATTTAATTTTAATTTTTATAATAAATTATAGTTTTTTTGAAAAATTGATAATATTATTACAATATTTTACTTAAAATGGGTGAAATTGTAAGATTAATAATGGGAGTGGATCCTCTGCTATTATTTTTCTCAATCATTCTCTACTATTAGTTTAAAATAATAGTTTTTAATAGTTTTTTTTACAATAAAGCAATTTAGGTGCTTCAAAATATATTTGAGATGAATAAATTTTGCAGTTCAAGTCGTCTAAATTTGAGAAATGACAAACTTTTCTAAAATATGAAATAAATACAAATAAAAGTGTAGTCCCTAAACCATTCATGATTGGTCCTAATTAATGTAGGGTATTCAATTTTTTTTATTTATATAACTCTCATACTTTTGAGAAATGATAAATTTGAGGCACTCAAAACTTTTAATTGTACAAAAAAAATATTAAAATATAATATTTTAGACTAATGGTAGAGAATGACAGAGAAAACAATGACAGAGGATCTATTCTCATTAATAATCTTTCAAAAGATGAAAGAGTAGGCGTGCTTTCAGTAATTGGAATTGACAAAGGAATGAAAAAGAAAAAGTAGGTGGGGTCCTTTTTGTCAAATTTTTTTAAAAAAAATACAAAATGTCTATTATACCCTTTGATTTGACGCCGTCAAAACCTTCGTTTCCTTTTATTATTTTAATATAAGGCGTAAAGTGGTAATTTTATTACATTCCCATTTCATTTTCATTTCAAATTTTTACTACCAAACACATTAAATGCATTTCCATTCTAATTCCCTTTCCCTCTCTACCTAAAGAAACGTGCCTTAGATTTTCAAAGCAGAGAGGAGAAAATTATAATTTTGATATTCCTGCATTGTTTGTCATGTGGTCACATAAAATAAAAAATTCTTCACAGATTGTGAGCAATGGGATATACCGAAGTGTAGAGCACAGAGCAACAGTGAACTCACAGAAGGAGAGGATGTCCATAGCCACATTTTACAGTGCTAAGCAAGAAAGGAATATAGGTCCATCACCATCTCTTGTAACACCACAAACACCTCCACTCTTCAAAACAATTAGAGTCTCTGAATACCGCCGGCGTTTCTTTTCACGCCAGCTCAGTGGGAAATCACTACTTGATTCCATAAGAATCCAGAATTGAATGAGAATGAAGCAAGAAAGCACAGAGGAATATAATTTTGCATTTGAAGCAAATTGATGCACTGCATGCAGATATATATATATATATATATATATATATATATACCTATGTACTTGTGTGGAAGAGCCTTCTCTAGTTCTGGTGTATTAGTTAATGTAATATGATTCTATCATACATTATCATTGATAGTTGTTCTACTTGTGTGAATGTATTTGTAATGGGGTGATCGTATCTCATTAGTATTTCTTATCTTTTCACTATCCTATATGAGTAACAAAATGAGGGTGATGGAGATAGTATAAAATAATTCTAAAGTAGTATGGACTATCTAAATCTTGTATCAAGAAATGGGAAAGGCCAGGGAGAAACGGTGAAAGCTCTTTGAGAAAATTTGAAAAGAACGAAAAATTTTAGAGTTTTCACCCTTTTAATCGAGTTGGCGCTACAATACCATCTCGCTATAAAGTCCCCTGCTTTTCTTTTTTTGAATGTTAATGCTCGAGACTTGTCGTTGTAGTTCAAACACAAAACACACCAAAAATCACACAAAAATAGAGTTAAGGGAGAAAAAACTAAGAATCAATTAGGTTGCCTCCACCTATATGTCAAAAGTTTTACCACTTGCGCTGGCAACAATTTTCCACCGTACAAGTTGTGTTCATTTAATACAGTCATGAAGTGTGTTTCAGAAGTCAAAACTTGTGGCTAAAAGAATGATATTTCATGTCCAAAACAGAGATCCAGCTAGATCGAACCGAGAAACTTCAAGTAAGTTATTAAACACCTTAGCAAAGTGACTTCATATTGCTTAAGCAAGGTCTTGGATTTGGGATCTTATCATTCTTATGAATGCATTTATCCTTGTTGGGAAACTCTCCTACCACAATTAGATGTGCGACACGAGTCGAGAGCAGATTAGTCGAGACAATTCCTTAGAGATTGGGCTGGCGACAAAAAAAAACCTTGACCTCTTGAGTTGGAGACCACATTTGTGTTTGTAACATCTTCTACTCAAAATTCAAAATCAAAGGCTCTAAACTGTCAAAATTGAGCATCGAACGTAGAAACATACACTTCGAAAACTTTTTGCCTCGCTAGTCGTACAACCAACTCATTTAGGAGAAATTCTTAATCTTAGGTACATAATATGCACTACTTCATCCATACATCAACCAATCATTTTAAGCTAAATCTATTTTTTTATCAAGTGGGACCCACAAAAGAGAGAGAGTGAAAAAGTTGATAATTTGGTTAAAGATAATTGGTTGATGTATGGATGAGGTGGTACATATTATATACCTACCTATTTTTTCTCATTTAGTCGCAATTATATATAATAATATGATATTTATATGTACTTTGCTGACTTATCAAGTAAAACGAACATCGACTTGACTCAAATTGGGCTTGCTTGTTTAGGCCTTGTGTGTTGTGGGTTCATGGACTGGGTTGTGGACTCTTGAAATAGAAAATATTTTTTATTATCCTTCATGTATAATGTATTGTATAGTCTAAAAATTGTGATTACTCCTTAGCAACCAAAATTCACAAAATTAAGTTTATACCCAAAAATTATATTTTATCAAAGACTAATAAATAAATATTAAGAAAAAATTTATAATAAAATTGTCGTTTATCATGTCCTTATCTAGTGAGTTTAGGACCTTTTAGAAACAATGTCTCATTTCTTTTTTTGTTTAAACTAAGATATCTATCACAAACAACAATAATTAATTTTCTCGTTGCGGTTCCTTACTTAAAAGATAAATAAATGGCATATAATGCTTGTTACGTCCAAAGATGTGATTTTTCCTTCTCTCTAATTTAGAATGGGTTTCATCTGTCACGTAGGGTGCTTTGATTTTTTCTTTCTCTAATACTTAAAAAAATATATCATTATTCCTTGTATTGCCAACCTTTTATTTTCTTTTAGATTCTTGATGGAAAAGTTGCAAGTGTTCATGTCTCTTGAAATTGTTTTCTCTCAATCTTCTTGCATCTCTTTCTTTCTTTTGCCTTGATCTTGATCTTCTCAAAATCTACAGGAAGGAGTTGCCATTATTGTTACTCGCCCCTGATTTTAATTTTTTTATCTTTATTTTATCAACTAAATAAGTAATATTTTTAGTATCCTAAGTTTGTTGATGATTTTGTCCATATCTATTTATGATTTCAATGTTCTGTTTTATTTACTATATCGACTCAAATTTAAGCATTTACGTCGGAAAGTTTTCAATTTTTTTCAAATTAATGGAGAAGTCTATAACATTTATATTTGTGCAAAACACTACTTCTCTGATATGTAGAAAGTATAATGATAAACATTTTATTGACAATACTAAAATTGATTCGAATTTTCCTCCTAATTTTATTTTACTTATAAAATCAATAATACTTTTATTTTGTTCTTTTTAATTCAACTACGTTTACAAATTATTTTTATGCTTGAAGTTATCTGAATCTTATAAGTGACATTTGCCTTTTTTTTTATTATATGATTTAAAAAAATATATTATTTCTCAAATTTAAAAAGATAGAAATTCAAGTTAAAAATAGTAAAAATGCATTGTTTGATTTATGGGGTGATTTGGTGGTTGGTACTTTAGTACTTGAGACTGCAAATGGAGGGTAAGGGGAGGACACTGGGATTGAGCTTTGACTTTTGAGAGAAGCACTGGATTTCTGGCTTTGATTCCGATAGAAGGAGAGAGAGAGAGGAAAGAGAACTTCATAAACAAAATTTTAACATTTAATTAAATAAAATAGATAAATAAATCCTTAAATATATCCATGTTTTACTAAATATGGATGTCATAACTTTCGGAATCATAATCGCCATCATCGTTCTCTTCTTAGTAGCAGTCTGCTACATCACCATCGAAGGCACTTGTAAGAGTCGTTCTTAGCTCAGCACTTCCAACTCCAACACTCCCTTGGGTTCTCCCCTCTTTTTTCCATTGTAAATCTGATCTCTCACCTCAGAATCCGTTTAGGTTTTTTTTTGGGGGCGCACTGATCTCATGGCATTGTGTAGAAAGCTGATTGAATGGGCATTTCTTGCGGTTTTGGTGCTTGGGTTTTGTTTGGACCCGGGTATTGGGCACGAGGGTCACCATTCTGGGTCCTGTACATCGGAGGTGCATGAATCTATTGATCATCATCATCACCATCACCAGTGTGAACATGGTCATCAACATCACCATCACCATCATCACAATCATCAAGAGGAGAAATTGGCCACTGGATCGAAGCTTCCAGAGGAATTAGCGGAGGAGGAGGATATGAAGTTGTACGGGTTCGGCTTCGCACATGACCATGGCCATGGCCACCACGGTCACTTTGGCGGCACTGAGCTATCGGGTTTAGGTATTTACTTGTTTCTGCCGATACGATTTGATTATGCATGTGTGTAGTTTGCTATTGCGGTTTAGGTGCTTTTGTGCTGGAAAATGGGTAGTTTATATTGATTTGACGCATTGAACTATTCAAGTGAAAAGGCTAAGAAACGGAAATAAATTTGATTATAAGATTTCAAGCGTTCAAATCTGGAAAACAAAGGTGTAGAACTCTATTCTTCAGCGGATCGAAGATTGTATTGATTTCAGGAATAACTGAATTAAGTATTTTATCTTGTGCAAATTGTGCTAGATGTTCACAGAAGTCAAAATTTTAAACTATGGAATGCTTTTCTGTAAGGTGAATTAGAGGATGTGTTTGAAATTTAAGATGCTGATATGTGACACTGTTTGCCCCAAATTAGCTAGAGTTCCTGTATACAAGGAGATTTTGCTGGTATTCTTGAAGCCTTCTTAGCAGATCATGCTACATTTTTATCTTTACTAATAGTGGCACAACCAGTCCGATATAAATTGAGACATATACCACTTCAATTCTTCTTTAATTCACATGCTCTTGTGCCCTTCTAAACATAGTCCACCTTATTTCTAGTGACAGAAGAACAAGAAAGTGTCGATCTTTCTTACTAATTTGCATCAAGAGATGCCAATATCATACAAGGTGATTTATTTTTGTTTATTGTTTGATTAATGCAACTTAACTATAGAAATCATTAAAGACAGAATATGTTGGCATAGCTTTATCCATATAACCGATTCCACCTACTGGGAAAAGGCTTTGTTTGTTGTTGTTTTGATTGATGCAACTTAAATTATTTATTTTTAATTAATTTTAGGTCTTTGGATGAAAGCATTGGGCTGTTCATTTCTGGTTAGCATGGCTTCCCTTATTTGTCTGATTATCTTGCCTGTAATTTTTGGTAAGTAATGTCCTTCCCATTGCATTTTATTTCCATTCAAACTGTTCTAGTCTCGATACCTATTTGTAGTGCACAAACTGAACTGTCAGAGTTATTCACTTGCAGTACAAGGAAAACCATCCAAGGCAGTTGTTGATTCATTGGCTTTATTTGGGGTCAGGTTTCTTATAGTTCCTTTATTACCAATTTCTGGAATTAAATTTCTTTTTTGGTTTTTTTTCTTTCACCATGCTAGTCATCAATATTACTAGTGCATTCCCATATCTTCTGTGATGTTCTGAACTTGTGTAAGTTATCTGATCCTGATGACATTCTTCTGTCTGATATACCGTATGTTTTGGATGCATGAAATGAGCTTCCATTAGGATTTATGTTCATGTAATAATATAAGAAATTCTTTTAGTTGGTGTTGCACTTTTTAGTTGTGTGCATTATACACTTATGATCCTTATAGATTCCGACATGTTGCTAACTAGTGATTCTTACTAAGGTCCTGGGAATGACATAAATATCTTCATCTCTCAACTCCTTTGTTGCTGTTTCACATTTTTTACTTCATTCTCATAAAATATGCCTTTTGCAGGCAGGTGCTATGTTGGGAGATGCTTTTCTTCACCAACTGCCTCATGCTTTTGGTAAGTGATACAGCATACCTTCAGTACAAGTCGGTGCATTTATTGATTTGGTTTTCTATAAATGGGTTCTTGCCAGGAAATTTTTGTAT
This sequence comes from Senna tora, assembly GCA_014851425.1. NCBI lineage: Eukaryota > Viridiplantae > Streptophyta > Magnoliopsida > Fabales > Fabaceae > Senna > Senna tora. The sequence goes on along the minus strand of CM026270.1, from coordinate 3,585,271 downwards.
AAAACAACTTCTTTGCTCACAATAACAATGCACTCTGATCTCTCTTATTTAGGCTGTGTTGGTGGATAAACTTCTCTTGATGTTTGGGCTTACATGAATGCTTATAATTCCTAGTTTTTCATGAAAAGCCCGCTCCTATGGTCAGGCTGATAAGAGGGGAGAGCTTGAGTAATTCAGTATTGAACCTATAAAGGCAAACAATTATGGCAGTTTGATACTACGAAAATGTAAAAAACCTGTAGTTTTGCAAGCTTAAAAATGTTATCACTCCTTGAATTAAATGAAGCATGTGAGAAGTTTTACTGAGACAAAAGAGGAAAATTTGGGTTGTTGATTATATTTGCTATGCACGGATCTTAAATATGAATCCCTTTTACTGCAGGTGGTGAACATTCCCATTCACATGGTAACCATGCAGACCATGACCATGACCATGAGCATGATGCTGGTTTTGGACATGGGCATTCTCATTCTCTCGCAGATCTTTCTACTGGAATATCCATCCTAGGTTAGTGGTGATTCTGTGATGGCGTCTTACTAATTGACCATGCACCTCTTACAAACAGATATGCTGGATTATTGGTTTCTATTTCTTGTTCTGATTAATTTCTTAGAATTTTATATGCATCTTCGTTTCAGTTTAATCAACAAGTATCTTAGCCTGGCTGCAGTGGTGTCTTACTATCTCATTTACCATTCACCACATTGGCACAATGCACGTAATAACTTACCCCAATGATGAAACTAGAGCAGAAATGAAATAAAGAAATAGGCACGATCCTAAAAGATGCTTTGCCACACAGTCACATGGGATGTGAAAAGAACTAAATAATGTAAATGACAGAATAGAAAGTTGATAATGCTTTACGTTTTTTTTTATAGAAAAAGAAATTGTATTAAAGAAAGAAGGAGATTACAAGCACAAGGACAAGCAGTCCTCAAGAATAGAAAGTTGATAGGACCCTGTGAATTCAGCAAGCAGAATCTAAAAGAGACAGGTATGATGAAATATTTCCTCCGATTATATTCACTAAAACAGCAACAGCTAAACCAGCCAAGTACAGGAAATTCAGAAGCAAAATACTGGAAATAAAGAGCAAGAATAGTAAAATAACAATTGGCATTCGAGAGGCCAATCACTCTCCTGTTTTCAGACTACCAAAACCCTCCATGCTACCACCCAAAAACCTCCTTTATGCTCCTCCAGCTAGGCCATTGTCAGAGTTAGTTACACTCTGAGTATTTCCCCCATTTGCCCTTCTTGTCTTATCTGGCTCTTCTTGCTTCTTGGGCTTTTTCTTCCTACTGTAGGTCTGCTTAATTGGAGGCCCATCAAAAGTAAAAACAAGAAGACAAGGAAAAGAAAACTAAAACATTATCTCAATAGGGCCTTCCAATCCCTTTGAATATCCATAGTGGATATTCCTGCCCATAAATAAGACAAAAAAGTAATTCTATCCCACAACAGATGAGGTGAGAGGAATCTATTATTAAAGACCCTAGCATTCCTTTCCAGCTAAAGAGACCATAGTGTTGCCAAAACTGCACATTGCCAAAGAGCTTTATGTTCCTTATTCCTTCCAAAGCCCACAAACTTGATACCCAGAAAAATACCCAGATCCGCCGGACATACCCAATTCTCTTCAAAGAGACCAAACAACATATTCCACATAAACCTTGCCACTTCACAATGTAAAAAAGATGGCTATTCGTCTCAGACCTTCTAAAACACATGACACACACATTCGGTGACAACGCCTTATTGGGACGGCGAGTCTGAAGCATATCATTAGTGTTAATTCTGTTAAGTGCCGTTGTCCATACAAAAGCCTTTACCTTATAAGGAGCCTTTATTTTCTAGAAAGATTTAGAAAGAAACTTAGGATTAGGATTTGGGGTTTTAGTCAAGTATTTAAAAAACGAAGAGCAAGTATATGAGCCCGAAGAATCTAAACTCCAAATCTTGCTATCAGGAACCGAAGAGGCTCGAAAAGGAGCAAGAATATCTAATAACAAAATAACATCTTCTGTAAGTCTATCATTAAGATTTCTGAAAAGTGGAAGTTCCAAGAAATGTGTTCATCCTGATTTATTAAGAAATCAACAATTGGTGCATTGTGTAGCGAAGATAAACCATATAAACGAGGAAAGAGTTCGATAAAAGTAGATTCACCAATCCAATGGTCCTCCCAAAAACGAAAACGAGTACCATCACCCACACGAAGGGAACACGAAGGGAAAGCAAAGTCGAGAAGGAATGATATACCTGAGATATAAATTTCCAGGGATTTGCATGAGTAGCTCTAATCCCAATATTCCCAACCATTCTGTTGAACACCATATTTGCTCTTTATCACCCTATGCCACAGGGAAGTAACTTCCAAAGGGAACCGCCAATGCCATTTAGCCACTGAAGAGATGTTTTTAGACACCAAATTACCTAGACCCAACCCCCTATCCTCCTTAGCCCTACACCAGACTTCCTAACTGACCAACTGATCTTTCTTACTCTCACCCTTCCCCGACCACAAGAAATCTCTCATAATGTTCTCAATTCTACTTGCCACCTTAACTGGGAGTTTAAATAAAGAAAGATAATACAATGGGATACTCGACAACGAAGCCTGAATTAACGTAATCCTACCACCCAACGAGAAGTATGCTCCTTTCCAACTCTCAAGCCTTTTGGAAATTCTATGAATCATAGGATCCCAGAAAGACTCAACCCTGGGGTTCCCGCCCAACGGAACTCCCAAGTAGGTTAGAGGCAACTGCGAAACCTCACAACCCACCATACCGGCTAGATTCTCCACTAAACTATCCTCCTTAGCCCTACACCAGACTTCCCAACTGACCAACTGATCTTTCTTACTCTCACCCTTCCCCGACCACAAGAAATCTCTCATAATGTTCTCAATTCTACTTGCCACCTTAACTGGAAGTTTAAATAAAGAAAGATAATACAATGGGATACTCGACAACGAAGCCTGAATTAACGTAATCCTACCACCCAACGAGAAGTATGCTCCTTTCCAACTCTCAAGCCTTTTGGAAATTCTATGAATCACAGGATCCCGGAAAGACTCAACCCTGGGGTTCCCGCCCAACGGAACTCCCAAGTAGGTTAGAGGCCACTGCGAAACCTCACAACCCACCATACCGGCTAGATTCTCCACTAAACTATCTTCTACATTAATCCCCGCAATCCCACACTTATTAAGGTTAATAGGAAGTCCTGATATAACTTCAAAGACTTAAAGCAAAGAAAACACATTCTGAAAATATTACGTTGTTAAACATGTATGTTGTTTCTTTGCCAAAGTTTCATGATGCTAGGATGCTGTCTGCATGACTATTAGTCTGTTACATAATCTTCTCAATGAATGACAGATATTTTCCGAGCAGATTAAAATAAATCTATTATTTCACATTTGGTTTAGAACTATTAATTACTAATCACTAACCAAAATTTGAAATGTAGAGAATTTATTCTACACCAGAAGATGAGGAGGTTTAGATTTGGAACTTGTGATATATATTTAAAACCCCTTCACTTTTTATTGTTCAAAAGTACATAAAACTACCTTCAGAAAAATGGTTGGAAGATGGAGAAAAAAAAGGGAACAATAGTAGAGATTGGAATTTTTTTCCGCTGTTTATCTATATAGAAGCACGCTTTGAACTGTAATTTGTACTTTTTCATCATGCAAGCCTGTAAATTGTAATATCTTTTCCTCTCTTGGATCTCCAGGTTTCTTTTGTCTTGTTCTTTTTAATCTTGTTTATTATGCAGAAAGGGCCATAGGACCACTGGTTATCACTGTGTTTCTTGGTTCTTGCAGCTGGTATTGTACTCTTCCTTCTTGTAGAGAAGCTGGTAAGGTACGTTGAAGAAAACTCTCAAGGAGTTAATTCATGGACGCATGGGCACCACCACCATCATCACAGCAGCAAGAAAAAATTGAAAGATGATGCAAAAGATGGGAGATTGCTGGATGAGGGAAGAGAAACAGATGGGGTATCACATGACTCTGCAAAGGGTGATAATCCAACTCAATCTGGACCATTGCTTAGAAAGGTACTATAAACAGGAATCTACTGCTGTAACTTTGTTGTCAGGCTTAATCTGAACCAGTGTTAATGTCACATTTTGCTAGCAGTTTCTAGTAGTAAACATTGTTCTGGAGAACGTCAAACAGCCATCAAATGTTAATGATAAACAAGGCATCTATGTGATGTTTTGGTGTATATAGAAGGCTTGTTGCTTTCCTTATTAGTGCCTACATCCAGAATTGGTTGTTTCTACAGGTTGATATAATGCAGATCTTGTAAATATATTGGGCTGGTTTGAAAACTATTTTTGAAAAGACTTATTTATTTTTACAAACAGAAAAACAAAACACCTGTTTGAACGTACTGTTTTCAACTGAAAAATAAAAAGAATGTGTTTTTGGAAACGAAAAATACAAAACAATTAGAAGATATTCTGAACTCCAGTTAAAAGAAAGTAAATATATAAAATAAGTGTTCTCATTAATAGCATGTACATAAATTCATTAAAAAAGCAATACTAACAGGAATTTTTAAAATCAATTTTATAAAAAGTTTTAAAGAATGAAAAACAAAATCACATTCAAACAGGACCATTATTGTTTCAACTTATTTGTAGTATGGAAAAGTGCCAAAATCTGAACAACTTAGCCTTATTTTCTTAATGAAAATAAAAGGAGCTTTAGTAGAATACTGATGGTGGTGGTAGAGTTTATCAGATATGTTTACTCAAAAGTCAATTGATATAATATTTGATACCTTTTTGAATTACAGAGAATTAGTAGTAACAGCGGTAGAGATGATACCCTGGATGCTATTGCTGCAGATAGCTCCACAGATGATATCAATTCCTTAAATGAGAATGAACCAGTTCAATCTTCAAGTCTTGTGTTTGGTTATCTCAATCTTTTCTCAGATGGAGTTGTAAGTAAGATGACATTTTTAATTTGGGTTGAATGAAATGAAAGTTTCCATGTAATTTTGTTACTTGACTTAATATTGCAGCACAATTTTACTGACGGAATGGCATTGGGAAGTGCATTCTTGCTTTATGGATCTGTTGGGGGCTGGTCTCGAACTCTGTTTTTGCTTGCACACGAGCTTCCTCAAGAGGTTCAACTTCATCCTTATTCAATTCACATGGATAATATTGTGCCTATTTGTGGAACAGTAAACATTTAATTGCACAAATCAATTTATTCATAAAACTGTTCAAATTGTTCTATATTATTCATAAAACTGTTCAAATTGTTGTATATGATTGACTAAAAGGCTCAAAGATATATTGGTTTTAATAAGGCATACTATGTAGTCAGATGCATTACTTGCGGCACAGATTATATTCATTGCCATCATTTCTGAAGTATATGTTTCGGATCCTATCTATTCCTAACTTGATACTGTAAAAGAGTTCAACTCTCTTTTGTTGTTCGTTCTCCTTACTTCTTGATGGTTTGTGCTCAACTTAATTAAATGGCAATATTTATTGACTTTTAATCTTTTATTCAGAAGAGTTAGCAGTTCTAAGGTGGTTCTCCATCTATAGTGCACCAATCGATTTGAGTTTATGTCAAACCAAACCATAAATGATCGGTTTTTAGTGTTTTGAGCCTTTTTAACTTGTCAAATTTTGACATTTAGGGTATGTTTGGGAGTGAGGAGGGAAGGGGAGGGGAGGAAAGGTTAAGTGATAAGTTCTCCTCCCCTTGTTTCGATCCTCCAAAATCCCCCTATATGGGATAATAAAAATTAACAAAGGGGGAAAGTTACGGAAAGTTCACATAAAATCCTCCAATTCCTTCCCCTCCAAAATTTTTACAACCAAATAAGGGGAAGGTTAGTTTTCCCTTGCCCTCCATTTTCCCACTGCCAAACACACCCTTGAGTTTATTAATCAAACACATAATAATTAAATGACATCAAATAGTCCCTTTAAACTATTGCAATAATAGATTGCATTGAAATAACAACAAAGTAAGTAAGCTAGTGACATATGATTAAAAGTACGCATCTTGGTAATTGATTGATACTATGATGGAACCCAAGTGACAAAGCTAGCTGGTGAGGGGTAAGAACCAAGCCATTTAAGTACCCCATTGAGCATCCCCTGCTACTTGATGTTGGATTTGGATAGCTTATACTACCCTCGGGACATCCCATACTATCCCCATCCTCATCACACTAGAATTCTTAGGTATTCTAGGAATTTGATTCAGTATTTGTCATGGTTATTGAAATTCATCATACTAAAAAATGGCATCTCACTCTCAAATTCACACTAGTGACTAGACTTAATTTTGAGTACAACTTGCCAAACATTCTAAAAGCAACTTAAGAGCCTGAGTTCCAAGCATCTTCTTGTTTCTGTTCTTCCCCTTGCCAGTTCGAAGTCTTGACTTGCTAATTGAAAGCAAAATGCTCCAACCAACAAGCCACAAACACAAATGGCAATTCCATGCATCTTAGACCATATAAATAACATATATATATATATAATAACAATAATAATAATTACTTTCTTGTCTTCTTTATGGGCTTTGTCGAATGGTCTGTTTAGAGGAATGTCCATTATGGATATTCAAAGGGATTGGAAGGCCCTACTGAGATAATGTTTTAGTTTTCGTTTACTTGTCTTCATTCATTTTCTATTCCTGAGGACTGCTTGTCCTCGTGTTTGTAATCTTCTTTTTCTTTAATACAATTTCTTTTTTCTATCAAAAAAAAAAAAATAATAATATATATAAGCAATTTGGTTTGGTTTTTTGACAAACTAAACCAAACCACTAACTAATTGTTAAAATCAAACTTATCGAAATCGAATTTCGGTCGGTTTTGTTTAGTTTGGCTACGGGGCATCGATTTTGAACACTCCTAACATGAAGGGCTTTTGGAGCTATGGTACAACAAGAGGATGGGTTGCATGTGCATGTGTGATGGAGATGGGTTTATAATGGGATGTCATTGGGTAGTACACTAGTATGAGCTTGGTTCAAAAAAGTACTTTAGTGGCTTGGTTCTTTCTCCTAAACGGCTAGCTTTTTGAGGGAAGGTTCCTCAAATCACTTGGGTACCATCAATGTGCCTGAGTTTAACTATTTAACTATGGTGCCAATCATTAAAATATATTCATAATTCATATTCATAAAGATTCGACAAGGTTTTAAACTAGTTGTCGAGTACCTTATGCAACCATCCTCTTTTAATAATTATTAAAATAAATGTATATAATTATTGTGAGGATCTTCCATAACATATGATCATAGAGAACGATAAATCATAAAATTGCTCCTAATTGGTAAAAGCTACTTCATTACTTAGGAGTGAGTTTGGCCTAACTGCTATGGAGGTTTAGTCTTTATCTTCATTTTTAATCTAATCCCTTATGTCATTAGAAAAGTTACGTGCTCCAGAAACTGAATCCAGTGCCCTCCCTGTTTGTCCTTAGCTTTTGACCTCATGTTAACTTGTTATTCAGTTCCATTTACATCAGCTTCTCTGTCATCATTTTGGAAGGATCAGTAAGGAAAGGTGTTCTTCTTCGACACTTCCCTGCTGAATAGTAATCACTTTTCCCTCGTTTTGGGTTTCCATATGTAATTTGTGGTTTTAGGATGGCATTGCTCTTAGTACTTTGGTTCTTTTCCTGGATATCTTTCTTCATTTTAGTTATTGATGATACTCTGACATATATAATGCATTAATTTTATCAGTTCTATTTTTTACCCCACCCAAAATTTTATATTCTTTGTTTGTTTCATACACAGATTGGTGATTTTGGTATTCTAATAAGGTCTGGATTCAGCACATCAAAAGCACTGTTCTTCAACTTTCTGTCGGCACTCGTGGCACTTGCAGGAACTGCATTGGTGAGTGTTGTCATTATTGAATGGTCAGTTTTCTAGCGGTTCCGCATCTGCAAACAGCAGTTATGCACACATCACATACAAACTTTAATAGAAGTGTGAATGTTTACAATAATACCTTGATATATTGTGTTGTATTTAAGACACCTTTTACATTAGCTATTATTGAATATTGATAACATTGATGCTAAGGAGAGCAGGTTATGGAAATTGAAAAAGAAACTGCCCCCTGGATTTGCTTCTGTTCATTTTCTGTTAGTATCTCCAATAGCAAAAATAAAATTATAGACTAAATTGCTGTTTTTGGCGCAGGCTCTGCTCTGGGGGAAAGATCCTGGACAATCATCTCTGATTGAGGTGTGGATTATTCCTTAAGGAATCTTTTTGGCTGAGTTTTATGTTGATTCTGGCAATGACAAATTTCCCTTTTCACAGGGTTTTACTGCTGGTGGATTTATATACATTGCGATTGCTGGAGTGCTGGCTGAGTTGAACAACAGTGGAAAAACAACATTGAGAAGTACAGTAGTTCATATAATCTCATTGACACTCGGCATGGCTGTTGCTCTTGGTATTTCTCTTGTAGAATGAATGGAGATGTGCTCTATTAGGACTCCCATGTCTTTAAAAAAATGTTTCACATCAGTATTGGACTTGTCTAGAAATCTTTTGCAATAGTCTTGCTTACTGCGAAGTGGTGGACCCAGAAAAACCTAAAGGAGGAAGTGGGAGAAAGTGATGGATCAAACAGAATGGTCAGGCTTAAACTTGCAATGATTCCTTCCTCCCCACCAGAAAGTAAACTTTGTACAGTAAATGCTCTCTTTAAAGTCGTTGGTTAGCCATTTGTCAGATTGTGTATGCTGCTACATTTTTCTTCCTTTTAGGCTGTATAGCAGTCATATTGTTTCTTTCTGAATGCTGATGCAGGGAGATGTTAACATTTTTTATTTGGTTGGGTGAGGAGGGAGATTTTAACATTGTGTCTCTAATTGTTACTGTGCATCTTTTTTTCTCTCTCTCTTGTCCCAATGGAATGTGAGGCTTCAATTGGACAAAGGTAAGGTTATTCTTCAAAATTTTCTGCCCATGCATTTTCTTGGGATTTGGGTTTGGAACCTATGAATTGGAGCATTTAAACATTCAGAATGTAACTTGTAAGAAATTCTTTACGGACTTGGATCCCTCTCATGAGCGAATATGACATTATTACGTGAAGAAAGAGATAGATACAAAATTGAATGGTGGGCCCCATTTCTATGAAAAAGATCATGTGTGAATGGTCACTTCTGTCTATCTCTCTTATAAAATGTCATCATGTTAATTTTTCAAGGATCCTAATCCAATTCCTACACATATTTCTTGCATAGCCTACTGATGTGAGTACATGAACAAAATGAATTTGGTTGTGGAGCCCATTATCTAAAGTAAATCTATTTTAGTGAATTGTTATTACTTCTTGCTCAATAGATTGGTGCATTTTATAGGTAAATAAGTAGAAATTTCTTGGTACCTATGGCCATGAGTACTGCGTAGTTAAATGTGCACTCTCCATATCTGAAAACTTCTCGACGTATAATAATGTCTGGATTTAACAGAAAACATTGTTCAGTTATATATAGTAATGGAAGAATACTAGTTCTAGCTGCACCTATATATGCTTGTCTTGTTCTATGGAAACTTTCAAGCTAAACCAGCTTGTAATCACAACGATTTCCTCATTACACATTGTGGGCATGGAGATTTATTTCATGCTCAAGACTCAAACTTATCAACCTGCTGGAGCATTTGAAAGATGGTGACATTCTGAGTTGGTAGGGGAGGGAGTGATGGCGTTCTCATGAACGGTGTTATCTCGAGGTCTCCACGTGTGAGGGTGTGATGCCGCTTTCGTACCCCTCGAGCTGAAGCAGGAGCTTCTGCTGCTGCTTCCATGGCTGCTGTTCCTTCTTTATCTGCCATTGCTGCAGATATTTCTGTTCTCTTCCTCACGCTTTCTGCAAGCCTCTTTTCCTGCATCCCTCCATCCTGCATATGCCAAATAAATTATAGTTTTGAGTGAACTTGATATGATATACTAAAGTAATTAATTCATCTCTGATTTCCAGCTGGTAAAACCTTGCATTATCAGAACAAATCAGTTTATATCATACTTCTTTTGTACTTTTATCTTCTCTTTTCTGTTTCAAAGCAAAGTGACATTCATGATATGAATAGTTTATTAGCTTATCATTCTTTCAAAGGCATCTTCTCTCTTGATCTGTGTGATTTTCTTATGCAAACAAAAGGGCCCTCAAAAGTCACGCTCCACCCCAATAATTTAACAAGTATAAACAAAACATGTTAGGGTGTGTTTGGATTGGAGATTAACGAGGAGAAGGGAAGGGAAGGGAAGGGGAGAGAATTAAAATATCTCTCTTTTTTGGAAAGATCAAAATTAGAGTGGAAGATAATGGAAGATCAATAATTAATCCTCCATTATTCTTCCCCTTCACAATAAGAGAAACGATTAAGAGAGATCTAGCAACAAATAACATAACCATAGAAATGTGGAAAGACACAACATGTTGACGTCGCTTGATCATATAGCGGATCCCACCTAGTGAGAAAAGGCTTTGATTGTTGTAGTATTCTTCTCCTTCACAAATTCAAGATACTCCAAATTGAAGTATTTTAAAGTATGTATCAATACCAAACAAAGAGAGGACATATAGAAGGTTAATCTTCCCCTCCCCTTGCTTCTCCTTTTGCTTTTCTTCTAATCACTCCCCTTCTCTTCTTCTCTTTATTCCCAAACAAATCAGAGTATCTCTCACCCAAAAGCCGCCCCAAATCCTATAAGCTATAATGTGCTTGGTTGATCTTTATGGTTTGCTCAGAGTAGTTTAAGAACAGTAAAAAGATTAAAAGAAGTGGTAAGACATACATACAATTTGAATGATAAGTTTCATAATAAAGCAAACTTTCATGATTAATCCAAGTATACATACATTGATGACAGAAGATTCAGGCATTGGGCATTTCACTGGACGGTCTTCATCTCTTGGCTCCAGAGGGTGTTCTACAGGCCAGAAATCAGCTTCATTTTCAACCCCTTGATGATGATGATGCACTTCCATTAGAGTGAGACTCCTTTGTTGGGTAGCTCTAGTCTCATCTATCAAGGGAATTTCAGTCTCCTTCTCCTCCTATAAAATGTGAAAATTTTGACACAAAGCTCTCATCATAATTAAGCATATCAGAAAAAGAATTTCATTCTCCAGCCACCCATTTTGTGAATGAATGGTTTGGAGAGAAAAGACAATAGGAATAGATAGGAGGACTTACTAAAACATCCCCGCATGAAAATCCCATGAACAAACAAACCAGGAAGCTGAGAAAATGTTGATTTGTCTGTGTGTGTATCTGAGAAAGAGTACAAAGAGAGAGAGAAGGAAAGTTGGGGAAAGAGAAAGAGGGCATAAAAAGGAGGAGTATAGCAGAGGGAGGTGGCGACGTGGGATGGCTTGCACAGTAAATGTGGAACAAGAAGAAGAAGAAGAAAGATTCCCATTGGGATTTTGTTTTGTATTGTTTTATACTTTTGTTGTTGTTTGCCTTTAAATTTTCAACCTTTTGCTTTCTTTTTAATTGGGTCCTTGTCCCTCTCCCCTCAGCGAATCAGAGACCGCTTTCTTTTCTGCTTTTCAAAACACCAATACTGTAGTTTTGGACTGAAAACTTCAGCATTCTCTTCTCTCCCACACTTTTTTGCCTCAAGCTGAGGATGCACACTCACACATACATACTTAACTTTTTTTTTTGGCCTTGTACATACATACTTACTGGATACAATACAAATATCTATAGCAAAATAATAATAATAAGATGAAATTAATTATTTAATCCTGAAAGATGTATAATCTCTCAATTTAGTTTTTAAAAAATAAAATACTTCAATTTGATTCTTAAAAGATCAATTCTTTATTAGTTTAGTCAGTTGATTAATATGGGATAAAAGTTCAATGGTACCGTATCACTGAACTTCAGTGCATCCCTCCAATTATGTAGTGCCATTTGTTAATATTAATAAAAATTCACATTAATTAGGGCCCACCTTGAATGGTTTAGGGACCAACTGATTAGAGGGATGTACTGAAGTTCAGTACTACCGTACCACTGAACATCTACTCATTAATATGATAGATAAAAAGTTTACTGGCAGTGTTCCGTCATAATTGACGGGATGCCGACGTCATGCTGAGTCAGCAATAATTAACCTTATTAATATCCAGATTATGGCTTATTAAAGCTAGATCATAGCCCACGGCCCAAAATTCTTACTATAAGTAGAGGGTTCACACAAAACCCTAGGTACGAGATCAACACAACACTCAGAATCTCTCCACTATCTTCATTGTTTCCACGTTCTCACTCTGCCAGGAAGTGCTCGGCAACCACGCCGTCATATCCCCTAACATGACCTCAACAACCATCTAGGGATTCAGCCCTCACCCCGTGAGTGCTCCCTTCCAAGCTTGCCACCTACTCCACCCAGGCAATCTACAGTCGCCGTCAACATCCTAACCACCCAAGGCTATACCTTTTTAGGTAACTCTAACGTCCTGTGGTCCTCCTGAATGCCTTCCGAACCATGTGAATTTTGATTTCTATGAATTACGTAGGCACCTAGGTATAAGGACAAGTCCCTAAGGCCACTAACTTTAGTGGTCCCACATTTTCATTGTAAACCAAAAAAAAGATCTATTTTATTTTACATATTGTACTTAAACCTTGTCAAAAAGGCTATGTTTATATTTTTAGTTGAATAAAATTGAATTTAAAATTTAGGCCCGATTTGATACGCATGAATGATTTTTGTGGGAATGGATAAATAATTCAGGAATGGAATAGAGTTTTAGTGAAAAAAAATAGTTTGATATGTAAAGGAATATAATTTGTCCTAAAAAAAGTTTAAATTTGGTTTACATGAGTTTGAAAAGTATAGTGGGCTTAATGAATAAAATGTCGTTATTAATTACACAAATAATAATAAATCAAGATGGAAAGGTCTCCAGTTTAGAGTCCGTTTGGTATCACTTTTTGATCGGAAAAGTCTAAGGAAAGGGAAGCTCTACACGTTCAGCTCGTTTGGTACGAAGGAAGGGGTGGGAAGGTGAGTTTAGTCACCACTTCATCTTTGTTTGGTAGGAATCTACCATGGTGAGTTTGGTTCCATGATACAAGGGAAGTTTGGTGCCGGCATTCAAGAGAAGGAACCTCCATATTGTTCCATAGAAGTGGGTGTAAATAGACTATTATACCCTTACAAAAATGTCTTTTTATACTCTTTTACTTCTACTTTCTTTCTCTGCATACCAAACATACTTTTTATCATTTATTTTCACTTCCACTTCCTTTTCCCACTAAAACACTCACCTCCTACCAAACGCCACCTTGGTACACATCATGAATAGGGAAATGGAAGCTGATCGGCTAGCAACCTTCCCTCTGCAAAGGGAAAGTTGTTTCCCTCATCATGTAGAGGGAATGTGAGTTGGAGAGAAGGAAGGGATGGATGAAATTACTATTTTTTCATTCTTTAACATTTTAAACTTCTCATATAGGTGAGAGGGAATGGCAAAAAGGTCTTTTTACATGTTTAACTTCCACTATCCTATCTTTTTCCTATTATACGAAACTAATTTTCTTTTTTACTTTCACTTTCCTTTCCCTACATACCAAACACACCTATTATCACTTACTTTCACTTTCACTTCCACTTTCTATCAAAACACCCACCGAATTTAAGGTTTAGGTTTAGAGATTAAAGTTTTGTGTTTATGATTTATGGTTTATAATTTATATTTTACCGTTTAAGATTTAAGTGGTGCTCATGATGAGGGGGCATTCTTGTCATAGAAGTATTGATTTCATGAAAATATCTCTCCAATTTTAGGATTTCATTGATTGAGGTAATTTTGGTCTTCTGATGTAATTTTATTCTTTAATTGTTTTGGCATACCAAAATCCTATTTAATCTATCTCAAATCCATTTCCATTAGTTATTTTTTTGCATACCAAATAGGCTTTTAATACTCGGTTATTCAAATGAACAAATTGATTGAGAATTAATTTTGTATAAATTAAATTGAGACATTTTATCTTTTAAGAATTAAATTAAAAAAATATGTATATATATTTTTTAATCAAACAAATTAAACATATTCCTATTCAACTAATTACCTAGAACATTGAATCATAATCAAATCATAAAAAAAAATATTTATATTTGAGAGACTAATAAATGATATTAATAAAATACAACCCACTTTTGAAATTTGAAATGTGGATTGTGGTTTGTGTCTTGGAATTTGCGGAGAAAATGGGAAAGACACGAGAGATTTTGTGGGGAAGATATGTATTATGTTTGTATGTAAGGCGAATGAAAGAAAGAAAGCAGAATGAATCAAAGCGTATGAGAAAGAGAAAGCAAAGCCGAAAGGCAAAGTGTAATACGCATAGCGTCATGGCATGACTTTAGTCTTCACGCTTTTGAGAAGTAGCTGTTCGCTTATTTCGATGTATTAGTGGTAGAGTAGGGATTTGGATATGCTAAAGTGCAAGTAAAGTGCATAAATTATTAAATTGTACTGTTTCAACTATTGGATGAGACTATTATAGTGCGAATGCGAATCATAATTGTTATTTGATGATCTAGATTTTACACTTTATGTACTTTCATTTTATTGGATTCAAATCCAATAAAGTAGGGGTTACACTTACATACCTACGTAGTTAAAAAAACAATTATGAGATAATGAGTTTTGTATCTTGTAATTCCCTATTTAGTACATGGATTAAAAAAAATTCAAATATTTTATAATTTTTCATGTTTCTTTACTTTTTTAATTACATATAAGAGATGTTATTATTGTAATATTATGAGATGTGATTATTTTCAATGAATGATGTAACTACGGAATATTCCACCTTAGGACACGTGGCACTGACCTTCTAGAAGGTCAGGCTTAAGCACTCGATAGAGACACGTGACACCACTCATCTACTAGTTACGTGACCCTTACCCACGTCATCTCACGGAGCATCCCCTCAACCAGACGTGGGAACTCCACAAGCCTTGTGGGATGACCCACGTCCCACGAGGTCGTGGGTCGAGCACGATCTCCCCACACTCGAGTATAAATAGACCCTCACCCGGGGGACTATGAACACAGAAGAAGAAGGACTGTTGTACCTAATCTACGATATCTCACACATACTCTCGGTACCTGAGCACCCTCAGATACCTCACAGAATCCCTCTACACATTACGGACTCCGCCGTAGATCCTGCCCGGACCAACCTCCGGCAAGCTTACCTCCCTCTCGGAGTACACCATTTACGGGGCTTCCAGCAGCCCCAGAGACCTGAGCTTTCTCCCACTAAGGCAACCTCCAAAGAGCGGCTCGCTCGCCCAGAGTACCTTAGGCACGTCTTAGCCGCACACGACCCAATACAGGTAATCGCCTTGCCTAACGGCTCCTATAGACGTCACCATGACGAATTACGTGGACTTTAATCCCTCCCAAAGGGTACGTAGGCATGTAGGTGCATCACCTAAGGACAAGTCCCCCAAGGTTAAGATCCCTTGCAGTCCTAATTACAAATTACAATTGTCTGAGCCAAAAATGATAGTTACAGTGGCGCCCACCGTGATCTTATTCAGACCACAATGCCTTGTGCACTCTGCCGCTAAACGGCATTTCTTTTTCGGGGAGTAGGAGTATATACCTAACGCTCAGAAACCCGTATTTGTTTTCGTCTTGTATACAGGATACACAAGATATAACACATCATGATCGACTCGAACGTCCCCGTAACCACGACCGACGCTAGCGCTCTAAGGCGTAGCACGAGGAACCGATAGGGAACAGCCGAAGCGGTCACAACTGAGGCAGGCGGATCAAGCGCAACCCAGCCTCAAAGCTCCTTAATGACACAGGTAGCCGTCGCAGAAACTGTGGTCCAAAACCCGACACCTAGAGAGGAAACTTGTCTTCAAAACCCGTATGGCATGCCGCACGTCCCTTGCCCCACAACCGGTGGTCAAGAGATGAAAGAGCCAGCAAGGAACCCGCGGGACGCTGAGATCGTCCGCCTTGAGGTAGAGGTAGCGGCTCTACGTCAACAGCAATGGGAAGAGGATAGGAACCTCGTCCCAGCAAACGCGAGCACCCAATTACCACTAATGCCACACGGCACGAAGGCAGGGACCTCCAGTGACCCTACCAGTCTAGCCGCAATTCAATTCGGGACTTTACCAATGGAATTCGCGCGACTATCACTGACAGCACCAGCACCTCCAGCAGTGATCCCACCAGGACCAACCATGGCCTCCGGACAAGCAGCGCGACCCGTCACGAACTATCCGCGACTACCAGTCCCAAACTATCCCCCGGGATCCTACCTCCACATGCCATGGGCAGCAGCCTACAACCCGTACGCCGCCTGCGGTGCGAATGCTTACCAGTGGCCCACGTTCGACTTCCAAGGAAAGGGGAGACATCCCTTCACCCAGCAAATCATGAATGAGCACGTGCCCATGGGCTTCAAAATGCCCTTCCACATAGAACATTATGGTGGAGAAACCGATCCATGGGATCACTTGAACACCTTCAACTCGGCCATGTCGATATTGGGCATGACGGACGACCAACAGTGCCGAGTCTTCTCGTCGACCCTAAAAGAAGCTGCCCTAAGATGGTTCTCGCTGCTGCTACCAATTCGATCCATAGCTTCGAACAACTGGCGCAAAACTTCCTCACACAGTTCGCTAGCAGGAAAGAGTATCAGAAAAATGAAGACTCCTTCATTGGTTTTCATCAGGAGGAAGGAGAAACCCTGAAAGCCTTCCTGGCCCGCTTCACCAAGCTCTCGCTCCAAGTCCGAGGCCTCCAGGACGCCGTCGCCATCTTTGTCATAAAGCAAGGCCTTCGATGTTAACAATTCTACGGGGAACTTAACAGATGCCCCGTCTCCACCTTACAGGAGCTTATGGACCGTGCAAATTGGTTCATTCAAGAGGAGAACGCTTAGATCGCCAAGGACAAGATTAGAAAGTTCCTGATAAGCAGGGCCGACATGGAACGAGCGGAAAAGAAAAAGGAAAAGACGGCGACAGAGAACCAAGCCCCCAAGGAGAAAAACAATAGGAAGAGGTTACCTCCTCGACCGCGAACGCCTCCCAGGGGACGATTCACGAGCTACACTCCCCTCAACAAATCCCATGTTGGGGTGTTAGAGGAAATTTATCACTCGGACATGCTCAGCTTTCCCCCTCAGGTCAAAAGACGGAAGACAGGAAAAGCGGTAGACAAGTCCAAGTACTGCCAGTTCCACAAGGATTACGAGCACGAAACCAACGATTGCATCCACCAAAAGGATCAGATTGAAGACCTAATCCGGAAAGGACAGCTCGGCAGATTCATCAAGGAAGAAAGCAGGGCTAATATCGAACATTCCCAAGAGGCCAACAATCAAGCGCATACCCGCGGGGTTATCAACGTCATAGCAGGCGGAGAGAGGACCTCCTCGCTGCCGCAAAAAAAGAAGAGGATGGAACGCTCCATACTCGCCCTCGATTACGCTCCAAAGCACAAGAAGAGGAGTGAACCCAAAGGAAATCCCATCACCTTCGACCTCACCAACCTAGAGGGACCGGTCCATGACGACCTCATGGTGGTGACCGCCATAATCGCCAACTACGAAGTCAAGAGAGTCTTGATCGACCAAGGATCTTCAGCAGACGTTCTCTACTTCGACAGCTTCAGAAAACTCGAGTTGAATGAAGCCACCCTAAGGCCATTCCCCGGCACACTCATAGGATTCTCAGGAGCCCAGGTTCTAGCAGAAGGAATCATCACCGCCCAAATAACCTTGGGCACCTTACCAAAGGTCGCGAGCCTTGATGTAGACTTCATCATTGTCTCAGCACCATCAACATACAATGCGATCTTAGGGCGACCGTCCCTAAACAAACTCAGAGCTCTAGTGTCTACCGCACAGCTCACAATGAAGTTCCCAACACCTCACGGGGTTGGAGAAATCATGGTGGACCAGAAACTGACGCGAGCATGCTACGCAGCGAGTCTAACCAAGACCGTCAAGGTCACCCGCCTTGGTCCCAAAGAAACACACGAGGAACCCCCCAAGGGTAAAGAGTCAGGAGGAAAGAAGCCAGAGTCCGCCCGCCCGGACCTAACCTCCGCTTAGACTCTGAACGCACTTTGCATTCTCACACCGTCTTCAGGTCAAGTCGCATATGTCTCTACTTCGAATTTAGGATTTTCAGCTTGACTAAGGCCCGCCTGACCTAGGTAATTCGAATGTAATCATTTTTCTTACCTTCAGCCTAACTAAGGCTAGCCCGACTGAGGCTGCACGAATGTAACCATTTTGTCTATTATTAAAGTACTTCTTTCCAGCTAGAGACAAGACTTCAAATTTGAAAAGTACTCGTATAAGTCTTACCATAGGACAGTGGGCTCGACCGCCCTAAGAAACGCTAAGCGCCCCCAGGGCTAAGCTAACATTTCCCCCAATAGCGCGGTAAAAACCCCTTGGGTGCGAAAAACACAAAACGAACATTCGACAAACCATGCTAGCAAGTAGCAAATCGCATACAAACCATTCCGATCACACAGTACTCATGCAAAAAATCTTTTTACCCAGACGTAAAGAGATGACTACGAAAAGAGAAACTACAACCATACACGACTTTTTGCCCAGAAGTAAAAAGGGAAGCAGGCAAAACTCTTTGCAAAAAATCATTCTCATTGGATGCCAAAAAGGAGAGGGCGTCCGCCCATTACAAAGGGTAAACACCCTAAAAATTACATAAACCTATTCTTGGGTATCCCTAAGATCTACAAAGGCCTTAGCCCCAGCAGGCTCCATATGGCCAACACCTTCCGACGATCCCCGCCTAGTCGCTTCAGCCAGCTTCTGAGAAGTAGGTCCAATCCTTGGAGCTCGACCGCCGATTCGACGGAGATAGGCAAGATTCAATGGAGGATCTGTTTCCATTCGACCGCGAAACTCACCTTCAAAGAACTCCAAGGAAGGATGAAAGGAAGCCACCCACTCCGTTGGAAATCTCTCCCTAACGCTCGAGCTGTTCGACCTCCAGAAGCATGCCGTACATCCTCTGCGCAGGCAACTCCCCCTGGAAATCAGCAACGTCAACAATCTTGTCCTCAGCCACCAGCCAACCAGAAAGGTTTTCAATAGCACGAGCCTTCGCACCCCGCAAAGCTTCGCGGAGAGAATGCAGCTCCTACCGACACTTCTCAGCATCCTACGGACGAATGACCAGCTCCTTGCGAGTCTTCTCCAACTCCGAGCAAAGGAGCGTAACCTCGGAAGGGTGCCCAGCATCAGCCATAAGACGGGCAACCTCGTGAGTTAAGGACTCGATCTTGCATCCCTGGTCCTTACAATCCAACTTCTTTGCGGATAGCTAATCACGCACGTCTGCCAATCTCTTCTGAGAGACCTCCAGAGCCTGGCTCTTGGAGGACGCAACACTGGAAAACTGATCCCGGTTGCGATGAATCTCCCTCTACAAAAAACGAAGTCAGAAACATGAGTCAAAGCAAAATAAGGACAACACCAGGGTAAGGGAGCTCACCACACGCTTCTCTCACACAACACCGGCTTGGTGGAAGTCAGCCAATGCCTCAGCAACCCGGCTGAAGCCTCGAACAGCAAGATTCAGGGGAGAAGTGTCCAGCCCCCTGGCTTTCCTCTCCCGCATCTCCACGAGGAAGCGCCTGCCCAATGCCACCAGTTCAAAAGGCGATCCCCCCTCCGATGGCCCAAGGGGTTCAGAAGGGCCGACGCTCGACCCTGAAACAAGATCTCTCATGGAAGCCGCTTAACTCGCCACTACATTCCCTCTACCTGAGAGGGTTCTGGCCTCCACGACCGCATAACCAGACTCTGCAACTTCTTCTGCTGGAGGCTAAGGCGCGGGAGAGTCTCCAACAAACTCCTCAATGACCACCCTGGCCCTCTTAGCGGCAGGCTGATCAACCCCCTCGACGGGGCTAAGGACGGGGGGACGAGTGGATAGAATCACCCTTATGGGTGATTGGCGAACAGGAGCGGAAGTGGGAACAGTATCTCCCACCGGAGCCTCCACCTGTACATCCCCCGGTCAGAGCTCTGCCATGCGACTTGCGAAGGCAACCGGAGCTCCACACCGGAAGGTCGCTTCTTGAGCTCTCCTTCTCTGCCCTTGGACAACTCCGCCGCAGAGGCTCCTCTCCTTTCCCCCTACCGGGGTCCGCTCGCGTCGGCTTTCCCGTCTTTCTTCCTCTTCTCCCTCGGAAGAACTTCCTGACGACACTCCCTCTCGGAAGACGGAGGCACGGGCAACCGTCCTTCCCTCTCACCACCAGCGGGAACCACAGCAGGGACGTCGGCTGCTACCTCCAGAGAAAGACTTTGTTGAACGTTTTTCTTCCCCTACTCTGACTGACGTCGTGAGTACGGCTCAAAGGGGGAGGAGGAGGAGAAGAAGAAGGAAGGTCCTACAAATCAGTAAAATCGAAGGGGGTAGAAGCTATAATCATCACCTCCACCAGCCATTGCAAAAGCTCGACAGAAGCAAGAATCAGAAAGAACAAAGCAAAGGCAGGGAACACAAAGGCAACGGAGAAAGTTGAATGCAAATGTAAAGTCACAAACTTTCAAACGCTGGACATTTATAGGGCACCCAGAGGCGCGACGATTCAAAAAATCAACCCCCTCCTATCCCGCAACGGATAAAACCTATTATCCTCTATAATCAAGCCCAGTTACAACCATTTACTTCAACCGCACACGTGGAAAGAAAGGACGGACAAGATGCACAACCGGGGCGACGGAGACACAAGGACTGAAAAACCCTCGAAAATCCAAGAGTCACCTGGAGGCACCTGAGGGCCTTTTCGGAAAACTCTCTGCCTAGGCTAATGACGGATGCCCTCGAAAACGAACCTCCATTTAATGAAGGAGAAACGGCAGCAAAACACCCAAATGCCAATGGCACCCGTTCAAACCCTGACATGTGGCACCTGCTACAAGCCCGCTCCTTCAACAAACAACCCTTAACAAGAAATCCACCGTCAGCCACTGACCACGGACGAACATAGCCAGAGGAGAGCCTTTCAAAATGACCAAACGGCCCCTGACCTTTGGCTTTCTCCCACCAGCCCGCGAAGGGCATTTCGGGAAATGCCCCCCTGAGCAATGATGACTCCACCTCGGTAAGTTGCGTACTTCCTCCAGAGACGACTCAAAAATTTACTGAGGAAGTAAAGCACCCAACCATCCGAAACAGACCACGTGTCCTTTCTAAAGCGTCTCCTTTTCCACGAAATGATACGAGGAAGCCCACTTTTTAAGTCGGACGACCAGCTCCCATAACCGTGACTCTACGCGGACGAGCTCTCCCACGAGTAAAGGCAGCAAAAAATTCCTAAGTATCTTACAGACAAGGAAACTTAAGTCCACGGGCGCCCGATACCCGTAGACTTGGGGCACTTATATAACTACGGAATATTCCACCTTGGGACACGTGGCACTGACCTTCTAGAAGGTCAGGCTTAAGCCCTCGATAGAGACACGTGGCACCACTCATCTACCAGTTACGTGGCCCTTACCCACGTCATCTCACGGAGCATCCCCTAAACCACACGTGGAAACTCTACAAGCCTCGAGGGACGACCCACGTCCCACGAGGTTGCGGGTCGAGCATGATCTCCCCACACTCGAATATAAATAGACCCTCACCCGGGGGACTATGGACACAGAAGAAGAAGGATTGCTGTACCTAATCTATGATATCTCACACATACTCTCGGTACCTGAGCACCCTCAGATACCTCACAGAATCCCTCTACACATTACGGGCTCCGCCGTAGATCCTGCCTGGACCAACCTCCGGCAAGCTCACCTCCATCTCGGAGTACACCATTTACGGGGCTTCCAGAAGCCCCCAGAGACCTGAGCTCTCTCCCACTAAGGCAACCTCCTAAGAGCGGCTCGTCCGCTCAGAGTACCTTAGGCACGTCTTAGCCGCACACGGCCCAATACAGGTAACCGCCTTGCCTAATGGCTCCTATAGACGTCACCATGACGAACTACGTGGACTTTGATCCCTCCCGAAGGGTACGTAGGCACCTAGGTGCATCACCTAAGGGTAACTCCCCCAAGGTTAAGACCTCTTGCGGTCCTAATTACAAATTACAATTGTCTAAGCCAAAAACGACAGTTACAACTTGTTGCATGCTTGCAATGCAATTTCGACCGATAGGATTGTGACATGTGGGTAGGATGACTTAAGATGCAATGCAATTTCTCACATGTCACAATCCTATCGGCTGAAATTGCATTGCATGCATACAAGTTGCATCATAGACTCACCCTTCTCGAGAATTCTAATCTCGAAAATATGATTCTTGAAACTAAGATTCTTGAAAATAAAAAAAATCAATATGTATACTAAACACCCCCAAGTTCTATCTTGCAAGCTCCCTCTTTTACTTCAATTATGTATTTGGAATATTTTTAATTTCTTATACTTAAAATCATTTATTTATTCCATATAGAATTCTATAAAAGACTGTTGTCATGAAGTAAATTATTTCATAAATATTAATATGTTTAACTAATATTTTAAAATAATTTTATTATCATTAAAAGACAAGACATTTTATATTATCGGGGTCGGTGCCCGACATAATGTACAACACCTTGCAAACCCTACTATTTTGATTTGGCTTTCACTAACAAATTTTTTCGCCTAAGACATAGAATCTCGCATGCCTTTCGGCCTATATATAGGGACCTCCCAAATCTCTTCAAGGCATCACAACTTACATCCACTGGCGCATACGTTCACACAAGTAGCTTAGTTCTTAAACTTCTGGGTTCTCCACAACCTGGAAGCCCCTATCCCTCATGAACTACGAGAACTCTAGTCACATTTTGAATACTTAGGCTAAGGGTCCAATACCTGGGTCGAGTCCATCTCCTTCAAGCCTCCATCCTCCTCTGGTCTTGACCTCTTATAGGTCACTAGAATATCAATGGCGCCTACCATGGACTTTCCCAAAGCCACAAACAGTCCTTTTTCCTAGCACACTAATGAGCGGTAAAGTTTTACACCTCTAAACTCATCGCAAGTTAGAACCAAATAAACATAAGTAATGCAGTATAGTGCACTACACAGGATCAAATCTCTCACGGAACCTTCAGTAGCTACGGAGTAACTATGCCTTTTAAGTAATCGAATCGAGTAAAAGATCAAAGAGTATTTTCGAGAAAACAAGCAAATGATTTGGGTGAGATAATATGATTGTAAACGAATAACTAAGAAAAGTAGTTTATCCTTTAGGGTCTATGTAATTTGCTATACCTGCTAATTCAAAATATAATTGGTAATTTATTTTGGAAAACACCTTATTGGACCTTTTCATCCGAAAGTTGTCTCGACCACCGCTTAAGGACCTAAGTACACATCAAAACGAGAATGTCGCACCCGCATTAAAATGGTGTAAATAAATTAAAGGAACACTCTTTATTTAATGAAAATGAAATTATATTTTGAAACTAAATATAAAAAGAAGTGTATTTAATTTGAGTCGATCAACCCAAACCTGTAACCGCTAGGTCTATTTAATCCAATCATGAATCCTCAATCAGTCAATGTAAACAATATGACTTAGGACCTCAACCAGAGGTTGATAAATTGTGCAACTTTCCAAAACAACTTCCCTAAATCCAAGAGGACATAGCTCAAGAAAATTACATAGAGAACCCTAGGGATAACCTAAAGAGCTTATCTACTCATTTTCTAGGAACAAGGAAGCTAAGTCTAGAATGCAAAATAGTATACATAAATGCAAAATAGTATGCAAAATAGTACTCATTTTCTAGGCATTGATGTTGATAAGTTGGCCTTGGAGGGCATTGGATACCCTCTACTGCCCTTGCGATTGTTGTTTCCATTTTTTGGGCATGGAGGAGGCTTCTTCAGTTGGAAAAATTGCAGAAGAGAGGTTTTTAACCTGATACATACCCAGCTTTTGTTGAAAAATAGCCAAGACACCTTCTGTCTAGGTAGGGCATCTCTAAGTGGAGCGCATCGAGGAGTTACAGTAGCCACAGCTTGCAGCAACCATTAAAAGATTTGCTGCCTGAGAGTTTCAAGCTACTAAGCTATCTAATTTCTTAGATAAGAGCGCTATCTCTTTGGCCATATGTGCTAGCGAGGGATCTCTTTTGGCTAACCCCACTTCCTTGGCGGGCTTGGCATCTTTTTTAAACAGATGTGGTTGGTTTAGAACAAGCCTTTTTATTAGTGCCCAGGCCTCTACAGGCTGAAAATCCTCTGTCAAGTTGCTCGTCCAAGAACTAGTGTTTGGGACATTTAGCGAGTAGGTCCTAGAATTGGCACCAATACTAGTAAGATGTCTCATGAGGATGTTGCTTTACATATGTGATCTCCTTCTTACTGGTTGCGGCCTGGCTGGATAAAAAATACTGCTCGAGGAATGCTCTTCACAAATTTGCTAGGATTGATATGCATCCTTCGAATATCTCAAAAGATTCATATACCAATCCTTAGTTCTTCCTTCCAACGTTAGATAAAACATCCTCCATGTTACCTCTTCAATCTTTGCTCGAATCGGCTTCAAAGTCATACAATGTATGTGAAGCGCACTCACGTGGATAAGTGGATTTTCACCTGCAAGACCATGAAATTTAGGCAAAAAATGAATTAGAGGATCTTTGATTTTGAACTCATTCTCAAAAGTAGGAAAAACACCAGTTAGTTGCTCATAGTTAACACTAGATTGAGTTCATTACCATTATGACCGATTTTAGGGTTGTGAGGACTGCGCCTTCCACAGGCTTTACGGAGTCGACACCAAATTTTCCATAAAACTTGGAAAAGAAAATTGGTTTGAAATTTGATGAAAACGGGTTTAAAAAATTATTGAGTCCATGATTCAATTTGAGAGGAGGGGAAGGTTTTAGGCACCCCTCATCCCCTGTCCAAAGACGGTTACCCCAAAATTAATAGTTAAAATGTTTTGGCCTAAAAAAATGAAATAAACAAACAAACACGGAAATAAAGAAAAGGCGGAATTGACCTAGGATGAGAGCCTAGGGCATACACACCCTCCAAGAGGGATCAAAGTCCACGAAGTTCGTGAAGGCATACAGTGTGTGGGTGTGGGGATGCTCACCAAGCAAAGGCTCAGGTGGCATCCCTGTGCAATGCATCTAAAAGAGCATCAGCTGCTCGGCACCTATCTACAATGCATTCCAACAAACAATACACAAAACAAGAAAACGTGCGCGCGTGATGCTCACCAATCAAAGGCTCAAGTGGCATGTAAGATCCAATGTCCCTAAAGAGGAAAAGACCCCTTGGAAACCCGGATTTGAACTATTTTAAAATAAAAAAGATCATAGTCTACAAAAAAGAGCCGGGAAGAAGAATTAGGACTTCTTCCCAGAATCACATTGGGTCGCGACCCATAATGGATTTGGTCGCGAACCAGAGCCCCTATGTGTATGTGGGTCGCGTTCCACAAGCTGGGGGTCGCGACCCATAGACTAAAATGATAGAGAAGAGGGAAGCTCCAGCAAGAGGAATGGTGCACAATGAACAGGGGTCGTGACCCCTACACCATGAAATAAACAAACAAACACGGAAAAGAAGAAAAGGCGGACTTGACCTAGGATGAGAGCCTAGGGCATACATACCCTCCAAGAGGGATTAAAGTCCACGTAGTTCGTGAAAGCATACATGTGTGTGGGTGTGGGAATGCTCACCAAGAAAGGCTTAGGTGGCATCCCTGTGCAATGTATCTAAAAGAGCATCAGCTCCTCGGTACCTATCTACCATGCATTCCAACAAACAGTACACAAAACAAGACAACGTGCGCGTGTGATGCTCACCAAGCAAAAGCTCAGGTGGCGTGTAAGATTCAATGTCCCTAAAGAGGCAAAGACCCCTTGGAAACCTGAATTTGAACTATTTTAAAATAAAAAAAGATCACAGTCAAGAAAAAAGAGTCGGGCAGAAGAATCAGGCCTTCTACCCAGAATCACAGAGGGTCGCGACCCATAATGGACTGGGTCATGACCCATAGCCCCTGTGTGTATGTGGGTCGCGTTCCACAAGCTGGGGGTCGCGACCCATGGTCTAAAATGACAGAGAAGAGGGAAGCTCCAGCAAGAGGAATGGTGCACAATGAACAGGGGTTGCGACCCCTTTGTACACCAAGGGGTACCAAGGGGTCGCGACCCATAACAGCAAAAGTTCAGAAAAAGACGAAGAATGAACCCGAAATCTCAGATCTGGGATCTTTAGGGGAACGCGGTCGACCCTCAGATCGGCACGAGGCCTCACTATTTTCCCATTAATTTGAAATGAGCTCAGAAAGAAAGATTGCCTATGCTATATCAAGTATGGATATGGGGTCGCTCACAGATATGGTCACTTACCAAGTTAGTTCGCTTGGTAGTTCGGCAGCCTCTCGGGATCTCAGAAATTCGTCCCTTTGAACGGAATGCGGCTTCCAATTTATAGGGAACCGGAAACTCTCTATTCCGGGAAAGAAAATCTAGTCATTTATGACAGGGGGTCGCGACCCATACACTCTAGGGTCGCGACCCAGGCTTGATTTCGGATCAGAATTGATTTTGTCATAAATGACAAGGGGGTCACGACCCACTAAGTTTTCACGCCTGGGGATCGCGACCCTCTCCTCCTTAGCCCTATACTTTTCTTTCCTCTCAATTTTCCCTCATTTTGATTGCATCTTTTTGGGGTTGGACAAAATATGGTGTCCACAAGGGTCAGTATATTAGCCATTTTAATTTTAGAGGGGATCAAACTACCCTTAACATTTTTTATAAATATTTTTTTAAAAAATGAAAGAGGAAAAAAAATAAAATAAAAAGAGAGAAAGAAAGAAAGAGAAAAAAGTAGAAGGAAAGAAAGGAAAAAACGTTAAAGAAAGAAAAGAAAAATAAAAATAAAATAAAGAAAAATGCAAAATTAATAGGAAAAGAAAAATTTGGTTAGCTTGTCACAGCGAACAAGAGAAGATTTTACTCGCCATGGCGAGCAGCTGTGAATTTCCTTCCCCATTATGAAAAAAATCGTAAATCTAAACAAGAGGAAGAAGAAGAAGAAGAAGAAGAAGAAAATACTCCTTATAGGTTGTCATTGGGTTGAGACCTGATTCGTCTAGCACAATTACGAAAGAACCAAAAAGGTTCCCCGGCAACAACGCCAATTTGAAGAGCGGTGTAAACCAATAAGTTTTAGACTCCTAACTCATCACAAGTTAGGATCAAATAAATCTAAGTAATGCAATATAGTGCACTACCCAAGTTTAATCTCTCGTGGAACCTTCAGTAACTCTGGAGTAACTATGTCTTTACGTAATCGAATCGAGTAAAAGATCAAAGAGTATTTTCAAGAAAACAAGTTATTTTATCCTTCAGGATCTATGTAAAAGATCAAAGAGTACTTTTAGTAACTCCCTATAGGTTGTCTGGGTGAGATAATATGATTGTAAATGAATAACTAAGAAAATTAGTTTATCCTTCAGGATCTATTTAATTTGCTATCCCTACTAATTCAAAATATAATTGGCAGGTTATATTGGAAAACACGCTATTGAACATTTCCATACGAAAGTTGTCCTGACCACCGCCTATGGACCTAGGTACACTTCAAAACGAGAATGCCGCACCCGCATTAAAATGCTATTAACAAATTAGAGGAACATACCTATTTAATAAAAACCAAATTATATTTTAAAATCAAATATAAAAAAGAGTGTTCTTAATTTGAGTTGATCAACCCAGACCTGTAATTTCTAGGTCTATTTAATCCAATCATGAATATTGAATCAATCAACCGATATGACTCAGGACCACGACTAGAGGTTGATAAACTGCTCAACTTTCCAAAACAACTTCCCTAAATCTGAGAGCACATTGTGGTCTTAGGACGAATGCGCAAGGCATTGTGGTCTGAGGTCGACCGCGGTGGGCGCCAATGTAACTGTCATTTTTTGTTAAGACAATTGTAAATAAGGCCGCAAGGGGTTGTAACCTTGGGGGACAAGTCCTTAGGTGGGAACCTAGGTGCCTACGTACCCTTGTGAAGGGATCAAAGTCCACCTAGTTCATCATGATGAAGTCTATAGGAGCCGTTAGGCAAGGTGATTACCTGTACGGGACCGTGTGCGGCTAAGACGTGTGTAAGGTACTTTGAGCGGGCGAGCCACTCGTAGGATATTGCCTTAGGTTATGAGAGAGCGAGAGTCTCTTAGAGCTGCTAGAAGCTTTGTTGATGGTCGTCTCCGGGACAGAGATATGCCCGTTGATGGTCAGAACTCGGTGGTGCCGGGGGCTAAGTTCTGGAGTTAACCGGAAGGTGTATTGTGTAAGGGGAGCTAAGTCTAGCTTTGATATAATCAGAGTCTGTGTTGCTTGTCTCTTGTTATGATGTTTCTTGAGTCCCCCGGGTGAGGGTCTTTTATACCTGATGTGGGGGAGAATGTGGTCAACCCACGTTCTTGTTGGACGTGGGTCGTCCCACGACGCCTGGAAGCTTTCCACGTCTCTTGGACGGGAGCCCAAGAGGAGAGACGTGGGTACTGGCTAGGGATGGCAATTTTCCGCACCTCACGGGGATCCCTGCGGGGATTCCCCGTGCAGGGCCCCATATACGAGGATTTTTCCCCCGCGAGGACGGGGATGGGAAAAATTTTATCCCCAATGATAATTTGGGGACGGGGACGGGGAGTATGTCCCCCGCCCTGCGGGGTCCCTGTCCCCAAGAGTATAATAAAAATGTCATATTTAGGTATAATATGACATTAAAAAGCCTAACAATCAGTTTTGTTTATTAAAATTAATAATAAAATTAAAATTAATAATAATAAAATAATAATATGTGTTTGTTGATATTTATTTAATATGACATTTTTAGGTAAATAATAACCTGTTTTAATTTAATTTTGTTGTAAATTTTGTTATAATCTTTATTGATTGTTAGGCTTTTTAATGAATTTTGGTAAAATTATGTGTTTGTTGATATTTATTTAATATGACATTTTTTAATCTAATTTTATAGGTTACTTTTTTATTAAGATTAAATCAACTCTGTTCATAAAAAAAAGATTAAATCAACTCATATTTATATATTTTTCTTAAATTTTTTTTTTATTTTTTAAACGCGGGGATGGCGGGGACAGGGATGAGAAAAAATTTCTCCCCACGGCGAGGATCGGGGACGGGGATGGGGAGACTTTGAGGGTGGCGGGCCGGGGACAGGGAGAGCCCTCCTCGCCCCCGCACGTAGCGGGTGCCATCCCTAGTACCGGCAACGTAAGAGATAGATGAGTGGTGACATGTGTCATTGGTGCAAGCTACCGTGGAGCTTCTGGAAGCCCAATGCCACGTGTCCCTAGGCAGAATATTCCGTAGTTACAGTTATTATTATATATTTAAATAATAAATTAAATAATCATTCATTATACCTACTTTCTCTCTTACCTCTCTTGCAATTATGTATTTTCTTTTATATTTCACTAATTATTAAATATGTAATTTGTGAGACCAAAGAACAGAAAGGCCAATATAGATATTATCTGTGCAATTTTCACAGGCTTAATTACACGAAATGGCGGTCGTATACAAAAAAAAAACTTAGCAACACTATCGAGTGTTCAAAGATCTTTCAAACGTACAATTAAATTACCAAAAAGTTTGGTTGGCTGATAAACCATAGGAAAAGAGAGGTAAGAATGTAAAATGATCAAAATATCCATTTGAATGAAAAATTTATCAATTTTTATTTCCTTCTCTAAAAAATGTTTTTGGTAATAAATATATTATTTTATAATGATCTTATTTATCTTAAAGAATAAAGTTATTAGAATTCTATATCAATTTAATTTTATTATTTTTATAATAAAAATAAAATGATTATGGGGGTATTAGAGTCTTTTTACATTTCATTCCATGAAATGAAAAACATTCGCTAGCTTTGGCTAAGGTTTGTACACTACTTAAATGAGAGAGAGTTTCATTGTTGAAAAATTTTTAATCTATCAATGAAACATGAGAGACTCTATCCCCAAATCTTCCAACCGAATGTACGAGCAATTTTATAAATTTTTTTTGAAAATTAATATAAAATTATTATTATTATACTTTAAAATAATAAATTAAATAACCACTCATTCTCTTCACCTTCTCTGTCACATGTAACACCTGCATAGTTCTAGCATTTAATTAAATTAGATTAATTAAAGAGATGGTTGCTAATATAATGTTGTGTTTTAATTTAAAATGCTTGTGTGTGCCATTGATTGATGCACTAAATTAAGAATAAGGACTTGATAAAAATGATGAATGTTGAGGACTAGAACAAAAAGAGATTTTTAAGATTGGGCAAAAGTTAAATTGATGGGAAAGATAAAAAATTGAGGACTGGAATGAAAAATGATTTTTATTATATAGATAAGAAATTTAATTGACAAGAAAGGTAGGAATTATGACTCAAGTGAAAAGAAATAGAACTTGATGGGATGAGAGAATATAAGAATCGATAGTTGAGGGAAAAGGGCAATTTTTCCCTAGTCAACAATTAAAACCCTTTCTATACCCCATTTTCCTACCCGAGACACACACACACTAAAAAGAACCATGAAAGAGCCAAACCCTAAGGTGTGGTTTGGTATAGTTTGAGGAGGGAAGGTGAGTGGGAAAGTGAATGTGTTGTATATTTGGTATGAAGATGAAATGTGAGAGGGAAGGTTGAGAGAGAAGGAAGGTTAAGAGAAGGTGAGGAATTGAGGGAAGGAAGTAGACTTGAAAGTACTATTTTGCCCTTCCCTTCCCATGTGAGGGCATAATCTTAGAGGGTAAAATAGTCTTTTACACTTTTTAACTTCCACTTCCCTATCTCATTCCTACCATACCAAACAATTTTATTCTTATTTCAATTTTACTTTCATTACATACCAAATACACATAAATCTTTTACTTCCACTTCCACATCCACTTCCATTTCCACTTCCACTTCCCACTAAACACTCACCAGATACCAAACGATTGGAATCCGCTGACCGGAAACCAGAGAAAGAGTTAAGGAGCCCTCCCTAGCACCCCATTCACTTCATCTTCTTCACTCAAGGTAGGTCTAGCTCTACGTCAATTTTTATTTTGAAACCCTTCTCTTGATTCTTGAAGAGTTCTAAAAAATTTCTTGACTTTGATGATAATGAGGGGTTGAAAACTTGCATTTTTTATTTTATACACTTCTATTGGATGTTTTTTTATTTATGTTACTTTCAAGTGATTGAATTCTCTCTACATATTATCCCTTTTTGTGATTGACCTTATTTACTTTCTATTTTGTATACCTCTGTTATACTGTGTTCGTCGTCCACACAAACAATGTTCAAGGTTCAAACTATCTCTCTTTCTCTACTTTATACACGTACGTATGGTGGTGGGGTCGAAGACAATGGATACTTGAATAGCTCTATATATATAGTTGATTTGTTAGCAATTGATAAGTCAACACCTAAGAAGACTAAATACGATATACGATTCGGGTTGAAACAATGTAAGATACAACACTTCTAAGATATGCTAATAAATTATATAAAAATAAATTTATATTTTAAATTTAAAACACCAATATAATGCACTTGACAATATAATATCAAAGTTAAAACAAATATAATATAAAATTGTAAAAACTAAAAAAAAAGAAGTTAAATTATTGTTCTAGAAAATGAAAATGTAAACCTATATAGTTAAAAAAAGTGATCAAAGCTAAAAGTGAAAGAAAAATAGAGAAAAATAGAAATTGAATATGTCTGAAGTAAGTATCAGACTATCCAAACAGTATCGGTATCGTATTCGAAGAGTATTGGTATTGAATACGTATTTGACACGATACGAAAAATTTTTAAAAGTATCCGTACTTCATAGGTGAACACGTATTGAACCGGAGAATTGTTATGATTTGTTGTTGTTATTATTATTATTAGAGGCAAAATACTATTTAGTCCCTGAATGTTGGTTAAATTACTATTTAGTCACCGAATTTATCAAACATAATAGTTAGTCCCCGAAATGTTTAACTATGTCAACTATTTAATCCCCGAATTTGATAAAAATACTATTTAGTCCCTGAATTTGTAACTATGTCAACTATTTAGTCCCCAAACTTGAAAAAATACTATTTAATCATCGAATTTGCAACTCTGTCAACTATCTCCTGACTGTTACCTGTTATAGTTGATAGAGTTGCAAATTCGGTGATTAAATAGTATTTTTGCCAAGTTTTGGGATTAAATAGTTGACAGTTACAAATTCGGGGACTAAATAGTATATTTTTCAAATTCGGGGACTAAATAGTTGACATAGTTAAACATTTCGGGGACTAAATAATATTTTTGATAAATTTGAGGACTAAATAGTAATTTGACCAACAATTCAGGGACTAAATAGTATTTTGTCTCTTATTATTATTATTATTATTTTAATTGGAGTATGGTCTTGGTACTTGTTGGACATTGTCATTTTTATTACTATTTTATTAACTGGAAAATGAAATTTGTGCTGGCTGAACATTTTTTGAGGTAGGCTCCGAACATTTCATCATTGTGGCTAGTTGCTTTCTTGTAGCTTTAATAGTACATTCGCATTTTGTATTGTTCAAATTTTCAACTAACATAATTCTATTTAGTCAATCTCATTTCCAGACTTTATTTTTGTCATTATATGTAGCATAACTCCTTTCATCTAGCTAGTTATAAATATTTATTATGGACAATAATTTATATTGGTTATGTAAAGTATTTATATATATTTTTATATATATATATATATAAAAGTTTATGATAAATAAATTTATATTAAATATTTATGCATTCGAATATATATAATTTAAATTTTATTTAGTTATTTTTAATTATATTAATTATGAAATGCATAAATGGTTTTTGTGAGTGGAGTAATTTTGGTATAATCCTGGGTGAATTTTATGTTTGAATGACTAGTGGTTGGTATGAGACGGCCATTGGTTGTTCTACGGTCAAGATTTTATTAAATTATTTTTTTTTGAAAACTCCTTGTTGATTGTGAATTTTAAATTAGTGTATTCTCATGGCCAATTAAAAAGTCACATACTTAGAATTAGGCATAATCATGATTTAAGCTTCATTACCCTAGTGATTGTGCTTGTGATTAGCGTGCCGGGAAAATGATCCACTATAGAGAGTGGTGATTTCATAGCCTCATGACCCGAAAAGAAGGGCTAAGATAGGCATGACTGTCACCACTGAGTGAGGTGAACCACATGAACCCAACAAGGGATGAGATGGGCATGACTGCCACCACAGGGTGCGGTGAATCCCATGAACCAGACAATTCGGGGCGGGTGTGATATACCATAAGATAGTGATCTCATGAAAGGAATCAATAAGGGATGTGAGTCAAACATCCTGGTTTGGGTAAGAATCATCGATTTATGATGGTTTTGACTGTTGTGGAGTGTGGGCTAGCTACCACCAAGTGAGGGTATTTCATTCATGATGGGCTATAGGTGTACGTGGCGAGTGTTCGCTGGGCGAGGCTCCCGATGACTCTTGTTTCCTCCTTATGCTTGACATTATTAAATCATAATGTGTTTCTCTTAATTCTAAACATGGTTAAGGTTTGATCATGTTATATGATTATTTAGTGTAATGTTTTGACTTTATGATTGGATTTACTCTATTTCTCCTATCTATGTAACCTTGACATTTGAAGCACATAATTAAGGTTTAGTCATTTCTTGAAAAGCATGACACAAGATAAAGGAAATTTTTAACGTCGCATCCAATAGTTAAAGTTTTTCATGGTTTTAATAATGATAATAAAGCAATCATTTTTCGTACAAGTCATTAGTTTTAAACTAAGATTGCTATACCTACTGAGATTTATTCTCACTGAGTGCTGGCATGTATCAAATGAGAAGGTGACTGATGGGGATTAGAGCTTGAGGTAGATCGGTAAGGACTCCCAAAGTTTTATCTATTTTGACATGCATTCTAGGGATCTCTGACTAATAGGATTTATGTGACTTTCTGACCGATCTGACATGATCTTTTTGGAAGGAACCTGACTGGCAGGATTGTTGCCTCCAGTTCCTAAGATTGACTAACTTATATACATTATTTTCACACTATATACATATGTAAAAGAAGTTCTTGTATGTGTATGAACGTTTTTTATTTCTTTCCTGATTTTAGATTTTCCATCCGCTACAAGAATCAGGATAGAACCCGAGAGTAACAACTTGAACCAGACTAAATATTTTATAATAACTTGGTAAAATTTTTAAAAAATAGTCAGGGTAGAGGAATTAGTAACACACTTGTCCTATGTAATTATACTTATACATATGTATATATATTATATATATATACATACATATGTATGTATATATATACATACATATGTATCTATATACATATGTATCTATCTATCTATATATATATATATATATAAATTCACTAAAAATGGACCCTAAGATAAGGGGGTGTTATATCACGTCTCCTCCAATTATGTATTTTTTTATTAAAAAGAGACAGCCTAGCAAACAACCCTGCAAAGGAGGCAAAGACCTTTACAGTCATCCTAGAAGGCCATATTACAACAAACAAGAGAGGAATATCATAAACAAACTATGAATTCCACTGGGCCATATATATACCTTAAAGAAAATATCTCCTTATATATATATATATATAAGATCCTCTGTCCTTGTCATTCTCTGTCATTAGTTTAAAATATTACATTTAAAAAAAATTTTACAATTAAAAGTTTTAGGTGCCTCAAATTTATCATTTCTCAAAAGTATGAGAAAGATATAAATAAATAAATAAATAAATTGAATACCCTAAATTAATTGGGACCAACCATAATGGATTAAGGATCACTCTTTTATTTGTATCTATCTCATATTTTAAAGAAAATTGCCATTTCTTAAATTTAGAGAACTCTGATATGATATAGCTATGTTGATCGACAAACCCACCTGGGTCCATAAGACCTTGTCAGAACGACCGAGGAGACATCCTTAGCTTGGTCGGTCTAGCTCAGCTGTCAACATCACTCAATCATTACATAACAAAATATCATTACAAATGTGGGCCAACCCTAACCCTAATTACTTAATTGTCCCTAGAGGAAGCCTATAAATACTTGATCCAACCCCAAGTAAACTATTGAATCTGTATTGTTTATCACCTATATATCCTCCATCGTACTGACTTGGGCGTCGGAGTCAATCCGGGGTCCATCTCTGCCTTGATTCCACAGTGCAGGTCACCGAAGCAAGCAACGGAGATTCCGAGATTAATCATTTGACACCGTCTGTGGGGAACTTAGAATTATTATTCCCTATTTTCTACACTTTTTTGTTTCATCCATTTCAAGATTATGGAGCTTGATGGAGCTACAAAATCTGCGGCGAAGAAGAAGACCCCATAACAATGGTCAGATTCGACTACTCTGGGGAGGATGGGAACTTCGAAGTATGCAGATACTAGCAAAATCGCAGCTCTGCTAGCAGCAATTGCGGCAAAGAGGGCCGACAAACCCTTGGAGAATGCGGATTCGCGACAGAGGGAGGTACAGAAGAGCCCACCAGAACAAGCTTCGGCGATTACGCCAATCTATGATGATTTGGTCTTTTCACTATTGAAGAAGCAAGAAGAGTTGAAGATAGAGTTGAGGGAGCCTAACCGTAGCTAGCAGAAATTGAGTGAGTAATCACCCAGAAATCAGCTGAGAAGGTGTAGATAGAAATCCACTCAGAAGCAGAGTAGCAGAGGAACAAAGAAGAAGAGGAAGAGATCAGCTAGCACTGAATCAAATTCATCTTACTCTTACAGCAGTCGGGAATCCTCTGATTCTCAAGGTTCGGATTATGATAAGGCTAGAACAAAAGGGGAGCGATACCCTTTTACTCGGTAGATTATGGAGATACGAATGCCAAAGCTAAGAACACCTAACCCGTTAGGAAACTATGACGGGACGACGGATCTAGCGGCACATGTGAATTCTTTAAAGGCCACTATGATGTACGCAGGAGTCTCTAATGAGGCGATGTGCAGGGCATTTCCATCGAAACTCAAGGGAGATGCCCAGCTGTGGTTCTCAGGGTTAACACATGAGAGTATTGGTTCGTTCAAGAAACTATCGAAAAAGTTCACTAAGTACTTTGCCACCAGCCGAACCATCAAGAGGACTTCTCACTGCTTGAAGTATATAATCCAAGTAGAGAATGGGCCCTTTAAGGACTTCGTAGACATATTTATCAAGGCAGCAAGGAAAATTCAAGGGCTCAATCATGAGGTAGCTCTTAATTACCTCACAGATAACCTGAGGAATGGTCCCTTTTGCCAGTTGTAGACACCTCATTTTGTCCGGACTTTTTAAAATTAATGAATGAATAGGGTTGCAAGTAAATTGAAGCCAAAATCCCAAGGATTATGAGGTGGAAATAACCTAGAGAGGATAAGTCCTGTTGAGTGTCAAAGCAAAAGAAGAAATATGAGTCATTTAAGGGTGAAATTTTGGCAATAGACGAAGATTCAATCACTGCAGTTTCATCTGAAATTATTTTGGCTTTGAGACTTGTTTCATTGGATATAGGACGAAAAATTCTTCAAAATAGACATAATATTTGCATGAATCGGGTATCGAGCAGAAGAGAAATGAGCCCGGGAAAAAGCTTGGTTAAGGGACGAAGGTCTTTTAAGATGAAAATCTGGCAATCGTCGATGATTCAATCACCAAGGTCACTTATTAAGTCGGATGTGCCCAAAACCTATTCCATTGTGTAGAGGACAAAAAATTATTGAAAACGGACATAAATTTTGTGCAAATCGGACACTGGGAGGGCAAGAAAAAGGCTTCGGAAAGAAAAAAAAAACAAGTGGTCACGACTGAATCCTAAAAGTTTTAAAAATTCAAATTTTCTCCCGCTTTTTCTCTAGTTCTTCCTCTACCCATAAATTAGGTTTCAGGGGTTGTGACCCAATGGATTAGAGGTTGCGAACCCTCCCAAAAATTGCAATTTTCGCGATTTCCTCCCGCATTGATTATCGAATCAAGATGGGTCGCAACCTATAGCTCATTAATGCCCAGATTCAATTTTCTTTTTATATGACTCTTGGAGCTCACTATAAATAATGAGACCCATCACTTTTCAAAGGACAAATTTTTCTAAGACCGAAAGGCTACCTAAACCTCGAGTACAAGCATTGGTAAGATCACAACCCATGAGACCATAGACCATCATCCTAACACTATACATATGATTTTTCCATCCTTCTTTCTCTAGATCTTACGTTTTCTATTAGCTTTGGATCAATGGGATAGGAGCGACGACCCGTGCCACTCCGAGGTTTGACCTAATCCCCTCAAAGTCCTAGATCCGAAACCTAAGGTTTCTTTCCTCTGAATTTTGTTAAGGGTCATGACCTGTTGGTGTTGGGGTCACGACCCTTGTTTGATTTTGCGGTCGTCTTCTTCTTCTTCTTCTTTCTCGACTGATTTTCTTTAAGGGTCGCGACCCCCACGGCTGTGGGGTCGTGACCCATGGGTGCACGGAGGATATGGGTCACGGCCTCCTAATATTGGGGTTGCGACCCCTCAATGATTTCAGGCAGGGGACCCAACTCCTCTACCTGATCCTATCTTCTCCTTCGTGATTTGTTCCTCTCATTATTAATAATATTAATTTATGAATTTAAATCCATGTTACCAAGAGGTCCTTGCCTCTATTGGGACATGGGATCTTACACACCACCTGGGCGCGCCGCCTGGTGAGCATTACACACACACGTTTTCTCTTGCTTGGTTTGTTGTTTGATTAACTGCATGGTAGATAGGTGTCGAGGAGTCCATACTCTTTTAGGTACACTGCACAAGGATGCCACCTGAGCCTTTTCTTGGTGAGCATCCCCACACCCACACACATGTTTGCCTTCATGAACTACATGGACTTTAATCCCTCTTGGAGGGTCGTAGGCCTTAGGCTCTAATCCTAGGTCAAGCCCGCCTTTTCTTTCTCTTCCATGTTTGTTTGTTTATTTAATATTTTAGGCCAAAACATGTTAACTATTGATTTTGGGGCAACCATCTTTGGACGGGGCAAAAGGGGTGCCTAACACCTTTCCCTCATCTCAAACAGGCTCCCAAGCTCAATCATTTTTGAAACCTGTTTTATATCAAATTTTGAACTTATTTTTCTTTTCTAAGTTTTGTAGAAAACTTGGTTGTGACTCCTCAAAGCCCGCCGAAGGTGCGGTCTTCACAGCAATCCATCACAAAGAAGATTCTAGCATCGATGGAAGAATTGATGGATCGGTTGTCAAAATACATTGCAATTGAGGAAGTGGAAGCTTCGAAGGCAGCTAATGCTGCAAAGAATGATAAAACCTAGCAGCAAAGGAGAAAGCCCTCTCCTGACGAACGACTGAAGGAAGAAAGAAAGAGGAGGGGTCGTAGAGACAGATACAGATAACCGTTTCAACCACAGTTCGAATTGTGCAGCTCGTTTAATAGGACCCCCTCCCGCATAATGGAAGATGTATATGTGGCGAACCTACTGAGGTTCCCTTTGGAGACACCTATCACAAGGGGGTGACAGGAGCAAATATTGCAAGTTCCACAAGACCTTCGGCCATGAGACAAACAGTTGTACCACCCTTAAAGACCACATAGAAGAACTAGTCAGAAAGGGACACCTAAGACAATATCTGGACCACAGCAGATACGGTCACTCCGGTGATCGAGACAATAGTTGAAGAGATCAGATCGATCAAGACAAAAGGTGGGACGACCGTCTATGAGAGACCAATCACAGAAACATCACGGGAACCATTAATGTGATAGCTGAAGGGATAACCAGAGGAACAGAGGCAACCCCTCAATCCCGCAGGAAGCAAGCGCGGTCTGTGATGAAGCTGGAATACCAAGCCAGGAAACCGAGAGTCTCTCATCCAAAGATTACTTTCTCAGATGAGGATTTAACGGGACAGGGTACAGACCATGATAATCCAATGGTTATTACTGCTATCATTGAAAACTTCGAAGTCAAACAAATTTTGGTGGACCAAGGAAGTTCAACGGATATCCTGTACGATGATACTTTCCGAAAAGTGGGACTGAGGAATGAAGAGATGAAAACTTTCAGTGGATTGCTAATAGGATTTGCATAAACAACAGTACCGACAGAAGGAGTCGTCCAGTTAAGAGTCTCAGTGGGACACCCCCCTTTATGCAAGACGGTGGAAGCAGACTTCATTGTAGTATCTGCCCCATCACCTTACAACTCCATTTTGGGACGACCCACCCTCAATAAGCACCATGTGGTGGTCTCCTCTAGTCACTTGATGATGAAGTTTCCAGTGGGTAGAGAAGTAGCAGACGTTCATGTAGACCAGAAGAAGGCCAGAAGCTGTTATGCTACACGACTAGTCTGAACAACTCGAACGATCGAAGCAGAACCAAAGAAAGGTCCCTCCAAAAAAGATAAGCAACCCACCTACTCCTCTGGTGTTATGACCACAAAGATTGTAGATATGAGAGACGAAGAGTCTTTTCAATGACCCAGCCCAAAGGAAAACGTGGAAGACATCACCCTAAAGGAGGGGGAGCCATCAAAGAAAACCAAGCTAAGTGTAAGCTTAGATCCCAAATTTAAACAAGGAATAAGTGAAGTGCTAAAGAAGAACGTCGACATATTCACTTGGTCACCTGCAGACATGCCAGGCATAAAAAGAAGCATAATTTTCCATGCACTTTCGACCGACGGACAACCATCGGTCTGACAGAAGAAGAGGACCTTCAGGGCTGAGAGGCAACAAGCCATCAAAAAAGAAGTCGGTCATTTGCTAGGTGTGGCATTTATCAAGCAAGTACAATGCCCTGAGTGGCTTTGGAACGTGATATTGGTTAAGAAATCCAACGGCAAATGGAGGATATGTGTAGATTTCACTAACCTCAACAAAGCCTGTCCGAAGGACCCATACCCTCTCCTCAACATTGACAAGTTGGTCGATGGGTCCAACAATTACCGATTACTCAATTTTCTGTATGTCTTCTCAGGCTACAACCAGATCAAGATGAAGAAGGAGGATGAAGAAAAGACTGCCATTATCACAGAGTATGGAGTGTATTGTTATAACGTCATGCCATTCGGACTCAAGAACGCATGAGCTACATACCAACGCATGATGGAAAAAATCTTCAAGGACCAAATCGGTCGAAACTTGGAGGTTTATGTTGATGACATGGTCGTAAAGAGCACCACAGAGGAAGATCACGTGAAAGATTTGGAAGAAATCTTCGAAGTCTTGAGAAGAAACATGAGGTTAAATCCTTTAAAATGTGCCTTCGGAGTGCAAGC
The DNA here is from genome assembly GCA_014851425.1 of Senna tora. Taxonomy (NCBI): domain Eukaryota; kingdom Viridiplantae; phylum Streptophyta; class Magnoliopsida; order Fabales; family Fabaceae; genus Senna; species Senna tora. Next base: position 3,544,807 of record CM026270.1, on the reverse strand, counting down.
TGACAAGTTCTTGGGGTTCTTGATTACCCAGAAGGGAATAGAAGCAAATCTTGAAAAATGCAATGCCATTCCAGAAATGGACCATTCGAAGAATGTCAAAGATTTGCATAAATTGAATGGCAGGATAACGACACTTAACAGATTCTTGGCTTGATCCGTTGATAAATACCTCTCACTATTCAAAATTTTGAAGGGAGAAACTTTCGTCTGGATAGAAGATTGTCAAAAGGCCTTCAAAGAGCTTAAGAAGTACCTTTCACAACCTCCCATCCTGACCAGGCCACTAGCAGCTGAAGTTATAATTGTCTACCTAGCAGCCACCGAAGCAACTGTTAGCTCGATGTTAATTGTAGAAAGAGATGGTGACCAAAGACCAATATACTTCACCAGCAAAGTCCTGCGAAAGGCCGAAACAAGATACCCCAAGATCGAGAAAATAACGTATGCACTATTCATCTCCTCCAAAAGGCTCAGACATTTCTACCAGTAGCATCATATGATCGTTCGGACGGACCAGCCCCTAAGGCAAGTGCTGCAGAAACTAGACATGGCAGGAAGACTTGTAGCCTGGTCGATTGAACTCTCCCAGTTTCAAATCACCTATGAACCTCGCAGAGCCATTAAGTCACAAGCCCTAGCAGATTTCGTCGTAGAAATGGCAATGCCTCAAGAATAAGTGTCCCAACGGACCCAATGGATAGGTTTTGTCGATGGGTCATTAGGAAGGAAAGTCAGTGGGCAGGAGTTACAATACTCACCCCAGATGGAGTCGCAATTGACCAAGCCCTGCAGCTGAATATCAAGACCACCAACAATCAAGCAGAATATGAGGCGCTAATAGCTGGCTTGAACCTTGCTTCGGAGTTAGGAGCAACAAGTTTAATTATCAGCAGTGATTCATAGCTAGTAGTGGGACATCTTAATAGGACATTTGAAGTCAAGGAGCCCACTATTGCCAAATATGTGGATCGCTCCAAAGAACTCCTATCCAGATTAAAAGAGGGAACCATCAAAAGAATCCCAGGTCTCAAAACGATAGAGCTGATTGCCTTTCCAAATTAGCTAGTGCTTCAGCATGATGTGGAAAGAAGCCCATCCTCCAGCCCTCTTTGGACCGACCAAGCATCGAGTTCCAAATTCTAGAAAGCCTAGCGACCGAGGACATTAATGATTAGAGATCCCCTACCCTAAAGTATCTCAGAAGTGGGGAGTTACTAGAATATGACTTGGTTGGAAGAAAGATGTTAAAAGTTACACCCAGATTCTTCGAAGATTCGGGGACACTCTACAGGAGGGGATTCACGAAACCAATGCTCAAGTGCCTCGGTCCGACATAAGTAGACTATGTCCTCCGAGAGGCTCACGAAGGAATATATGGTTCACACCAGGGTCCCAAAACCCTCGTCCAGAAAGATTTACTCTCTAGGTACTATTGACCAACTATATTGGAGGATTCCAAGAATTTAGTTAAGAAATGTAAGCCATGTCAGCGTCACGCGCACCTCTCTCACGCGCCACAAACTGAATACCATAGCGTCATGACACCATGGCCTTTTGATACATGGGGATGGATATCCTGGGTCCACTCCCTCAAGAAGTGGGACAGAGAAAGTTTTTTATCGTTGCCATAGATCTTTTCACCAAGTGGGTGGAGGCTAAGCCCTTAGCAGAAATCATTTTTGAGCGAGTGAAGAAGTTTACCTGGTCCAACATAATTTTTCGTTTCGGTATTCCACAAGCTTTCATCACTAACAATAGGACAAAATTCGTGATCAAGTCCTTCAAGACATTTTGTTAGAATCTCCACATCAGCCTTAAGAACACCTTAGTGGAACATCCTACCACTAATGGGAAGATCGAGTTGGCAAACCGAATCATCCTTGAAGGGCTGAAGAAGAGGTTGGGAATAGCCAAGGGAAGATGAGCCAATGAACTACCATCGATACTATGGTCTTACCAAATGACCCCACAAACATCTACGGGAGAAACCACTTTTTGCTTGACATATGGCCAAGAAGCCATGATTTCGTTTGAAGTAGGACTGACCTCAGAAAGAGGAGATGCCTTTAAGCAGAAATACAACAACGAAGCTCTGCAGCTGAACTTAGACCTGTTGGAAGAAAAAAGAGAGGCTGCAGCCATAAAAAATTTCTACATACAAGGAAAAGATAGCCCGCTATCATAACAAGCGAATCAAGAAGAACCTGGAAAAAGATGATCTTGTGATAAAATGGGTCGACCGACCAAGTGGCCCATAAGGCAAGTTGAAAGCAATTTGGGAAGGATCCTTTAGAGTCAAAGAATGCATCCCAAGTGGGGCATACAGGATGGAGACCATTGATGGCTAGGAAGTTCCTCGCACTTAGAACATGGAGAAACTGAGAAACTATTACCTATAGGATCCTTTTAAGATTATGTAAGAGCACATGTGAGGCTCACTTTTGTGATATTTGTTTTCTTATGATGACGTAAGAGCCCTTGCAAGGTTCGCCCTTATGTTATTCACTTTCAATAATACGAAGGGCTTTGACCCACTTTCAGAAAATTTGTGCAAAAGTACACTTATGTCTACATGCATGCATGAGCCCAAAATAAATACATCAAGGAAAACATAAAGAGTGAAACCAATCGGTAATACCAAACAGTCAAGTACTCGATCAAAGTGACATGGAAAAAAGTCGAGGAAGCTTAAAGTGGTCAGAACGACCCACCAAACCCTTGGGCTTTGGTCGTCAAAATGACTTAAAACCATTTAAGCTGGATGTGATCTAATCGATCCACCATTCTAAGGGTTTTGGTTACGAGCATACTTAAAAAAGCCAAAGTGCTTAAAGCGGTCGACACGGCCCACTTTATTCAAGAGTTTCGATCGTCAAAATGACTTAAGGCCAAAGAAAAAGAGCTGAATGTGGTCCAAAGAACCCACCGTGCCTTGGACTTTGGTTAGCCCCAAGAGGCAGTTGCAAAACCAATAGATGCATCGGTCCAATAGACCACACCTAGCCGAAAGAGGCATTACCAAAAGATAGGTGCATAGGTCCGACTGTCCACACCTAGCCCAAAGAGACAGTATCAAATAATAGATGCATCAGTCTAATAGACCACATCTAGCCCAAAAAGGCAAATGCAACACTAAAGGTGCATCAGTCCAATTGACCACACCTAACCCAAAGAGGCCTTACCAAAAGAAAGGTGAATCGGTCTAATTGATGACACCTAGCCCAAAGAGGCCTTACCAAAAGAAACGTGAACTGGTCTAACTGACCACACCTCACCAGACGAGGCATCTCCTAGAAAAAATAGATGGATCGATCGGATAGATCAGACCCAAGTTAAAGTATTGTAAATTGCTTAGGAAGAAGTTGCTCAAACGCACTCAACGTGCACTAAAAAATAATGAAAATTGTCACCCGAAGAACTATCACTCAAGTTACAATAGCATCAACTGTGGCAAACTTACCACATAAAAAAGTGGAGGGCAACAAATCACCTCAGTGTGAAAGAAGATGATCACGAGTGGAAATCGTTAAAAGTGAATTGTCAAAAGGAAAATAATTCGCAAGCAAGAGTAGAAACAAACACTCAAAGCTCTGGGCAAGTCTGGAAAGCCTTCGCCAGGCAAACGCAAAACGCATACATATAAAGCCATTGCAAGCAACTTGGCCAAAGAAAAAGGAAGGAGAAAGTCAAAGCTATGTAAAAGCCTGGAGGAACAAATACAAAAATCCAAGGAAGAAACGCAGAATAAAAGTTCAAGCAAAAATAAAGCACTCACCAAAAGAAAACAAAATCCCAAGGAAAACATTACAAATACCAAGCCTTGAAAAACGTGAGGCAGTAAACCATTAAAAATTGTCCACCTATTAGTGAAAAGACATAAAGTAAAAAATGAGGCACTTGACCAAAGAATAGCTGTCAAGTCAAAAATTGTCATTATAGCCATGAATGTATTCCTTGCTGATGGATTGAGAGCCTTCATTCCCAACCAAAGGATCTGCAACACTACCATTAGCAGCTTTTGGATTAGAAGACAAGGGTGGATTAGCTGAAGCAGCAGGAACATCAGAGAAAGGAACAAGAGGGGCAAGTGACTCGATCAGTTGGATAATATCTCCGAATGGAGAGTCTTGGGCGACTTCTTTGAACAACTGATTGAGGCTTGAAGGAGGATCTTTTGAAACAGGGGAGCCAATTTGATCTTTCTCCACAAATCCCTCCTTATCACCCTCGGCCATAATCTCCTCCTTCTTGGGGGAAGTCGCTGAAACAAGCTTCTCATTCTTCACCTTAGCATATACGCTCATACCACCAAAATTTATGGGCAAACCAGGATTCATCAATTTCACCTGCGACAAAAAATTATCCCAAACCTAGTCTATCGATTCTTTGGCCCCGGAAATAGCACCCTTGTACTCATCCTCCAACCTATCTCGCTCATAAGCTTTTCCAAAGCTTGATCCTCCTCCTTCAAAATCTTAGTAAGAGTTTTACACTCCTCATGAGAATTAGAGACATCCTACAGCTGAGAAGCATACCAATCTACCATTTTCTACTTAGTCTCAATATAAGCGGCATAGAGGGAACATGTCCTGATCATTTCCCTCCCCAATAAGTCATGCAAGGCCCAATGCCCATGCTTCCGGACAAATCCCTCAAGAGCTGCTCGATTGTCCGAGTAGGATATCTTGTTCTGAATCAAACTAGCCACGTCGTACTCATTGCGGTACAACGATCGATCTTTGGAAGAGCTCAAAAACTCACTTAGTTCAAGTTAAACCGGGTCGATCATACGATCACCAATTCGGGTATACACCTTTGGATCATAGCCTAACAGGGGGAACTTCTCTCTCAGCACAAGGAGGGATCAAAAGTGGAGGACTAGGTAGTGACTCTGTTAAATCAAGCAGAAAGGGCCTCTCGATCGGGCGGCCAATCTTTGATTTCTTCGAAGGGGGAGAACTAACCTTTGAACTCTTCTTCGGACTCCTTTTCTCTCCAACTTCATTGATAACCAGCTTGCTGGGACGGACAAGACCCTGAGATTTAGGGTCCTTATATACTTCAACAACTTTTCCTTTCTAGCGTCGCTTGGAAACCCTCCTATCAGTACAGCTTTTAGTAGTAGTAGAACGACCAGAAGTTGTTCGGACCACCGACCCTTCCCCTTTCAATAGGGAAAGGACCTTCTTAGAAGCATCATAAGGCTAAGCTGAGCGGCTGGAGGAACAATCTTTTTAGGTTACCAAGGTACTTTCAGGAAGAATGGAAGGAATTCTACCCTTTTTCGCCTCCTCGCGTTTGGCACTCGCCAAAATTCGAGTAATGTTGTGCCTGCTAGACCTTGCCAACAAAGAAAAAGGGAAATCAATAATTGAGACAAAAAAGCAAAGCAATGAAATAAATAAAATGCATAGCAAAAGAAGTGAGGTAGCATCGTCCCCAACAATCAACAAACTGCGCAACTTCCTAGGCAAACCCAGGTTTGCCAAAGCGTTAATGGTTACCAAGCTCTCGTTCAAGCAATCCTCCAGCTTCGAATGAGAGATATCACTATTAGGCTCAATTCATTTGGGAGGAAAAAGGGACTCCCACTCAGCATCAAACCACCAAGAAGGAGTGCTTCATTCCCGCGGAACCACTAAGAAAAACTTGCTCTTCCACCTTTTTGAAGCATCACTTAGAGGCTCTATCAATCTTTTCTTATTCTTCCCGTGACCACGAGCATGGAGGTGGAACCAAGTAGCCAGGTTTTGCTTAGGGGCTTGAAAATAATAAAAGAAGGCCTCAATGGTAGAGATCACCTCCAAGTCATAGCACAATTATTGGAATTCGCTCATAAGTAACCAAGAAAAAAGGCGGCCAATAGTGGCTTACTTCGAAAACAAGCGGGAAAATAAAGAAGAGGGAGGAAAATGAAACAACGCACATCGAGAGGGGACTTTAAAGCCCTCGTCTGTTCTTTCGTAAGTTTCGAGCTTCCTCTGAAGAAAAAGCTCAAAACTTGGGGACTTATGATACGATATAGCTATGTTGACCGACAGACCCACCTGGGTCCATAGGACCCTGTCAGAATGATCGAGGAGACATCCTCAACTTCGTCGGTCCACTTCAGCTGTCAACATCACTAAATCATTACGTAACAAGAAATCGTTACAAATGTGGGCCAGCTTCAGCCCAAATTATTGAATTTTCCCTAGAGGAAGCCTATAAATACTCGATCCAACCCCTCAAGTAAACTATTGAATCTGTATTGTTTCTCACCTATATATCCTCCATCGTACTGACTTGGGCGTCGGAATCCAATCCGGGGGCCATCCCCGCCTTGATTCCACCATGCATGTCACCGGAGCAGCCAAAGGAGATTCCGAGATTCATCAAACACAAATTCTAAAATTTATTTTGAAGCACCTATATTTTTTCATTATAAAAAATTATTAATAATATTATTTTAAACTAATAAAAGAAAATGATAGAAAAAAATAATAACAAAAAATTCACTCTTTATTGTAAATATATAATATTTATGTGTGGATGACCACATTTCAACATTGGATTCTTCCTAAACCCTTCACATGATCACTTGTCTCTTTGTATCCTTAGTAACCTCTCTATGAAAGCCCATTTAAGACAATTGTGTAACTTTCTAATTAGTGTGCTTAAAGGTACATTATTGTGTTCTTAATGTTACCTTATGGCTAGAGTCCTATAAATAGAGACTATTGTAAACAAGTGAATAGAGGAATGAATTTGGTGCATCTCTCTTATGTTCTTATTATTTCTCTAAGCTTTGTCTTGTGTTCTTGTTGCTCCTTGTAAGAATATGGGCCAGTCCACCCTTGGTGGATCGGACCCAAGCCCATTTGATATTGGGGCAAATGTGTAAATAAGATATAAATGTGGGTTATGGAGTGTAATTTACTCCATAAGTTTATTTAATTTAAAACTGAGCCAGTTACGTTATATGTTAACGTGAATGGAGAGAAGTTGAACACATTTTTTTTGACACACAAGTCTGACAAGTGATCAACCCTTTCTCTCTGCTCTTTGCTCTTCTTCTTGGTGTTTGTGCATTTGTTGTGAAGATCATAGATCCGAGTCCGTCATCGTGACCGGGTCTTCGCGTGGGTACCTGCAGATGAATCGGATTCTTCACAGGTACGCCCGAAATATTACAGTGGCATCAGAGCATGGTTCATTCCGCTGCGAAAATGATATGTTTGCAATAACATGATTCTCCTATTGCTTGTATGTCATACCCCATGAACATATATATGTATGTATGAATACATAGTATATTGCGTTTTTTGAAATTGACAAATTATGCTTCCCAATTTGTTTCATTGTATAGAGGGTGAAACAACGAGAACATACATATAAATTTTACGCAAAACGGACTTCGAATGACAGAGTAATTGTGAATCGAAGTTTCGGGTTCGAAATTTAGGTTACCGAAACTTAAATATTTAGGCTTCGAAATTGCTCCCATTGCGTAGAGCACGAAAAATCGTGTAAAATCGACATAAAATTTGTAGAAAATGGAGTTCGGACGGCTGAGATATTGACGTCCGAAGTTTTTCGGCGAGCTCCACCTTTCCGGTCGCCGGATTCTAGAAAACAAATGCAGAAGGTTGAAGATGATGGTTAGCGACAGTTTTGGAAACTGCTGCTAAAAAACCGTCACTAAATCTGTTTCCTTGGCGCGGTAGTTAAAAAAAACGCCGCCTAAAATCAAATTTTGAAAATTCAAAAAAAAGCTTAAAAAAAAAGAGGTCAGAAAGGCCACGTGGCGCGTGAGGCCACGTGGAAGCTCCGTTCGGCGCGTGGCCCACGTGGCCGAGTAGCCGCCGGCGAGTGGCGGCCAATGGGGCGGCGCGTGTCATCGCCGGCGGCCTCCACGGCGGCGCGTGAGCCACCCAAAAAAAAAAGGGGCCGTTTTTTTGGGTCTATTTTTTTATTTAAAGCTTCTCGGGGTCATAATTGGTTCGTTTTAGATCCGATTGAGGCGCGGTTTATTTCTAAAAATCCGTAAAATCGAGAGCTTTAATTTGATATATAATGTGACTACATTTGAGGTTATTTGGGATTTTATTTTATGTTTTTAAGTGCTTTTCTAGTATATTTTTTATGTAAAAAAAATTCCAGAAAATTCAAAATAATTTTTTAATTATTTTGTTCTAGGTAAATTGAGGCAAATGGCTTCTAATAGCACTGAAAACACCGATTATAGTGTGTTAGAATACTCATACCTAGATGAGGCAGTTCATGAATACGTACCTACGGAGGAAGATCCCGAGGAGGATCCTGAAGAGGATCCGGAGGAAGATCCAGACGAGGAACCTATGGAGGATCCTCAACTAGAACCGGAGGAGTTGATGATTTTCGGACCAACGTTGGAAACACTATTTCCTATCGAACCCCTCCACGTGGATTCTCCATTATTTTTTAACGACCCACTTAATCAAATCCGGGTAGAAGAAACCAAAGTAGAGGAAGGCAAAGAAGTCAATCAACCTTTAACCCTTGAATTAGCTATGAATATAGCTGAGAGGGATGCAACAAGGCTAATAGACGTAAAAGACATTAATAGTGTATTTGTCAGCTACGTCCAAAACATGACCGATGAGGAAAATACTATATTTTACCTTAGAGTCATATTAGAATACATAAGAGCAACAACACTTAGAAAGAAACTAAGTTGCCGCATCTTAAGCAGATTTCACTGGTTAACAGCAATCAGAGAAGCAATGAAAAGACGATTTTTGCCAGAGAAAGAGAAAATCTATTATGAAAACTTAATGCTTGAGGCATTTAAGTATTTGTGTTCTCATTTGTAAAGATACAATGTTTCATTTTTTTATATCATTATTGAACATGATTCATGCATTATAAATTTTTGCAGAACATTTTAATTCTATGAGTAAATGGCGTTATTTAGAATTAATTGTTCTATGAGTAAATGCATGAATATATATATATATATATATATATATATATATATATATATATATATATATATATATACTTGTTATAAGTGGAAGCTTTTAGAAGATGAAACTTCTAAGAGTCATAATTCAATTTAAGGAACTTATATAGAATTCTTGATAGAGTATCATGATCATTGCTTGTATCTGTGTGATGGGAGATACAAACGTATGCTCTTGATCATGGATCTTGCAATGTCATTATTTTCTGATCAAGAATAATATAAGTGCATGACATTGTATACTTATCAGTGCTATATACATTATAAATGTTCTATGGTACGTATCTCTGGTAGAGAGAACGTAAAATAATGTGGGATCAGTTTGTCACAGAATTGAAAAGTGAAACCAAGAACATTATTAAGAAACCAAAACAAGGGGGAATAACTTAACAGGGACAACTGTGATATCTGACATTGTAAAATACAACACATCTTGAAGGAACAAGATGTTATTGGGCCTCTCACAAATGTTTGGTCGAACATGAAACTGAAAACATGGGCCAACATAAGAGAGACCACAAGACCTACCAAACTTGGAACAAGAAAAATAGCATAGCAAGGATAATACTTCTGAGTGTCCTGGCTAATAACTTATTGTGCAAATTTTGAGATACACACAACTCCACAAGCTTTGTGAATAGCTTTAAGGAATAAGTTTGAGGTACTTCTACCACCAAACTTATGAGGTTGACGATTAAGTTCGACTCCGAAAAGCTTAAGCTAAGCACTCTTATAAAGAATTATCCGAGAGAGATGGCCAATATGATCAAGGAACTGAAGGAAGCTGGACAATTTTTTTTTTGTTTGATGAACAACAAGTGTAGGTTGTCATCAGATAGCTCCCTAGAAGTTGGGAGCATATGAAGGTGAATCTAACCCATAATGTAAACATTGTTACTTTTAACAATGTAGCTGAGCACTTAGAGTTAGAGGTGAACGCTTGGAGGCTTACAAGACTTTTGGACAAGTTTATTACATTGTGAATGCTAGCACTTCCCGTTCGATGCTTGTTATATAAAAGGGCAAAAAGTTTCATGCTAAAGGGAAGAAAGGCGTTCCTAAACCCAAATAGGGAAATAAACAATTCAAAAGGAAAAGAAACAAAGGCTAGAAGAAGAAGCTAGACCTGAAGGGGGTCAAATGCTTCGCCTGCCAGAATTTAGGCCATTTCGCATATGACTGTTCAAAAACAGACTGAGGGCGAAACGGTATTAGTGAATTATGTGAATTCACATGTTTCTCGTACTGTTTTTTTTACGACTTTGTTTCTTCTTCTTGGATTATTGACTCAGAATCCATAGACCACGTAACTTAGGATCGAGGATCCTTTTTTGAGTACCGTCGATTGTCATATCAAAGCATATGGTTTTACATTGGAAACAACACGACAATCGAGGTCAAAGGTTTTAAGCACCTGTAAATTACTTTACGTGGTGAAAAGAACTTCATACTCCATTACTTGCTTTATGCTCTTGACATCCGACGAGACTTGTTTTCTGTCATATGTCTTTTAAAATTTGGGTTTCATGTGAACCTTCATAAAGTTACAGACAATTTTAGCAACTTTGTCCTTTATGGTTCCGCTTTCCTGTTTACAAAGGTTCTTTGTTTTTTGATAATTATTGGTGAATGCTTTGCTATTTCTTCAAGAAATGTTGAAATTAACTCCTGTCATATTAGACTAGGACACATTAATCAACATGAAATGATCAAATAAACCAAAGAACGGTTGTTAGGTGTCATTCCAAATATGGAAATGTCACTATGAGAAAATTGTCTAGCTGATTAAGGCCATGCGAAAGCCTATAATTGGAGATCCATTGCAATTATTCTATTCCGATATACGCGGTCTAATGAATATGAGGGAAAAACACAGAGCGTGGTATTTTATTACCTTTTATAAATGATTATTCACGACAAGGTCATGTCTATTTGAATTCGTATATGTTTGAAGTTTTTTTTTGGGCTTCAGATGATACCTAAAAGAGGTACAAAATCAAATAGACAATAAGATTGAAATATTATGCGTTGATCGAGGTCGTGCATATTTGTCTAAGCGTTTTAGACTGCTCTGTGAAGAAAAGGGATAATTAGGCAACTAACAATCCCTGGCACTCCACAATTAATAGAGTTTCCGAAAGAAGAAATAGAACTCTTCTAGACATGGTTAAGTCTATAATAACTCAAGCAAACCTGCCAATTTTCTATTGAGGTGATGCTTTATTGACAGAAACCTTCATACTTAACCATGTACTCTCAAAATCAGTCACTTTCGCACCCTCTTGAGTTATGGAAGAAACGCAAACTAGATCTAAGTATCTTAAGACCTGGGGATCGCCTGCGTATATCCATGACAATTCTCATAAGTAAGAGAAACTGAGTCCTAGAAGAAAGAAATGTATCTTTCTAAGGTACTCAGATCAACAGAGGGACATGTTTGCATAGGTGAAAACAAAGATAGAACGGTGAATGAGATAGAAAAGATGCAACGTCTTTGAGACTGAATTTCTTAGTAGAGGAGATGTTGACCGCACTGTTTCATTTTATGAGACAGAAGAATAAGACAGTGCAGAACAAATTGACAGACTAGAAGCGTCTAGGTGTGTCAATCTGAGTGGGAGCGAAGAAAGGTCAACATTGAGACCTTGAACAAAGAAAGAAAGATAAGCAAATTACTCCAGTCAGAAGGAGTGATAGGGAAAGTGTTCCCAGAAGACGCTTTCAAATAGAAAGCAAATCTTTCTTAGTTGGGCCTTGAACAAAGAAAGAAAGATAAGCAAATTACTCTAGTCAGAAGGAGTGATAGGGAAAGTGTTCCCAGAAGACGCTTTCAAATAGAAAGAAAATCTTTCTTAGTTGTTCCAGATGAGAATATGAGCCCATTTCTGTACGAGAATCCTTATTAAGTCCTGCCAAGGAAGAATGGAAGAAAGAGATGGAAGAAGAAATGGACTCAATGGAAAAAGAACAAAGTTTGGGTGTTAGTTGATCTACCAAAAGGGCGTAAAGCCATTGGGAACAAATGGGTTCTCAAAATTAAAAGAAAAGTTTATGGATCAATTGACAAATATAAGGCTAGGTTAGTAGCAAAAGGTTACACACAACAGGAAGGCATAGATTACGATGACACGTTCTCGCCTGTTGTGCATTTTAACTCCATTAGACTTATTCTGGCAATAGTAAATAGTTTAGACCTAGAATTACATCAGATGGATGTAAAAACCGCATTTTTGAATGGTGATCTGGATGAAGAAATCTATATGGAACAACCATTATGTTTCATTGAAAAAGGAAAAGAGTCAAAAGCTTGTAAACTTAAAAGATCCATTTATGGATTAAAACAATCATCCAGACAGTGGTATTTGAGGTTTCACAAAGTAGTAACCTCATATGACTTCCAAATGATAGAGGAAGACCACTGCATCTACATCAAGCGGTTTGAGGGTAATTTTGTTATTTTATCCTTATATGTAGACGATATACTATTGGCCGGTAATAGTCTAGGTTCTGTAACAACCATAAAAGAATGGCTTTCATCGAACTTTGAGATGAAAGACATGGGTGAAGCAGAGTACATACTTGGAGTTAAAATCCAAAGAAATCGTTCGAAAAGAATCTTGTCTCTTTCACAAGAGAATTACATCAACAAGATTCTTGAGCGATTTAACATGAAGAATTGCAAACCTATGAGCACTCCTGTAGCTACTGGATTAGCCTTGAGTCTTGACATGTCTCCCAAAATCGAATCAGACAAGAGAAAAATGGAAAGAGTTCCATATGCCAGTGCAGTTGGCAGTCTGATGTACAAAATGATGTGTAGAAGACCAGATATCTGTAATATAATGAGACTGGTGGGTATATTCCAGTCTAACCCTAGAGAAAACATTAGAAAGTTATGAAGAGGATCTTGAGATACTTAAAGGGCACTTCCAATTATGCACTGTGCTACGGAGGAAGTGACTCATGCCTTGTTGAGTACTCTGATACTGGCGTAGTGGAGATGAAGAAGAAAGAAGGTCATACCTTCTTACTCAACAATGGTATCATATGCTGAAGCAGCATGAAGAAAATGTGCATTGCCTTACATGCAATATAATTGAGTTTGCGGCATGCACTGAAGAGGTACAAGAGGCTTTATGACTAGAGAGATTTATAGAACATCATGAAATTGGAAATGAAAGTAACAATATGGTGTTTTTATCCTGTGACAATATTGTAGCCATAGCCCATACCAAAGATCCTAAGTATCACAACAAGACCAAGCATGTTGGCATCAGATATAATTTTTTTAAGAGATTATATAACAAAATAAAAAGAAAGGTTGTTTTTGTACAATACACTTCAACAAATGTATGATAACAGTCCTCCTGATAAAGCCAATAGGCTAAAAGTTTTTTTTGAAGAACATATGCAAGCCATTGGCATGCATAAAGTGTAATATACAGATATTATAAAATGTGTTTTATAATTATCTGTCATCACTTTATGTGTTTGTTTAGTAGTATACAATGTCTAGTATGTCGTACAGGTTGAAAGGTTGGCTCTCTCACACGGGCAACCGCCTTTGACACTCAAGTGGAGTGTGCAAAGATGAGACATTTGTGTTCACCAGTAAAGCAGCCAAGAGTGCTGATATGGTAGAGAAGAAACACAAACTATATGTCGCCTTGACTAACGTGTAGCAAGTCAAAATGAGATCCACATAAAATAAAGTTGGATCGAAGTTTGGAATCCCACTTCCAAAATACCTGTAGTCAGATAACAAACTCTTCAACATCGACGTCGTAAATGAAAGTAGAGTTGAAGAATTTGGGCCTAGATACTGGGTGTATCTAGACTTAAGTCTGTACGGTGTTAAGATAAGAATAAAACGACATATGCTCTTATAATAAAAGAGTAACACCATAACATGTGTTTCATACCACATGTACTGAGAGAACCGCAAGAGGGAAGCAAGTGAAAGATCCCTGCTTCATTGCTGTGTGAGTCCCAGGGAAGAACAACCTTTCCAGTGATGTCCTTTGAACTTCGACAGTATCACGGAGATATGCTTCAGTGACTGCTACTTTAACATTTTTTCTATGATCATGATTGATGCGATCTAAAGTATTATGCTAGGAAAGCGACTGATTCATATTAATGTGTTATATGGGCGAAAGGAAGATTAACTGAAATATACACATCTATGCTAGCATCTGTGACATGTCCCTTATGACATCTTGTTGTCATAAGTGTGGATACTAGACATATGTGAGGAAGGCAATCTGAATCAAACATTAATTTGAGAGGGATTAGTTTTTCCATGTGAAAGTGTATATAGTTAAATCTAGGACATCGGAGGCATATTTTAATATTTTTAGCTACACGAAGGAGAAGGTAACTTGTGCTGGTCCTATAAAAGGGATTTCTAGTACAAGTACCTAAATGAAGACGTCATGCCCACGCGATCACGGCAAAGCACTAAGTATGAAATTGAGAGGAGGCAGAGAGATTCAACCCATGACATCTAATCCACCAAGTGTGAGTGGGAGATGTAAGAATATGGGCCAGTCCACCCTTGGTGGATCGGACCCAAGCCCATTTGATATTGGGGCAAATGTGTAAATAAGATATAAATGTGGGTTATGGAGTGTAATTTACTCCATAAGTTTATTTAATTTAAAACTGAGCCAGTTACGTTATATGTTAACGTGAATGGAGAGAAGTTGAGCACATTTTTTTTTTTGACACACAAGTCTGACAAGTGATCAACCCTTTCTATCTGCTCTTTGCTCTTCCTCTTGGTGTTTGTGCATTTGCTGTGAAGATCATAGATCCGAGTCCGTCATCGTGACCGGGTCTTCGCGTGGGTACCTGCAGATGAATCGGATTCTTCACAAGTACGCCCGAAATATTACACTCCTAAATTCTTTGTTTTACAACACGTTATCAATACGAAGCTCTAGAATTTTATGTCGAAAGGATCTCAAACTTGTTTTCATCATATCATGGTAAGCAAGAATATATTTCTTCTTCTCATAATGTAAGTTTTATCAAATCTCATAATTATGTTTATATTTGTTGCACTGATATGTCAAGAAAAATTATTTATCATGAGAACTTTTTTTTTGTTTCATAATTTATTTGAGTGCAATATTGAATCTTTGAGATACTATAGAAGAACAAATTCATGTATCCCTGAAGGATGCGCAAAATGCAATAATTTTTATTTGTTATTCATTTGCATGAAGAACTAGATATGAAAATAAGAACCAGTAGTTCTTTGGAACAAATTGAAGGAAAGATATGAGTTCCAAAATGATCAATGTAAAACTATTTCTAATTGGATGCACTTACATCTACAATATATTTTGTAAGTGAATATATGTCTTCCTTGTTTGAAATCAACTATAATTAAATTATGAGGAAATGAAAATTACTAATGAATATATGTTTAGAAAAAATATATTTTACTTTAATTTCCATGCTTCGAGTGTGCTCCCGCAGTAGCAATATTGAGCGCATATATAGATTAATTTATCAAATATTATGGGCTAGTTTCTTGTTTGCTTGTGGAAGAGCGAAATAATGAGATTTGAGCTTTTGATGAAGAATAATTAAAAACCATGTCCAGCTGGATCAATTTCATTCCCTGAAGTGAATGTGGCTTTTTCTCGAGGTCATGGATGAGGTCGTAGTCCAAAATTAGACCATGAAAGAAAAAATATTTTGCAATATTGAAAATGACTTTCCATCAAATTATGAAAATAAAAGTGCTACACTGAAGCACAAGAACGAGACCAAAAATGAGGATGAACTATTTCAAAAAAAAAAACCTAAAAAAAATGATAAAATCATTTGCTACAAATGTAGCATATGTTATTGGTCTTATATTTTATTATACTTTAATTATTATGCTTAAATAAACATAAACGAAACTGAAATAAAAGCAAAATTTTCAGAGCTTGTAAATCCTACTATTTCTTATGGATCACAAATGAAAATTGATTGTGATGTGTCTAATTTTATTTAATTTTTGAAGACTTATAATTTAATTAGTGACAAAAAATGACTACACTTTAAAAATTTATGGATCACATATGTTTCATTTGAATTTTAAGTATAACTTGCTCCCTCAGTGTATTATAATTATTTTAATTTTGCTTTGAGATAAAAAAATTATATTCAACATTATAGAGGATGACATATGTCTTGTGGATAGTAGCACAACTCATACAATTTCTCGTGATAAAATTAACATTAGCTGAAATTAATGTTAATAAGATATCTAGTTTTGCAAATGTCATATAAGACTCTGGAAGAGCTCACATTTCATTGCCAAATAGATAAATTTTTAATATTGGTGATACATTATATATTTCTTGTAGATCCAGAAGAAATCTATCAAATTTCAAAGAAATATATCCACCGTAATGGTTATCACATTGAGACAAAAATGAGTGAGTTATAGAATATCCATACATTATTTCTACTATATCAAGCCTGAAGCTTATATTAGAGAAACTCTTTACTTTTCTTTAAGGTTATATCTAATAAATATAAAATTTGGCGAATCAAATTTTATGCACTGAAAGTGGTCAGATCCTAAGATTTTTATACTTTGGCATGATCGACTTGGTCATCCGAATTCACTTTTCATGCGACATATTATACAAATTACATACGGACATTTGTTGAAGGACCGGAAGATCTTCTTAGTAATTGATTTCTTTAATTTTGTGAATCATGTGTAATGGAAATTAATTATTAAATAATCTTTTTCTATATATTACACATCAAGTCTCCTTATTTTTTACAATATATTCAAGGAAAAGTCTATAGTTATATTCATCTATGATGTGGATCATTTCAATATTTTTTTCATTTTAATTGATGCTTCTAATTGATAGTCATAAATTTGTTAATTTTTAACTTATAATATAGCTTTTCTAAATTACTTGCTCAAATGATACAATTAAGGGCATATTTTCTTGTTTAATTTAGATAAAAACATTTTGTGACTATTACATGCCAATAGGAATTATAGTTGAACTATTAGTAGCTCATGGACATAAAAAAATGGTTTAGTTGAATCTTTTATTAAATGGTTAGAGCTTATTGCTAAACCTATGCTTATGAAGTCAAAGTTTCTAAAATTTTCTTGGGGACATGATATAATACATGCTGTGTCTTTGATCCGTATTAGAATTTGTTAGTTGTATTTTATATATTCCTCTTCAAATTTATGTTAGTTTTAATTCGTTATTTATTATTAAATATCTTGAACTTTTAACTTATGAATAGAGGAAGAAAAATATAAATTAGTTGGAATACACCAACATTGTCAAACCATAATACTCGTACAAATTAATTTGAACTTGAAGTTCAAAGAATAGTTCATTTGCAAATTGTTGCAAATCAATTACCAGATAATTTCATAAATACTTAGTGGGTCATTAAATCGCATGTATCAGCTACAAATATTTTAGCATGATTAGATATCCCTAGTGGACAATCTGTTAGTACAGCAGCTAATGAATCTGAAATACGCCAGAAGCGTGATAGATCAATTAGTGCAAAAAATATCATTCCTAGAAGGAGAAAAAGTAAAGAAGATGCTCTTAAGGATATTCAGGATATTTTAAATATGAATCAACAACCCCACATTTCTGAACAAGTAACTCCTGAAGTAGTTTCATCCCCAGAAGTGGATCCGGTACCGAAAAATTATGAGATCTCATTGAATTATATAGAAATTTGAGAAATAAATGAAATTGTTGTTGATTATATTTTCAATTGCAATTGCATCAGAGATTTTTAATGATGAGGGAACTGAACCCAAAACTACAAAATGATATCGATATCGAAATGATTGACCAAAGTAGAAAAAGGCAATATAAGCCAAATTAGACTCGTTATCAAAACGAGAAGTTTTTGGATCAATTACCCAAACACCTGAAGATGTTAAACCTGTATGGTATGAATGGGTATTTGTTCGTAAACGAAATGAGAAAAATACAAATTGTGCACGAGTTGTGGCATAAAGTTTATCACAAAGGCTTGGCATAAATCATTATGAGATTTATTATCTAATTATGGATATAATTTTTCCATTTTTAATTGATATGGTAGCCTTTGAAAAACTTGATATATGTTTGATGGATGTAGTAACTATATAGGTCATTAGATAATGACATAAAAATCCTTGAAGGATTTAAGATGCTTGAAGCATATAAATCAAATCCTCGAGATATATATTCCATCAAATTACAAATATCCTTATATGGATTGAAACAATGTAGACGAATGTGGTATAACCGTCTCAGTGATTATTTATTAAACGGTTATAATTAAGAAAGATGATATTTATCCTTGTATTTTTATAAAGAAGGCAAACTGTGAATTTTTCATTGTTGCAATTTATTTTGAGGACATAAATATTATAGGAACTCCAGAAGAGATTTCAAAACCTGCACAATACTTGAGAAATAAATATGGAATGAAAAATCTTGGTAGTCAAGATTTTGTTTGGGATTTTAAGTTCCTTTATGATCATTCGTCCACTTGATATAAAAACATACCATTTTCATCCACGAGAAGATGATAAACAAAATTTATTGGTCTTGAAGTACCATACCTTAGTACAATAAGAACACATTGTACTAAATCAGGCATAGTCATCGCAATAAATTTGTTAGCAAAGTTTAGATATCATAAAAGAATATCTTATCACAGTTTACTCTTTTCAAAGGAAACAAAGCCATAATTAATGGATATGTTAATGCTAAATATTGTTGTGATCCCCGCAAAGCTACATATTTACATATGGAGAAACTTTCATGACAATAAGTGAAGCAAATCGTTACAGCTACATCATCAAATCACTCAGAGATATTGGTTATTCATGAAGCAACCTATATGTGTATTTGGTTGAGGACCATGATTCCTCATATTAAGGAAACATGTCCGTTGCCTGCAACAAATAATATTGTATGAGGAAAATTCAGTATGCATCATAAGATATTGATGTGCTACAAAAGAAATGTGATATTGATGCTCACAAAATTCAATTTAACAATAATGTGGTTGACCTTTAATTAAAATCTTTCACCTCAAGTTCTTAAGAAGCATGGATACAACATTGAAATATGAAGTCCTGAAGACTATCATGACATAATATAAACTTGAGGGGAAGAAAAATAACTATTAACATTGTACTCTTTTCCCTTCTGTAAGTTTTTTGTCCCACTAGGTTTTCCTTAGCAAGGTTTTAACGAGGCATATTTATACGGAGTCTTGAAGACTTTCATTATAAAATATAAACTTGAGGGGAAGCAAATTGTTTATGAATAATGTACTCTTTTTCCTTCGCTAAGTTTTTGTCCCACTGGGTTTTCCTTAGAAAGGTTTTAACGAAGCATATTCATATGTAGTCCTGAAGACTTACATTATACAATATAAATTCAGGGAAGAAAATTAATTATGAATTATGTACTCTTTTTCATTCGTTAAGGTTTTGTCTCATTGGGTTTTTCTTAGTAAGGTTTTAATGAGGCATATTCATAGTGGGTGGTCATCCAAGGGGAAGTATTGTAAAATATATATATATGTGTGTGTGTGTGGTAGTAACCTCTTCATGAAAACCCCTTTAAGATAGTTGTGTAACCTTCCAATTATTGTGCTTAAAGGTACATTATTGTGTTCTTAATGCTACCTTATAGCTAGAGTCCTATAAATAAAGACTCTTATTATTCCTAAATTCTTTGTTTTACAACACTCTTTTTATTTATATATATATAACAATTCTTATATCAATGTCTACGACAATAAATATATGATAGCATTGTTGGGTGACAGATTAGCATGGCATACAAATTGCCTTGAGCCCTTGACACGTTCCGAAGACCATACATATTTATGTAAAGCAATCAGATCCATCAAATCTTCCCCAATCATACAAAAAACCACAGCAAAATAATGACAACGTCATATTACATTATGATTAACAACAGCAACGATTCTTTCCGCTGCTTATTTGCACCTTAAATTTAACGGACAATACTTTATGTGCAAAGAAACATTCAATTTTTTTTTTAATTAAAAAAAAAAACTTTCTTTGTTTGAAAAATTGTTAACATCACCTTTTGAAGTTTCCAAGAATTTTAAACTTCAAAATATTCTTCATCCATTTTTTCTTAAAAATTCATCTATGCATATTAAAAATTCAAATGACTATGCAGTTATGGCCATTTTTTCAAAGAATTTTTAATATTTTATATAAGGAAGAAAATGATAATTTTAATTTATTTTTATTTTTATTCTCAAATTTTATTATTAAATACAGTAAACTCATTTTTATTCATTTTCCTTTCCCTTTTTATGTATCAAACGCACCCTAAAATTTTCTCTCTCTCTCATGGATTAAAAAACAAAGAGAAAAATTACTTTTTACTCTTTAAATTGTTTGATCAAATTATTATTTGATCCTTAAATTTTTTTAAAAATACTATTTAGTTTTGAATTTACAACCATGTCTATTATTTAGTTCCCTTTAACGTTACTCGTTAAATAACTGAGTGACATAGTTATTAACTACTGACATAATTCCGATAACAATGACGATGCGGGTGTCGGTGCCAACATAGAAGAGGATTTTGTCGCGAGGACGAGACACTATATGACCGCCACAATTGCACATCAAGCAATTCGAGAACAGGGGAAAGAGGGTCATCGACCCAGTTTTCGACAGTGCAGGAGGAGCGAGGAAAGGAGTCTGACCACGTCAGCAGTTAACGACCATTTCACTCAGTTATCTAACGAATAATATCCAGATGACTAAATAGTTGATAAAATTACAAATTTAGAGACTAAATTGTATTTTTTTTTCTAAAATTCAAAAATTAAGTAATAATTTTAATCAATTATTCAAAGACTAAAAAATATTTTGCCTAAAAACAAATAATATGGAAAGTAATTTTTTCTTTGAAAAAAAAGAAACAAACAAACAATACAATACAATACAATAATTGCAAAGAAATTTTAAAAGAAACATAGAGAATAAGGAGATCCAAACTTGGTCAGAGAATTGGCGGATCGGGAGGGAGGAAGGAAATGAGGTTATGGCAGAGAGTGGCAGGAGCTTTGAAGGATAGAAACAGCATCCTCATCGCTCAGCTCTCTCGCCGTTCCTCCTTACGCAACCCCCATCTCGAATCCGCCGTCATCAAAGCCACCAGCCACGACCCGCACCGCATCGATGGCAAGAACGTCCAACGCGTCTTCCAATGGCTCCGCACCTCTCCTCTCTGCCTCCGACCCCTCCTCTGGTCCCTCTCCATGCGGATGCACAAGACTCGGAGCTGGGTCGTCGCCCTCAAGGGCTTGATGCTCATGCACGGCATCTTCTGCTGCGACCTCACCAATGTCCACAGCATGGGCCGATTGCCCTTCGATTTCTCGGATTTCGGCCACAACCATACGGATCCGGGTAGGGTTTGGGCCTTCGATGCCTTCGTTCGTTCCTATTTCGCGTATCTGGATCAGAAATCGGCGTTTCTCGCGTCCGAGTTTAAGAAACAGAACAAGCGGAGGAAGAAAACGGAGGAAACGGTGATGGAGGAGTTGGAGAGGTTGCAGGCGATGCAGGGTTTGATTAATATGCTGCTTAAAATCAAACCTCGGAACCCTAATTTGCATGTGAGTCTTGTTCTTGAGGCGATGGATTGTGTTGTGGTTGAGCTTTTCGATGTGAATAGCAAGTTTTGCAAAGGGATTGCTCGAGCACTCTTGAGGATTTATGAAATTGGAGGGAAGGAGGAGGCAAGGGTGGGGATTAGGGTTCTGCAGAAAGCAGAAATGCAGTGTGATGAGCTCTCTGTGTATTTTGATTTCTGTAGGGAAATTGGAGTCCTCAATGCCTCTCAATGCCCTAAATTGGAGAGTTTCCCTGAAGGGTATATGGAAGATTTGGAGAAAATCATCAATGGGGATTCTGAGAAAGACAGTTTCAAGGGTGATGATGATGATGTGGACATGGCCATTGTGGTGCACCAGGAATCCAAGAATGGTTTGAAGACAGTGATCACTAACAAATGGGAGGTGTTTGATGATGATATGCTTGAAGATTATACCTTTGGTAATTATGGAAAAGCTACTTTCACAACAACCAACCCTTTTGAAGAATCATATAGCATCGTTCCTTATTGTGCAGCCAGTAACCTAATTCTTTCGGATTTAATTAGTTTTTAGCATTGAGACATGATACTTGTGTCTTTGGAAAAAAAATATATATTATACATACAATACATGTTGTATCATTTCTTTTGCTAAAATGAAATAGACAAAAATAAAAACAGAAAAAGGGAAATGTTCAGACTTGTGATTTCTTTTCTATTCCTTATAATAGTGTGACTATTTTCATCTATTCTGTTCTGCTTTTGCTATGAGTAAAATTCCCAACATTTAAAGGGATTTTTTTTTCTTTATGCTTGCATCTTGGGTTTATTGGATTCATCTTTATTTGTATAAATTGAAATAGTCAAAACACCATTTTGGTTCTCAGTGTTTCACTTAAGTTTTATTTTGGTCCTCCATGTTTTAAAAGTTCAAAATCAGTCCTTTATGTTTTCAAGTTGGTCTAAAAGGTCTTTTTGCCTCAGTTAGCCTCTTTTGTTTAATGCTGACTTAGAATATTGATGTGGACCAAAACTCTCGTTAGTATTTCGGGTTTACTTCAGCATTCCAGGTTAGCATTTAACGGAAGAGGCTAGTGGTACGAGGTAAAAGGACCAGTTTGGACAAACTTGAAAACATAGAGGATTGATTTTGAACTTTTAAAACATAAAGGACCAAAACGAAACTTAAGTGAAACATTGAGAACCAAAATGATGTTTTGACCAATTGAAACTGTCAAGTCTTCAGCTGCAACAGAATTGAACATATTATAAGCAGCCAAGTACCATAAAGGAGATTTTGAGGAACCAGTTATAGGCTTCTTAGATATGAAACAGAGGATGATATGGGCGAAGAAGTTTTTCATGTCCTAAACAAATCATCTTATTCACCATTTTATATGTTACTATGAATCCTTCTTCTGTCTTGAATATATCCTTACTAGTTTTCTGAATATTTGCAAGAAGAGATTATACATTTGCAGTTATGATTATGTAGGCCAGTCATTCCTACCATCGTGTTAAGATCTTCAACTGTTATCTTGTTATTTACCAGTCATTCTTGAGTGGCAATTAAATTATAAATTCTTCCCACCTCATCTATTGTGGGATAGAATTATTTTTTTGACTTCGTTGAATGGTTTGTTTATAGGAGTGTCCATTATGGATATTCAAAGGGATTGAAAGGCTTTGTTGAGCTAATGCTTTGTTTTTTCTTATTAGTTTTGTCTTTTTCTTTACTCTGAGGCTTGTTGGTCCTCCTCCTTTTATAATTCTTTTCTTCTTTCAATACAGTTTCTTTTTCTGTAAAAAAAAAATTATAACTTATAATTGGTGTTTCATTTATGATTGAGTTCTCCACTGCTCTCATTGAAATTCTCTTCTTTATTATGCGACAAAATCATGTTTTGTCTCTAAACTTTATATCAATTTTTAATTTTGCGCCTAAACTTTCTTTATAGTCAATATTGTCTCAAAATGTTTTGAATTGTAATTGATTTTTTTCTAACACCTAACATTGTTCAAATTACTAATGATAAATGATGTTGTAACATCACACATGTAATATTAATGCTAACACATTACTTCTTTATATTAACAATGACTCATTATTCAAGTAACATTACTTCATTTTAAAAAGAAAAAGAAGAAACACATCATTTTAGTGTGATTTAGAGACTGATTAATAGTTTTGGTATTGTTACTGGATGCATCTTTATATGTATAAATTGAAATTTCCAGCAAGATTTAGTCTTCAGCTGCAACAAAATTGAAAATCATATTATAGGCAGCCAAGTTCCATATAGGAGATCTTGAGGAACCACTTATAGGCTTCTTAGATATGAAATGTAGGATCAACAAGTGGTTGGTTGGAGTGGTAGGTACTCAATTTCTCTTAAATAAGATCTCGGGTTCGAGTCTTGTATATGAAAAAACCTCTGCTGGGAGAGCTCTACCTCCGTCATGAGACCTCAACTAGCTCTAACAGAATTGCCTTCAATATGAAGATACCTGTGAGAAATTAAAAAAAATATATATGAAACGTAGGATACTAGGAACAAAGAAATGTTCTCCATATTACTACGAATCCTTATGTCTTGAATAGATCTTTACTGGTTTTCCGAACATTTGCAAGAAGAGATTATTATTAAGCATTACTTTTTTTCTTCTAAATATATAAAGGGTGAGTATTTTAAAGACTATATTATTAATATAATTAAAATGGGTAAATTACACTTTAGTGACCTGTAATTTGGCCCAGTTTCAATTAAATAGCTTGTGATTTCATTTTTATCAATCAAATGCATTGAGATTTGTTCCGTTAGCAACTTGATACCTTATGGTTTAATCCGTTAATTTTTTAACCATGTGAAAAGCATAAGACCAAAAAAAAAAAAACCCTAAATTCAACTCCCTCCTCCATTTTTACATTTGCATCGAAGAGGCTCCAACTGCTTCACACTACTACATACTGCATATTTTCAACAACACCGGAATGAGAATTAGGATTTGGACTTTTCCGTTTCACTTGGTCTTGGATTTGACTGTTGGATTTTTTCAATGTTGCCTAATTAATTAATGTCAATAGTTATTTGTAAGAGTTTTGGATTTTTTGCTTTCACCTCTATTAAAAATTCATTTTAAATCAAATTATTTCAGGATTCCATTACTGCTGCTACAAATGCTTAATTAATGATGAGTTTCTGTCTAAGTAATAAAGCTTTGAGATCAGTTTTTATTGCAGACGATTTTACTAATTAATTAGTGTTTATGTAACATTTCTTACCATGATTATTATTTCAGTATATTCACTGAATATTACAATAGCAAATTATGAGATTACCCATGGCGAAAAATGAAATTATCAAATAGATATTCAGATCATTTTTCGAAAATTGAAGAACTTTTATCAAACAGATTGACACTAGGAGGGGGAGCACCGATTCATAAGACTAGGTACTTATCTTTGACAACTGGACAAAAATAACAAATCCATAACAATGCTTTAACTTAGATTAGAATTGCAAATTTTCTACTGAACCAATAAATTTGTTGCCATAAGTCTGTAACATATTTATATATGTTATGCAAAAATGGAGGAGGGAGTTCAATTTAGGATTTTTTTTTCACATGCTTCTCACATGACACAATCATTGAAAAATTAACAGATTAAATCATTGGGCATCAATTTGCTAAGGGTGCAAACCTCATGACATTTGATTGACAAAATTGAAACCACAGACCACTTAATTGAAATTGAGTTAAACCACAAGCCACTAAAGTATAATTTACCCAATTAAAATTTTACATGATAACAAAATTTATTAGTTTAAAATTTATAAATATTATTATATTTGATATGTGAATGAACAAAGAATCTCAATAGTTCAAATTTGTTGCACTTCTATAATTTAGGAACTGCTTGGATAAGTTTTTTTTTTAAATAAAAACTACTTTTTTAATTGAATTTTTTAAAATATAGCTTTTATACAAAGTAAAAGATTTTGTGTTTTGATATAATAATTAAAAGTGCTTTATAAAATCATAAATGTTTGAATGTGAAATTGAAAAAGTACTCTTTTGTAATATACCAAAATAGACAACTAAAAATACTTATTAATATAATGTATTATCATAAAAAATAATTGAATTTTAATATAGATATGCAAAATTCGGTATTTAGATTTGTTATAATTATATAACACAAAAATATCAATAAAATTACTTATGAGCCTTAGATAATAATTTTATTAAGAGTGGGTAAATCAAAAGTTAAGTATTGAATGGTTAAGTATGACCTCATAAAATTATACTTTATAATTTAAAGTTGTAATACTATCATTTTGATGATATGGCTAATATAACATTCAGAAGCTTCTGTCAGATGAGGGTGGGTGATATGGGAAGGAACAATGACGCGATATGCATAGCAAAGTATAGGTATTTTCATCCATTGTTGAAAATATAAGAGGCAAATTTTTTAAAATTTCCACAAACTTTTTAATGGACAAGTGAAGAAGGTAATATCTTGGTAAAGGATCAAGATATTCTAGAACGATGTAAGGTCTATTTTCACAAACTTTTTAATGAAGGACAAATGTTGCTTGTCATATTGATAGGCTAATTACTAATGAGGAGGATCTCAATTATAGTTTCTATCGGAGAATACAAGAGTATGAAGTAGTACAAGCATTGAGGAAAATGGATAATGGCAAAGTAGTAGGACCTAATAATATACCCATTGAGGTGCGGAAGAGTGAACGTTGACCTTGTCGCAAGGCCAAGCCAATTAAAGTTTTACTAGATAGTGCAGCTAGTGGTACGGCCTAAGTCGATCTCTCGAGGACTCACCAAATGTTAAAGAATTTGAAACACGAGGATGTAAGGAATAAAACACCCTAAAACTTTATGGGAAATTTTATCGAATAGTTTGTGGGCGTGATTTGTGGGATATAAAACAAAACAAAAGAAAGACAAAAGAGATAAAATAGATTGAGACTAAATAAAATGAGATGAGTATCCCTTTCGGAGGATGAATGCGAACTATCTTAGCCATTACATATATGGTAAGAATCGTATTGCAATGACCATTTTCTAATACCATTCAATCAATCAATCGAACTCTTGAGGCTTATCCGATGCAACTAATAGAAATTCATTTGTCACATGAACTTCCTAGTTGATGGGGGGCAACGTTGAAGCGAATGAGAAGTAGTCGATCTCATGCTTCCAATTCAACATACCATGCCATTGGAGTTTCCAACAACAATTCAACTAAGATTGATGTAACCACGTTTAACCAAAGGAATTATTATTAGATTATCATCATGAACATTACATGGATCAAGACCTACTCCTACAATGGTTTTATCATTTCTTGGTAGCGGTCGAAGTACACACGTGCTCCCTCCTCAAAGGCTCTAGTTCCCACTTTCCCAAAATGAATGAACCCAAGGATGAGTCTACCATCTACCCTCATGGACTCAACCATCTCTCTGTCACCTAGTGTGAATCCATGAGTGAAAGGATAAACGATGCAACATCGAAAAATATAATACGATTCTTCCATTTACATAACTTTGGCTCCATTCTCCTCAAGGGAAGAGAGATTTAGCTAAGCATATGGGGGAAGCTATGGAAGAGCAACCCCATATGCAAGGTTATGGAAGAATAGAAGAAAATAAAATAAAAGAGAAATCCTAATACAAATGCCTAGCCTCTAAACGAGGCAAATGACCTAAGAAATCTAAGCTCTATCTCCCCCCTTTTGCCTATGGGATACCTCTCTTATTTATAGGCAAGTGGCTAGGGCTTTGCTCCAAATTGGGCCTCCAAAGGCCCAAAATCTGTCTTGTGCAGACCTCTTCTCGTGTTTTTCCTTCTCTGTGTTGCTTGCTTGTAGCAAGCTACACCTGCTCATTGTAAGCGAGCCGGTGTTTTCAAAAATCCTTCAGAAGGCTGCTCCCTTAAGGTGAGTGGTGTGTTGCTCACTGTAGGCGAGTCGTTGGCAGCTTCCCTTCTACTCTGTGTTCTCTTGCTCTGAGCTGTCCCAACCTTTGTTTCTTGTTCCCTCTTTCTTTATTCTTGCTATCTGGCCCTTAAGGAGTCCTTGAAATTTACAGAAATTTGCATCAAAGTTTGATAAAAGCTCTTCATTAAGAAACTACATAAATAATGCATTAAAAACCCAAATTTAGCAAGAAACTGTGTAAGCACGCTTGATCAGAAATAAGGTATTAATCCATTTAAAATGTACAATTAAACCTTGTAATCTATGCCTTTTGAGCACTGAAATCACTGATGATTTTGGGTGCGATCAAAGGGTCTAGGAATCAACAGTATAAGTTTATTAATAAAGCTTTTTAATGTGATATTTGTAAGATTCCACAATAAAAATATGTGTCTTACAAGATAATAACATATAGTAAATTTCACTAACCTCCTGCCATAGATATCTCAAGAAATTAGTAAGCAGATTTTTCGACCGATGAATTACCAAACGTGATGGAAGCCGGGCACAGTAATCTCTGGTCGAGAACCCACTCACAAAGAACTCACAAGGAAAATGCACACCTTCCCATCAAAGAGAGTGCCCCTTTTATAGAGTCCAAATGTAACCATCCATTAATTTTTGAAACCTCCACATTAAAACCAATTATGGAGAATTATGTTTCATGAATGGTCATGAAGGACCATTATTTGTTTTTATTAAAAATGGTTGCACTTACATTCTCCCACTTGGTCCAAATGAAATGTTCCAAAGACATAACAATTAATCAAAATACTTTACAAGGATTATAGTAGTAAGTCCTTTTATGGTTGAGTATTACTTTCCATGTATCACTATGCAACATACTTTGAACTCAATGATGGTACACACTTTATGAATAAACTTTACATGTTTATTTTGGTTCAAACACCAATATTTATTTTCTTTCTTCATAATGTATATACACAAATTCAAGAAAATAAATAAAATTTGGATTTCATCAATATAACTTAGCTCAACTAGTCTAATAAAGACAACTGAGGCCTAAGTCCCATATGCGGCACATGATTCTTAAACGCTTTCGGATGCATCCCTTTAGTTAGAGGATCAGTCAACATATCCTTAGTACGTGTTCTATGATTACATGACCATCTTTTACACGTTCTTTCAAGGCTTAAAACTTTATGTCAATGTGTTTACTTCGACTACCACTTTTGTTATTTTTAGCCAGAAATAGAACAACTGTATTATCACAGTACACCTTAATAGGCCTAGAAATTGAATCAACAATTTCAAGCTCAACAATAAAGTTGTTTAACCACAAACCCTGCGAACTTGCCTCAAAACAAGGTATGAATTCACCTCATGTAACGATTCCAAGTCACTAGATGCAAGCAAAATATCATCTACATATAAGACTAAGAGGATGATTTCACTCCCACTAACCTTGTGGTATATACATTGATCCATAATGTTTTCAACAAAACCAAAAGATATGATTACATTATGCAACTTTAAATACTATTTTCGTGAAGCTTGCTTAAACCCATATATAGCCTTTTTTTTAGCTTGCAAACAAGATATAAACTCGTCAGGTTGTTTCATGTATACCTCTTCCTCAAGATCACCATTGAGGAAAGTTGTTTTCACATCCATTTGATTCAATTCCATATCAAAATGGGCCGCTAATGCCATGATAATTCTGAAAGAATCCCTTTTAAACACAGGAGAAAAAGTTTCTCTATAGTCTATTTCTTCTTTTTGAGTAAAACCTTTAGCAACTAGTCTGGCCTTGTAGCGTTCTATATTGCCTAATTAATCTCTATTGGTTTTAAAAACCCATTTACAACCAAATGACTTAGCCCCATTAGGCAATTCTACAAGATCCCAAACATCATTATGTGCCATAGATTTCATCTCATTATTCATAGCATCATACCACAATTTGGAATTACTACAATTCATAACATGCGAAAATGTTATAGGGTTGTCTTCTATATGCCATCATGATCAAATTCTAATAAGTAAGCCATGTAGTCATTAGAAATAGCAGGCTTCTTTGTCCTTTGTGATCTTCTTAATTCAACCTCTTGTGGAGGTTGATGTTGTTCTATATGGAATTCTTCTTGAGGTTCCTCTTGAGAATTATGAGGTGCCTCTTCTAAAATATCAGAATTTCTTTCCACATGATCACTTGGAATAGGTGAAACAACATTATGTTCTCTAATGACTTCAATTGGATGAGAGTCAATAATAATTATAGTTTCACCTTGAGCACTAGTAGCAGGAGTTACCTTACGATCACTCTCATTGACAAAGTCATGAAATTGATCACTCCCACTAATTGTGTCATTCTCAAGCAACTTTGTATTTCTAAATTCTACAAACTTTAAATTATGAGTGGGACTGTAGGGAAAGTCCCGGATCCACATGACCCGACTCGACCCAGGGACCGAAAAGAAAAACTGAAAATAAATCCAAGTAAAAATTAAATATTGCGAAAGCTACTAACCTGGACGCCATCGCTAAGACCTCGGATCTTTCCAGTGCCTTTGCTCCACCAGGGCTGACCTCCAATGATCGATGAGCTCCGAAAAGGGCCGCACCAAATGGAGGACTCTACCTACGAGAGGTAGAGCCACATGTCCACGACTGATGCGCGGAAGAAGACTCAAGAGAGAGCGAGAGAGAGAGAGAAATATTATACTGAGTGGGGTTTCCCAAACGGGACCCCCCTTTTCCAACACATGGAATGAGCAACTGGAAAGGTGTGGAGTCACTCCTATTTATAGGAGGATGAGAGAGCTCCCATCATTGACGCAAGCAATGTGGGACTTGAAATATGAACAAAATATCATGCTTCCATCATGATCACCTAGCCCACTTTGGGCCACGAGTGCGGGCTCATGTGACCTCCGATGAGTGTCATCTTGGTGTCGTTTTGTTCGTCTCTCAGCGAGCTTTCCAACGGATCCTCACTCGACCCGATCGGACTCCCACATGGGCGGATATTTAGTCCCAAAGACCCCAATATATCCAACATACTCCCACTCGCACATGGTGGGAGGCCCATGACTATCCTTATCACAAAGGAATTCTCTATTTCTCTTTCTCTCGTTGTCTTCTTTCATACTCCGTGTTAGTCGTGACCGCTTGGCACGATATGTGGGAGCCTTATACTAGAAGCATGTTAGGGCCCAGCTATAAGTGATGCTACAACCCAAGTGTCTAATGATGTGACCACATGTCTCACCGAAAAATAGTGTCATGGGTTCCCTAGACGTGTTCATATACATGGCTAGTCCAATCCCTCTAAGTCTACAATAAGACTAGGACTTCAGCCAAACTCAGTTGCGATAGGTATCCACATCTATGAGAACCTCAAAGGGATCACATAATGGGTCAACCTCAGGATACTATCACACATGCATATGTCAACGCAATCTTCCTTTCGACTCTTATTAGTTCAATCAATGATAGCTGCTTTCCTGACAGTCTTTCATTGGGCCGTATTTTTCCATAGCCTCTTGGAAAGATATCAAAGTAGCAAGCACTACCTTATCTCTTCATGACAGAGCCAAAGTGGATAAAGGTACCCTTTGAAAGGATTGATGCATCCTTTCAGGGACTCACAGAGCATTGAAGCATAGATTTTTTCACATGCTTCCCTTGCGGTTCTTAAAGCACATGCGGTATGAAACGCACGTTGTGGTGTTCTCGAGCGTATGTCGATTTTGATCCTCAATCACTTACACCACACAGACCTTAGTCCAGACTCACTTAGAATCTGACCTGAGTTTGCTACCACACTTCGCTCGCTTCACATAGCGCCAAGTGGAGCACTCACGTCTGGCTACAGGCATTATGAATAGCGAGAATTCATAATTCGATCATAAGACCTCATCATCTTAGCGGATCTCATCCTAGTACTCTTACTAGGGTGACTTATCAATTCTCAGTGGCGTTTTCCTGTCCAACCCTCGGTGCTTTTCAGTCGCCTATGGATATTCACACTATATCCCTTTTTGGTGTTCAAGGAAAAAGCACCCAAGTCTCATCATGGCCCACACCACTTGCGTGTCCAAGGCGGTTGCTCGTGTGAGAGAGCCAACCTCCCAAGCCTGTACGACATACTTTATATATTGTGTAATAAATACTTCTATTTCTTGACCCACACAAAATAAAGGTAAGCCTAGGCATCACACTTTACTTATGATCAAGAATAGATCTCTCACAAAGTTTGTCCTTATGACATAAATTATGTTAAATCACCTTGGTTCTAAGCAATCCTATGTATCTAAAACACTAGTTTTACGGCTTGTATCTCTATACAGCCAACCCACCAATGCGGGTCCTTGAGTGTATAGAGCCAATGCTCTATCACATGTCATACTGTGAGGACCCTCTCTCCGGTCACTTGATGCTTAGACTGACACAATAGGGTAGTTAACTATTGTGTAACGATGCCTCATACAAAGTTGTGTTGCGTTCTCTTGTGGTACTTAGACTTTCTTTGGTGTAAACCATAGCTGTTTGACTTGATGAGATCAATGTCACTAGGTCAACAGCTTTGTCTATGATTTATAAGTGACTTTAGATCTTCCAATCCAAACTGCCCTGTACAGCTGATGATCATGCAATGAACTCCATGTCCCTAGTGGACAGAGAAATGCATAATCCTTACTTGCCTCTCTGCAAGATGGTTTCAGTGCTTAGCAAAGCACACTAAGACGTGGATGTCCTCTCATCCAAGTCTCTTACCCAATCGATATCAATGTGTGGCTTGCCGTTTGCGGGTCACCAATATGATGAAAACAATCGATTGTCAACAACGGCCTTCAGCATCGCCCTACAAGTACCTCAGAACACTCTAAATAATGGGTCTAACCAAGGTTTGACTGATAACGGCTCACAAAGCCGACTACAAAAAGCACGTTGAAGCGAGTACAATCCTATTTGTACTTCAAGCTACCAACCACATGTATCAAAATACTATCCAATGACTCCATCTCTGACTTAGTCTAAAGACGTGTAGCAAGACTCAAACTCTTGCCTCTTGTTACTAGCACATCACTCGGGTTCAGGTCCCTTCAATTGGAATCCTCCAAGAATCTCTTCTTCATAGGATTCTTGTGACATAGTCAGTCAATTCTTGAAGCATTCTCCATGAATCTTGACTCCCACTGCCTAACCCAATTCCTTTATCTTAAAGATGAAAGGATAGCCATCTTTAATTGGCTAAAGCTGCCTCTGTGTCATTTCTAGCTAGTCATATGTCTTCTACATATAGAGTGAGGGTAATAAAATACTCTCAGCTTTCTTGAAATGGACTAAGTGGTCAATTACCACGAGTCTAGATGAAGATGTGAGATCTTGACAGATCCTTGTAGTCGGCATACTCTATGCTCCTGGCCTTTTGCCAATAGACCTATGTGATTATGCACGTAGATCCCTTCACCTAGTTTTTCATTCAATAAAGTGGTCTTGACATCCTAATCGATATACTCCCAGACTTAAACTGGTGACCAAAGCTAGAATCAGACTCTGACCACACAACAAATGAGAAAGTTTCGTCACAGTCGATACCTTCTTGTTGTGTGTACTTCTTCACTGCTTAATGTGCCTAGTAGTGGTCGATTGACCAATCTGCCTCCCTTAAATTTTGAGAGCACACTTGTTCTCAAAATGCCTTGTGACGCGGGGTAGATCCACCAAGCCTTATACTTGGTATGTCCTTATAGACTTCGTCTTTTCTTCTTTCATCGTTTTAGTCCACCTTTTACTAGTAAGGCCGAAGAGAGCCTTTTAAACTATCAAAGGCTCTACTTTATAATTTAGTACTCCTCTAGTACTGCTCTTGGATTGTGCTTCGTGGAAGACATGCTCCTCATAAGCAATACTCCCACTAGACTCAGCAATTGGAGATGCGTCTATACGCTCCTCCTGACGTGTTGTAGGTCCACCTCCTTTTAATAAAGGTGCACATCCCAAAATCCGTCTCCCTTGCTCTAGAAAAGTTTGTCTTAAAGACCATCACATCCTTAGACTCAAATTATGTGAACGGAGTGTCTTCATTCTCGCTAATGAAGACAGATCCTTCTGAGTGACCAAGCTATCTTACCAAGACACGCTACTTGCCTCTAGGGTCAAGCTTCCCATACTCATAGGAAGGATCAAGTATGATGTATACCCTCATGGTCTCAGAATACTCTAATCAGGTCTTTTACCTAACTAGAACTCATAAGGAGTCACTCACATAATTTGAAAGGGCATATGGTTAAGTACAAAAGTGACTGTTGGCAAAACATCTCCCCAATGGGAACGTTCACCTGAGTCATTATCAACTTAACCAACTCCAGGAGCAACTCATTTTGCTGTGGAGTTTGGGAATTTTTCCTCACAAATTCTCCTTTGCTTATACGTAATTGCGTCCCACACGCACTTACCAAATAGGTGTATCAACCATAGAGAAAGACACAACAAAGCAACTAGTTGAATTACGGGAATGTAATTCAAAGTGTATCACAACACAACCATTGTTATAAAATCAAAAACTAACACTAAGGAGTCATGATAAATATATAGATCACATTATATCCTAAGTTCTCTCACGGAAAAACAACTTATAATGAGTTCCGTTCAGTATCTAGAACACACATACATGTATAAAGTTAAAGAGTGGTCACTACGCAACTTCGTTTTGTAACTGCCCAATGTCTTAGCTTTATTAATAATTTGTTCCCACAAGGATACTTCTGCTCCCATTGGGCAGATGACGGAACTTCATGAACCAATGTTCATGAGTGAGAGGGAAAGATTTGCTGCAAACAGTTTTGCGCACAGTTGCCTACGGGTTGGCACAAGCAACATTTGACCTTGGCCAAAATCTCTTTTCCTCCCTTGTTTTTTCCTTTGAATTGAGGCTACTTACTTTACACTCAACCTTTCTCTTCCTAACACCACATTTCTTGGACCCATTGTCCTTGTTCTTTGAGCCTAGAGCTCTAAGTAACTTTAGCCACTTAGGCTTCGTTTTCGATAGATTTCGCAGTCTTGTGCCACCAATCCTTGAGCACTAGGTGGTGTTTAATATCATCAAGAAACTTGATGGTATTAGTGAAGGTCAAAATGACCTACATGCACTCCCAATAGGAGGGAAGAGATCTATCAACAGTTTGGATTCACTGTTTGCTAGTGGAGAGTTTTCAGGTTTACTCATACTCCCAAATCATGTTTGATTTCTCCCTTAAATGTGTCTTCATGCTCCTGTAAGAGCACATTTTGGAGGCATCAAACTTGATTGTAAGTTGCTTTAGTTTGGTGGCCATAGTGTCACCAAACAAGTATCTCTCTAATGTGATCCACATTTACAAGTTTTGTAGTTACACTATCAGTCAACCATAAACGCTAACACTAATTACACAACTCCTTATTACACAACAAACAACTCTGGAAAATTCTAATCAACGCAAGACAAGTGTAGATATAGTCAGTCTCTGCATTCGAGAAGTGGGGTCAACCACCCTCATCACACAGAGAGCCTATATATGTACACTTTTCTCTACTTAACTCAACAATTTTCTTAGAATAGTCACATACTATTCAAAATCCCTTTTGGATTCTCACTATGTAAGCGATCAAGAAGGATTTCGAGTCGCCACAGGCACGACCTCGAACTTCCACTTGATTACAACGCTTACGATCATTTAAATAGTCACTTACTATTTAAATTCCCACGTGGATAATCATTTACATCAAGTTATGGGTTTGCCACATGCTGCCCTAAGCTCCCACTCGAGTAAAACGCTTAAGGTAATTTAAACGATCACAAACCACTTAAGTCTTCTATCTCGTTGTGTATGTGAATGAGTCAAGAGATGGTCATATCCACTCTTTAGAATCCAATTCACCTTAATTTCTCCCCATATTTGGATTCTTCTAACTAAAACAAGAAAAAACGACTCAAAAATCGTCGAAATCGAAGCTAAAACAGAGAAATTATGCGTAACAGAAGACTATGCGATGCTGGTCAACGGTCAACCATTGACCTCAGGTGGTCGCCAGCAGTCAACAGCCACGTCGGCGCCGGACCACTGCCGGACGACCACCAACTCCAGCAGCAGCCGGCACCGGCATTCACGACGGTGGAGGTCGTCGGTCCTCTGCCGGCAACTAGCGGCGGCGCAGGTGAACCACCAACCGGCCGCCGGACCTCGGCCGGCGATCGTGCCGGTCACCGATGAACCACCGTCGACCACCGGCGACGGCGGTCCATGGCGGCGCCGACCACTGGACGTCGGTCGCCGGCAACCACCGGCGGCTTCGCTAGCTGCGGCCAGTCAACTCAGCCAGTCAACATTCCCCTTCCCCAAAGTAGTAGCATACATGGACATATATATTTAGGGTACACATACCTTAAAATAATATTTATATATATATGTGAATTGGGGTCTCTAATAAGAAAGGGGAATCTAAACATGTTTCTAGGTTTAGGGTTTTGGTTACAAATCAATATTGAATTTAAAAATATCATATATTTAAATTTATAAATCAATCCATAGGACTCTACCCTACAATGTATGATCTAACACATGTTTAAATCAAAATTAAAACTGGGAACCTAAGCATGTTACTAAGTTTTAAACAAAAATCATACAACCCTAATCATGTTTCTAACTCTTTTCGGTTCATCAATCCTTGGAGAACAGAGCCCTAACATAACCTCTCTCTGATACCAATGTAGGGAAAGGCCTGGATCCACATGATCCGACCCGGCCCAAGAACCGAAAAGAAAAATCGAAAATAAATCCAAGTAAATATAAAACAATGCGGAAGATACTAACCTGTACGTCATCGCTAAAACCTCGGATCTTGCCAGTGCCTTTGCTCCACCAGGGCTGACCTCCAAACGACGAACATTGAAAAGGGCCTGTACCAAATGGTGGACTCTACCTACAAGAGGTAGAGCCACATGTCCACGACTGATGCACAAAAGAAGACTCAAGAGAAAGAGAAAATTATACTGAGTGAGGTTTCCCAAACGGGACCTCCCTTTCCAACACATGGAATGAGCAACTAGAAAGGTATGAAGTCTCTCCTATTTATAGGAAGATGAGAGAGCTCCCATCATTGATTTAAGCAATGTGGGACTTGGAATATGAATAAAATATCATGCTTCCATCATGATCACCTAGCCCACTTTGGGCCACGAGTGAGGGCTCGTGTGACCTCCGATGAGTGTAATCTTGGTGTCATTTGGTTCGTCTCTCAGCGAGCTTTCCAACGGATCCTCACTCGACCCGATCGGACTCCTTCATGGGCGGATATTTAATCTCAAAGACCCCAATGTATCCAACAATTACATAAATAAAGATAGTGGCACTCACAAAGGTGAGCTATTAATTTATTTAATATTAATTTAATATATATTTATAAATTAGTTAATAATTTTTAAAAAAATATTATGTATTATAAACTTCAATCTTGCCCCCCTACCACAAAAGTTTTGGCTCCACCTCTTATACCACAGCATGACTTTTTAAGAAACTAAGCTATTATAAAAAGACAAATACTCTGCTCTATATCTATTATAAACAATACGGACTGGGGTCTGCTGATATGCATTGTGATTAAAGTGCAACCACAATGCACATTTCAACCATTATTTATTTTTTATGATAAATTTAAAAATAAATTTAGATGAATTTAATGGTTGAGATGTACATTGTAATTGCACTTTAATACACCGTGCACATCAACTGATCCAAATTGTAAGCAATATCTAGTTTCTGCTAGGTAGGCAGAATCTACAGATGCTGCTATTCCTTCTTTTTCGCCTCTAAATTTCTAGAGAGCGTTATATAAGGAAAGGTTATTAAAAAAAAATTTGAAATGAATTTGCCCCTTGTTTCCTTGTTGACTATAGGTTCTTGTTGAGGTATTTGTAGAGCTGCACACAATTTGGGTTGGTTCGGGCTGGACAGGTTGGTTTGGGCTGAAAAAAATTGTCAGCGGATTTGATTGGTCTGGATTTAGTAAAAATGCAACAATCAACCCAAACAAACCCAAACCATTCATTGACAGTTCAGGTTGGTTCGGGTTGGCGGGCTTGCTCTTTTTTTTCTTTCTTTCTTCCTTGATTTATTGAGTAGCACTAGTCAAAATTTTAAAAATGCTTAATATAAAATAAAATATTATTTAATGAATTATATTTCATAAACTTTTTAATATCACATTTTATTCATTTCTTTTCAAGTTTATTTGAATCATGATTAATCTAGCTAATTGTCATCTTGTCATTTGAAGCTTCAATGCGTTATGCACACAACATATTTATAATTCAACTATGTGGTTAATTAATTTCATAACTAGAGAGATTTGCATGTCGAGTAATGAAATAATAAAAAATCATGGGAGAATATTTTAAAATTAACCTATTAAATAATTTTTTTAATCATGAATTTCAACCCGAACCAACCCGCCAGCCCGAACCAAACCAACCCAATATGACGAGTTGGTGGGTTAGGTGGGTTGGCGGGCCAACCCAAGCCGGTGTTCAACCCTAGGTATTTGAGAGATCTATGGATAATTAGTATCATGGATAATTGTTCTTTTGGTCATTTTCATCTCTTTGATTAATTATTTTTCAATTAGATATTTGAACCAATCCCAAATTGTGAGATCAACTGTATTATTTATTTAATTTTTTGGTAGATCATGGCAAGTCTAGATACATATCTCACACATCTCAGGATTAAGAGTGGCCAAATCTTGGGAATGCACGTTTAGTTATTAGTGGTCGAATGCCTTCCTCTAGATTAACCAGATAAATTTGAAATGGTGAATTTAGATTCGAAAAATAGAGGAGAGAGAAGAAGAATTTTGAGATTTTTTAAGGATTACGTGCACGCCACATGATACACTTCCGTTAAAAAAATTAACGAACTAAAGCACAGGGCATTACGTTGCTAACAGTATAAACCTCGGAGCTCCTAATTGACAAAGAGAAACCACATGGCACTTAATTGAAAATAGGCCAAATTTCAAGTTACTAAAGTGTACTTTATCCATAATAATAACTATATGTAATTAATTTTTTATTTAAATAAAATTAGTAAATATTTAATTAAAAAAATGATTATAAATAACAAAATTTATTAATTAAAATTAAGTTTTTATTTTGCTAACATTTTATTAAATAAATAAAATATTTATATTTATTTATTTAATAAAAATTAAAAATAAAAAAAATATTTAAAATTTTTTATCTATTTTGTGTTATCTATAGGTATCTTATTAAAAGTAATTATATTCGAAGCACAGTCGAACATTAAATGTGAACACCTCTTTCAATGAGAATTCGAATCCTGATTCATCACATTGTAATAAATTAGTTTCTTCTAATAAACCCAATCTTCATTAGTATTTTTTACCTATTTAATATAACTCCATAAATCTATTAATACCCTTTTTGATACTTTTACAATAAAATTTTTTAAAACAAATTAACCAAACACTAAAGTACTTTTCAACTTAATTTTGCGTTTGTTTAGGCTTTTTTAATTAAAACTACTTGTATTTTAAAATTAAGTACTTATGATATAAAATGTAGTGTTTGAATAGGCTTTTTTTAAAAAAAAAAAGAAAAAAGAAAAAAAGAGAAGCATTATAAAAGCCTAAATATCACTTTTTTCTAAAGCCTAATTTTACAGCTTCCAACAGAAGCTCCGACGGTAGATGACTAAAAAATATGTCACCTCTCACATTAGACAAAAGTAACCTTCAACGCATAAAGAGAAATCACGCCAACACCCACATACACTTTGCTTTTTTTTTTGCCAATATAAGGGCACGCAAAAATGGAAAGGGAATGGAAATATATTTATTGTATTTATTAGTAAAAGTTGAGAATGTAATGGAATGAAAATGTATTAAAATTATCACTTTACTCCTTATATTAAAATAATAAAAAGAAAAAAGTTAGATTGTGCCAAATCAAAGGGTATAATAAACATTTTGTGTTTTTTTTTAATTATACACACTTTTCAAAACAAAAATAAAAAAAATGAGTAACATGTAAGGCCTATATTTTTTTTTCCAACTTCTTTTCCATCTTAATTTGCTTTCATTCATACCTCCATTTTTCATTATATTAACTATAAATATGTATGTACTAAATATCAACAACTCAAGTACTGTATATTTCTAATATAAAGCATATATTTTTTAAAATTGAATATACTTTATTTATTTTTTATGAATTTATACATTTATAAACAGACTAAATATATGTTTTTTTTAAATGTTATTTTAAATACATTGAAATATGTAAATATTTTAACTTTCTTTTTATAAAAATTTACTAAACAACAAATGTCTATTTTGATACATTTTTATTAGTCAAAAGTACTTTTTTAATTTTATATCCAAACATTTTTATTTTAAAAGTACTTTTTAATAATTTTATCCAAACATAAAATAACTTATACTTCAAATAAAAGCTAAAGCTAAAATAATACTTTTGTTAAAAGCCTATCGAAACAAGCCATGCCAAAAAAACAAACATAAACTACTCTCTCATCACTTTTCTCAAATTTTATTTAAAAATAAACTTTTTAAAAGCCTACAAACGGCCCTAAAAACAATTTCACAATGGTATACTATTGGAGCTTTGCCATCAGGATATAATGACAATTGACAAACCAATGATCAGTTTTTTTAATTATTGTGGTTCAAGGAAAATTTTCAGATTTTAATTGGTACAGTAAATCTTATATAAAAATTTATCTGACCCGAAGGGATTAAAATAACTTCCGGAAGCACAGAATTACCAACATAGGTAGAAATTTTTTTTTATTCAACAATCGAAATCTTTTTTTCACCGAGTAAGGTCAACTATATAGATCAAATAACGCTAAATGTTTTGTCTTTACACATTTCTATGGTTAAATCATTTATAACTAAATTTCTCCTAATAATTTCTCTTACTATTTTCTTTGGTCTTCTCCTATCTCTAGTTATTAAACTATCTTTCATCTAGTCAACACTACCTATAAGAGCCTCTAACGGCCTTCTTTATAGATGACCAAACCACTTAAGACGTATTTCAACTAATTTTTCTACAACAGCCCCAACTCTTTCACAAGTGCAATCATCTCAATCTTGTCCATTCTAGTGTAACCACTCATCTATCGCAATATTCTCATTCCTACCCCATTGAATTTATGCTCATATTATCTTTTTATTGCCCAACATTCACTACCATACAGTAAAGCAAATCTCATAAGTGAGATAAAAAATCTCCTTTAAATTTATACGGTACTTTTCTATCGCAAATAACAATTTTTTTTTATTATTAACCAAAAAACAGAATAACAGAACAACCACAAAGACACACCATGCACATTAGTAACTAACAATTAAACTGACTATTTCAATAATAGACAGATTGATAAATAAATAAATAGCACTAAATCAAATCTTCTGAGGTGGAGGGAGATAGTCTTGTTTCTGTCATGTAGGCGTAGCCTCTCATGGACTTGAGTTAAAACAGGGTATCTCAAGACAAGACAAATAATGGTGTGCTAGAACTTTCAGTTAACATTTAAGTACATCTAATGAAGCACAAACTCCAGCAGCATCCAATTATAGTACTCTTATTATTCATCCAAAGCATGAAATGCAGATTTACTCACCTATAATGCAAGTATACAACAAGAACAAAACCTTTTCCCACCGAGTGAAATCCGAGATCCGGCAGCAACTATAATAATTTCACAAAATTATCTTCTTATACTTCCTACTTCCATAGAGTGAACTAATGAACAATGATCATATAAAATACAATACAACCCAGGCTTCAATCTCAAAATGTTTAAACAGGAGCAATTTAGAAGGCAGATAAGCAGTTTCCAATGGCAGCAAATCAAATACACAGATGCAGATAGAGATCTGTGTCACACAAAAGAGCACTATATTGCATATACTTTCATTAATATATGTCATGATAGAAATATTTCCATATTTTATATTCAGTATTTCAGTGTAGTTCCAAAACTCAAGCAATTCTTTTTCCATTTTGCAAGAGTCAGAATTACCAACAAAACCCTTGAATAACGAAGCAATATGAGATAACAAGTAATTCTTTAACCAAAGAATCACATTAAGCCAAAGGAAAGATGAAAAGAAAATCTGATTGTTAGAAGCACAAATGCATAAAAAAGATAGTTGCATTGCAGTATCTTGACAAAATTAAATTAAACGGTGAATGAGCATATTCCAAAAAATTAGTCTATCTAGTAATAACTCATCCACATAAAGCCCAGTGCCATACAACACTGGCATCCCTAATCCCTTATCACATAAATGGGGAGGAAAAAAGAACGAAAGAACCCATGTCCAACTTTAAGGTAGACGGATCACGAAGAAAGTTCATGGATAACAAAGTACTCAACATTTGTGTGATAAGTCACACAAGTGTATGTACAAGCCAAGCAGAGAAAATGCCTTGTTTGATGTGTACCAGCAGCACCAATCTACCTTATAGTGACAAACTTGTTGGTGCCATGTCTAGCCCAGTGAGTCCGCAGATCAATTGGATTACCGAAATTATAACCTTCAGCTGCAAGCTTCTCCAAAACCTTCTTAAAAGCACCTTGGCTCATTTTCCGTCCAGCTATCCTCGCACCACGCCTTTTAGTGCTCA
Source organism: Senna tora (assembly GCA_014851425.1). Lineage (NCBI taxonomy): Eukaryota > Viridiplantae > Streptophyta > Magnoliopsida > Fabales > Fabaceae > Senna > Senna tora. Next base: position 3,502,481 of record CM026270.1, on the reverse strand, counting down.
TTGGCAAAGGATACATAGACACATTTGTGGTACAACATGCTGATTGCCAGCCACCACAGCCCCATCGATAACACTGCTGCGGAGTACCAGTACATGAGCAAACTGGAATGGGTAGACCAGAAATGTCCATATCAATTCCATTTATTACAACCTCCATAGCCTTCCTCGCTGGCTTCTCTCGTTGAACTAAAGCATTGCTGTTATCCTTTGGCTTCCTAGGCTTCTTCGCTTTTGGAGTTTTCGGAGCAGCCCCTTGCCTTTTTTTCGATTGGCCACCTTCCTTTTTAACAGGAGGTTCTTCAATTCGATTCACCCTATCATCTTTGGAAGTATCAGGTGGCTGTATCATTTGCAAGGAGGGAGCGCCAGATGTTTCAGGAAGAACAGAATAATTAGGATTTGTGGGCAGCATATTGAGAAACCTATCTCTCTGGCTTATCCAACTATCTCTAACATAGTTCATTGGAATCGGAGCTTCCGAAACAACACAATCACGAGGGTGAAAGGTTCCATTTGGACTAACTAACATAGTGGGGTCACGGCCCGGCAAGAATGGCTTGATGTCTCGATCTGTCATACTTGACATGAGCTGCAGACCAAGATGCCCCCCTTTGAAGGGTTCATAATAGCCCCAATTGCGCATGTTCAATGCATCATCGTCCATGAGAACTACAGAACAGGAAAATAACATAAGAAAGTTTCAAACTTTGTTCTTTCATTTCAGATCCCATCTTCCACAACCACAAAAGAGAGAATAATGTCCAGATACACAAATATTAATAAACCGTAAAGAAATTCCCAGATGAACAATACATCAAAACAGGCAGATTCTGTCCCCAGAAAAAAAAAACAAATGGATGCCAAGAAAATAATGGCAAAAAGTAAGATCTGATAAACCTTATACATTCGCTCACATTCAAAACAGAAAAAAAAAAAAAAGGTCTGACATTCATCCAAGCCAAATCAGGGTCAAACAGGTCTAGATTTACCATTTTCGGGTCACAAAACGTAACTCCCTCGATTAATCACCGAAAAGAGGAACTTGCTTGATCTGAAATTCCTTATGATTCCTACATTTTCCTAGCAACCAAACAGACAACATACAAAAGGAAAGCGGCGCGTACGGATCCCCAAGTCCCATTTAGCAATTAGCAAACAAACAAGCAAGCAAGCAAGCTAGGGTTCCCAAATCTGATAACTTCAATAGCAGATCTCAGTTATAATGGGAAAGAAAAACAAATCCATACAACAGAAAATATATATAAGGATCCAAATAAAAAGGTCTAACGATAGAAGGACCCATCTATCAAATTTTAAAGGGAAAGAGAGAGAGAGGAGGAGGGAGAGAGAAAGAGAAAGAGAAAGAGGAAGGGAGATAGATGAGAGAGGAGAGAGAAAACTTACTTGGTGTAAACGGCTCTTTAGGGTTTTGCCCTTCTGGAGAGAGAGGAGAGAGAGACCTGAAAGAGAGAGAGAAAGAGAAAGAGAAAGAGAGAGACGGGGAAGATAGAGGAGAGAGAATGAATGAAACCCACAATGTGAATGTGAGAGAGAAAGAGAGAAGGGAAGGGTATCTATCTATCTATGTAAATAATTGGAATATGTAAGTATATTAAAATAAAAATAATAGAAAATCCAAATGATATCTATCTATTTGAGAAGGGTGTCCGGATATATATAGAAAAATATAGGCTTAAATGCATTTTTGGTCCTTCCAGTTTCATGGAAGTTTTAATTTGGTCCCCCTTAGACCTTAGTTCAAGAATAGACAATTTAATCATTTTATTTTATAAAATAATTTGCTTTCTTTCTTTGATCATAAAATTAAAGTTCTCAAAGTGGACCGATCTAAATCACATATCATAGGTTAAACGGGCTCAATTTTAAATGAGTTGAAAAATACTCAATTCAGACCAATTTAATATTTAAACAGGCTGGCACGTTTAATGAACCAAACAATTTTAAAAAAGAATATAATTTATTCTTATTTAAAGTTGTCAAAGTGGACTAATCCAAATAACAAATTATAGGTTAAACGGGCTTAATTTTAAATGAGTTGAAAAATATTCAATTCAGACCACTTTAATAGTTAGACAGACTGGCACGTTTAATGAACCAAACAATTTTAAAAAAGAATATAATTTATTCTTATTTAAAGTTGTCAAAGTGGACTGATCCAAATAACAAATTATAGGTTAAACGGGCTTCATTTTAAATGAATTGAAAAATATTCAATTCAGACCACTTTAATAGTTAAATAGGCTAGCACGTTTAATGAACCAAACAATTTTAAAAAAGAATATAATTTATTCTTATTTAAAGTTGTCAAAGTGGACCGATCCAAATCACAAATTATAGGTTACATGGGCTCATTTTTAAATGAGTTGAAAAATATTCAATTCAAACCACTTTAACAGTTAAACAGGCTAGCACGTTTAAATGACCCAAACAATTTTAAAAAAGAATATAATTTATTCTTACTACAAATAGTTAATAAAATCAACAAAAATATTAATATAACCCATCAATTAAATAAATATTATTATCAACTTACAATTACAAGTGCAACATAAAATTTCAATTAAGTAGGTTTTTATTTTAGATTTTTAATTTTTTTTTACAAACATATAGGTGGGATAAACATAGAGATGGCAACAATTTTTGTCTCGCGGGGATCCCCACGCAGGGCCCCAAATGCAGGAAATTTTTTCTTGTGGGGATAGGGAAGGGAAAATTTTTTTTTCGAAGCTAGTTCAGGGATTGGGATGGGAGCATGTCCCTCGCCCCGTGGAATCCCCGTCCCCGAAAAGTATCTATATAATTTTATCATTTAAATATTTATATAAAAGACCTTTAAATTAATTTTATTAAAAGACTAAAACCTAAATCCTACACATGAAGAGAGCATGAAAATTAATATATAATGCAAGAAAACTTCAGCTTGTTTAAGTTTTTCCTTGTTGTATTGTTGTGATTTTAATTTGATTTTGTTGTAAACTTTGTTGTTAGGTTTTTAAATGAACTTTATTGATTGTAAGCTTGTTAAAAATATGTGCTTGTTGATATTTTTCAATTAAATCTATTTAATATTATTTTTATTTAATTTTATGAGTTATTTTTTATTAAAACTAAGTCTACTCATGTGTGTGTATATATATATATATATATATATTTTTTAATTTTTAATTTTTTTTAATATATATTGAGATCCCCTTGGGGACACGTGGGTGCCATTCCACGTTAAACATGATGACGTGTCTAAATGAGTAACTTATGGGTTAAGTAAGGCGGGCTAAAATGGTACCGATATTATTCAGGCTGAAAAATACAAATTAAATCCACTTAAATGATAGGTTAAATGGGCCGGCCCGATAGAATGAACCAATTTTGATGGCTCTACATAGAATTGGGGGATCAAATTGGATCATTTCACAAAACATGAGGATCAAATTGTTTATTTTTTTTAAATTGGGGGACAGAATTAAAACTTCTAAAAGATCAGAAGGACCAAAAGTGTATTTGAGCCAAATTATATTATGAAGATATTACTTTAAAGTCGAAGGGCATATAGCGTAAAGACAGAGACAACGGAGGGTCCAACTCCAAGGCCTTTTTTTACATATATGGAGACCACATATGGCAAGAATTTTAAAAAACTAAAGAAAAGTCTTTCTACGCCATTTTTGTCTCAATCCTTTTCAGATTCAATAGTATTAGTATTTGCTTAAGGTTAAGGTTGGTTTTTTTAAGGCCGAAAAGAAAGGTTGATGTTTTTTTTTTCTCCCCAAATATTCAAGTTAGGTGCTCTTTCAATTCACTTAACTAATTCCACATTTTTAATTGGTTAAAAATAAATAATGGTTTGTTGCTTCAATTTTATTTAGGGTATGTTTGATAGACAGAATGTGATGGGACTTGGAATGGATTTATTTCGTTTGCTAGTAAGAAATGGAAATCGAAATTAAATAAAAGTAGATAAAATGATCATTTTACCTTTATATTAACATACTAAAAATATATATAGGCAAAAACATAATTTCATCATATTTTAAAAAGTAAGGTATGTTCAATAGAAAAATTTTATAAGAAAATATTGGATTACCTTCAACATTACATTCAATATTCTTATTAACAAACACATCCAAAGTTTTAAACTAGTGCTCTAAGTTTATATTGTATTCGAAATTTTTCAAGTATTAATTTTGTCTCATAAATTTTTTTTAACTTTTAAAAAATACCATTAAGTTATTGATGGGTTAGAATTAGGGGTCACAATTTTGACCTAAACCCACCAACCCAACTCAACATAACTGTATTTTGACCCAACCCAACCCAAGTCAATTATAAATGGGTAATATGGATCGGATCAGAATTTACTCATATAAATATGAATCGGATTGGGTAAAACTCATGGTTAACCCAATAACTCATCTAATGCATTTTATATAGATTAAATTTAACAAATCCAAGTTTATAATTTCTCGAATACTTCTAAGGAGAGTCAAGGTTTGGATTAATTTTTTTGAAATCAAACCCCTCTATTCAACCAACCTATCACGATATTATCATATTATATCGAGTTTGATTGGTTGAGTTTAAATAATAAATTAAATACAAATAATTATAATATACATTTTGATTGATTATATTATATTTAAAATTACATTTTTCAAAATAATCTTAAATTTTAAAATATGAGATTTGATTTTTTTTTAATGAAAAAAACACTGTCATTTTTTTCTTTTTGTTTAACTTCAGACATATTGTTTGTCAAGTTTAATCGGATTTAAATGGGTAGTTCAGGTTTTGTCTATTTTTAAGGCTTGGTTAAAAGTTTTAAAGAGAATTGAGTATATTTGATTAAGTTAAATTTTGACTACATAAAAAAAGTATTGTCTGATTTTTTTTAAAACATGTTTTCATGCTAATTATGTTAGAGTTAGATTTTTAAGAGAAATCAGTAATTTTTGACAAGTAGTTGTAGGATTTGATTTTGATTGTTTCCTATGTCTGGTGGAGAATTGTATCAGTGTTGAACTTTATGCTCTTTGTCTAGTGAATTTGATTTTTATTATCTTTATTGATATAAACATAAAGTAGAATGATTGGTAGGCCAAATAAATTAAAATAAATTAAATAAAATAATAAAAGAAAAATTAAGGGGTTGATGGGTTTGATCCATAATTAATAAGTTATGACCCCATTATAACCTACTTAAAATTTAATCCATTTATGACCCAACCCAAATTTAACCCAACCCAAACCCACCCATTTTGTCCCCTAGTTAAAAACTTAAAATGTCATGTATACTATTTTTATTTTGATGTGTGATTTAAAATTCTAGTCACAATTTTGAAAATATAAAATACATAAAAAATAGTAAGACACCATTTTTTTCTAATATTTTCTATTGTTTTTCCGAAATGGATATGAATGAGTTAACAACCATATTGATTTGCAAATGAGCAGAATTTGCTTTGACATAAGAATTGTAGCAACTCCCTCATCTGTTTTGGAAAAGATAATTAAGAGGGGGAAAAAAAGTATATTATTAAATGTTTCTATACATATATTTTTCCTCTATAACAAGACACGTAACGAGAACATGTAGTATTGAACTTCAGTATAATCTTATAATCAATTGGTTCCTTATCCATTTAAGGAAGATCCTTATTAATGTGAGTTTCTATTAATATTAACAAATGACACTATATAATTAAAAAAATGTACCGAAGTTTAGTAGTACGATAGCACTGAACTTTTATCTCATCCTAAAATACCAAATAATTAAGAATAAAGCACTGTTTTAGTCCCTTAAATTTACACTAGGTTCTATTTTGGTCCCTATTGCCTTTTTTTTTTGGTTCCATTAATGTCCCTAAATTATTCCAAAATTGTCAAACTAATCTCTTTAGCTAACACAGTTAAATCTTAACGAAACCATTAAATAAATTAATATATATCACTTATGTAAGAAATGAAGGAGAAGAAACCGGTGGGAGAACTATTAAAAAAATTAAGCCTAGGTAACACGGATAAAATCTTCAATTTTGGTTTTCTAGGAATTGTTCCTTGGAGAATAGAACATATACTTGGAATGTGCTGAAATTTACTGCAGTGGAAAAACCAAACACTTACCTAGGTTACCCTTTGAGTATTTCGAGAGCGAATCCGGTGCTGGACAACACCGAATCGCAAGAAGAGAGAAAGAGAGAGTGTGAGTCCCACGTGTAGGCTCCACAGCCTGTGGAACCTACACTCTCTCTCTTTCTCTCTCCTCTTCGGTTCGGTGCTGCCCAGCATCGGATCTAGAGTCGGGTATCTCTGTTGAAATTTATGACTTTAAACCATTTGTGGATAAAGTCATTGAAAAGATTGAGAGTTGGAAAGCCAAGTTCTTATCCAAAGTAGGAAGAATTACCCTATTGAACTGAATTTTTAATCCAGTTGTTTCTTACTATATGCAATGTTCCCCTTTTCCTTATAAAATATGTGAAAAGATTGACAAAATTCAGCGTGATTTCTTTTGGGGCTTTAATGAACAAAATCACAGGATGCACACTATTAATTGGAACACTATCCTAGCTAAGCTTTGCTGGAGGTTAAAAAGTGAGGCTTATAAGAAGTGGGCAAAATTAACCTTGGTATATATCTCAAATCCTAATAAAAGAGGCTCTATTATTGGGAAAGGCATTAGATTTGGAAATGCTCTATTGGAGAGACGTCTCTTCATGCTAATCAGATCAGGGAGGAATACCAATTTATGGGATGACGAATGTACCTCTTTAGGCCCCCTGAGAAATCCTAATAATAGGTTTCAAGCCAAGACGACAGTTTCTCAATTTGCTGCGGATGTGGGGAGGTGGAATTGGAATGATCTTTCTTTTCAATTTCCCCAACATATTCAAAACAAAATTAATAAGATTGTTTGTCATAAAGGGATAAAAGTTCAATGGTACGTATCATTGAAATTCAGTACATTCCTCTAATCATGTAGATCCATTTGTTAATATTAATATAAATTCACATTAATAAGGACCCACCTTGAATGGTTTAGGAACCAACTGATTGGAGGGATGTACTGAAGTTCAGTACTACTGTACCACTGAACATCTACTCGCCATAAAGATGCTACCCTTGATGATGTTAAAGCTTGGAAATTTATGGTGTGTTTGGTTAGTGGGGTGGAGGATGTAATGAGATCTTAAAAGGGAATGAAAAAAAGTAATATGAAAGTGATGTGATGTGAATGCAATAAAAGTGAGTGAAATGATCATTTTATCCTTATATTAAAAGTGAAAATGGAATAAAGTGGGTAAAAAAATAAGTGCAAAAAAATAATTTTATCACAATACAAAAAATAAAGTGTGTTTAGTTGAAAGGATATAAAGAGATTATGTCTACAATTACGTCAGACTAAATATTGAACCAAACTTGCCATTAATGTTTTTGATAACTTTGACCTCTGCCTATAAATTGGCTTTTAATTTGGAGATCAATTATTTATCTGATGGTCAAGGCAAAAGTGAATTCAACTCGATTTAAAAACTGTCATGTCACCAAAAATTAAAATATTTTGTGTCGTTCTATTTTAATAATGCTCAAGGTGAAGCTGATTGCCAAAGGGTTACAAATACCTTCGGCGTGCCTTCTATACAATGATAAAGAGGATTCCCTTGATCATATTTTTAGGGATTGTCTTGTTTCTAAAGGAGTCTAGATACTAATGAATTTCTGTCCAAAAGACACAAATGGTATAAACTTTGTTAAATGGCTTAAATTAAATGCTTCCAGGTCCGGAATTATTAACTTAATTATGGACCATGGTACGATTTTTATTACGGTATGTGGCATATTTGGTTAATACGAAACAATTTGCTGTTTGGAGATAAAGAATTTGCTGCTAAATTGTTTGATTGGTATTGAGCAGCAAAGAAAGCTCTCCCTAGGGCGGCTGAATATTTCCATCTAAATTGTTTGATTGGTATTGCAAATCAAAATACTATTTCTCTTATTGGTTGGTCCCTGCTCCTTTTGGATGGTGGAAACTCAACATGGGTGTGGCATGCTCAGGCAACCCTGGGATGTCTGCTGCAAGTGGTATTATTAGTGATGCGGAACCTCAGCCTATGATCGAGACTAAAACGTCAATACACGCTTTGAATCAAGCAAAACTTTAGAATAAACACTCGTCCTATTGAACCCTTAAGAAACCCGTTTTAGAAACGCAGATAATAGAGCTAAAAGAAAGAGAATGAATAAACGCCACAAAGATAAACTAACCTTTGATAAATAGATTCAATCTCTTGATGCAACAAGCAAAGAAATCCATCTCACTTGCACACACACATAGAAGTTTTCATGAAAAAACACATCCAATCAAAATTCATTCAACATGTCCCTTACAATAAAAAATAAAGAGTATTTATACTCCAAGATAAATAAAACCTAATTCACTAATGGACTCTACTAACATAACATAAAATAAAGCCCAAAATAAAATAAACCCTATTGGACCTTTAAACATCAAGTACAAACTAATTAAAACATTAAATCCAAAATTATTGTTTTAAATCACTAATTGACTTTAAATTATAAAACTTAAATATAATGATTTTCGCACAAATAATTAACCCAAATTAAAATAAGTATTTTAAGCTCAAAATATGATGATTTAGGCTTAAATACGTCTCCACATGCATAGTACTTGGTCCAAGCTCTCCAAATTGATGTTTCCAAGCCCAATACATGTTGTAAAGCTCCATTTTCAACCCACTTGGTGTTAAGGACGTTTTCAACAATTGACGGCTCGATTGCTATTTGGTTTGTCCAAGTTACTCCTATAAGCCCCTTCAAAGATTCCATGATTATTCTAGCTCTACCATTGCCTTCTGTGCTTGTATCATTCCCTGTTTCCTCGAAAAGATTCGTCCTCGAATCTGAAACCATATGAGAAGAAGAATTAGAAACTTTGAGAATATGAAGCTTAATATACTCTCCTTGAAGACTAATCTTGTAAGCATCACTTTTAGGTCTTTTTAGTATTTGAAAAGGATCATCAACCTTAGCATCAATTATGTTGCTCCAAAATTTTGGACAATTTTTACTTTTTAATTTCTCCCAAATCCTATCATTAGGTTCAAACCCCACATATTTCCATCGCTCAATTTGTTGCCAATGAGGAAAGTCTACAATTTCATCCTGATTCAAAATAACTCCAAAAGCCATCTTAAAAGCATGACAATCAATATCAAAATTAAAACAATTAGATAGAAAAGGTATAGGTGAAGAACATAAGTTTCTAGTCAAAGAATTAAATAGAGATTCTAAACTATGTTCCCACTTTAAACCAAACTCTGCTTTGAATTGCTTTTTTTGCCAAAGTTCATTTGTCTCATTGAAATTAAATTTTTCTCCATACACAAAATCAATATGATCTTGTTCAATAGGAATTAAAGGTGATAACTCTTTGGTTATTTCTTCTGGAAACTCATCTTCATGTACCTGCAACAAAGAAACACTACTACAAAAATATGGGTCACTGTAAACACAAATCAGTGAATTTTCTTGAAATATTTTTAAGTGTTCTCTTTTGATATATTCTTTTTCATCAAAGCATTCCCTCTCTTCACTCTGATTTTCACTCTCCATTGGGCCATTAATTTCTTTCTTTTCTTTATCAGCCTCTTTTCCCTCATTTATTTCAATTTTTTCACTACCCAAATCCCCAACAATTAGAGATTCAACACTCTCAACATACTCATTATGCTCAGAAACCTCAAAGTGAGATTTAACTTCTTTTTCACTTTCATCAAAATCCAACTTCTTTGGATAATCCTCTACAATAGATAACTTCTCAAAGTGAGAAGAAGCAAATCTTTTTCTCATCACCCTTTTCATCTCATCCCATGTGGCAATAGAATCTTCAACATATAGATTCCTTAACTTCTCTAATCCATCCCACCAAATAATTGCATTGTCAACAAATGCAAAATAAGCTAGTCTAACTTTCTTTTCTTCAGAGTAGTTATGATGTGACAATATTTTTTCAACCTCCTTCTCCCACTTCAGATATTCAGCACCATCATTGATTCCTCTAAAAGTAGGAATTCTCTTTTTAGTAGAATTGAAGATTTTGCTCTTCATATCATGACTTTCTTTCCTCATTTTCAAATTACCATCTTCAGACATTTCCTCTAACAATTTATTAAAATCAGCAACTCCATTTGCAATGCTTCTAGTATTTGCAAGACAATTTCCCTCTAATCAGTTCATTTGATCTTTTACTTTACTTAACTTTGACTCCATCCTATTAAACATTTTCACCATAGCATTCATGGTATAAACAGTCGCTCCTTGTTCAAGTCCATCTCTTTCTTTGCTATTATTCAATTAGAAATCTACAAGAAAATGTTAGCAAATAATTATAGCCTCACCAATTCACTCTCTCACATGTTTACACTCACACAAAATGTGACACTCGTGTTTGCACTCAATTATGGCTTTTACCCTCTTATAGTCTCACCTTTATATGCCTTTTACCACTCAAGATTACCTTTGCAAGTTGGACTTCAGAACCAAATCCACTCAATTAAAGGGAAATTCACCCAAGTAGCAATTTATAAGAATACAAGGATAAACCTAAACAAGAATGAAAAACAATGCAATTCTAGAGGCAAATTAAAGTGATCAACAAAGAAACAGAAATAACACACGAAAAAGGATGTATGTTATGTGAGGAATTCAAGCTAAGTAATGGAATGCAAATGCTATTTACGAATGTAATTAGAGGCAAATTGGGCTAAGAAAAAAAAATTGAAAACTCAGATTGCAAAAAAAATTTGACAAGATTAAAAAAAAAAAAGAATTGGTCCAACCAAAAGGGTGAGCTCAAAGTTGATTAAAAAAAATTTAAACCCAAATCACAAGTACTTTTAAATGCCCAAGAGAACAAAAACAAAGCTTCAAAATCAAGGAAACAATGAAACGTGAAAATCAAGCAAGAACAATCATTTTTTTTAATAAAATAGGAAACAACCAAACTTAGAGATCAAATAAATGATAAAATAGAAAGAACAATCAAACTTGTAGGTAAACTTTTTTTTTTGTGCACTACTTTCTTCTTTCTCTCTTTTTTTTTGAGTTTTTTTTTGCACTGCTTTCTTCTTTCTCTCTTTTTTTTTGCGTGTCTCTCTTTTTTTTCAACACTAGAACAAATGAATAATATTAAAAAAACAAAACAAAACAAGATCAACAATTTTTTTGTTTTGGAAGAACAAAACGAAATTAAAGGACAAAACACTACTACTTAACTAACATTTAAAGATAAATAGGAATTTATCTAATTTCATGCTCTGATACCAAATGATGCAGAACCCCAGCCTATGATCGAGACTAAAACGCCAATACACGCTTTGAATCAACCAAAAGTTTAGAATAAACACCTACCCTACCGAACCCATAAGAAACCCGTTCTTAGAAACACAGATAATAGAGCTTAAAGGAAGATAATGAATAAACGCCAAAAAGATAAATTACCCTTTGATAAGTAGATTCAATCTCTTGATGCAACAAGCAAAGAAATCCATCCTCACTTGCACACACACATAGAAATTTTCATGAAGAAAACACATTCAATCAAAATTCATTCAACATGTCCCTTACAATAAAAAAATAAAGAGTATTTATACTCCAAGATAAATAAAACCCTAATTCACTAATGGACTCTACTAACATAACATAAAATAAAGCCCAAAATAAAATAAACCCTATTGGACCTTTAAACATCAAGTACAAACTAATTAAAACATTAAATCCAAAATTATTGTTTTAAATCACTACTTGGCTTTAAATAATAAAACCTAAATATAATGATTTTCGCACAAATAATTAACCCAAATTAAAATAAATATTTTAAGCCCAAAATATGATGATTTAAGCTTAAATTCGTCTCCACATGCATAGTACTTGGTCCAAGCTCTCCAAATTGATGTTTCCAAGTCCAATACATGTTGTAAAGCTCTATTTTCAGCCCACTTGGTGTTAAGGACGTTTTCAACAACAATTGACGGCCCGATTGCTATTTGGTTTGTCCAAGTTACTCCTATAAGCCCCTTCAAAGATACCATGATTATTCTAACTCTACAATTGCCTTCTGTGCTCGTATCAATTTGGGTGATGACACCAAAATGTAACATTGTAAATGGTGTCATATTTTACATAATATTATCAATAAACAGTAATAATATTACAGTATTTAATGTCATTCTGTGCACATAACAGACAACATGCAATAAGTGGTAAAAACGTGCATTTAATGTCTATTATATGATAAAATTGTGTAATCTAGATAAATGTTATTATTTGGGAAGTATTGTCACAAATACTTCAAATTGATTTCAAGTCAAACCAGGGACATTTAGCCACTTGGAATTCAAGGAGGGAATGATATGAAATGACAGAAAGTGCAGCAAAGGCCGAACAGAAAAGATGAAATGCACAAAGTCAACTAAAGAACTAGCAACTCTCCACGGCGAGCAAGCCTATACTTGCCGTGGCGAGCAGGCAAAAATGTGGGCAATGTTTGCCCCAAGGTTTCATACAATAATATAGTTTTGAATGATAACAAAATCACGTGGATACATTTATAAAATGAAATCAAAGAAATATAAATGCTTGAATTTGTTTCCTAAATAAATTAAATGTGTTTATGCATATCAATGAAATAATATCATGATCATTACTTATTGTAAAATCGATTTAAGATTGATTCAAATATATCTGAATTTCTTTGGTGAAAATTAAAGCTAATATAGCCTATTTTTGGCCATTTAATATAGCCTATTGAAGTAAGCATTAAGGACTTATAGTGACTAATTGAATTGATTGCCTCATATTAATGAGTAACATTATTTTTATTTTGATTAACATGTTTGCTACCTTTAGAAAGAATTTATGCAGTGTGGACACCCTATTTTGCCCGGGCCTAAATTGTGCAAAGAAAATTAAAAATAATAAAAAAAATTACAAAAATTAATATTTTTGTCAAAGAAAATAAGAAAAGTTGAAAAGTGTTAAATGACCTACTCTTAGCTTTAATGGGCCAAGCCCAAAGGAAGAGAACCCTAGCATATAAAATAGAGAAGCTAGGTCAAGAAAGGTGGAGAACAAGAGTGGCTAGGTTAAAGAGAGAGAGGAAGCTAGGTCAAAGAGAAAAGGAGGAGATCAAAGAGGCAAGAGGCAAGAGGAGGAGAAGGAGTCAAGAATGCATGGAGATGGGAAGGGAAACCTAGAATGAAAGGTGGAAGAACCAATTGAGAGAATACTCTTCACTTTGACACTTTTCTGTTTTGGTTGAATGTGATTGCTTGACTTCTCTGTTTTGGTTTTGGTTGTTTCGACATTTATAATTTAACTCCAAATGGTTGTTTCTCTTGTTTTGGTTGTTTCTCTTGTTTAAGCATACCTTTAGAGTATTTCTGAATTTTTTCATGAATTTCGAAATCTTTTAATGGAGTCAAACAATTTTTGTGAAAACCTCTGCCTTAACTGATTCTGAGTTCGGGCAGTGTGCCTTCAACGCAAGATTTTGATTTCAATTTAACTCCAAATGGAGTGATCTATTTTTTTCTTGAAACTAGACATCCATAGATTTCTGACTATAGGTCTTTTGTCAAATTTTATTAGGTATTTTGCTCCCATAAATATTTATAAAATCAATTTTTCAAAAGACGTTGCAGAGTGACGTCCTGAACGTCACTCTATTTCGTGAAACTATTTCTCCATATACACAACTCCGTTTTAATTTATTTTTATCCCTACATCTTATTCTTGGTATATGAAACAAATCATAAAAATATCATGCCCAAATTCATTCAAAATGATTTATGGCATATTTATTTATCCCAAAGTATCATTTCAAACAGCTTCTGGGTAACTGTGCTTTCAAAGATCATATCTTACAAATTACTATTGATTTTGGGGCAAGGTCAGCGAGGCTGTGTAGGGGAGATCTAGAGCTTTCTTACCCTAGGTTTTGAAAATTTTATATATTTTGGAAGTGGACCAATTTGATTTTTTATTTAATGTCTAGAATCAGGAAAATAAGCGTTGAAAAGTTTTCTTTGTTTTTCTTAAAGAGAAAATTCCAAAACTATCAAAGACGCTTTGTATGTGTATTTTAATCAACGTCTTTATTTATTTATTCAACTGGTGTCACCAAGGAACCTATGCTTCTATAGGAACACTGGTTTACACGCCATCTGGGCACGCTGCCTGATGAGCTTCACACACCCACCTTGTTTGATTTGTTCTGTGAAATGCATGGTAGATAGGTGCCGAGGGGCTCTTGCCTCTTTAGGCACATTGCACTGGGAGGCCATCTGAGTCTTTACTTGATGGATCTCCACTCACTCACACACTTGCATGCCACAGGAACTACGTGGGCTTTGATCCCTCTCTGAGGGTACGTAGGCCCTAGGCTTTTATCCTAGGTCAAGCCCTCCCTCATTTTCTTCTTTGATTGTATATATTTTTAAGGCATCTCAATCAGACTCCCGAACCCAACATTTTGTGAAAATTCATTTTTCCCCACTTTTGAACCTATTTTTCTTTTTCCAAATTTTGATTGAAAATTTGGTGGCGACTCCGTTGAGCGCGCGGTCATCACATGCAGCATATAGTGATCCAATGAATCAAAATGCCAATTAAAGTGATGATTTTCTCTCCAACGGCTCTTTTTGTCTTAATCGTTCCAACCTTAATTTTCCTATTATGATGGCCAAGCTTCACTATAAAAAGAGAGCATTTCATTTGTCATTCTCACCAAGTCTCAAAAGCAAGAGCAATTAGCCAAAAGTGTTCCTATCTCTCTCATTTGAGAATTTCTTTTTTGAACTTAGTTTCTGGGTATCATATACACTTAGAGAGTGTGAAATTTGAGCTATATTTGTATTCCCTTAGTGATAAAATAATTTAAATTTTCTCTACTTGGGTTCGTTTTAGGTGAGCGAGTAAAAACCTTAAAACCATTTTAGGTGAGCGGGGAAAACCTTATCGTTGTTGGTGAGAGAGTGAAAACCAACCTGCTGCTTGTGACCGGTCTTGTAAAACAAGTTTTTGTTAGTATAAAAAATCTCTTGCTTGTACAAGGGGATTGGACGTAAGCTATTGTTTGGCTGAACCAGGATAAATTTTGTGTGTGCTTGTTTTCATGCTTTTAATTTTCTGCACCATTTAATTATTGCATTTTATAATTGTTATATATATATATATATATTTAATAAAAAGTATCTTATAATTGTTAACTCTTAAATTTAAGTGAAAAAAAATATTTTGTTAAATCCTATTCACCCTCCTCTAGGTTTAACTGTCAGGCAAGAATTCAAAATTCAAAAGTTAGAGTCAGCGCCATCTTGGAGAATTCAGATAGAGTCCAAATTCAAGTTGAAATTTGTAATTTAAAATAAAATAGGAAAATATATTATTTCTCCTAATTGTACTTAGGCTAGGATTCTCTAGAAACGACTATAAATAAGAGGTGAAAACTCTCAGTTATGTATCCTAGTTTGTATTCTCGACTTAGCCCTTGTATTCTTAGACCATGAGTAGCTAAGTCTTTTAGGTTATCCTTAGGGTCATCTATGTAATTTGCTTGAGCTACATGCTCTTAGTTTATGGAAGTTGTTTTATCAACCTCTGGTTGTGTTATTGAATCTGATCGGTTGACGAATTTAGGATTCACGATTGGATTAAATAGACCTAGCAGTTGTAGGTTTGGGTTGATTGACTCAAACTAGATACCTCTTTTTTGTATTTATGTTTTTAAATATAATTTCGTTTTCATAAATTAAATGTGTTCATCTAGTTTGCATATACCATTTTAATGCGGGTGCGACATCCTTGTTTTAATGTGTACCTAGGTCCGTCGGTGGTTGTCGAGATTACTTTAAGATGAAAAGGTTCGATAAGGTGTTTTCTAAAATAACTTACCCAATTTATATTTAGAATTAACAATGATAGCAAATTAGATAGACCCCAAAAGAATAAACTACTTTTCTTAGTTACTCTTCATTAATCATATTTTCTCACCTAATTAATTACTTGCTTTCTAAAATATTCCCCGATCTTTTTACTTGATTCGATTACGTAAAGGTATAGTTACTTCAGAACTACTGAAGATTCTACGAGAGATTCGATCCTGGGTAGTGCACTATACTATATTACTTTGGTAATTATTTCATCTTGACTTGCGACGATTCATGTGGGTGTTAAATCTTCTTGGTTTACACTAATCATCAAATTGACGCCATTGCTGGGGATCCTTTTTGATTCTGTGGTAATTGTGCTGGTCGAATCAGGTCTTGACCTAATGATACAATACATGGAGTATTTTTATTCTTTGTTTTTATTTCTCTTTCAATTTTACCTTCACTTTTTCTTTGTTTTCGTTTTGTTTCTTTTTCAGGAAAGGAGATTCGTAGATGCTCGCCGTGAAGTGTTTTGGTGTATGCTGCAGAGAACCAGTAGGATTTTCCTTCTCTGTTTTCCTTTTCATGTAATTTAATTTTTATTTTGTTTTGTTTTCTTATTTAGTCTAGGTTAATTTTTAATTTTGTATGCTTAGTAATCCAAAGGGTAGTCTGACCCCTTTGATCCAAAAATAGAGAAAACCCTTAGGGAACTAAGGCGTAAAAAGAAACAAGAGGAATTAGGCTCTAAATATACCATGGCTGAAATACCTTGAGGCAATAATAATGACAATGAGGGACGAGTAGAAAATATAGTAAATCAAAGGGGGCAAACAATTAGGAAATTGACTCACGCTAGTAACAACTATGAGCAATTAACTGGTGGTTGTCCTACATTTGAAAATGGTTTTGAAATTAAGGGACTGCTAATTCACTCTTTGCCTAAATTTCATGGCCTTGCAAGTAAGAATCCTCATGCTCATTTGAGCTCGCTCCACATGCACTGTATGACGATGAAACCTCCAAGAGTGAAAATTGATCAGGTAATGTGGAAGGTGTTTCGCCTAACATTGGAAGGAAATGCCAAGGATTGGTACCTAGGTCTTCATAGGATGTCACTTGATGCCTACCAATCTTGGGCCAATTTGCGGGGAGATTTCCTCAACAAATACTTTCCTTCCAACAAAGCTCCCACTGCTAGAAAATAGACTACCTCTATGAAACAGTGCCCAAATGAGACATTTTACGAGTACTGGACTCAGTTCCAGAACCTACTTGCAAATTGTTCCAATCACGGACTTCCTGACAAGCACTTGATACTTTTCTTTTTTATATGGGCTTCAGTTCCATGATGCAGATATGTTGTCGACTAATGCTAGTAGGCCTCTAGAAGACCTTGCACCTGCTAAATCTTGGGCAGTAATTAGATGATTTGCTGCTCATAGACAACATTTGTCTGCAAGAGCCGCAGTGCCCGTTAAAGAAGTCGTAGTTGTTGAAAGGGATCCTTTACTGGTAAAGGTAGCTTACTACCTGGATAACTTGACTAAGGTTGTCTAAGAAACTAGTCCAAACCAGCAAGTGGAACCACTTGCTATGGTTTCCGCTAGTTGTGGACAATGCAATTTCCCATGTATACTGTGGGCACCCTATTTTTCCCGGGCTCAAAAAGCATGATAATAAATAAAATACAAAAATATCACTCTTATGTCAAAAATAAGAAAAGAGAAAAAATGTTAGATGACTTACTCCTAGTACTACTGGGCCAAGCCCAAAACAGTTAAGAAAAAAAACCTAGAAGCCTAGGTCAAGAAAGGGAGAGGTGGCTAGCTTACAAAAATGGATAAGTTGGGTCAAACTAGAGGAGAAGGAAGAACAAGAGTGGCTGGTTTTGAGTCCGAGCAGTGTGCCTTTGAAGCGGGATTCTGATTCCAATTGAACTCCAAATGGAGTGATCCATTTTTTCTCGAAACTAGATATCCATATTTTTCTAACCATAGGTATTTTTTCAAATTCCATTGGGTGGTTTACTCACAGAAAATTTTGTAAAATCGGTTTTACAAAACACGTTGTAGAATGATGTCTTGCACGTCACTCTAATTCTTGAATTTGTTTCTCCCTCTACAAAACTCCGTTTTCAATGATTCATGTCCCTAAAGCTTTATTTGTGTCTTGGAAAAAGAGGATAAACATTTCATGCTCTAATTCTTCCAGAAGAATTTATGGCATATTTATTTATCCCGAAATACCATTTCAAACAGTTTTTGGGCAATTGTGGTTTCAAAGGTCATATCTTACAAATTACTAAGGCTTTTGGGACAAGGTCAGGTGGAGTGTGTAGGGGAGATCTAAAGATTTCTCACCTTAGGTTTTGACAATTTTCTATGGTTCCAAATTGGTCCAATCTAATTTTTATTTAATGTCTAGAATTAGGAAAATACGCGTCAAAAAAATCTCTTTGCTTTTCTTAAAGAAAATGACTAAAAATTTTATAAGAGGTCGTGACCTATGGGCATTAATGACCCAAATCCGAATCAAATCCAAATCTGTAAGAGGTTGTGACCTATAGCATAATAGGTCGCGACCAGTTAGTCATAATGGCCAGATTCAACTTTCCTTTTATATGATCCTCCGAGATCACTATAAATAGGAGACTCCCCCACTGCTCAATGGACGGGATTTTTGAAGGCCAAAGCTCTGCCAAATTGCTGACTCACTGGTAAAAACCCTTGGGCACTTACCCTTCACCTACATGCTTTCCACCTCTTTCTAAACCATTTTTTCTTATTTTGGATCAATGGGATAGGAGTCAGGCCCCGTGCCACTCAGAGGGTGACCAAGATCCCTTCCACATCCCATATTTAAGGGCCAGAACCTTAAGTTTTTATTAGTCTCTCATTTTCATATGCGGGTCGCGACCCCTTTCAACCGATTGTGCACCGTTCGCTTGCTGTTCTTGTGCTGCTCATATTTATCTAGAAATTGATGGTCGCGACCCCTAGCTTATCACTGACCTTGGGACCCTGGCCCAAGGTCATAGGTCACGACCCCTTCCCTTTCAGAGGCAGAGAAGCCTACTTTTCTGCCTCCGCTGTTCTTTTCCCTCTTCTATGTCTTTTATTCAAATTTCTTTTATCTTAACATGTGTAACCCTAGTGCCACCAAGGAACCTTTGCTTCTACAAGAGCACTAGTCTTCACGCCATCTGAGTGCACTGCCTGGTGAGCATCACACACACATTTTTTTGCCTAGGCAGATTGCACTGGGGTGCCATGTGAGCCTTTTCTTGATGAGCATCCCTCACACACACACACGCGAGCCTTCATGAACTACATGGAATTTGATTCCTCTTGGAGGGTACGTAGGCCCAGGCTCTTATCCTAGGTCAAGTTCGCCTTTGTTTCTTTTTGTGTGCTGGTATTTAATCCAATTCTTTTAAGGCCAAACATTTTAAATATTAGTTTTTTGGGGTAACTGTCTTTGGACAGGGGAAGAGGGGTGCCTAACACCTTCCCCTCATCTCAAATAGACTCCCAAGCTCAAACCATTTTCGAAACCCATCTTTATTAACATTTTGAATCATTTTTATTTTCCAAGTTTTAATAGAAAACTTGGTGGCGACTCCACGAAGCCCGCCGAAGGCACGGTCTTGACATATACTACGGATAACTGACTTGCTATTTTTTAAGATATTACGGCTGTATTTCAAAAGCTGGGAAAAAATCAGGGCAGGAATCCCTTTTCTAACACTTATAACCCGGGTTGGAGGGACCATCCAAATTTTGGATGGAAAAATAATAGTCAACTCAACCCAGGATTTCAAAAGGCGAATTCTCAAGGTCAAGGGGTCGAGTTTTAGGGAAACACCCAGTCATCTGCAACTATGGTTCCTTCTGGTAACGGGAACCTAAGTGCTATTTAGTTAGTATTGCAGAAGCTGGCTAGCTTGGAAGAGAACTTTGAGAAAAGGTTCACTTTCATGAATAACCAGTTTCAGTCTTGCATCTTTACTCTTAGAGCATGTTTGTGCATGCTTATTTTTAAAAAAGAAGCACTTATTTTTTTAATAATCACTTATTTTTAAAAAGTGTGTTGTTTGTGCATGCTTATTTTATAAAATAAGTGATTCTTAGTTGTAGCAGAATGCACTTTTTTAGCTTTAAGCAGAAGCTAGAAATTGCAGCTTCTTTTTCTAGCTAGTAGCAGAAGTTGAAATTTAAATAATTTATGACAAAAATACTCTCAATAAAATTTAATATTTTCCATTATACCCTTTATTATTTTAAACTTAATTTTGACCTATACAACTACAATTTACAATCAGTCTCTTCAACGTTGCTCCTCCTCTTCCTTCACCATCTCACTTCACGTCTTCATCTTCTTCCTTCACCGTCTCACTAATAATAGATATTAAATAACATTTTAATATATTAATACATATTAATTAATAAAAAACTAATCATAGATAAAAAAATTACATTAAGTAAAATCAATAATTATTTAATTAAGATTTTAATATATTAATAAATAAATTAACATTTTATTTTTATTTATTTAATAATAATTAAAAAAAATATTGATATCTATTTATTTATTTAATAACATTAATCACATCATAATCTATACATGCCCTTCTTGGTAATTTTATAGTCAAAAGCACTTATTTATACAATTTTGCCAAACACAAATTGTTTTTCAGCTACTGATAAAAGTACTTCTCAACTCAATTTGCCAAACACAAACTGCTACTTTTTCACAGTACTTTTAAAGAAACTCCATTTAAAAAGAAGCCATTTGAAAATCAACAATTTTTATAAGCATGCACAAACGGGCCTTTAGACTCCAGAATGAGCAGCTGAAAAAGAAACAGGAGAAGCTGGGTAAGCACTTTAGCCAGCTTACCAATGACATTAGAAGTTAAAAGGCGACCAGCGGTGGGACTATGCCTTCAAACATGGTAATTTACCCAAAGGCATTGAACGTCATAATTTTTAGGATTGTGCAAGGGCCTGAGACTCAGGAGGAGTCATCTGAGAAGGAGAAACCTAAAGTCACTCCAAAGCCCGAGCAATTGCAAAAAAAAAAAAAAGAAGGAGTCCAAAAGGCTCACCTCTCTGGAGAAGGTAATTAGTACCCAGTCGGGAGACGATGTAAGTATAAGTTAACTCTGTTTTCCTCATACCTATCTGCTTAATAAAAGAATTCATGAAAATAGACAAGATGAGGAGATAGTTAGTTTATTTAGTAAACTTGAAGTCAATATACCCTTGCTGGATATAGTTAAGAAAGTACCTAAGTACGCAAGGATTCTTAAGGACCTTTGTACGAATTAAAAGAAATTTAAATCAGATGCTAAGGTACTAGTCAGTTCCAATGTGTCAGCTTTGTTCAAGCCTCAATTGCTGATCAAGTGTTAGGATCCCGGCTCCTTTACTGTACCATGTACTATAGGTAAGACAATAATCCCTAGCCCCTTACTAGACCTAAGGGCCGCTATAAATGTCATGCCTAAATCACTATACAACTCCTTAGGTTCAACGTCCTTACAGCCTACCCCATTAGTAATTCAGCTAGCTGATAGGTCGATTAGACAACCCAAGGGGATAGTAGAAGATGTACTGGTCTACGGACTTTTATGTCCTTGATATGGGTGCTACATTGTCTCAAGATACTAACATCATCTTGAGAAGACCCTTTCTGAGGACTTATAATACTAATATTAGCATAAAGGAAGGGACTTTCTCAATGGAGGTGAGCGAACAAAAAGAAAATTTTAATATAAATGAGACAATGATGGGCACGATGAAGGGATTCCCTTCGAACTAGCTAATGGAGGGACTGACGTAGCCGGGCAACCGGCAGTGACTTCTCTACCTTCTCCACTAGATTCTCCCTTCTTGGTGACTGAACATCTTGTTTATGACATTGGACAGGGAGAGTCTAAAAGGATAACCAAGCTGTGCTGTGACTTACCCAAAAGGCTTGACGGGAGACTAGGGTCAGATTGAAGAAGAAGAGGCGGACATCCCAAACCGGGTGGGGACCATAGGTGTACTGAGGCACCTTTTTGGTTTCACATAATTTAAAAGATTCCTTTATATTCTAGAATCGATTCTAAGCAACCCGAGCTACTTCCGACAGACTTTGAAGCCCCCATTAGAACAATTCTGGACTAGCAGAACCTAGCTGTGAAAATGTTTAGACCTTTCAGAATTTATTAGGAACTCGAACCTTTGAAATTTTAGTTAATCCCTTGCTTTGTGCATTATGCTTAGGATTTAATTAGACCTTATTTGGTTCATTAAATTCTTTATATTTTTCGAATTATCTATCACCCTGTTCCCTATCTTTCTACTTGAACTTGTTGTAGGAACTATGCTGCCTAAGAAGGCCCCTTACTCGACAGGATTGTGTCAACAAAGTCCGGGGCTGATCCTGGCCTCGACGGTTCGTTAGAATCGAAATCAAATAATTTACGTAGTATAGGATGTAACCAAGGGTCAATCTCTCGCAGAGCCTCTAGTTAAAGCTCTACGTTCAATCTTAGTAACCCAGTCTTAAGCTAAGGTTCAAGAAAATAGTGTGCAGAAGAAAGCCGTTATAGTCAAGAGATGTATGCAATGATTAAAATCAGGTTTCTTAGAGGTTGATTTAAGCAATCCTAGCCTTGTAATGATTTTAGGCAGTTCTTGTTCTTTTGTTAGTTAAATTAGTATAATAGCCTAGCTGACTGCTTTGGCTTAGGTTCAATTCAGATATATTAATCCCTGATCGTGCAACAATTAAAATACCTAAATCTACCCCGCATGAATGACATTTAATTTATTATTCTATCTCTGGGTTCCAACTCAATACCGATTGGTTATCTTTGGAGGATCCTAGCATACGTAAAGCGTCCATCTCGGAACTTAGAACTAAACCTAGTGGATAGAATTAAGGCACATAGACAGAATGAATAACATATATTCATATCTGGATTCTTAGGCTACGACCGTGAAACCTAAGAATCCCTAAATAGACGTTCTATATGTCTATTCCCAATCGGGACTTACATAAAGAATCTCGCAAAATATAAATATATCTAACTGAACAAGAATAAAAATACTCCCTAATTTGAGCTCATAGGCTAATAACCAGATCAATCCTCTTTGGAAACCCAAGGGCAGTTAGCCACTCATAACTCATAGAATTTCCTTAATGTTTTGGTTTAACTGTGAAGTTTGAAATGATCTTAATAGCCTTTGGAGCTCTATTTATAATCGTATTTACGAGAATCCTAATGAGATCCTAAATAATCTAAATTACAATTTGAAATTAAATCTAAATCTAATTTGAATTTTGCATAAGATAGGGTCTTCGTTTAAATTCTTGCTTGCTCTTTATGTTATACCATGTCATCACTTACTTGCTGTGGCGAGTTGATCTTGCTTCGTTGCTGCGAGTCATGCTTGCCTCGTTGTGGCGAACTGAATACTCGCCATAGTGAGTGGTCCTTTTGCTGTGCGTTTTAGCCTTTTATTTCTGCCTTGCTTTTATCTTTTAGCTCTCATCCAAGTCCCTGACTTTGGAAGATCCTAACTAGTTAACCTGGGTCATGCCTAATACGCTTGAACAAACATAACAACAATATTCTAACATTCAAGAGATATTATGACAACTCAGGAAATATTAGAATGATTACATTTTATGCTTAAAATCCCAAAATTAACTGCTTTTCTGGTTTAGTCGCTATGTCAGATATATCAACCTTAACAGTGCAAAACTATATACTTATTTGTTCATTATGCACTCTAAAGTTAGGTGGATTTTGGGTGCGATCAAATCCCCCACACTTAAACCTTTGTAGTCATGGGCAAAGAAAATTGAAGCCTAGAGCATTCAAAATCAATCCTAACTACAGGAGGATTCTACCTAGTCCAAAAAGAAGAGAACCTACGAATTGGTAAGATAAAGGGGAATATTGAATGTTCCCTGGAGCACAAGTATCTACTACCGCTTTGAATTTTTAAGGAGAATCAAAAGCCGAATTAACCATCCAGTTGTTTCTTTCCTCACTTTATCCTTAATTTTGGTAGTCTTTTTAGGATAAGTATGGGGAGAAAACCTCTCCAGTAGGGCAATAGCCATTTTTCTTTGACCAATTTTTAATTTTACGTCCTTTGAAAATTACTAAAAATAAAATAAAAATTCTAGAAATATGTTTCAACTTAAAATTGGAAGTTAGAAGTCAATAGTAGCTCACATGCATTTTATTTTAGAATTTTGGCAATAATCGCCGCGGCGAGGGGACCTCCATTGCTCGCCACGGTGAACAACCTCTTCCCCCCTTAAAAAATGATGAAAATTTTGTCTTAGTTTTTGTTTTCTTTCGATAATTATCCAATGCCCTTTTTATTTTAGATTGTGGGCATCATTTACACTAATTTAATTTGTTTAATTTAGAATTTCTCTTGCAGTGCTACTTTTTTCTGTCAAAATTAATTAGATATTAGAAAAATCTTTTCGTATATTTTGTTTAATTTAGAAAATTTTGTAGACTGCCAGAATAATTCTGAACTGACAGAATTTAGCTATGTAATTTATTAAATTTTTCGGAATTTAATAGAAACTTGAAACTTAAATGTTTTAATTCACTACAACAAAACTTGGATTTACCCATGGAATATATTCTGTGGGAAAATGAAAAAAAAAATTTCTTCAAAATTAGCCACAGATTTAGCCACGAAATGGTTTCTATGGGCAATTTCATAAAATTAGCCACGAATTTACAATCCGTGGGTAATTTTTCAATTAGCAATGGATTTAGCCACGGTTTAATTTCCATGGACGATTTCTTGGAATTAGCTAATCCATAGCTAACTAGTAAATCAGCTACGGGTTTACAATTCGTGAGTAAGTGTTTATTATTTAAATTTTAGATGTATAAATATAAAATGTTTTATATTAATAAAACAACAAGTAATAAATGACCTAGTGGTAATTCTAAATATTATCATGCTTGAGTCTCTGAGGGTTGATGGAAGTCCTGTAAATGGTACACTCCGAGATGGAGGTGAGCTTGCTGGAGGTTGGACTGGATGGAGTCTACGACGGAGCTCGGAGTACGTGGAGGATTCGTGTGAGGTGGCTGAGGGTACTCAGATTACCAGGAGTATGTGAGGGATCTTAGATCAGGTGTCGTAGTCCTTTGTGTTGCGTATATCTAGTCCGCCGGGTGAGGGTCTATTTATATTGAGTGTGGGAAGGTCGTGCTCGACCCACGATCTTGTGGGGCGTGGGTCGTCGCACGATGCTTAAGGAGTTCCCATGTCTGGTTAAGTGGACGTTCCGTGAAGTGACGTGGGCAAGGGCCATGTAGCTAGTAGATGAGTGGTGCCATGTGTCGCTAGCGTGTGCTGCTGCTACGCTTCTAGAAGCTCAGTGCCACGTGTCGTAAGGTGGAATATTTCGTAGTTACATAAGTCCCCCAAGTCTACGGGCGTCGGGCGCCCGTGGACTTTAGTTCTTTTGTCTGTAAGCTACTTAGGAATTTTTGTCGCCTCCAAACATGTGAGGGCTCGTTCGCGCGAGGCCATGGTCATTCGGGCTGATTGTCCGACTCCCGAAGTAGGTTCCTTTGTATCGTTCCGTGGAAGGGGAGACGTTTTGGAGAGAACACACGTCTTGTTTCGAATGGCTGACTGCTTGACTTCATCAGCAAGTTTTCGAGCCCTCTCTGCAGAAAGTATGCGACTTACCGAGGAGGAGTCATCATTGCTCAAAGGAGAATTTCCCGTAATACCCTTTGTGGGTAAGCGGAAGAAATCCAAAGGTTAAGGGCCGTCTGGTTATTTCGAAAGGATCTCCTCTGGCCGGGTTCATCCGTGGCTAGTGGCTGACTGGGGACTTTTTGCTGAGAGTTGTCTGTTGAAGGAGCGAACTTGTTGCAGGTGCCACGCGTCAGAGCTAAAATGGGTACCACTGACGTTGGGTGTTTTGCCTCCATTTCTCCTTCATTAAATACGGGTTCGTTTCCCAGGGCAGCCATTATTAGCCTGCGTCGAGGACTTTTCCGAAAAAAACCCCAGGCGTCTCCAGGTTACTTTTGGGTTTCCGAGGGCTTTTCGGTCTTTGTGTCTCTGTTGCCCCGGCTGTGAATCTCAGCTGTTCTTCCTCTCCACGTGTTTGGTCGAGGTGAATGGCTGTAGTTGGACCTGGTTGTAGAGGATAATAAATTTTATCCGTTGCGGGGTACGAGGAGGCTGAGGTTTTTGAATCGTCGCGCCTCTAGGTACCCTATAAGTGTCCAGCGTTTGAAAGTTTGTGATTTTGCATTCACCTTTCTCCGTTCTCCTGCCTTCGTTTCCCCTGCCTTCGCTTTGCTTTCTCTAATTCTTACCCCTTGTTTTTGCTCTCTGTTCTCGTCGGGATTTCGCCATGCCTGGTGGTGACGACTATAGCTTTTACCCCTTCGACTTTACTGACTTGGAGAATCTTCCTTCTTCTTCTCCTCCTCCTCCTCCTCCTTTTAGCCGTACTCGTGACGCCGGTCGGAGTAAGGGGAAGAAATGCGGTCAACAGGGTCTTTCTCCAGAGGTAGCGGCGGACGTCCCTGTTGTGGTACCTGCTGGTGGTGAGAGAGAAGGACGGCTTCCCGTACCTCCATCTTTCGAGAGAGACCGCCGGCATGAGGGTCTTCAAAGGGAGAAAAGGAAGAAGGATGGAAGAGGTGGCGTGAGCGGACCCCGGGAGGGGGAAGGAAAGGAGCTTCTGCGGCGGATTTGCCCAAGGGCAGAGAAGGAGGGTTTAAGAAGCGGCCTTCTGGCGTGGAGTCGCGGTTGTCTTCGCAGGCGGTACGACGGAGTTCTGACCAGGGGGATTTGTAGGTGGAGGCTCTGGAGGAAAGTGTTGTTCCATCCTCTATTCTTGCCTCTGTTCCTACTTCTGCTCCCACTTCCGCTTCTGTCTGTCAATCACCCATGAGGGTGATTCTACCAACTCGTCCACCCGTCCTGAGCCCCGTTGAGGGGGTCGATCAGCCTGCTGCTAAGAGGGCCAGGGTGGTCGTTGAGGAGCCTACACGAGATTCTCCCGCAACTCGGGTTCCGGCGGGTGAACCCGTGGCTGAGATTTCAGCTAGAGTTGCAGAGTCTGGTGATGTGGTCGTGGAGACTAGAGCCCTCTCAGACAGAGCGAATGTAGTGGTGAGTCAGGCAGCTGCCACAAAGGATGTTGTCACGGGGGCAAGCGTCGGCCCCTCGGAGAGGGGACTTCCTTTCGAGCTGGTGGTGTTGGATAGACGCTTCCCCGTGGAGATGTGGGAGAGGGAAGGCAGGGGGCTGGAGACTTCTTTGATTCTTGCTGTTCGAGGCTTCAGCCGAGTTGCTGAGGCATTAGCTGACTTCCACCAGGCTGACTTTGAGTGGGAGAAGCGTGTGGTGAGCTTCTTTATCCTGGTGTTGCGCTATTTTGGGTTATCCTTCGTGTTTCTGACTTTTTCCTTTTTGCAGGGGGAGATCCGTCTCGACCATGACCAATTTTCTGGTGTTGCGTCCTCTAAGAGCCAAGCTTTGGAGGTCTCCCAGAAGAGGTTGGCGGACGTGCGTGGGCAGCTGTCCGCAAAGAAGTTGGAGTGTGTGGATCAATGACGCGAGATTAAGTCCTTGACTCATGAGGTAGCCCGTCTTAGGGCTGAAGCTGGACATCCTTTCGAGGTTATGCTCCTTCGCTCGCAATTGGAGAAGGCTCGCAATGAGCTGGCCGTCCACCGGGAGGATGCTGAGAGGCGTCGGCAGGAGTTGAATTCTCTCCGCGAAGCTTTACGGGGTGCGGAGGCTCGCGCTTCCGAGAAACTTTCTGGTTGGCTGGTGGACGAGGATAAAGTTGCCAACGCTGCTGATCTCCAGAGAGAGTTATCGGTGCAGAGGATGTATGGCATGCTTCTGGCGGTCGAGCAGCTCAACCGTCTCCGTGGGGAGAGGTTTCCAGCGGAATGGGTGTCTTCTCTGCATCCTTCTTTGGAGCTCTTTGATGGTGAGCTTCGCGGTCAGACGGAGGCGGATCCTCCGTTCAACCTTACCTACCTTCGTCAGCTGGCTGATCGCCTGGTGGAGCACTAGGTGTTATCTCGCATTGGCGGACGTGTTTTGGGGATTGGAGCTACTTCTCAGCAGCTGGCCGGGGTGAACTTGCAGGAGCCACCAGCAGTAGTTGGCGACGTTGGTCCTGCGGGGGCCAAGGTCATTGTAGATCTTGGGGATGCCCAAGAAGAGGTTTATGTATTTTCAGGGTGTTTACCCTTTGTAATGGGTGGATGCCCTCTCATTTTTGGCATCTAATGAGAATTTTAAAAGAGTTTTTGCTACCTCTCTTTTTTACTTCATGGCAAAAAGTTGTGTGTGAATGCAGTTTCTCTTTTCTTTGTTATCTCTTTACGTCTGGGTACAAAGATTTTTTTGCATGAGTACCGTGTGATCAGGACGGTTTGTATGCGGTTTGCTAGCATGGTTTTGTCGAATGTTCGTTTTGTGTTTTTTGCACCCAAGGGGTTTTTACCGCACTGCTGGGGGAAATATTAGCTTGGCCTTGGAGGCGCTTAGCGTTTTTTTGAGCGGTTAGCCCGTTGTCCTTTGGCAGGACTTGTGCGAGTTCTTTGCAAATTTGAAGCCTTTTCTCTTGTCGAAAAGGAATACTTCAATAATAATAGACAAAATGGTTACATTTGTGCAGCCTCAGTCGGGCTAACCTTAGTCAGGCTGAAAGTAAACAAAATGATTACATTCGGATTGCCTAGGTCAGGCGGGCCTTAGTCAGACTGAACTGAATCCTAAATTTGAAATAAAGAGACATATATGACTTGACTTAAAGATGGTATGAGAGCGCAAAGTGTGTTCGGAGTCTAGGCGGAGGTTTAGTCCGGGCGGGCGGACTCTGGCTTCTTTCCTTCTGACTTTCTACCCTCGGGGGGCTCCTCGCATGTTTCTTAGGGACCAAGGTGGGTGACCTTGACGGTCTTGGTTAAGCTCGCTGCGTAGCATGGTCGCGTCAGTTTCTGGTCCGCCATGATTTCTCCAACCCCGTGGGGTGTTGGAAATTTCATTGTGAGTTGTGCGGTGGACACTACAACCCTGATTTTTTTTAGGGACGGTCGCCTTAAGATTTCATTGTATGCTGATGGTGCTGAGACAATGATGAAGTCCACATCGAGGCTCGCGACCTTTAGTAGGGTGCCCATGGTGGTTCGGGCTGGGATGATTCCTTCTGCTGGAACCTGGGCTCTTGAGAACCCTATGAGTGCCGGGGAATGGCCTTATGCTGGCTTCGTTTAACCCGAGTTTTTTGAAAGTGTCAAAGTAGAGGACGTCTACCAAGGATCCTTGGTCGATCAAGATTTTCTTGACTTCGTAGTTGGCGATTATGGCAGTTACCACCATGGGGTCGTCATGGACCGGTCCCTCTAAGTTGGTGAGATCGAATGTGATGGGATCTCCTTTGGGCTTGCTCCTCTTTTTGTGCTTTAGGGCATAATCGAGGGCAAGAGTGGAGCGTTCTACCCTATTCTTGTTTTGTGGTAGTGAGGAAGTTCCTCTCTATAGACCGCCAGCAATGACATTGATGACCCCGTGAGTAGGTGCTTGATCGTTGGCCTCTCGTGGCTGCTTCGCATTGGTCTTGCTTTCTTCCTTGATGTATCTGCCGAGTTGTCCCTTGCGGATTAGGTCTTCGATCTGATCCTTTATGTGGATGTAATCGTTAGTTTCGTGCCCATAATCCTTGTGGAATTGGCAGCACTTGGACTTGTCTACCGCTTTTCCCGTCTTTCGCCTTTTGACTTGAGGGGGAAGCTCAGCATGTCCGAGTGATAAATTTTTCCAGTACCCTAACGTGGGATTTGTTGAGGGGAGTGTAGCTTGCGAACCGTCCTCTAGGAGGCATTCGTGGTCGAGGAGGTGATCTCTTCCTATTGTTTTTCTCCTTGGGAGCTTGGCTTTCTGTCGCCGTTTTTTCCTTCTTCTTCTCCGCTCATTCCATGTCAGCCCTGCTTATAAGGAACGTAACTTCCTCATCTTGTCTTTGGCGATTTGTGCTTTTTCCTCTTGGATGAACCATTCCGCGCGATCCATCAGCTCTTGTAAGGTGGAGACGGGGCATCTGTTGAGTTCCCCGTAGAACTGCGAACATCGAAGACCTTCTTTTATGACGAAGATGGAGACGACGTCCTGGAGGCCTTGAACTTGGAGCGAGAGTTTGGTGAAACGGGCCAGAAAGGCTTGTAGGGTTTCTCCTTCCTCTTGGTGGAAACCAATGAAGGAATCTTCATTCTTATGGTATTCCTTGCTACTGGCGAACTGTGTAAGGAAGTTTTGCGCCAATTGTTTGAAGTTGTGGATCGAATTGGTGGGTAGTAGCGAAAACCATCTTAGGGTGGCCTCTTTTACGATTGATGAGAAGACTTGGCACTGTTGGTCGTCCGTCATACCTAATATCGACATAGCCGAGTTGAAGGTGTTCAGGTGATCCCGTGGATCGGTTTCTCCTCCGTAAGGTTCTATGTGGAAGGGCATCTTGAAGTCAATGGGTAGGTGCTCGTTCATGATTTTTTGGGTAAAAGGATGTCTCCCCTTTCCCTGGAAGTCGAACGCGAGCCACTGTTAAGCATTTGCACCGCAGGCAGCGTATGGGTTGTAGGCTCCTGCCCATGGCATGTGGAGGTAGGATCCTGGAGGGTAGTTTGGGACTGGTGGTCGTGGATAGCTCGCAGCGGGTCATGCTGCTTGTCCGACGATCATTGCTGGTCCAGGTGGGATCACTACTGGGGGCGCTAGTGCTGTTAGCGATAGTCGCGCGAATTCAATCGGTAAGGTCCCGAACTGTATTGCGAGCAGGTTGGTAGGGTCGCTGGAGGTCCCTGTCGTCGCGCCGTGTGGCACTAGCGGTAGTTGGGCGCTTGCGTTCGCTGGGGCGAGGTTCCTGTTCTCCTCCCACTGCTGTTGGCGCAGGGCCGCTACTTCTGCCTCGAGACAGGCGATCTCTGCATTCCACGGGTTCCTCGTTGGCTCTGTCATTTCTGGACCGCCGGTTGTGGGGCAAGGAAGATGTGGCATGCCATACGGGTGTTGAGGGCAAGTTTCCTCTCTAGGTGCCGGGTTCTGGATCACGGTTTCCGCAACAGCTACCTGTGTCTTTGAGGCTGGGTTGCGTTTGATCCTCCTGCTTCGGTTTTGACTGCTTTGGTTGTTCCCTGTCGGTTCCTCGTGCTGCGCCTTAGAGTGCTTGCGTCGGTCGTGGCTGCGGGGGCGTTCGAGTCGGTCATGCTGTATTATATCCTGTAAACAAGATGAAAAATATGGGTTTCTGAGTGTTAGGTGTGTACTCCTACTCCTCCAAAAAGAAACGCCGTTTAGCGACAGAGTACACAAGGCATTGTGGTCTGAATTAGACCGCAGTGGGCGCCACTGTAACTGTCATTTTTGGTTCAGACAATTGTAATTTGTGATTAGGATCGCAGAGGGTCTAAACCTTGGGGGACTTGTCCTTAGTTGGTGCACCTAGGTGTTAACGTACCCTTCGTAAGGGATCAAAGTCCACGTAGTTCGTAATGGTGACGTCTATAGGAGCCGTTAGGCGAGGTGATTACCTGTATCGGGCCGTGTGCGGCTAAGACGTGTTGAAGGTACTCCGGGCAGGCGAGTCGCTCCTAGGAGGTTGCCTTAGTGGAGAGAGCTTGAGTCTCCGAGGGCTGCTGGAAGCCCTGTAAATGGTACGCTCCAAGATGGAGGTGAGCTTGCTGGATGTTGGACTGAATGGAGTCTACGGTGGAGCTCGGAGTACGTGGAGGATTCATGTGAGGTGTCTGAGGGCACTCAGATTACCAGGAGTATGTGAGGAATCTTAGATCAGGTGTTGTAGTCCTTCGTGTTGCGTATATCTAGTCCCCCGGGTGAGGGTCTATTTATACTGAGTGTGGGGAGGTCGTGCTCGACTCACGATCTCGTGGGGCGTGGGTCGTTCCACGATGCTTAAGGAATTCCCACGTCTGGTTAAGTGGACGTTCCATGAAGTGATGTGGGCAAGGACCATGTAGCTAGTAGATGAGTGGTGCCATGTGTCCCTAGCGTGTGCTGCTGTTATGCTTCTAGAAGCTCAGTGCCACGTGTCCCAAGGTAGAATATTCCGTAGTTACACCTTGGATATAATTAGACCCTATTTATTTCAATTAGTTTCTTATTATCTTCTTATTTATTTATCACCCCGACAGACTCTTCCTCTCTGTAGCTGCAGATGCGGAGGACTCGCCCAGGACTAGTGGGCTTGGATATTACCTTCTTTTATTTCAGTTTCTTTGTTATGACTATATATAATGCATGATATTAGACCTGCTACTAACCTCGATGTTTTGTTAATATTTATTTTGGATGCTTTTAAAAATTGAGTCTTCATTTCAGTTTTGATAAATCAATCCTGTTTCAACGGGTTGCCATAGTTTTCGTTTCTTACATAGACCTTAAATAACTGTGATACTTATGCCTATGAATATTTATTCCGACTTTTTGAATTTTCAAAAATAATATTTCTGTTGATCATCCCCATACTAGGAGTATTGTCCAAGCATTGAGGACAATGCAATGATTAACTGTGGTGGAGGATCCTGCACAGCAGCACTACAGGAATATCTATATTGCCTATTTTGTTGACTTTTATGCTTTTATTCAGTTTTTTAAATGTTTAAATTCAGTTTATTTTAATTAATTAGCCTAGGTTAGAAATTTACCTAGAACTTCTTGTCTGATTCACTCTTTTTCTGTAATTCAAGCGTGTTAAAATCATAACTCCCACTTGAATTTTTGCCTACTAACTTAGGAATTTAGGAAAGGACACCTATCAGGAACACTTAGGAAGATTAAAAACTTTCAAAAATACTTTTAGGATAATAAGAAGCCCTTTAATCATTTTGTTTTCTTTAACCTACAAGCCTAGCAACTTAGCTATGTATTGTAGGCATTCAATAGGCAGTTGATCAATAAGAGAGCCTAACCTAGTTGGAAGGTACTTGAGCCTAAACACCTGATTTTATTCTCCATATATATTGAGTGTTACCTACTTATATTTACTTTCTTTGAAAACTTGTCCTAGGTCTTAGTTAAGGCTTTACATGCATAGATAAAATAGATATGATAGAGGCAATCAATTCTTGTACCTTGAGTCCAAACATAAGCCTATATATAATGCATAATCCCTTGCATGTTTTTATTAATATTGATTGTTTGATTGTTCAAATAATTGACTCTTCATCCTCCTAGTTATGTAAAGAGCATAACGGATCCAATAAGCAAAAAAAGGCTTATCCAAAAAAAAAGAGAAAAAATAAAAATAAAAATCCGAGGGCACAAATAAGGTTGAATGAAGAAGAGACAACATCTTAATTTTCAAACCGTTAAGACTTAAAATTGAATGCAGGAGACTTCTGCTAACTTTCTTAAAGAGTGGAAAATATTTAAGCCTCCATCCGAAACGTTACAAGCCATAAAGTCCTCTTGATTTGTTAGACTTATGAATTCGTAGTGAAGATAGAGACCAATTACAAGCCTATGGTAAGAATGTAGTATAAGCAGGATAAGAGTGAAAATAACCCAACAAAGCGATGAGAGTTTAAACACTTACATGTTGATCAAATTGCCAAATACTGACTAATTGCTTTACATGCCTATGTTGTTAGTCTAAGAATCTTTTTAATTAATTGGTTGTTGACTTATCCTGATTAGATTAGAGGAAATTTTACCTTTCCTTTGTAGACCCCTGACTAGGTCCTTAACTTCTTTCTTTGCCCCAAGAGTGCAAAGGTTCAAGGGTGAGAGTTCTAATAACACCAAAATGTAACACTATGACATGTGTCATTTTACACTATTATTAATAATTTGTAATGTTACAGTACAATGAAACAGCACAATTAAAACACCTTTCTGCGGCAATGAAACAGCATACATGGTTCAGAGAGGTTTGCCAATCTTTTAGTCATGTCTACATGATTAAACAAGATACAGTTTCTTATGAATTACCTATGATTTCCCATTGATCTACGGTAATGCAACCTGTTCTGCAATTGCTACTGTAATTGCACATATAATAGATTCTTTGTGCTTTTATATATGATCAGTCCCATCCTTGATCCTAATGGAATCAAGGTGCGATTTCCCACGAAGCTCTTGAGTGAAAAATCCTTTGAAGTAATCAAACACACTAATTCTCTTGAATTGTGCTGGCCTTTCTGGAGTTACAAGGTTAAGTGAAGGACCTAAAATGCCATCCAATTTAGGACCCAAGAATGTCGCCATAGACATCCTCTCCTTCTCTGAGTTAACAGTTGCTCTATGCTCTACACTCTGATATATCCCGTTACTCAAAATCTGTCATATCATTTAGTAACATACTCATTTTCTACTAAATGAATTTTGAAATGCTTTAAAAAAATAGTGTAAATCATCCGGTTGGTCCTTGAAAGATAGTTTTTTTCTTTCCAATTTGATCATTTTGAGCTTTTCCGTCAGGTTAATGAACGGCCAATAGTGACATGTGGAAATATGACATATCCCTTCTCTGTATATTTTACCTCGCCATATCACATGTCCACATGTCACTGGCCACAGAAAAACTAAAAAGGTTCAAATTGGGATAAAAAACCATATTTCAGTGACTAAATTAGGTATTTACATATTTTACGGACTAAAATGGAACAATCCTAATCTTTCAGGATGAACTTGATGCTTTACTCAAAAAGAAATATACAATGCCAGCCAATTACCTCGAAAACATCCCCAAGGTTGATGACAAAAGCATTAGGGAGAGGGTTAACGTGAATCCAGTTTCCATTATTCTTGATTTGAAGCCCTTCCATTTCATTGATTTGAAGAAGAATGGTTAATATACCAACATCAGAGTGAGGATTAAAGCCAATCACTTTGTCTGGTTCAGGACATGGAGGATAGTAATTCATCCTAACTGATTGTCGTCCTCCTTCAAGTAACTCTGCCATCTCTTTGGCTTCCATATTTAGAGCTTCAAACAAAAGTTGAATGATTTTGTTGGCAAGCTTTCTAAGTTCTTCACAATAGGCATCTAAATTATCTCTGCAATTAATCACAGAGGCAAATTATTTTTTAGTCTTTGAATTATTTGTTAAACAATTATTTAGTCCATAACTTTTGAAAAAATACTATTTAATCCCCGAATTTATAACTATGTCAACTATTTAGTCCCCTGGACGTTACCTGTTAGATAATCGAGTGACGTGGTCGTTAATTGTTGATGTGACGCCGTTAACGACATCAATGCGGGTGTCGCTGCCGACGTAGGAGAGGATTTTGTCGTGAGAACAAGCATAATGTGACTGCCATAACTGCATATCAAGCAAAGCTTGGGTTCGAGAACAGGGGGAAGGGGATCATCGACCTAGTTTTTGAAAACGTGGGAGGAGAAGTGAGGAGATGAGTCCGGCCACGTCAGCAGTTAACGATCATGTTACTCGTTTATCTAATGAGCAACGTCCAGAAGATTAAATAGTTGACAAAGTTATAAATTTGGGGACTAAATAGTATTTTTTTTTTCAAATTCGGGAACTAAAATAATAGTTTGACAAACTATTCAGAGACTAAAAAATATTTTGCCTCATTAATCACATATTAGTTTATATTATACAAGGTGGAAGCAATATATTTATGTAAAGAATTGAAGTGATTCCAAGAGAACCTGAATGGGATAGAGAGTTTAGGGAATAAGTGGGGTTTCCTTGCTTCTTGTGGAAGTGTGATGCAATAGAACATGTCACCCCAATCTAGCTTTTGTTCCTCAGATACAACAAACAGTTGACCAAATCCCTCTCTATCTCCTTCTTTTTGCCCAAATTTCTTTTTCTCTTCTATTGGAAGATTGAAGAAATCTTCAACACCTCTCTTTACATTTTCCACCAATGAAGTGCTAACACCATGATTAGTCAACTGCATTCAATATCAGGGTTACTCTTTAGCATTGTAGAGTAAATCTTGTTTTGTGAAGAAAAACATGCATGTAAAAATAGAAAGTACGCCAAAATTTTATTTTAATTCTTTATGTTGTTTCATTCAAGTTTCTAATAAGTTATTAATGTTTCTAAAGTTTTAAATTAGTTCTTTATGTTTGTAAGATGTTTCAAATAAGTCTTTTTGCCTTACGCCATTAGTGTTTTCCGTTAAATGATGACATGAGCAGCTAATGTGAACAAAATATATCTCCTATGTGTCCTCTTAAACTGATGTGGATGATATTGAGCCACATATAACTCAAAATAAACTAAAATAGAAGCCAAATGTGTACATACATTTACCAAAAACAAAGGTCAAATACACAAAAATAAAAAAATAAACTAAAATAGATGTCACGTAGGAGAGAAATTTTGTCCGAATCAGCTGTCCACGTCATCATTTAACGGAAAACACTAACGGTGTCGGGCAAAAGGAATTATTTGGCACAATTTGCAAACACAGATGACACATTTGAAACTTTTAAAACGCTGGTTTAGAATTTGGATGAAACATAAAGGACCAAAATAGATTTTTGACCTAGAAAAAAAAAATAGGATAGAAAACCTGAAAGAAACCCCAATGTTTGCAGGCATAATCAAGCTTGTGAAGCTCAGATGCATGAAACTCTGGAGACAACAATCTTGTCATATCGATGATTGGGATTTGTTGTGAAGAAGAAAAAGAAGACAGAGTCTTAGATGCAAGTTGGAGATCAACTTCTGGACGCACATATCTCTCTGGAACTTTGCTCAATGTTTGCTTTGCCAGCTCCTGCACACAAGGCACCCCAACACAGAATCCAGCTTTACTCAATGTTGCTTCCATAGATTCCATGGGTGGATGTGTTTTCTTCTCTCTGCACCTCAATTTGCAACAATAGTTATTGCACCACTTAAATTATGCAACATAAACTAGAGAGATAAAGTAGTTCTTCAAGCTCTATGATGACTAAGAAAGTAAATGAAGAAAAAAAAGGGTAACCATAAAAACTCAATTTAGTTGATATAAAAGGGTTCAAATGAGTGGAAATAACCTCTTTAGAGAGATTGAATATATACTTTTTCTTTTGATAATTTAGAATGAATATATACTTAAATAGCCTTGATTTGGTAATGCAAGAATTAATTTTGACTAACTCTAACTCACTATAAATTATATTCCATTCATTAAATGATCCTAATTAGTTGTTTCTAAATTTTGCATTTCTTAATTGGAACGATAAACCCCTGCTCAATCATGTGTACTGATGTTATGAAATCAGACTCAACGTTCGCGGAAGTGAAACCAATATGCTACTTCCAAATCATTAGTTTAGTTACGTGATAGTGATGTAAATGAAATAAAAGTGATGTAAATGAAATAAAAGTGAATAAAATAACAATTTTATACTCTTAAATTAAAAATATAAACGGAATAAAAGGGGGTCAAAAAAACAAAAACAACAACATAATTTTATCATATTGCAAAATAAATGAAATAAAAGTGATGTAAATGAAATAAAAGTGAATAAAATAACAATTTTATACTCTTAAATTAAAAATATAAACGGAATAAAAGGGGGTCAAAAAAACAAAAACAACAACATAATTTTATCATATTGCAAAAAGAAAGATATATTTAATATAAAAAATATTAAAAAGAATTTTGGATTACCGCCGAAAGATACCTCAAAACTCGGTCCAAATTACATCACAAGTGCCAATATTCCTACAAATTAAAGACGCCGTAGCATCTCGAAGAACCCCACCGCAAGCGGTAGAGTTCGACGTCGAAATCACGAACCCATCGACATTCTATTTCACTCTTCCGTTTAATATCTTCAGATCGCCTTACGATTGTTGCAGCATTGACGTCGTTCACGGTGTGCCTAATGGTGAAGAAAAGATCCTGCAAGTTTCTGTTTTTCCAAACATGCCAAACCGTCATACCAAACATCACTCTCTAGTCCTTAATCATATCATTCCCAGCATGCTTAACCTAGACCAATTATGGGCTTCATTATAAATGTTCTCCTTCTTAAGTTGGGCCTTGGCCCAAGGCTGCTCCCTTGACTTTAGGACAAAACTCAAGGTACGTTCTACGCAGGAAGAGAAAGAAAAAAGAAAATGGAAAGAGAATGAAAGGTGGCTTTTGGTACGCTGTGATCTTATGTCCGTCATCTTACATACCATAGTATCTTAGATGTCAGGATTGGATGTCGTGTTTGGTATGCTGTGATCTCATCACATGACGACATATGAGATAACAACCTGTTATCACATCACAACAAAAGGGTGTGATCTGATGACAATTCAAAAACTATGTTATCTTAGATCACATGTTCAAAAAAGATATTTTTTTATTTTTTTTATGGAAAGATTTTTTTATTAAACTTCCAATTTTATCTTTTTTCAGTTTTTTTTACTTGGAGCAATTTTTTTTATTTAGCGCCACTTTTTACCACATACCCAATCACCAATTATAATCTTGGCGCCACTTTTTTTTCCCACATATCTAATCGCCACTTTTTTCTATGTATTCCTTTCAATAGTCAATTTTTTTTCTATATATTCTTTTCAATATCCAATTATATTCCCTGGTGTTGTTCTACGTTTAGCACGTGATATTATGGCTTCTTTCTCAATTGATGACTGATGCACTATTTTTTTTTAAATGAAATATCTTTTACATTGTTAAAAAAAATGAAGCTTATTAAAATTAAAATTTATAAAGATAAATAAGGAAGTTTAAAAAAATAAGTTATACTAATCATCAAAAATACCAAATATGTGCATCTTACATGTCTGACATATGAGATATCGTTCTTTGTTATACCAAACGTCAGCATTATATATACTATAGTATAACATACTATAGTATCATATACTATGTTATCTAAGATACTACGATATCTAAGATAACAAGAGATCATAGGGTACCAAACGCCACCAAAATGTATTGTTGTTTTTTATAGAAAATAAAAAAGTATAATAGACATTTTTTCTTTTTTTCTTTTTTCTTTCTCTTTTCCCAAAAAGAAAAGAAAAAATAGGTGGGGCCTTCATTCCATCATAACGAACATACTCTTTGATAAAGTTGTTTAGATCATTGCTATCAAGTTCCCTATTTAAATTAAGACGTCTGTCTTTCTTTTTCCACATCATTGTGTTATACTTAACCCAGTTAGCACTCTGTCAAGTAATTAAATTTTTAATATGTTTTTTTAAAAAAAATATGAAAAGTCTTCTCCAAAACTTCTTCCACACAGTGTCTTCTCTCATCCCTCCGCCGTCGTCACTCTGTAGCACCAGCCAACATTGTTTAAATGGAACACAAGTTCCATGATCGTGTGCTTGTCTAATTTTTCAAGTTCTTCTCTTAATCTCGCCATAGCCAAAAACCTCCAACATTCCTCGAAGCTCTCTTTTGTCGTTGTAGCAAACTTCAAGGGGTCGTTTGGTATCCTAAAATCATAGGGAAGCTATGGGATGCACGTTCCGTAACCAGTAGGGAAAGGGAAGCTTCACAAACCTTCCCTATCCAGGCGGAAGAAATGGTTCCCTGCGTTAGACAAGGAAGCTGATATGGAGGCAAGGAAGTGGTGAGTAAAAATACAATCTTACCCTTCCATTTTGGCTTTCCATTTTGAAGCTTCACTTCCATTGTTCCATGTCTCCAGAGCAGCAAGCTCGTTGCTGTGCTTCTCTACCAAATCAGCAAATCGAAGCACTTGTAAAGAAATTCCTAGTTGAGAAGAAGCAGAGAGAAAGTGGTGAATACGTGAAGAGACGAGTCGAGGAAGGAGAGGAGATGAGGAAGAAGACGACAGCGGCCGATGTGCATCAGTGGAAATTTCAATCTCCTGAACCCTAGCGCTTCATATCTGAAGGATTTGGGGCTTTATTTTTTAATTAAAAAAATAAAACCTAATTAATCAGTGAGTGCTTGACACTTAACAAGGAGAGAAGAAGTGGAAGATGTGCAGATTTTCAAATGGAGTGAAGAGTGAAGAAGAGCAAACTGAGGACGATGGGTAGAGCAAAAAGAGAGAAGATGAAGTGAGCTTGTGCATTTCACACGAGGACAAAATTAATTAGGAGCAAAATTGTCTTTGTATAATTTTAACTTCCACTTCGTATCTTTTTTTCACTATACCAAACAATTTTATTTTTTACTTCCACTTCCACTTTCCCTACATACCTTCCACTTCCACTTTCACTTCCACTTCCCTTTCCCTATTCACCGAATACCAAACGCCACCCAACATCTTTGTCTTCCATTATTGAGCACAAAACCCTTCAAGCCCAACCCGAAATCCATCAAGTTATTAGATGAATCAACTAATTCCAATCTTTTCATGAACATCATTCATTACGGCTCCAACAAAAACAACCCTTGCATCAAATTCCCCAAGCGACAAATGGAAGATACCCAAACAGAATCTTAGAGAGAGAGAGAAAGTAGTAGACATCGACTTATGTCTTAGCGGCAACGACCACAGTAGGTGCTGCAACAACAACGACTAGAAGCTTGAAGACGAGGGAAAGACATTATAGATGAAATGTCCCATATGTTTTATTTTATTTTATAAAATTACACTAAAAGTTTAATTAGTTTTAACTGAGTTAAGTATAATATGGTGATGTGAAAAAAGAAAGATAGGTGTCTTATTTTAAATGAAGAACCTGACAGCTTAAGCAACTATACCTAAGTTTTGTTCTTATAAATATGCCTTCCTTACCCCAATGCAGACATACTTATCCTCATAGGCTCTCTCTCTCTCTCTCCCTCCCTCCTTTCCCCCACTCTCTCTCATCTAACGGCTACCCTGGACTATGTAGACTATTTTCTCTTTAGAGTACATAGGTACTTAGGTCTTTAACTGGAACAAGTCTTTGTTCTCATGAATTTATCATTAAATCATTTGTCATGTTTTATTTTGGATTAGTCCAAGATGATTGTACAATGGCGAATCTTGCTTTCTGAAACCTTATCCTTTATTGAACAATCTAAATTTGTATACACCAACTAGATTAAGTAATGTAATTGAATTTGGATGGTTAAAATTAAGGATCCGTTTGGCAACCTTTTTCTAAAAGCGTTTATTTTTAAATGACTTTTTTTTTTAAAATGGAGTTTGAGAAAAAATGCTGTGAGAGAAAAGTAGTTTGCATTTGCCAAACTGAGTTGAAAAACTCTTTTATTAGTAGCTCAAAAACAGTTTGTGTTTTGTTTTAAATATTTAAATTTTAGCTTCTGTTTTTTGTTAGAGGC
Source organism: Senna tora (assembly GCA_014851425.1). Taxonomy (NCBI): domain Eukaryota; kingdom Viridiplantae; phylum Streptophyta; class Magnoliopsida; order Fabales; family Fabaceae; genus Senna; species Senna tora. The sequence continues at coordinate 3,461,227 of CM026270.1, read as the reverse complement.
GAAAATTCTAATTCCTAGCTTTTGCTTAAAGCTGAATTAAAAACTAATTTTACTACAACTCGAAAGTGCTTCTGACAATGTTACCAAACACCTCAATTTCTAAAATTAAGAACTTTTAAAAAGGGTCAAAACTCCATTTTGGTTCTCTATGTTTTACCCAAGTTTCAAATAAGTCCTTTATGTTTCAAAAGTTCCAAATCAGTCCTCTATGTTTGCAAGTTGTTCCAAATAAGTCATTTTTCCTGACACCGTTAGTGTTCTTCGTTAAATGATGACGTTGATAGCTAATGCAAACAAAATTTCCCTTCTACGTGTCCTTTTAAACTGATGTGGATGATGACTCAGTTATGGATCCTAAACTTACTATCGAAGAGGACCAGGGAGGCCTAAGAAGAAAAGAAGAAAGGATACATTTGAGAGCCATGAACCCTTGGTTCACTTTCTCAAATGTGTCCTTTCTTCTCTTCTTCTTTGGTATCCCAAGGGTCGTCTATATAATTTGCTTGAGCTATGAGCTCTAGTTTTTAGAGAATTTATTTAGGATGTATGTAGTTTATCAACCTCCAGTCATAATTCTAGATCTCATCGATCGACAACACAATTAGGCTACTTTTGGTATGCTTGTTGTACAGGAGAATACATGTATTTTCATATTTTTCAAAAAAATCATATGTTTAGTATGGAATCCTATGGAAAATACTATTGAGGTTTGCATTTTGGTTGAAAAGACAATACTACCCTTGCGTTCGATTACCACTCTTCTCTTCCCTTTGCAGTGGTCCAAACATCTCAATCGGACGGTTGCTTCCTCGTGTCGCACCAGTAGGGGCCGCACTCGGAGAAGGCCATGCCCTTGGACGAGAGGTAATCAGACGCTTGATTCTTCGGGCGACTCGCGAAAACGATGTCGTTCGTCTTGAGGACGAGCTGGGCAGCTTCAGGGAAAGAGATGATAATGGCGAGGACGTGTCCTTATTAGAGGGATATGATAGGTCCGTAGTGTTTGGCAAGGGATTAGAGGGAGCGGCGAGGGAGGGTGCCTAATTGGTGGAGGTTACCGATGACCGGAAAGGGTGGTGGACCTAGAGGGTGGTGCCAGTCATTATTGTGGTTGGTTTTTTATAATTGAATAGAATGAAGAACATACAAGTGTAAGGAGGAGAAGAAAGGGAATAATAGTAATGGGTAATGTTGTTGATGGGGATTTATCTCACCTACAGATGGAAGAAGAAGCACATCACGGGATTGTGAAGATGAAGAAGAAAGAAATAATGTTGGATGATGATGATGATAAAGGCAAATCAAATCCACCTACCCACTTTAATTATTTTTATAAAGAGTATATACACAATTTGATCCTTGAAAGATTTCGAAATTGATATTTTCGTCCTTGAAAGTTCTGGATTACCCAACTTGGGCCCCAAGAGATTGCACCATTAGACAATTTAGTCCTTCTGTCATGCCCAGTTAAATGCATTCAACAGAATTGTTGACGTATCATGTTAAATGCACATGTGGCCCGTTAAGTGCTGACTTGAACTTGCTTACATGACAGAAAACAAGAGTATATACACAATTTGGTCCCTGAAAGATTCCGAAATTGACATTTTCGTCCCTAAAAGATTTGAACTACCCAACTTGATCCCTAAAAGATTGCGCTGTTGGACAATTTAGTCCTTCCATATCTTTAAATTCATTTAAATTATTATGCTTTCCAACACAACACACAAAGCCAACAAAAATGTTAAAGTGGCAAGACATTTCCATATTAATCTATATTTTTTAACATGTATTTGCCAACACTTAGCTAAGATAATATGTGTATGGACTAAGAAATTTTCATATTAATCTATATTTTTGAATTTTTTATAATTTATTTCAATATGCGAGAAATTTTAATTGTGCATATTGGAAGTGGCAAAAGATTTCACATCATCCAGTCGTGGGACCAAGATGGATAAGTTATCTCTAAATGTCATTTAACACATTATCTTGCTTCTAGTCTAGTTGCCTTATTCAAGTCATATGGCTTTTATCTTCCAATTAATTTGTGCAGGCATCGTATTGCAGAAGTTGAATGTATACATTATATTTTGCCTCCAAATAGAACTAAAGTGATAGAGGATTAAGTTCACAGCAAATTTTTCTTCAACATGTTTGTTGGCTTTGTGTGTTATGTTAGAAAGCATAATAATTCAGATGAGTTCAAAGAAACGGAAGGACTAAATTGTCCAACAGCGATCTCTTTCAGGGATCAAGTTGGGTAGTCCAAATCTTTTAGAGACGATAATGTCAATTTTGGAATCTTTTAGGGACCAAATTGTGTATAAACTCTTGTATTCTGCCATGTCACTTAACGGGCCACATGTGCATTTAACGTGCCACGTCAGCAATTCCGTTAAGTGCATTTAACTAGGCATGATAGAAGTAGGGATGATCAAAATACCCATATTTAATGAGTACCCTGAAAATTTACCCATATTTAAGGAGGTACCCTACCCGCAATAGTAATTATTTATTTTTATATATATAAAGTATTATTTTTTAAACTTTTTTGTGTTGAGAAAATATATAATTCTAAGAAAAATGTTTAATATCTTATAGATATTAAATTAATTTAATTGTACATTTATATTTATGATTTAATTTTTTAATTTTTTGTGATTATAGATGAAAAAAATTGATAAAAATAAATTTTATATTAATAAAATAATAATTTATTTCAAATTTATATGGGTCTGGGTCTGGGTATGGGGATTTTATAACTACCCATAGAGTCCGGGGATGGGGATTGATTTTGATACCCGTTCAAGTCCGGGTCCGGGTTTGGGGATTATAGTACCCTACCCATACCCTACCTATGATCATCCCTAGATAGAAGGACTAAATTGTCTAACGGCGTAGTCTTTCAGGGACCAAGTTGGGTAGTCGAGATCTTTCAAGGACAAAAATGTCAATTTCATAATCTTTCAGAGACCAAATTATGTACAAACTCTTTTTATGAATAATAAATACTTTTTTATAATTTAATATTAGTAAGGGTATTTTTATCTTTTTATTATTTTACTTTACAAACTTTCCATCACATTTTTTCATACCAAACATTTTTTGCTATAATACTTTCTTTTTAATCTATAATACTTTATTCTACAGTACTTTACATTTCTTCACTTTACATTGTGCATTTATACCAAACGTACCCTTACTTTATTTACTTACTTTATTTACTTACAGGAACAATTACTTCATTCCCTCATATTCATCTTTCCCAAAATGATTTATAAAGATTTTTCCAGTGTTATATGGACCAGACCGAACTGGTCCAATCGTAAAGCAGGCACTTAAACGAGTCAATTGGACCTAAAAATCCGATTTTGTAGTTGGACCGAATTTAACTTAAGTTTAACCAGTCAATCGGATTGAACCATCCAACCGACAGTCCAACTGGTTCAAATATCTATAAATGTATTAATTTTCTTTGCTGTCCTTTACTTAAAAAAATAAAAAAAATGAAAAATGAAAAAAAAAACATCAGAAAAGAAATTAAAAAATTCTTGAAAATTAAAATTTAAGTCATGATTATCAAGAATTTAATGCTTGGTTTGATCAAGTTCTTTCAGAGTTTGACAAGTCTTGAAAATTAAAATTTGAGGAAATCATATAATTCAAAAGTTCATAATTATGTTTGTTGAAACTTAAAACTTGAGTAATATCATTTTATATATTAAGAATAATTAATATTTATCTTTACAAAAAAAAGAATAATTAATATTTATTATTTATTGCGTCATCTTATTTGACCGACGGTTCAATCGGTTAAATCGATCAGACCATGAACCGAACACTTATCCGACTCTTTGTTCGGTTCGGTTCTTACAAAATTGAATTTATGTAACATGTGTTCTTATAATACAATTAAAGTTTTATCTTATTAGTCAATAAAATATTTTTTTTGTCTATGACTAGGGAATCCACTAGAGTGGACCTAATGACTAATCTATCAGATACTGCGGGCCATCACCGGGATGATCCTCCCAAAGAATGACGTTCCATTTCCATCCCTCTAGGGATCGAACCTAGAAGACGATAGTTAAAAGAACACAAATGTCTTACCAGCTATTTAAAAATTTATTAAAATAATAATTTTTTAGTGTGTAAAAATTTTATCACCAACCAAATGAAATAATAATATGTGTGGCACACATATTAGATGAACCGAAAATTAATATCAGTGCTAAATGCTCAATAATCAGAATTAAAATTATTTTTATTTTTTCATTGACATTTAAAATATATATTATTAATTAGTACAAATAATTTAACTTCATTAAAGACCAACTTTTCAAAACTTTATTTAACATTGTCTACACTCTACATTATTCATGGAAGTCAATCCAAATAAATCTAGATTTACCGTTTTTGGGGTCATAAAATGAAAAGCCCAGGATTTAATTGAACTTCCATAAAGCTAGGGATTAGACTCTCCTCTAATGTTTCCTGCATTTTCCTAGCAACCAAACAAAAAACAAAGAACAGGAAAGCATCGCGCGTACAGATCTTGAAACACAAATTTAGGAAATATAGCAAATTGGGTTCTAAAACATGAAAGCATGAATTAACATCAGATCTAGGTTATACAGTGAAGAATTTGTATATAAGGATCCAAACATAATGTTTAATCGTAGAAGGACCCATCCACCAATGTAATTTTAATGGAGAAAGGAAAAGAGAGAGAGAGAGAGAGATGAGAGAGAAAGCTTACCTGAGTGGATCAAAACTCAAAACTTAAACCGTTACTGCTTAATGTCAGATTTTGCTTGCCTTTCTGAAATACAATACAGAATATATGAGATACTTGAAAGAAAGACTCAGAGTCATCTAAGTCAATGCCACAGCCCACAGCCATATATTTTATATTGCGTGGATCCTCAAAATTCTCATTGCAAGATTGTATTAAATAATTGGCAAAAGTACCTTTTTTTTTTTGGATCCTGTCAGTTTCGTCCATAATATTTTTCGCTGTCAATTGTATCCCTAACATTTTATGTTTCTGCCAATATCACCCTTTTTACTAACACTGTCAAATATTTAACAGTTTTTGCTGACGTGGCATCCTATGTGGCAAAACGTTTTTTTTTCTGTCAATTGTACCCCTAACGTTTTACATTTCTGCCAATGTCACCCTTTTCACTAGCACCATCAAATATTTAATAGTTTTTGCTTACGTGGCATCCTATGTGGCAAAAATATCTGACTTGGTATATTTTTTTTCCACATCAGATTTCCTACTCATCTTTTCCCCATCAAAGTTGTGTCGTTTTGACTTCGGCCTATTCCTTCTAAAATATAACTCAAACGCACGCGCTATTTTGCTCATAAAAACATCAGAGACGTTATCCATTCTCTATTTTAGGGTAACGTCTCCGACAAAGTAGAGAATGGGTAACGTCTCCGATGTTTTTATGAGCAAAATAGCGCGTGCGTTTAAATTATATTTTAAAAGGAATATGGTGAGGCTAAAACGACACGGTTTTGATGGGAAAAAGATGAGTAAAAAATCTGGTGTGGAAAAAAATATATGCCAAGTTAGATATTTTTGCCACATAGGATGCCACGTCAGCAAAAACTATTAAATATTTGACGGTGTTAGTGAAAAGGGTGACATTGGTAGAAACGTAAAACGTTAGGGGTACAATTGACAGCGAAAAAACGTTAGGGGCGAAACTGACAGGACCCCCAAATGTTAGGGGTAGGAAAGGTACTTTTGCCTAAATAATAATCGGTCTAGGATAATTATGGGTAAGGTTCGGATAAGATATTATACTCTCCGTCCTTAGACCCAAATTTGAGTGGTAGTTGCATAAATACGGGCACAGATATAGATATGGGTACAGATATAGATATGGGTACAGGATACGACAATTTTAAAAATTATAGGATATGGGTACAACAAAATATTTTATATATTTTTTTGACATTATTAAAATTAATTAATAGACATTTTATTATGTATAAGAAACTAACATATAAATAAATTTAAAATTAACTAAAATAATTGAACTGTCAAAACTTTACAATTTAAAAATTAAAATACTAAAAGAAGAAAAAACTTCTTTTAAGTTCAAAAATAAAAACATTATCCAAACTTCAACAATGTTAATTTCATCATTCCCCCCTCCATCACCAGTCAAGAGGTCAGCTTCTAATTCTGACTCATCAAGAGAAAGACTTGCAACTTCAACAGGTCCAGGCCCATCAAAATACTCTCATCTATCTCCTCCAATATCCCACATTTTAGTTTCACCCTCTTTATACTTTGAACTTTGTCTTGATAGAAGACGAAGATTAGTATGTACAAAGACAAGGTCTTTAGCTCTCTTAGGAGTGATCTTATTTCTTCTCATAGAGTGAATGAAAGAAGTACTCCAATTCCTTTCACAACAAGAGGAAAAACATGGTTGAGAAAGAAATTTTAGTGCAAGATTTTGAAGTAAGGGAGTTGAAGATCCATACATAATCCACCATTCCCTAGGTTCCAAGCTCCATCTATGTTATAAACATTCATATTCAGGGGCGGAGCCAGGATTCTTAGAGGGGGGCCAATTTTTTTTAATTTATAAATGTAATATTATACATATAAATTATAATTATATGAAAGGGTTAATATTTAATATAATATAAGATAAAGAAATACACATAAGATAATACATACATACATACATACATACATACATATATATATATATATATATATATATATATATATATATATATATATATAACCAATATCATCAAAATACAAAAGAAAACATAATGTTAAAGAATATTAAATATGTACCTTTACTTTTTGAGTTGTGCTATGAAATAACCAAGAAGGAGATTGAATTGGTTAATCTTCGAAAATATTGAATTTTAAAAACTTATGCTACTGACACTTTGATTAATAAAAATAAACTTAGTTTTTCAAATTATGCTACTTTTATAAATAATTAATTTCTGGTTAATTTGAAAAATAATTTAAGCTAATGTTAAATGCAGTAAATAAATAAAGAACACAAGCAATTATTATAGTGAGAGGTTCGGATCAAATATCCTACGTCCTTTCACTCCCTCTTACTAAACAAGTAGGAGGAGTTACTTCAATAGTTTGGGAAATTGAATTACAACCAGACAACATTCAAAACACCAAGGGATCAGCCACAATGACTTTTACTACCTAACCCAGGTAACCCTTAAAGATAGGATCAACCTCTAGGGTTTTTACCACCTAACCCAGGCAACCTCAACCGAAGGCTCATCACAAGCGCTTTTACAACCAATATGTGAATTTCAACACTCCCAAAACTAAAACATGACCAGTAGCCCACTAATCAATTAACCTTCTTGTTCTAGGTTCTTACCCGGACTCTAGACAGAAAGGGAAGATAATAAGAAGTGAAATGAAAGGGATACAAACTCCAACTTCTCACTAAGAGACAAATAAATTCATATGAATGCTTGAAGGCTGAATCACACTCTCTTGGAACACTAAGGCTTGTAGATTAATCTCTTGAAGTGCAATAGTCCAAGTGAGTTTATATAGGCTTCAAGCTTTTGAACGTTGGAGTGCTCTTTAATGCAGCAAATCATCTTCATTTAAGTTGGTCTTTAATCCCTTCTTCAATGCTATCTTGATTGACAAAAATTTCTTTCAATTTCGTTCAGGTCAATGCTTGACAGCCTACTGGCAGCTCCCAATATGGAAAGTAGGTTAATGGTGAATCAATTTGCTTCATATATACTTTCCTGAAATCAAGCTAATTTCCTTTCTCGGATTTGTTAGCAATAAACACGTTTAAGGACAATGTATATTCAAATGAAAACATTCCTTAAAGGTTCAGAATCCGAAATTAATCATTTATTCATTGCATAGCCATTTTGATTTCTTTCCTAAACTGTTTGGTTAATAATACACTGTTCAATCAGCCTTTAATACAATATCAGCTTAATGATCAAATCTTTCCTTTTTCAATTCTCTTTTGATTTATTTGCATATAAAACATGTGAGAAAGTATTCATGAATGTACAATCATTTTATATGCTATCAAAAACGAATTATTAAATTTGATCAAGAATTAAATGCTTGATAAAATCTTTCCTAAAACATTTAGTCACTGATTGCTTTAAGTGCAAGATCAGCTTTAATGATTAAAACCTTCTTTTTTCATTAGTTTATCACATCAGCCCGAGATGTCTATTTATATTAATTGATTGATATAAAATATTCAATTTAACACTTCATCAATTAAATTAGGATCTCTCAAATATTAAAATCGTAATTTTGTAAAAAATTATCAAAACCAATTAATGGACAAATATTGTCCCAACATTCTCCCCCTTTTTTATAATGACAAAAATGCGATTTTCACAAGTAAGCACAATGAATAAGTAAAGCTCCCCCTCAATTGATGCAATAGGGTAAAGTTAAGAAATACTTACAATGCAACCTCAAGCAACCTAATTAGGTAACTTACAGAGCTTACGTAGCTTACTTACTTCTCCCCCTTTGGCATTAGCAAAAAGGGAACAAACTGGTTAACAGTAACAGTTTATGGCAGATTATAGCAGTTATAGCACGCATTAACCAGACTGAGCAAGTAGTAGCCAAAATATGAATAATTAAACAAACAGCAGCAGTGACCAAAACAAGCAAATAAAAACCATAGTAAGCCCGTCCCAAGGGCATAAAATCTAGCAAGACCCAACCAGATGGGCCATTAAAACAAAGTAATCCAGAATCAAATAGAGAATTAAGAATTAAGAATGCATATGACATTGAGATTAAGCTTCAGCTGGAGGATCCTAAATAGGAACGTATGGCTTAGGCTTAACATGATGTTCCACCATTTTAACTAGAGCTCTAGTGTCAACAATTGCACAGTGGACTTCATAAAGCTCTTTTCGAACAACCCTAAGTTCACCATGAATTTCTTCAAGTTGAGCATTAATATGAGCAAGTGGTGAGGTAGCTATAGGATGATTATCAAGATTTAATTCTGGAGCAGCCTCTTTGTCAGAGGAATAGGGAGTCTCATCTGAATCAGCATCATTGGGTTCCTCCTTGATGAAGTGATGAGTAGGAGATTCATTAAATGGTATCATCAGAATCTAAGGACGTTCTCATAACTAGGGCAAAGGATACCATTGCAACAGAGTAAATAAGAGAACAAGATAGGTGAGTTTGAGAGATGTATAGAAGCAAAGCACTAACCTAGCTTTTCAGGTTGCCTTTATAGGCTGAGAGGAGCAATTTTGGGAAAGGAAAGAGAGATATAGAGAGGATTTGATTTGGGGGAGATGTAAAGAGATACGGAGAAGCTTTTCCAAATAAAATCTCAACCGATCTTCACCGTTAATTTTGCACATAGATTAAACCTCATATTTTTAAAATACTCACTACTTAAATTCACACGTGGATAAGCGTTTACATTGGGTTATGGGTTTTCTGCATGCTGCCCCTAGCTCTCACTCGAGCAAAACGATTAAAGTGATTTAAACGATTGCATACTGTTTATATCCTATCTCTCGTTGTGTGTGTGAGTGAGTCAAGAGGCCATAACCGCTATTTAGACTCCAATTCACTCTAATTTCTCCTCATATTTGGATTCGTCTTGTGAAAACAAGAAAAATAACTTAAAAATCGTTGAAAATGGAGCTAAAACAAAGAAATTATGCACGACAAAAGACTGTGCAACACTGGTCAACGATCAACGTTGACAGTGAACGGTCAACCATTGACCTTGGTCAACAATGACAGTGGTGGCCACTGTCGCAGGAGTACCACCGGCCAACTGCCATTGCCGACGGTCCACGACGCCGTTGTTCGCCGAACCTGTTCCAATCGACCACCGTCGAAAGCAACGCCAGTCGTTTGACCACCGTCGGAGGTGGCGCCAATTGTTGGACCACAACCAGCCGATCGCTGTTGACGGCAGGGCTGGCCATCGGACAATCGCTGGCTGACGACTGTCAGCGGCGGCACGGTCGCCGAACCTCTGCTAACCGATCACCGCCGCCGCCGGTCGCCAGTGTAAAGACGGCACCCTCAGCGGGCTTCGCGGAGTCACCACCAAGTTTTCCATAAAACTTGGAAAAGAAAAATGGTTCGAAATTTGATGAAAATGGGTTTAAAAAATAATCGAGTTCGGGAGCCTGTTTGAGATAAGGGGAAGGTGTTAGACACCATTCTTCCTCCGTCCAAAGACGGTTACCCCAAAAATTAATATTTAAAATGTTTTGGCCTTAAGAGAATTGGATTAAATACAAGCACACAAAAAGAAACAAAGGCGGACTTCACCTAGGATAAGAGCCTAGGGCCTAGGTACCCTCCAAGAGGGATCAAAGTCCATGTAGTTCGTGAAAGTATGCATGTGCGTGTGTGGGGGACACTCATCAAGCAAAGGCTTAGATGGCATCCCAGTGCAATGTGCCTAAAGAGACAAAGGCCCCTCGACACCGATGTACCATGCATTTACCTTCAAACTAGACAAGAAAAGTGTGTGCGTGATGCTCATCAGGCAGTGCGCCCAGATAGCGTGAAGACTAGTATAGAAGCACAGACTCCTTGGTGGAACTAGGGTTACACATGTTACGATAAAAGAAATTAGAATAAAAGACATAGAAGAGGGAAAAGAACGAAGGAGGCTTTTCTGCCTCTGAAAGGAAAGGTGTCACGACCCACGACCTCGGGCCAGGGTCTCGAGGTTAGTGGTAAGCCAGGGGTCACGACCTATAACAGGATACGTCACGATGTATGTATCAATTTCTAGAAAAGTAGGAGTAGAGAAAAAACAACAAACAACCGGTGCCCAATGAGAAAGGGGGTCGGGGGGTTATGAGCCGCTTACGACCAATAACAGGATACGTATGCTTGATTTCAAATCTGATTGGATTTCATCATAAATGAGAAAGGGGGTCGCGAACTAAGTGTTTCTACGTCGCAGCCCACTTTGAATTGACGCTTAGGGGTCGCGACCTACAAGTTTATGGGTCGCGACCTACAAGTTTATGGGTCGCGACCCCTAAGCCTGTATATCTTCTATCTTTATACATTTTTTTTACTTTTCATTTATTTTTTGGTTGCTTTTCATTTATTTTTATTGCACTTTTGGTGGCTGGACAAAATAGGGTGTCCACAGCCGGACCTTCGTCAGCCAGCGGCTGGTCCATGCCGGTCAATCTCCTCCCTTCCTAAAGCAGTAGCATACATACAAGGGCACATATCCAAATTCTAGGGTACACATACCCTAAATTTATATATACATGAATGCAAATTAGGGTCTTTAATAAAGAACGAGAACCTAAACATGTTTCTAGGTTTAAGGTTTGAGTAACCAATCAATATTGAATTTAAAAATATCATATATCAAATTTAAATTCAAAAACCAATCCATAAGTCATGGGACCCCACCGTACAATGTATGATATAAGACATGTTTTAAACTATATTAAAACATAAATAAAACTGGAAACCTAGACATGTTCCTAAGTTTTAATCAAAAATAAAAATCATACAAAACCTAAACATGTTCCTAACCCTTTTTGGTTCATCAATCCGTGGAGAACAAAGCTTTAGCATAACCAGGCTCTGATGCTAATGTAGGGAAAGGCCTGGATCCACATGAATCGACCCAACCCAAGAACCTAAAAGAAAAATCGAAAATAAATCCAAGCAAAACATAAATATTGCGGAAGCTACTAACCTGGACGTCATCGCTAAAACCTCGGATCTTGCCAATGCCTTTGCTCTACCAGGGTTGACCTCTAAACGACAAACTCCAAAAAGGGCCGCACTAAACGGAGGACTTTACCTACGAGAGGTAGAGCCACGTGTCCACGACTGATGCGCAGAAGAATGACTCAAGAGAGAGAAAAATTATATTATGTGGGGTTTTCCAAATGGGACCCCCCTTTCCAACACATGGAATGAGCAAATGTAAACGTGGGAATGACTCCTATTTATAGGAGTATGAGATAGCTCCCATAATTGATTTAAGCGGTGTGAGACTTGGAAAATATAAGCAAAATATCATGCTTACATAATGATCACCTAGCCCACTTTGGGCCACGAGTGCTGGCTCGTGTGACCTCCAGTGAGTGTCATCTTGGTGTCATTTTGTTCGTCTCTTAGCGAAATTTCCAACGAGTCATCACTCGACCTGATCGGACTCTCCCATGGGTGGATATTTAGTCCCGAAGAACCCAACATATTAAACATATCAATAATATAAATATCTTAAAATTATAACAAGTGACAAAGTATTTAAAATAAAAATACACAAGTTTCTAGTCATACAAAGCTCAAGTATAATATACTATGAAGCTAGTCCTAAATCAATGTTCATCGGAAACCGTTGTCGTTCATCGTTGTGTCGTGGTAAAGGAGAAGGAGAAGTCTTCCATTAAGCTGTGTTAAGGTTTGGTAAAATCCGAAAATGTGAAAAGTTGTAAAAATATGAAAAGTAATTTAGTTGGGTAAAAAAATTTTAGCTAAGGAATATTTTGATAGCAAATCCCTAGCTAATTAAGTGAAAAAATTACTATGGCTATTTTTCCTAGCTATTCCGTAGCTACCTTGAAATTCTCTTGTAGTCCAACTTTGTTATTTTGCTAGGGAAATTTTTCCATAGCAAATCCGTAGCTAAGTTCAAATTTTATTTAATATAACTTTTGCTACCGAAAAAGTTCGTAGCTAATCTGTAGCTAACTTGAAATTTTTTTATAGCATATAAATTAGTTATTTTTCTAGGGAATATTTCGTAGCTAATCCCTAGCTACTAAAGTGAACATTTTGCTACGGATATATTCAGTAGCTAAATCCTTGCTAATGTTACATTTTCTTCTATTCTAAACTTTACTACGGAAAGGGTCCATAGCTAAGCCGTAGCTAAGGTTAGCTATGAACAAGTTCGTTGCTATTTCATAGCTAATATGAAGCTAAATGTTGTTGCAAAAAGGCGCCAATTAATTTTGTGAATTTAGCTAGGGAATATTTATCCCTAGCTAATTCGTAGCTAATAGCTACAAAAAATGTCCGTAGCTAAATCTATTTTTTCTTGTAGCACCTATCACTCCTCTTCTCTTATGTAGTTTCTCATGTTCCAGCGAATTGTTGATAGCCAGAATTAAGATGAGAGAGAGAGCTCCTGGAGGGAGGTTAAGGGAGAATGGACTCGAGTCGTGAATGAGTCTGACGCGTACGTACCCTTGGATGGGATTAGAGTCCACGTAGTTCGCTTGGTGTGGCTCCATGGCGATGGAGATTGAGAGAGTATGAGTGCCGTGAGAAGGCTGGAAAAGCGATTAGGAGGGCCAAGGGTTCTTCTGGGGCCCTTCGGCTTCAAGTGCTTGTATTATGAATGGAGGTCGGCCAAGTGCTTAATGGGTAACCGACTTTGCTGGGGTGCTCAAGTAGCGTATATTTGCTTTAGCATGCATAGAAGCATCGAATCATTAAATGTGGTAAGGGTGCTTTGCCCTTGTTAACTTGGGCTTTTTGTGCTCGACCCAGGCTTTGGAGATTTTATTCAAATAGATTTTGCTGCCTATACGCTTTTACTAATATCGCAGTATTGGGATTATTTTCCTTATCGTTCCAATCCCTTAGCGCTTGTGCGTAAGTCGTGGGGTAGTTTGAATGGCTTGATTAAACTTTAGGAACCATTCATAATTGAGAAGGCTAAGAAGTTTGTAGGATGAGGCCGATAAGTTGATGACCTATATGATTGCATCTCTCTTAAGATACGTAAACTTTGGATGATTAAGGCCCAAAGGGGGTTTTAATGCTTGATGCTTGATGAGGTGCGATTGGTGAGAAGAAGATGATGATCAAGTTTTGTAAAATAAAGTGTTTTGATGGATAGGGAGCTGCTACTAAGCTTGGTTTTTTTTATCCCTTTAACAGGAGAGTAATACTTTGAGCGTTGCTCGCTTGAAGATATTGGTCAGGTGCTTTTAGTCACATTCTCGCGACCAACGGTTAGTATGGGACTTGGTTTATATGGTTTTCTTTAGTCCCCTAGTCTACATACAAGTGCAGCTTTTCGTGTTCGTGAGTGCCGTAGATCATCGTTTAATTTGTTTCAACAAAAAGGAGTAAGCTGAAGAGCCTTCTGTGAGTCAGTGATCATGTTTTGATCATCTAGTAAATGCCGAGCAACCTGTGATAGAACTTGGCGAGCTTGCTAAATATCGTGACCGCCTTTGGGTCAAGATAGAGAGTTAGAAGATTACCTTTCCAATTGTTCGGCGAGGGCTAAAAGTCGAAGGAAGCTAGGGAGCTTAGTCGTTCGGTTGTTGACCTCTCAATTAAATCTCATGGAGAAGACTAAAAGCCAAAGATGATGAAATGCTTTGAACTTCATTGTCATTTGAATGGTCTCTTTCTGTCTCTTGTTGTGAATTTTATTATTTTGTCTGAATAACTGCTTGTGTGCCTGATATTTCATTGCTTGGATCTTTTTTATAGTTGGTCAACGACCGAATTTGGAGGAATCTGTCCCATGATTTGTAGCGATGTGTAAATACTTTGGCCTAATAGGCCTTTACCAAAAGAATTTTCTAAAAATCTATTTTACATAGTTGGGATAGCGAGTTGACAAAGAACCTAGAGGGCAAAATATTCTTCGAAGTTATTTGTTCCTTAATCATATTCTACAACCTTAATCAATTTATTTGTTTTCCATACTTCCACAATTATTATCTCAATTCGATATTCAGGCATAGTTACTGCGGGACCATTGAAGGTTCTGCGAGAGATTGACCCTTGGTTGTGCACTTTACTGCATTACCTTAGGTTTTTATTTGATCCCAACTTTGTGACGAATTGGTGTGTAAACCTCTCAATTACATTGTTCATCAGAGTTGTCACCAATTTTTTATCCCCAAAACTTGGAAAAGGAAGTTCAAAAATAATTTTATTTACAGTGGGAGAAAATTATTTGAAAATGATCAAGGTTTTGGAGTCTATTTGAGACAAAGGGAACGTGAAGACATTGATGAGTGGCGTAAACGTGAAGTTTACACCCCTAACTCATCGTAAAGTTGGGATCAATTAACCTAAGTTAGTGTAGTATAGTGCATAACCAAGAGTCGAATCTCTCGTGGAACCTTCAGTAGCTCCAAAGTAACTATGCCTGAACAGTCGAATTGAGATTAAAAGTCCAGGAAGTATTTTATAAAATAATTAAATGAGTAAGTGAGAAAATATGATTGTAAAAGAGCAACTATGGAAAATAGCTTATCCTTCGGAGTCTATGTAGTTTGCTATCCTTACTTGATTTTAAATATATTTGGTTAGTTAATTTTGGAAAACACTTTAACGAACCTTTTCATCTGAAAGTTGTCCTGACCACCGCCTAAGGACCTAGGTACACATCAAAACAAGGATGTCGCACCTGCATTAAAATAGTGTTAACGAATTAGAGAATAAAAAACTTCTTTAATACTTCTTTAATGAAAACGAAATTATATTTAATCTAACTGCTACATGCTAGGTTTGATTCCTAAGATATTAATCTATTTTTGAAAGAATTTTAAATTCGCCCAATTATCCAGAACTAAATAATTAGTAAGACCCTGAAGTCTTAAAATTTCTAGGCAGAGTGATTGACCTTGAAGTCTTAAAATTTCTAGACAGTGTGATTCCCCCCCCCCCCCACAACACTTAAAATAAGCATTGTCCTCAATGCTTCGAGAACAAGAAGTTTTAAGATGAAATGGTACTTAGCAAGTCAAATTTAGTAGAAAAATGATATTAAGCTAGAGAGAGATATTGTGGCGTAAAGTAATGATGGCTCAATCATAGGGTTTAAATTCAAAATCAAGAATAAAATCGATAAAAAGAAAGTTTGAACAAAAAGGAAAATAAACAAAATTATCGAGTTGCGAAACTTTTAAACAATATTATTTGGTAAGTTAATTCTTCTTCCCCCACTTATTTGACAGTTAATATTTTATCCACAGCAGACCGGGTAATTGGGAAAAGAGATGCTTACCTTGCCCCAGAAGAGTTATGACTAAAAATGAATGGTGTCCCTGTTTCTCATATTCAGAATTGCTTTCTTTCTATTTATACCTGTGCAGTTATACAAGAAAACTACTAAACGAATAATCATTAGTCATTTTCATGGTTTACCCCCCCCCCCAACACACACACTTTAGGGTCAAGAATTCTATGTTCAGGTGTTGGGGGTATTTAGTCCACCCCTTTCCTTTACCTGTTTATATTTGTTTTAGGGGTTGGATACTTGCATACAAAAATATTCATAGCAATTCAAAATATTGGCCATCAGTAGCCTCTATTTAGACAACATTCATCATTCAGTTATACATAGTCATTCAGGTTATGTTAAAAAAGATAAAAGGAAACAAAAGACTTAATCGAAAACTATCAAAATTTTAAAAATTATTTCTACTGGGAGGTTTCCTCCCCACACTTATCCTAGAAGGCTACCAAAATTAAGGGTAAGGTGATAAAAGAAGCAGCCAGATGGTCAATTCAACTTCAGCTTCTCCTTGAAAATTCAGAGCGGTAGTAGGTACCTACGTTCCAAGGAACTTTCAATGTTCCTTTTCACCTTTCCAAGTTGCAGGTTCTTTTTGAATATTCTATAAATTACGGCGGGGAACCTGCTATTTAGGGAACTTTTAGTATTCCCCTTTGACTTACTAATGTGCAGGTTCTCCTTAAATATTCGAAGCAGTAGGTGAAACCTGCTTTTTGGAGAACATTTTGTATTCCCCTCTCTATGTTTATCTTACCCTTCGGTTATCCCTATTGCTAAATCTATTTCAGCTTGATCTAAGATGATTTCAATTTTAGGGCTTTTATTCTCTATACCTATATCACAAACATTATTTGTCTTATCGGTAAAAGAGGGAATATTAATTTCTGAGGAAGGGGCAAGAGGTCCTTGTTTTTGGATCTCGGGTTGTTCTATTTTCTTTTCAAGTGAGGGACTAGTGAGTGTGGGTGGATAGTGATTTTCTGTTCTTCCATGTCCCCTCGAGTTCCTCCTCTTCTTGAAGTTTAAACTGGATAGCTTTTTTTTTTATGCTCGGGAAGAGGCGGAACGACTGGATGTTCAATGCCCTTTTGTTCTACATCATTTCCTATCAAAGTTTCAACACCTATAGACACAATACTTTTCCCAGTGTCATTAAGAACAGAGGAAGATTAATGGGAAAAATCTTGCGGAGTGGGAAGCCGCTCATGTATTCCTATATTACTAAGCGGTTTATTATCATGGTTGTAAGGGGATAAGGAAAGGGATACTTGTAATTGGTCTTTATAGATTTTCAAGACTTAGACGGCTAAATCCTCTATCTTCTCATCATTTTCTATTATTTGTTTTTCTATCAGGAGGAACCGTTCTTCCCATCTTATCTTGAGGTTTTCTAGTTGCCTATTGGTTTCTGCTTGTTATCCTGCAATTGCAACTTTCATGGCCTTGAATCCATGGTTGAGCACATCCTTGAGTTTTGCCAAATCATTTACGATTGGGGGCAATGGGGGTTTGGCTTAAAGGGTTTATTGGGTTTGACAGTTTCCCAAGGAAATTAGGGCTTCCATAGGGATTGCTTACACTCCAATCTAATTCTTCATGGAATTTGCTGATACTACCCGTTTGATGTCTGGCCCCTTGTTGATGCGTGATCGGAATTTCTTCATAAACATTGGGGTAGTAATCAGCCCCATATCCATGGATAGGGTGAAAATAACTATTCATAAAATTTTATTATCTTAAAAAGAATTTTTGACAACTTGAGGATTTTTATTTTGAAGTAAAAAAAAAGGACGAAAAGAAACAAAATAAAAAAAGAAAATAATAATAATAATTATTATTATTTTAAAAAAAGAGACATATGGAAGGGAAAAAATGGGTTATATATATATATATATATATATATATATTTTATTAAAGAGAAAGGGGGGAGAATGTGAGTCCAATTTTTTTTTATGTTAAAGAAAGAAAAAGAAAATAGTAGAGAGGAGAAAAAAAAAATAAAAGCGAATATTTACTTGTTTGAGATACTTAACCAACCTTCGGATCAATCTGATAATTCCCCAGCAATGGCACTAATTTTATCGCTCACTTTTCATGAATTCGAATTACTCCGAATCGAGGTTTCAACCCGTCGTCACGGTTGTGATCAAATAAAAACCTCAAGTAGCATAGGGTGCAACCCAATGGTCGAATCTCTTGCAAAATCTTCACATGAACTTGCAATTGGTTAGTATCTCAAAGCAAGTAGGTATTTGCAGAATGAGTAGGGAGTTGATGGGTATAGAATATTATAAAACAGGATTCTAAGAAGAATAGAACTAAGCAAACATAGCCAATCATAAAGTATTCAGGTATGATTAATTCATTCAAAATTTATCCTATTCATGAAAGTCATGTATCACGAAAGTCAATCTAAATATTCATGTTATCCTCGACCAAGAACATCAATAACATGCATCAAGAGATTTTATGATATTATTAAACAAACTAATGCCCGATCGGGTCAATCAATTTAATCTAATATTATCGCAATAAGAGATACAAGCAATCAAGAACTCGAAGAATAGAATTGTATTGAATTTTGGAAACCAGAAGACCTAAGTACCTTTTCGTATAAATCAAGTCTTTAATAATTTGTTATGAGGAATCTATCATATTGATACACGTTCGTTCATAGTTGAATGTAGTAAGATAATGACATACGAAACATAGCAAATACAATCGTAAACTCGGAGCGGATAAATAAAAAAACACATAATGAAATTAATAAACCCTAATGAAGAAACATCGGCCTATGCCTACTCTAGTTCTTCTTAGAAACTCAAGAAGAACTTAGCCGCTCATATTTTCTCTGACCTAATCTAATATGTGGGAATCACTGAATTCATGGATGCCTTTGTCACATTGTGAGACGTTTATTTATATTGCTCCATGGACCTCCAATTTGATTAGGAATAGGATGGAGATAATCATTAATTGGTATAAAATTTAATATTTAAATTCAAACCAATTTAAAAGCATCTCAAACTCCTTATTTATCTAGAAGTCCTTTAAATTCGTCACTGGTCACTTGTCCACGTCAGCATGCCTTGTACGCTGGAGTACTCGCTAAGGCGAGTAATATGGCTTGCCATGGCAGGCTTGCTGATTTCCTCGCTGTGGCGAGCTGCTCTGCTCGCGATAGTGAGCTCTGTACACTAGCTCCACTCCTTTCTTGTTCTATTTTCTTCTTAGGTCTTGCTACGAGTTCTTGCTTTCATTTTGGTCCATGTACTTGAAATATATCTTCCCATTGATCCCTGTTAGGCCTGCAGCAGTTAACAAACATCAAACACACCTATTCGATATATTTTACGGATAATCAAGAATATCAATAAATAGTGCATTTTATGGGAATTTTATCACATTTTTTGTTCTACTCCTTATGTCAAATTAGTTAACCTTTTTGGTGCAAAATCATATGTTTTTATCTATAATTTATGCTATTTAGCACACTAAAGTTAGGTTGATTTTGGGTGCGATCAACACTCAATAAATATGAAGGATAAGATCAAGAGTTTAGGCTCAAATATCTTCTAACTAGGTTAGGTCTCTCTTGTTGATCAACTACCTACTGACTGCTTACAATGGATAGCTAAATTGCTAGGTTTTTAGGTTAAAGAAAACAATCTAATTAAAGGGTTTCTTTTTATCCTAAAACATATTTTTTGAAAATTATAAACTCCCTAAATATTCTTAACAATTGTCCTTTCCTAGCTAATTTCCTAAACTAAGAGGCAAAAATTTAAATGTGGATTTAATTTAAACATGCTAAAATTGGAGAAAGGAAAGATAGGAAGTTTAGGGTGAATTTATAAATTAGATTAATTAATTAAAATAAACATGTTTAAAAATTACAGAAAACGGATAAAAGCACGAAAATCAACAAAATTAGGCAAAGTAAATATTTTTGTGTGCAAGATCCTCGCCCACACATAAGCATTGCATTGTCCTCAATGCTTGGACAACACTCAAAGCATGGAGGGAAACAACAAAAATATTAAATAGAGAATAAATCCAAAAATCAAAAGGTCAGCATAAAATAATCATTAGTAGAAAAACCAAAGCAACCTAGCTTTTAATCTAAGAAACGTGAGCTATGACAAGTATGGGAAAAAGGGCTGACTTAACAAAATTTAGAATGAAAATAAAGTAAATAAAGCAAGAAAATAAAATTTTTGCAATTATTTTCATGATTAGCCTTGTCCGCCTCGGCAAGTGACCTACGGCGAGCGACTGATTTTTTTTCCTCACTGCGTTGAGGGAAACCGAATGCCATGGCAAATATATTAAAAGAAATGAAAATAAAAATTGATAAAAACTTAATAATAAAATAACTGCTACTCTACTGGAAAGGTTTCGTCCCCCTCCCCCAAACAGACTTATCCTAAAAAGACTATCAAAATTAAGGATAAGGTGAGGAAAGAAAGAGCCTGATTGTTATATTCTGTTTTATCTTACCAATATGTAGATTCTCCTTAAAAATTCAGAGCGATAGTAGATATCTGCACTCTAGAGAACATTTAGTATTCCCTTTTAACTTACCATATTGCTCTATGATTTTCATGGTTGCTAAGTCACCAAGCTTGGCAAACACCCCCATTGTACCTACACCACAAATAGAATAAGCATTATATGAGTAAGTGTAGAACAAGGAAGAATGAAATCAAAATGAGCAAAAGGTTTTTCTTTATGGATTTCAAGTTGTTTTTGCTGACTGGGAAGAGTTGGATCGACTGTCAGGTGACAAGCTATCATGCCCATCTATATGGGGGCTTCAATCTCCAAAGCATCTTCCCTAGTGTTTGGTACAAGAGGCATAGCCTGCTCCTATGAGGGAATTGAATAGGCAGACACCCTTGATTGCTATTGGATGTTCCTTCAGCCTTGGCCTTTCCTAACACTTTTGTTTTTTGGGGGTCTTCAGATGGCCGGATGGGAGTTATATTAGAGAAGGACGATTCTGACCAATATCCATACCATACCCTTATTGGCATTATGAAAAATGTCAGAGGGTAAGAATATTTTTGGCTCAAGTTGTTTCTCACTTATGCTGTGGGCAAAGTAATTGGCAAAAGGCATTGAATCCTCATATTCTTCTCTGAGTCTGTCGAGGTTTGCAAGAATTCTGGACCAGTTTGCTTTTTCTTCTTCAAAAGCAATTTGTCTCCTGGCACAGTGATGACACCAAAATTAAACATGTTAACAGGGGTCATTTTACTTAATATTGTTAATAATAATTAGTAATATTACTGTAAAAGACACTAATATGTGTACATGATTGTCAATATGTGAAAAGTGATAAAAATAGGTATTTAATACATATTTTTTGGTAAAATTGTGTTTATTAGATAAATACTATTATTCAAGATATATCAAATATTATCACGAATATCTTGGGATGATTTCAAGTCAAACAAAGGCCATTCAATCACTTTGAATTCGAGCAAGGACTGAATTGAGAAGACACTGGAAGTGCAACAGGGACTAAACTGTAAAGACAAGAAGTGTTAGGTGCAATTTTATGTAGGAAATTATTTAAGTTTTTAGTGTTTTTCTTCTACTTATAATCATAAAAAGTGACTTTTCTCTTACTTACTTTGACTTTGATTTGTAGAATTAAAATTGGTACTTATTTAGTCTTTTTTTTTTTTGCGCAATTTTAAGTGGTCAAAGATAAGCCGCGGGCACGGCTTAAACTACAGATTTAATGTAAGATTTATTAAAAGAGTCCAGCTTGGCCCATTTTAATTAGCAAAGAAAAGAAGAGATTGGACATAAATTAGAACATTACATGAATTTGAACCTTATGTTGGACTTGGGCTTTTGGAGTATTACACTTTTGAAGAGAATTAGGTATCACAAAAATGGAAAAAATGCTCCTTTAATAAAAAAGGGAAGTGACGTGAAGGAAGAAAAGGTATATATATGTTGATTTGAATTAAGAAGGGTAGGTTTGTTATCTTCTCCCTTCCTGGACGTTGGGGGCAGAGAAGAGTGGAGCATATTCTCTCGGAAGCTTAAGCCTTTTGATAATTTTGGGAGTCTCAATAGCCATGAGTGGCTAATTTCTTTTCTTTCTAGCTAGGGGAACAATTCTATAACTCTTTATGGGTTGTGAGACTAGGAATTCGGGTTTATTTCCTATCTTCATTCATGATATTTTCTAATTTTTGAATTTATATTTTTGTTAATGTATGAACTACTTGTCCACTGGTTTTTATATTGATGAATACTAATTGAATTTATTAAATTCGTAATTGTTTAGGGAATTTAGTTAAAGTAGCAAACAGTGTGAAATCAATTATAGGTTAAAATTATTTTACATTATTGTGGAACTAGAAATCAGGTTATGTTGAATTCGAACATCTCAATTCTTCATATTCTGTGTTTGGTATATCTGTTCACGGTTTTAATATTGTTGATTAATTAATCATTTCCAAGTACGTTACTTGGTTTGTTAACTAATTGATTAGGGAGAGTTAACGAACATTCCTTAACCGCTATATTTGGAAAGGATTTAATAGTTGAAAGTTAATTTTAATTGTTAAGCCAAATGTATCATGAATTGATTGATAAATTAGGTCGATGAACAACCAATATTAGTTCTAGAATTTGACACCCTTGGCTGAAATTTTACTCTAATTCAATCTTTTTTTTGTAACTGCACTCTTATTTTCATTGCATTATTTATTTGATTTTAATTTTGTTTTATTTAGTTTAATTAGTCTTAGTTATCTAAATCACACCCCCCAAATTTATTTTTCTTTTATTCCTTTTTCCACTTGTATCTTGGTTGTTTTAGAAGAATTAGAAATCATCCAAGCCATGTCGAATCGACCTTGCTTACATTGTGCTTTATTAGTTCTTACTGTAG
Source organism: Senna tora (assembly GCA_014851425.1). Classification (NCBI taxonomy): domain Eukaryota; kingdom Viridiplantae; phylum Streptophyta; class Magnoliopsida; order Fabales; family Fabaceae; genus Senna; species Senna tora. Next base: position 3,438,265 of record CM026270.1, on the reverse strand, counting down.
CAGGATATTTTTATTTGTTGGTTTCGACGCCCAACAAGAAGCTGAGAAGTCAATATAAAAGTCAACCCAAAAACTAGTATCTCGTCATGGCAAGCAGGGCATGAAGCAGACAAGGAATTCGAGTTTCAAATTCAAAAGTCAGCGCCATCCCAGGGACTCCAGAGAAAGTCAAAATTCCTATTTGAATTTGTAATTTAATTTAAAATAGAAAAATATATTATTATCTTTAGAGATATATTATTATCCTTAGGAAAATAATATTATCTATAGGAAAAATAATATTATCATTCCTAGTTGAAATTAAATTAGGATTCTCTAGGAACGCCTAAAAATATAAGGCGAGAAATCACAATTAGCTATCCTAGGGTTTCTTCTTAGTTTCTTTTAAGCCTACTATGTTATCCTACGGGTTATCTTTGTAATTTGCTTGAGCTATGCACTCTTAGTTTAGGAAGTTTACAATTTATCAACCTCTGGTCGTGGTTCTAGATCCCATTGGTCGACGGATTTAGGATTCACGATTGGATTAATTAAACCTAGCGGTCGTAGGTTTGGGTTGATCGACACAAACTAGATTCCTCCTTTTTTGTATTTATTTTCATAAATATAATTTGGTTTTTATAAATTAAATGTATTCCTCTAGTTTGTATACACCATTTTAATGCGGGAGCGATATCCTCGTTTTGATGTGTACCTAGGTCCTGAAAGAACCAAGAAGGGGGGGGGGGGTTGAATTGTTTAATCTTAAAAAATATTGAATTTTAAAAACTTACACTACTGACACTTTGGTTAATGAAAATAAACTTAGCTTTTCAAATTATGCTACTTTTATAAATAATTAATTTCTGGTTAATTTGAAAAACAATTTAAACTAATGTTAAAGGCAGTAAATAAATAAAGAACACATGCAATTATTATAGTGAGAGGTTCGGATCAAATATCATACGTCCTCTCACTCCCTCTTACTAAACAAGTAGGAGGAGTTACTTCAATAGCTTGGGAAATGTGAATTACATCCAGACATCCTTCAAAACATCAAGGGATCAGCCATAATGGCTTTTACTACCTAACCCAGGTAACCCTTAAAGACAGGATTAGCCTCTAGGGCTTTTACCACCTAACCCAGGCAACCTCAGCTGAAGGCTCAGCACAAGTGCTTTTACAACCAATCCGTGAATTACAACACTCTCGAAACTAAAACCTGACCAGTAGCCCACTGATCAATTAACCTCCCTGTCCTAGGTTCCTACCCAGACACTAGACAGAAAGGGAAGAGATTAAGAAGTGAAATGAAAGGGATATAGACTTCAACTTCTCACTAAGAGACAAATAAATTCAGATGAATGCTTGAAGGCTAAATCACACTCTCTTGGAACACTCAGGCTTGTAGATCAATCTCTTGAAGTGCAATTGTCCAAATTTTGAGTTTATATAGGCTTGAAGCTTTTGAACATTGGAGAGCTCTTCAATGCAGCAAATCATCTTCATTTAAGTTGGTCTTTAATCCCTTCTTCAATGCTATTTTGATTGACAAAAATTTCTTCCATTTTGATTCGGGTCAATGCTTGACAGCCTATTAGCAGCTCCCAATATGGAAGGTAGGTTAATGGTGAATCAATCTACTTCATATCCACTTTCCTGAAATCAAGCTAATTTCCTTTCTCGGATTTGTTAGCAATAAACACGTTTAAGGACAATGTATATTCAAATGAAAACATTCCTTAAATGTTTAAAATCCGAAATGTATCATTCATTCATTGCATAGCCATTTTGATTTCTTTCCTAAATTGTTTGGTCAATAATACACTGTTCAATTAGCCTTTAATACAATATCAACTTAATGATCAAATCTTTCCTTTTTCAATTCTCCTTTGATTTATTTGCATATAAAACATGTGAGAAAGTATTCATGAATGCACAATCATTTTATATGCCATCGAAAACGAATTACTAGATTTGATCAAGAATTAAATGCTTGATAAAATCTTTCCTAAAACATTTAGTCACTGATTCACTATTCAATCAGCTTTTAGTGCAAGATCATCTTTAATGACTAAAACCTTCCTTTTTCATTACTTTATCATATCAGCCCGAGATCTCCATTGATTGATATAGAATATTCAAGTTAACACTTCATCAATTAAATTAGAATCTCTCAAATATTAAAATCGTATTTTTGTAAAAACATTATCAAAATCAATTAATTTATAATATGGACAAATATTTTCCCAACATTCTCCCCCTTTTTGATAATGACAAAAATGCGATTTTCACAAGCACAATGAATAAGTAAAGCTCCCCCTCAATTGATGCAATAGGATAAAGTTAAGAAATACTTACAGATCAATCTTAAGCAACCTAATTAGGTAGCTTACAGAGCTTACTTAGCTTACTAGCTTACAGAGTTTACTTAGCTTACTTACTTCTCCCCCTTTGGCATTAGCAAAAAGGGAACAAATTGGTTAACAGTAACAGTTTATGGAAGATTATAGCATACATTAACCAGACTGAGCAAGTAGTAGCCAAAATATGAATCATCAAGCAAACAACAACAGTGGCCAAAATCAAGCAAATTAAAACCATAGTAAGTCTGTCACAAGGGGATAAAATCCAACAAGACCCAACCAGAGGGGCCATTAAAACAAAGTAATCCAGAGTCAAATAGAGAATGATTAACTGAGAATGCATATGATATTGAGATTAAGCTTCAGCAGGAGGATCCTGCATAGGAACATATGGCTTTGGCTTAGGCTTAACATGATGTTCCACCATTTTAACTAGAGCTCTAGTGTTAGCAATTGCATAGTGGACTTCATAAAGCTCTTTTTGAACAACCCTAAGTTCACCACGAATTTCTTCAAGTTGAGCATTAATATGAGCAAGTTGTGAGGTAGCTATAGAATGATTATTAGGATTTACTTCTGGATCAGGCTCTTTGTCAGAGGAATAGGGAGTCTCGTCTGAATCAGCATCATTGGGTTCCTCCTTGATGAAGTGATGAGTAGGAGGTTCATTATATGAGTAAATGGTATCATCAGAACCTAAGGATGTTCTTGTAACTAGGGCAGAGGATGCCAATGCAGCGGAGTAAATCAGAGAAAAAGATAGGTGAGTTCGAGAGATGTATAGAAGTATAGCACTAACTTAGCTTTTCAGGTTCCCTTTATAGGCTGAGAGGAGCAATTTTGGGAAAGGAAAGAGAGATATGGAGAGGATTTGATTTGGGGAGATGTAAAGAGATACGGAAAATCTTTTCCAAATCAAATCTCAAGCATTAAATACCAAACCAACGCGAGAAGATTTGAAAATAATTTTAAATAAGACAAATCAATCAAATCATTTAATTTCTCAACCGATCTTGACCGTTAATTTTGCACATAGATTAAACCTCTTATTTTCAAAATACTCACTCACTAATGGAACCATAACTGGTTAATCCCAATTCTCTACGAATCTTGCAAAAGACATCAGTAGTCAAAGGTTTAGTAAAAATATCAGCCAGCTGCTAATCAGTATGTATAAATTCTAGGCTAATGTCTCCTTTCTGAATATGATCCCTAAGGAAATGATGTCTGATTTCAATATGCTTAGTTCTTGAGTGTTGTATGGGACTTTTCGAAAGGTTAATGGCACTGGTGTTATCACACCTAATTGGTACATGATCAAGATGTAGGTTATAGTCTTTAAGTTGTTGTGTCATCCACAAGAGTTGGGCACAACAGCTACCTGCAGCCACATTCTCTGCTTCAGCAGTAGACAAGGCAACAGAAGTCTGTTTCTTGCTATGCCAAGACACGAGACAATGACCTAAAAATTGACATGTACCACTTGTGCTTTTTCGTTCAATCTTACATCCCCCAAAGTCAGCATTTGAAGAACCAAGTAAATTGCAATCATTATCCTTAGGATACCATAGACCAAGATCTTTGGTTCCTACTAGATATCGAAAAATTCTTTTCACAGATTTAAGATGAGATTTTTTAAGGTCAGATTGAAATCTAGCACACAAGCATACAACAAACATGATATTAGGCCTACTAGCAGTAAGATACAGCAATGAGCCAATCATACCTCTGTACTATTTTTGATCAATCGACTTACCAGCTTCATCCTTATCTAATTTGGTTGATGTACTGATTGGTGTATGAATGGCTTTAGCTTGATCTAGGCCAAATCTTTTCAGAAGCTCTTTGGTATACTTCTCCTAGTTGATGAATATCCTTCATTTGTTTGTTTTACTTGAAGTCCAAGGAAGAAGGACATCTCTCCCATCATGCACAAGTTTTCATTAGTTGGTCCAAATATAATATCATCAACATAAATTTGAATTATGATAATGTCATTTTTGTGAGTTTTTGTGAAAAGAATAGTATCGGCCTTTCCTTTTGAAGAACCATTATTAATCTAGAACTCACTTAATCTTTCATACGAAGCTCTAGGAGCCTGTTTCAGACTATAGAGAGCCTTGGTTAATTTATAAACATGATTAGGCTTTTCATCACTTTCAAAACCAGGAGGCTGTTTAACATAAACATCCTCATTTAAATATCCATTTAAAAATGCACTTTTCAAATCCATTTGATGAAGCTTAAAATTCATGGAACATGCAATGCAAGTAATATTCTAATGGATTCTAATCTAGCTACTAGTGCAAAAGTCTCATCGAAGTCAATACCTTCTTGTTGGTTATAGTCATGAGCTACCAACCTAGCCTTATTTCTTACCACATTACCTGCCTCATCAAGTTTTTTTCTTGAACAACCATTTGGTGCCAATGACAGATTGATTCTCAGGAGGTGGAACTAGGGTCCAGACTTGATTTCTCTCGAATTGATTAAGCTCCTCTTGCATTGCTATGATCCAGCAATCATCTAGCAAAGCTTAATCAACCTTCTTAGGTTCAACCTGAGACATAAAGGTCATGTGGTTCATGCTCCTGAAGGAAGATCTAGTTCTCATTCCTTCTTGAGGATCACCCATAATATATTGCTTTGGATAGGTTGATGAGTGTCTCTATTCTCTAGGTAATTTGCCTCTGTCCATAGGCTGATGACTGGAGCCTGCTGGTTTAGGTGTTTAATGGCTGCCATCATTCTCGGACATAGGCTCATTGATCTCAGGTTCCTGTTCCTCTAGAGGCTATGGTTCCTGCGTTATTTGGTTACTGACACCTGTTTCAGGTTCTCCCTCCTCTAGACTAATTCTCGCAAGTGTAGGGTTAGTTTCATCAAATATAACATGCATGCTTTCTTCTATTATAAGAGATTTCTTATTAAACACCCTATATGCTTTACTATTAGTGGAGTAACCAACAAAGATAGCTTCTTCAGATCTAGCTTCTAATTTCCCTAGGCTTTCTTTATTATTATAGATATAACATTTGCATCCAAAAGCCCTGAAGTAGCTAATGTTAGGTTTTCTTCCTTTCCATAGCTCATATGATGTTTTTCCCAACATTGTTCAGATGGTTGCCCTATTCAGAATATAGCAAGCAGTATTAACCCCTTCAGTCCATAAATTCTTAAGGAGATTATTTTCACAGAGCATGGTTCTAGCCATATCAAGAAGTGATCTATTCTTTCTCTCAACAACACCATTTTGCTGAGTTGTTCTTGAAGCTGAAAAATTGTGGCTAATGCCTCTTTCATTGCAAAAATTTTCAAAGCAGTGATTTTCAAATTCTTTTCCATGATCACTTCTTATGCTTGTAATAACCTCTCCTTTCTCATTTTGAACCCGATTGCAAAAAGATTTAAAATTTTCAAAACAGTCACTTTTTGTAGCTAGGAACAAAACCCAGGTAAATCTTGCATAATCATCTACTATTACCATACCATAGTACTTACCACCCATGCTTCGGGTTCTTAGAGGACCAAACAGGTCCATGTGAAGTAGTTGTAAAGGTCTTTCAGTAGATAGATACTCCTTTAGTTTGAAGGAGGATCGAGTTTGCTTTCCTTATTGGCAAGCTTGACATATATGATCCTTTACATACCTTAGGCTGGGCAGACCATTGACCAAAGCTTCCTTAGAAAGCTTGGTTAATCGTCTCATGCTAGCATGACCTAGCCTCTTGTGCCAAAGCCAGATTTCATCAATAGTGGATGCTAAACACTTAAGAGAAGGAAAAGGTAAGTCATCAAGAATGTAAACATTATTATGCCTTACTCCCTCAATTAATATGACGTCACCATCCTTTTCATGAATCATGCATTTTGAGGACTGAAAAGTTACCTTGTGACCATTATCACAAAATTGGCTAATGCTTATGAGGTTATGTTTTAAACCATCAACCAAATAAACATTATCAGTTGATAAAGTAGAATTAACCTTTATCGTACCATAACCAATAATTCTACCTTTATTATTATCACCAAAGATTACTATTCCCATTCTCTTGTGAGTCAGGGCCAGGAACTTTGAAGCATCACCAATCATGTGTCGGGAGCAGCCTGAGTCAAGAATCCAGTGCTCCTTCTTCATTCTAGCTTTGAGGCACACCTGTTACAAGGTTACTAAACTTAGGTACCTAATGACTGTTGGGTCCTGAAGTGGTTAGTTGAATAATTTCTTGTTGCATTTACATATCCTTTAGGCACCCAGACTTGTTTAACTATGACCTTCTTGTTTTTACAGGTTCCTGCTTTATGACCTCTTTGTTTACAAATATAGCACACCCTAGTGTTTCTAGGTTGAGGTTCCTATTCAGCAAAGAATTTTCCATAGGGTTTTTCAAAGCTTCCTTGATCATAGCCTAATCCTGTCTTATCAAAGCCGTATTTTCCAGATCCATGCAATTTTTCTAGATTTTCTTGACCTTTAACAAATTTTGCTAGATCTTTCTTTAGGCTATCCATTTTTTCTTCTAATTCTTTATTTTTAGCCAGTAACTCCTCTAATTGTTTATTTTTAGCTAGATCTTTATTTAGGTTATCTCCTTTTTCTTCTAATTCTCTATTTTTGGCCAATAACTCCTCATTTGATTGTTCTAACTCTTTTAGTTTATTCTCAAGATAATCTATTTCCTTCTTATTTTTATAACTCACTTTATCTAGTTCATTATTCTCAATAATTAGCCTCTTTGATGAATCTTCTATTTAATCTACCTTTTCTATTAAACTGTCTCTTTCCCCCTTTAGCTCATCACATGTTTTTATTAGCTTCTTATGTACTCTTTGTAAGACAATATATTTTTTTCTCACTCTCCTAGCATCTTTCATGGTTAACTCAAAAGCATCAGACAATACATCATAAGTAAAAGGTTCATTATTTACCTCACTATCTAAATCAGAGTCAGAGTCAGAGTCTGCTATTAAGCACAGATTGGCAGCTTCCTCTTTGTCACTGTCTGAGCCAAATTCATTATCACTCTATTAGGAATTTGCTATGTCTTTCTTTTTGTCACTCTTTCTGAGTTGATGGCAATTGGGCCTGATGTGACAAGGTTTCTTGCATTTGTAGCAGGTTACTTCTTCTTTTTGCTTGCTCTTTTTGGAGGTTGATTCTTTCCTGCCATCATATCTTTTTCTATACATATTGTACATTCTTTTAGCAAGAAGAGCAAACTCATCTTCGTCATCAGTGACAGGATCTTCATTAGTAACCTTCAAGGCTATTGCTTTTTCTTTCTTGCTGCTGGGTTGATGTCACAGGTAGCTTCCTTCCCAGGCAATCAGGTTTCCTCTTAACTCATCAAAAGACATGGTTTTTACTTTTCCATTTTCTGATAAAGCAACTACCTTTGCATCCCATGGTTCAGACAGGGACTGAAGAATTTTTTTGTTCACATCCTCTGTATTCAGCTTCCTCCCAAGAGCTGCTAAACCATTAAGGATTTTGCCAATTTTTTCAAAAACCTCTTATAGGTTCATAAGGCTGGATTCGAAAGTTTTCATATTCTCTCATCAGCTTGTCAATGCGAGCCTTCTTTAGACCTGAGGTTCCTTCATAGGTTAGCTCCATTTTCTCCCAAATTTCAATGGTTGTTTCACATGCAGAGAGCTTATTGTATTCTTCTTCATTTACTGAACAAAAAAGAAATGTTTTAGCACTACAATTACATTCAGCTATAACAATATCCGCATTCATCCATTCATCTTTTGATTTAGGGACAGTTTTATCATCAACTATTTTGGTTATAACAACTGGTCCATTTTCAAAAAAATTTCAGATTTTCATATCTGTTCCTTGAATCTAGTTCTTCATTCTGTTCTTCCACTAACTATAGTTTTTCCTATCAAAGAACGGAAGCCTTTGGGTAGATTGACCTTCGATAAATATGAACATCTTGGTTAATGGATCTCTCTGAGGTGGTTAATCCTAATACACAGAGACCTATCCTCTGATACCAATTGAAAGAACAAAGAAGGGGGGTTGAATTGGTTAATCTTCGGAAATATTGAATTTAAAAAACTTAGGCTACTGACACTTTGGTTAATGAAAATAAACTTAGCTATTCAAATTAGGCTACTTTTATAAATAGTTAATTTCTGATTAATTTGAAAAATAGATTAAGCTAACGTTAAAGGCAGTAAATAAATAAAGAACACAAGCAATTATTATAGTGAGAGGTTCGAATCAAATATCCTATGTCCTCTCACTCCCTCTTACTAAACAAGTATGAGGAGTTACTTCACTAGCTTGGAAAATGTGAATTACGACAAGACAACCTTCAAAACACCAAGGGATCAGCCATAATGGCTTTTACTACCTAACCCAGGTAACCCTTAAAGACAGGATCAGCCTCTAGGGCTTTTACCACCTAACCCAGGCAACCTTAGCCGAAGGCTCAGCACAAGTGCTTTTACAACCAATCTGTGAATTACAACACTGCCGAAACTAAAACCTGAATAGTAGCCCACTAATCAATTAACATCCCTATCTTAGGTTCTTACTCGGGTTCTAGACAGAAAGGGAAGAGATTAAGAAGTGAAATGAAAGGGATACAGACTCCAACTTCTTACTAAGAGACAAATAAATTCAGATGAATGCTTGAAGGCTGAATCACACTCTCTTGGAACACTAAGGCTTGTAGATCAATCTCTTGAAGTGCAATTGTCCAAGTCTTGAGCTTATATAGGTTTGAAGCTTTTGAACATTGGAGAGCTTTTCAATGCAGCAAATCATCTTCATTTAAGTTGGTCTTTAATCCCTTCTTGAATGCTATCTTGATTGACAAAGATTTATTCCAGTTTGATTCGGGTCAATGCTTGACAGCCTATTGGCAGCTCCCAATATGGAAAGTAGGTTAATGGTGAATCAATCTGCTTCATATCCACTTTCCTAAGATCAAGCTAATTTCCTTTCTCGAATTTGTTGGCAATAAACAGGTATATTCAAATGTATATTCAAATGAAAACATTTCTTAAAGGTTTAGAATCCGAAATTAATCATTCATTCATTGCATAGCCATTTTGATTTCTTTCCTAAATTGTTTGGTCAATAATACACTGTTCAATCAGCCTTTAATACAATATTAGCTTAATGATTAAATCTTTCCCTTTTCAATTCTCCTTTGATTTATTTGCATAGAAAACATGTGAGAAAGTATTCATGAATGCACAATCATTTTATATGCTATAAAAAATGAATTACTAGATTTGATCAAGAATTAAATGCTTGATAAATCTTTCCTAAAACATTTACTCACTGATTCACTATTCAATCACCTTCGAGTGCACGATCAGCTTTAATGACTAAAACCTTCATTTTTCATTACTTTATCATATTAGCCCAAGATCTTCATTGATTGATATAAAATATTCAAGTTAACACTTCATCATTAAATTAGGAACACTCAAATATTTAAATCGTATTTTTGTAAAAACATTATCAAAACCAATTCATTTATAATATGGAAAAATATTGTCCCAACAAGTCTTATGAGGCGATCTCCGGAATTACCTTCGGATGAAAAGGTCCAATAAGGTGTTTTCTAAATATCTTACATAACTCATCTTTTGAAAACTAGCAGAGATAACAAATTACGTAGACCTCAAAAGGATAATCTATTTTCTTTAATTGCTTTATAAAATCATATTTTCACAACCGAAATCTTTTCTTGTTTTTCTTCTAAAACTCATTGATCCTTTTTACTCGATTCGATTACTATAGGCATAGTTATTTTAGAAATACTGAAGATCTACGAGAGATTCAACTCTGGGTAGTGCACTATACTACAATACTTAGGTAATTATTTGGAAATTGGATCTAGTGCAATTCGCTTTTGTAAAATTCCTTCAAAATGCACATTGTGCTTCATTTTTGAAGTACTAATACGGACTCATACTAACAATAACTCACTATGAATGGATTAGAGACCAAATTATTATCAATATTGATAAATATCATCACCTTAAATGGATTAGGGACCAAATTGTTATTAATATTGAAAAATAGTCTCACAAGGCTATTTAGTGATAATATTTTCCAAAATTGATAATAATTTCGCCCTTAATCCATTCATGGTGGACTCTACTTAGTGTGAGTCCGTACTAATACTTCATAAATGAAGTAAAAATATGCATTTTGAAGGAATTGCATGAAAGAAAATTGCACCGGATCCTATTTCAATTATTTGATCCAGACTTACGACGAGTCAGGGGCGTTGTTCGATAAAAAATGCCTGATCACACAGTCTGCTTCTATCTCGGCAGTCATATCAGCCATCGATTTTATGTTTCTTTCAAACTCATTCTCCCTTGGTGAAGAAGTTCCTTGCGCCACCGGGGATCCCATAAGGTGAGTGATTTGGTTATTTAGAAATCGATTCGAAGAAACTTGAGTGTCAGTTCCTCCCCAACTGAGATTGGTTCGATAAGTTTCCTCATAATTAGGAGTGTTAGAATATGAACCACCCATCTGATATTATTCTGACCATTACTGGAATGTGGTTGGAACTTCCCTATATTGAGCATGGCAATCTTGAGTCAGAAACCTAGAGGAACCACAATACTCACAACCTGCAACAACTCTAGCAAGTGACTATGCTCGGGGTCTTTGAGTTACAAGGACTGCTTTTGATAGGATCTCCATACTTGTGGCCACTTCTTCCAACAAATGGTCTCTTTTATATTTGTAGGGGGTAGCCATTAGGCCTATACATAGAAGAATCACATTTGTTGTGAGATTAATAATATGGATTCAATGGAGCACGAAAAAAATTTTCTCAAAATTTTAAACAATTTGAAATTATTTTATATTGTTTTTTTTTCACTTTGAGAAAAACGTAAAAAGAAAAAAATAAAGAAGTAAAAGAAGTAAAGAAAACAAGAGAAAAAAAAAGAATAGAAAAGAAAAGGGAGAACATAGAAGAAAAAAGAAGTAAAAAAAAAACTTCCTGAAGGCTCACTGTGGTGAACAACAACACTCGTCGCGGGGAACCAAGACGAGCAGGGTTCCTTCCCCTAAGAAAACAACTTGATGAGCGATGTAAACGTGAAGTTTACACCCCTAACTCGTTATAAATTTATGATCAAATAAACCTAAGTTAGTGCAATATAGTGCACAACCAAGGGTCAAATCTCTTGCAGAACCTTCAGTGGCTCCGAAGTAACTATGCCTGAATAGTCGAATCGAGATTAAAAGTTCAAGAAGTATTTTAGAAAATAAGTAAATGATTAAGTGAGAAAATATGATTGTAAAAGAGCAACTATGAAAAATAGCTTATCCTTCGGGGCTTTATGTAATTTGCTATACTTGCTAGATAAAAAAGATATTTGGTTAGTTAATTTTGGTAAACACTTTATCGGACCTTTTTATCCGAAAGTTGTTCCGACCTTCGACTAAGAACCTTGGTACACATCAAAACGAGGATGTCGCACCCGCATTATTATATTATTACGAAGTAGAGAAACACAAAACCAAATACAAAAAGTAGTGTATCTAATTCGAGTCATCCACCTAGACCTGTAACCGCGCTATTTAATCCAATCATGAATTCTAAATTAGCCAATCTATATGATTCAGAACCATGACCAGAGGTTGATAAATTGTACAACTTCCAAAAATAAGTTCCCTAAAATCATTCCAAAGTATTTGTGACAACATCTGGTTTAATCCAAATAATAACAATTATCTAGCAATCACAATTTTATCACAAAATAAGCATTAAATACTTGTTTTACCACTTTATACATGTTGACCTAGATGAACATAAAATGATGCCAAATCCTGTAATATTACTAATAATATTATCGAAAGATGGTTAGTGAAGACCATCTAGAAAACTAGGTGGGCTTTGGGAGTCGCCACCAAGTTTTTATCATCAAAACATGGAAAAGGAAGTTTGAAAACTATTTGATTTATAGTGGGAGAAAATGATGTGAAAATGATTAAGGTTCGAGAGTCTTTTTGAGACAAAGGGAAGGTGTTAGGCACCCCTCGTCTCCCATCCAAAGATGGTTACCCTAAAAATTAAAATACAAATTGATTTGACCAAAATAAGAAGAATTATATTAAACAACAATACATTAGTTCGAACCAGCATGATAGCATGGGGTCTACGTTCCCTCCGAAAGAGATCAGAGTCAACGTAGTTCTTCGTGCACACAAGTGTGGGAATACTCACCATGCTAAGGGCCTAGATGCTCTTTATCCCCTATCAACCATGCAGAAGCAAAAGTGTGTGACATCATTCACCAGGCCAAAGACCCAGACGACGGCAGTGTATTTACCTGAAGAAATGAAAATTCCCTGGCCTTTACATAATTAAGGTGTGGGAAGGAGAATAAAATAGAAAATGCCAGAAAATAGGAAATTTGACACTCGGGGTCGCGACCCTTAGCTTTAGTTACGAGGTAAGGAAGAAGGAAAAGACACAAGGGGGTCACGAACATTGGAGCCTAGAATTTCTAGAGAACAACAAAGAGTGCAATAAATCAAAACCAAATGGAAATTAACATAATTGAAATAACCAAGAAGAGGGGTTGAATTGGTTATTTGTTGACTACTAAAAATTTGACAGTTTCTTAAAAAAAATTTCTTTTTAGTTAACGAAAAGTAGGTTACTGGAAAGAACTTATTTCAAAGAATATAAAGGTAAGAAGATTAACGCAGTCACTTATTATAGTGACAGGTTCGGATCAAGTATCCTACGTCCTCTCACTCCTCCTTACTCAAGATGTAAGGAAAGTTGCTTCACTATAATTGGGAACAAGAGTTACAACTTGGCAACCTTCAATACACCAAGGGATCAGCCTCTAAGGACTTTTACTACCTACACCAGGTAACCCTTAATACAGGATTAGCCCTTAAGGACTTTTACTACCTACACAAGGTAACCTCAGCCGAAGGTTTAGCACAGATGCTTTTACAACCTGACAAGTAACCTTACTCCCAGTAACCAAATAGGACTAGTAACCTCCTGTCCTATTAATCCCTCAGATCTAGACTCCTCAAACAAACTCTAGACAGAATGGGAAAGAGATTAGGAAGTGAAGAAAAATGGGAATACAGACTTCAAAAGAGATGATAGAAAGATAGACACCAAGAACTATATCTCACTCTCTTGAAACTGATTTAAGACTTGTGCTTCGTTTTTCTTGAATGTCATCGATCATGCTCGTGAGTCTAAATATGCCTGAGTTCTTGTGATCATTGAATATTCTTAAATGCTGCATATCATTCTTGTCAACGTGCGCCACATCCTCTAAGGTCAATGCTTTGATAGCTCTCTTGCAGGAGCTTGATATGGTTAAGCCATAAATGCCGAATCATGTTGCCCTATTTGTTTCCTGAAATTAGTCTCTTCATTCCTTTCTCAGAATCATTAGTAATTAACTATATTTCAATGCTGTCATTGATACAGAATCAAAGAGGATCAAATATTTAAGATGATAATATGACTCATGCTTGATTCCTTCCTTAAATGCATTGATAAGCCAATTGTATTCTTAATGCAGTATTAAATAGCATTTATCCTTTAGGAATCTTTAATCAAAACTGTATTTTTGCTAATCACATTATCAAAATATTTGGAGTGTGACACATGGTCCCAATATTCTCCACCTTTTTGATAATGGCAAAAATGCGGTTTCGTTAGCACGTAACTAGAAAGCTGAAGCTCCCCCTCAATCGAAAAACTCCCCCTCAAATCTAGAGCATACTTACAGTGGTGATAGAGCTTACTGATAGCTTTTTGATAGCATTTTCTCCCCCTTTGACATTAGCAAAAAGGAACAGAGAGGAGTAATAATAAAAAGAAAACAGCACAAACAAAGCAAACACCATAAATATACTATCAAGAGAACAGAATTAAACAGAGAAGCACACACCAAACATGAAGATATAGTTATAAAAAGCCACCAGAGGGCTGAAAATAAAGTCCAGGCATAACCAGGCACACCAGAGGGGCAATCAAAAACCAGTGTGCAGAGAAAAATAACGGCGGAAATAGTAAGGATAGTTAAAGTAGCAAGGAGAACAAGGTATATGGATTTATGGAGCGGAGGATGGAGTAGCAGTCGGGGGCTCAGGATGGCCTGCATTTCCAACAGTGCAAGATATCTCAGTAATTAGGGTCTTCAATTCTTGAATTTCTTCAAGGGCAGTGGTTACTTGAACAGTAAGAGATCGAAGATGAGCGCGAATCTCTACTAGAGGCGTCAGTGGTGCCGGAGTTGGTTCAAGGGATGAAGCAGAGGACTTCAGAGAAGTAGTAGAAGGAGGTTTGACAGGCAGTTTGGCAAGATCTGGTTCATGATCAGATGCAGGGTCAGTGGCAGATGGCTGACTTGTGACAGGAGCTGGGTCAGCTTGAGGAGGCTTCTTGTCAGGCGAAGATGAGTGCATGGTATCTTTCGTTTTCTCAGGAGGAGTAGGTGAGTCAGAGTACATTGTAGCGTCGGAATCAACTTCCTTAGTGACCTTATCTTCTTCAGATACTTGGATAGGTGATGATGGGGTAGATGGGGTAGGAGACTCCTTCTTGAGTAGTCTGGAGGACTTCCTTCTTCCAGCAGTTTTAGGTGGTTGTCGACCATGTTTCACATTCATATTTCTTTTGGAGTTCCTTCACCAGGTTCGCTCTTTGGTTTCCCCATTTTGACCCAGGCACTGTCAATCTTCCTGTAGCTCATATTCAGGATGAGTCTGCTGTCATAGATGGCCTGAGCAGCGGCTTCACAGAATTCATCATGGACATACACAACCCCTCTATATCTCGAAATGATTGTGATGAGGGACCCATATGGTAGGTCAGCATTTGGGCGAGCCAGGGTGTCCTTCATATGATTAAGGATGATGAAGGCCAGATCTGGTTCCCATCCTTTCAGAGCATACCACATTAGAAAGATATCAGAATTGGAGGGATAATAGGAAGTACTTGCTTTAGGGAGAATCATCTGTGAGAGAACCTGAGCCATGAGACGCTCATTGACACCGAGTTGTCCAAGTATGAATTCGCCAGAGATGCCTCCAGTAATCTTCTTCACTGCTTTGTCATGGGAGTACGCCTCCATGGAGATAGGCTCTTTGGTTGAGTATCTCTTGAAATCTCCTTCTTTAAGGACGATCCATGTGCGTAGATTCTTCATGGTTAGATCGATCTTTTTCCCTCGCAGCATTGATTTTCCCACAATTTCTCCATCCAAATCCGAGAAGGAAAGGTTTGCATAGAGCTCTTTCACCAGAGCTGGGTATACCTTTTCTCTGATGGCCAAAAATGGCCGCCAGCCCATAAGAGAGAACATTTGGAAGGCACTTAGTCCAGGTTCTTTGTCGAAGAACTCGAAGTTGACCTCTTGAGGCGTACAAATGCCTCTGCCCTTGATGTTGTCTTCGAATCGAGTTTTTGCTGCTTCATCGAGGAAAAGTTTGGGCTTTTTGTGGTTTTGGTGAGAGATGGAGATGCTTTTCTCTTGACTAGTGCTTTGGATGCCATTTTTCTGATGCACGAGCTTCTGTCTTGAGGATTTGGGAAGGGAGTGGTTATTCGATTTTAGGGTTTTGAGGTCCTTTTAAAGGCTGAAAAAAGGCGGTTTGCAGAGGCTCGATCGGTGATGCTTCTGAGGCATGATTACGACTAGGAGATCGTGGGAGAGAGAGAGAGAGAGAGAGATAGGGTACTTATTGCAGAGATTACAATCATATCAAAAGCATATCACAGTTTTTTTTATTACGCGGGAAAATTTAAAATTTTAAATCCACACTTATTTCTTTATTTATTCTTTTATGTTTCACCTTCCTATTTTTATTTATATTTTTATTTTAATTAACTGTATCTAGTTTAGGCTGATTTCCAAATATTTAACTTTTCAGAGAGCTAGAGTTGGTTAATCACAATTCGCGTCTTATCTTGCCAAAGGTGTCAGTAGCCAGAGGTTTAGTGAAGATATCAGCTAATTGTTGATAAATGGTGCCTGATTTCAATGTGCTTGGTCCTAAAGTGCTGAATAGGATTTTTTTGAAAGGTTAATGGCACTGGTGTTATCACACCTGATTGGTACATGATCGAGTTTTAAGTTATAATCTTTAAGTTGATGTGTCATCCATAAGAGTTGTGCACAACAGCTGCCTACTGCTACATACTCAGCTTTGGCAGTAGACAAGGCAACATATGTCTGTTTCTTGCTATGCCAGGACACTAGGCAGTTACCTAAAAATTGACATGTACCACTCGTACTTTTACGTTCAATTTTACATCCACCAAAATCAGCATCTGAGTATCCAAGTAGATTGCACTCATTATCTTTAGGATACCATAGCCTAAGATCCTTGGTTCCTGGTAGGTATCTAAAGATCCTTTTAACAGATTTAAAATGAGATTTATTTGGATCAGATTGAAATCTAGCACAGAGACAAACAACAAACATGATATCTGGCCTGCTGGACGTGAGATATAGTAAAGAACCAATCATACCTCGATATACCTTTTGATCAATTGACTTACAAGCTTCATCCTTTTCTAGTTTGGTTGATGTATTGATTGGTGTATGACTACTTTTGGCTTGACTAGGCCAAATCTTTTTCGAAGCTCCCTTGTGTACTTTTCTTGATTAATGAAGATCTCATCTTTGGTTTGTTTGACTTGAAGGCCAAGGAAGAAGGACATTTCTCCCATCATACTCATCTCAAATTCACTTGTCATTAGTTCAGAAAAATCTTTACACCGAATTTCGTTAGTTGAACCAAAAATAATATCATCAACATAGATTTGAACAATTATAATGTCTTTTTCATGATTTTTTGTAAACAGAGTATTATCAGCCTTTCCTTTTGAGAATTTATTTTTGATTAAGAATTCACTTAGTCTCTCATACCAAGCTCTAGGAGCTTGTTTCAGACCATAGAGATCTTTTGATAGCTTGTACACATAGCTAGGTTTTTCAAGGTCTTCAAACCCAGGAGGTTGTTTGACAAATACGTCTTCTTTTAGATTTCTATTTAAAAATGCACTTTTGATGTCCATTTGATATAATTTGAAGTTCATTGAGCATGAAAATGCAAGTAATATTCTAATAAATTCTAATCTAGCTACTGGAGCAAAAGTTTCATCATAGTCAATACCTTCTTGTTGATTATAGCCTTGGGCTACTAACCTGGCTTTGTTTCTTACCACATTCCCTTATTCATCAAGCTTGTTCTTGAAGACCCATTTTGTTCCGATTATTGACTGATTTTTTGGAGCAGGAACCAGGTTCCAGACTTTGTTTCTTTCAAACTGATTTAGTTCCTCTTGCATTGCTACAATCCAGCAGTCATCAAGTAGGGCTTCATCGACCTTTTTTGGTTCAATTTGAGACAAGAAGGCTGAGTGATTCATGCACATGAGGGTCATGTTGCTCATGTTCTTGAAAGAAGAACGTGTTTTTCTTCCTTCTTGAGGATATCCTAAAATGAATTGCATTGGGTAGTCTGATGAGTGTTTCCATTCCCTTGGCATTTTTCCTCTATCTAGAGGTTGATGGCTGACGCTGGGTAATGCTGGATTCTACTCATTCTCAGTAATGGGTCTGTCTGGTTCAGGTTCCTGCTCTTTCTGGGACTGAGGTTCCTCAGTTGCAGGATTGTTATTATCCAATGTTTTTAAAACTGGACCGGTCATTGAACCGATTGCGGCACTGGTTCATGGTTCAATGGTACAACCGTGGTCGAACCGGTGTCAATTACAATATATATTTTTAATTAAATATACTAAAATATATCATAAAAAATTTATATAATTCATAATTATATGTCTCCATCTCGATCTAAACATGAAAAGAAATAGAACAAGTTGCAAATTACCACAACATCATATTAAACTCTTCAAATAAGTTCAAAGATCAACATATTTAAGTCTCAAGTCTTATCACAAACCAAACATAAATACTGAAATAGAACAATCCTTACAACTACAAGTCACAACAAATTCTCAATAAATACTAAATCATAAACAACACAAATTGACAATGAAATTCAATCATAATATTCATTCACGTCAATTGCCTCAAGTGACACCAAGGCTGGATCCACATTATTAGGATCACCAATGCTATCACTATTAAAATAATGTTATTTAAAAAGCAAGGTAAAAAAGTCCACCCCATTGTAGCTATTTGACGCCATGAAAGCACTGATATTTTCTACCATCACAGACACACACACACTACATTCACCATTCACCTACTAATTAATTTATGAATACATCTTATACTTATATATTACCAATATGTATATAATGATGAGGTTTTATACTTTTTAAGTAAAATGATTTTCACGCATGCTCATTTATTTTTTCTACTGTGACGCTGGAAAAAAAATCTACTTACCTTCGAGGTTCCACGGCGACGTGCGTTGACGGCTTCCCCTTCAACGACAACTACCAAGAAAATCGAAAAAGCGCTTACTGGAGAAGATTGAAGAAGATGAATTAGTGGGCCGTTTTTTCCTTGCTTCTTTGCTCTACTCCTGCTACTGCTTACGGGAGAATAGATTGAAGAAGATGAATTTGGGATATATTGACACTAAAAACGACGCAGCTTTGTAAAAAAAAAATTTTAAATAAAATGACGTCGTTTAATAAAAAAAATTTTAAAAAAATGAAAAACCGGCCAAACCGTCTGAACCACCGGTTCTGACCGGTTTGGACGGTTCTTGATCGGTTTTCTATCTGACCGGTTCTTTGGTTATTCCGGACCGGACTGGCAGACGGTTTACCGGTTTTACGGTTCGAACGATCGGTCCGGTCCGGTTTTGATAACACTGCTATTATCTGTTTCAAATTCTCCCTCTTCGGGACTGATTCTTGCAAGAACAGAGTTGGTTTCATAAAAAACAACATGCATGCTTTCTTCTACATTGAATGTTTTCTTGTTAAACACTCTGTAAGCATTACTATTTAAAGGAGTACCTAATAAAAATTGCTTCTTCAGACCTAGCATCTAGTTTTCCTATATTATCTTTGTTATTATAGATATAACACTTACACCCGAAAGCTTTGAAGAACCCTATGTTCGGTTTTCTTCCTTTCCATAACTCATAGGGAGTTTTTCCTAGTATTGGTCTAATGGTGGTTCTATTTAGGATAAAGCATGCAGTACTGACTGCTTCTGCCCAGAGATTTTTAGGAAGATTATTTTCACACAGCATGGTTCTACCCATATCAAGAAGTGATATGTTTTTCCTCTCAACAACACCATTTTGTTGTGGTGTTCTTGGAGCAGAAAAGTTGTGACTAATACCTCTTTCTTTGGAAAACATTTCAAATAAATTGTTTTCAAATTCTTTCCCATGATCACTTTTAATACTAGTGATGGTTCCCCCATTTTCATTCTCAACTAGATTGCAAATGATTTTAAAATTTTCAAAACAATCATTCTTCGAAGCTAGAAACATGGTCCAAGTATACCTTGATAAATCATCTACTATTATCATACCATAATACTTACCTCCCATGCTTCTGGTTCTTAGTGGTCCAAACAGATCCATATGAATGAGTTGGAGAGGTTTCTCTGTTGAGATAAACTCCTTTGATTTGAAAAAGGATCGAGTCTGTTTTCCAAGCTGACATGCTTCACAAATGTGATCCTTTATGAATTTTAAGCTAGGAAGACCACTGACTAGGTTTCCTTTAGAGAGTTTGGAAAGACGCCTCATACTAGCATGACCTAGTCTCTTGTGCCAGAGCCAACTCTCATCCACAGTAGAGACTAAACACTTAAGAGGGCCAAGAGGGGAGATATCCAGGATATATACATTGTTATGTCTAATTCCTTCAATTAGAATATTATCATTATCCTTATCATGAATCATGCATTTAGAAGACTGGAAAGTTACTTTATTTCCTTTATCACAGAATTGACTAATGCTAATAAGATTGTGCTTCAAACCAACAACCAGATAGACATTATCATTTGATAAGGAGGGATTTATTGAGACCTTACCGAAACCTATTATCCTACCTTTGTTGTTGTCACCAAAGTTTACTGTCCCCATTCTTTTATGAGTAAGAGACATGAATTTTGATGAATCACCGGTCATATGTCTGGAGCAGCCTGAGTCCAGGATCCAGTGTTCCCTTTTCATTTTTGCATTGAGACAAACTTGATTTAAAAGGATTAAATTTAGGTACCCACTGTTTGTTGGGTCCTGAAGTGGTTATTTAAATAATTTGATGTATTAATTGAGCCTTTTGGAACCCATACTTTTCTAACTATGACCTTTTTGTTTTTGCAAATTCCTGCCTTATGTCCTCCCTGTTTGCAGATGTAGCAGACCCTAAAATTTCTTGATTTTGATTCCTGTTTTCAAAATAAATTCTTATATGGTTTTTCAAATGTTTCCTGTTTATATCCTAAGCCTGTTTTATCAAAGCATCCTTTACCTATTCCTAGTAGTTTATTTAGGTTTTCTTGACCTTGAACAAACTTTGCTAAGTCTTTTGTTAAGACATCAACTGTTTTAGTTAACTCCTAGTTTTTTATTTCTAGATTTTCTGTTGACTCTTCTAGGGTTATGATCTTGCTTACTAACTCTCATTTTTCTAATTTTATTAAGTTACAGGTTTCTTCTAGACTGATATTTTTACTAGTTTCTTCTGCTGATATTTTCTCCATTATTTGCACCTTTTCTTTTAGTTTATCTCTTTCTTCCTTAAGTTCATCAAGTATACTTATTAGTTCTTTGTGAGTATTCTGTATATTGTTATATTTTTTATGTGTTCTTCTTGCATCTTCCATCATAATTTCTAAAGCATCAGATAATTCTTCATAAGAGAAAGATTTATTGGTTACCTCATCCTTTGAGTCAGATTCAGAATTGGCCATGAGACACATGTTGTCAGCTTCTTCTCGGTCACTGTCTAATTCGAAGACATTGTCACTCCAGGAGGAATTTGCTACATCTTTCCTCTTATCACTTTTGTTGTTCAGAGGGTAGTTAGTCTAATGTGGCCAGGTTTCTTACACTTGAAGCAGGTTACTTCTTCCTTGTGGATGTTCTTTTTAGATCCAGCTTCTTTCCTCCTTTCATCGAACCTTTTTCTGTACATGTTGTACACCCTTTTTTGCAAGAAGTGCTACATCATTATCATCAGATGAGAGTTCATTTTATTGAGCTTTAAGGCTACTGCTTTTTCCTTTTTGGTTTGATGGCACAGAAAGCTTCCTTCCCAAGCTATTAGATTTCCTTGTAGCTCATCAAATGTCATTGTCTCTGCTTTGTCACTCTCAAATAATGCAGCTACCTTTGCATGCCAAGGCTTTGTTAATGATCTCATTAAAATCTTCCTGTTGACATCTTCTGTGTTTAGCTTTCTTCCAAGAGCAGTAAGACCATTAAGAACTTTCCCTATTATTTCAAGAGCTTCCTCAATAGGTTCATCTTGCTCCATTCGAAAATCTTCATATTCTCTTATTAGTTTGTCAATTCGAGCCTTCCTTACGCCCGATGTCCCTTCATAGGTCAGCTCCATCTTTTCCCAGATTTCTTTGGCTGTCTCACATCTGAAAGCTTGTTGTATTCGTCTTCATTCACTGCACAAAACAAAAGAGTTTTTGTCACGACCCCCGTTTGGAGGACCGTGACCGGCACAGACACAGGGAATATCCCTGTACCTGTAAGCCTTATCACCTAATAGACAGAATATCTATTATTAAAAATACATCCACATGCAGTATACCATGGCTACACCGAAATGGTGGCCTATCCTAAGCAAGCAAATCCACGGCCAGTGCCGCTTCAGGATATAGATATAGGAAAACACACATAGTATATATATAACCTGTGTACTAGCTACACATCTGAAGATGCTGCCTATCCTATTCGAATGCAACAGATATATGTATAGATATATATTTTGGAAACAAGTTTTGCCTACATTGTAATCTAACAAATCCTGACCTTTAAGGTGTGTGAAGCTGACAGTTCTAGATTTAGTGATACAATCTAATTGGGTACGTCTACCATTTACTTTATGATACAATCATAAAGTAAATAAAACTACAATTACAATTTATTCACTCACATGAACAAGTTGTGGGTCTTGGAAAGTTTTGCTTGTCCCTCGTTCCACCGAGACTTCTTCCACCTGTACTTAACCTGCCTCTGTGTAGTAAAAATGAGGTGTGAGTCTTAACCACGCGACTCAGTGAGAACTCTCCCATCCCCGGCACAAGGTGGGTACCATGGCGCTGGGATTGGGAGTCATACACAACAACATGCAAAAACAACTGGTTACTGTTAATTAGCATACATTCTTGGCGACCACAAAACAACAGAAATTTCACCCAAACACTCACATGCATTTAATAACTGTAAACATGCAGTAGTTTATTCCACGTCATCAATCGGCAAGTAAACATGTAACATATAGTGTCGGCTTTTACTTACAGGTCTTCTCACGTTTCAGCATGTCTGAATCAAACAAGACGTGTGGTGATGTAATCCTGTACGTTACCACTATGCTGCACAATCAGCAATTATATGCAAACACAGATAATTTGTACATACACACACAGATGCTAAATATACATCTACTTAATCTCCCAAACTCTGGTGTATCTACTAGCCACTACGTGGCTTTTTTACTTCGAACCCGTGTACTCAGGCTACTGGCCACCACGTGGCAAATATACTTAACCCTTTCACTCGGGTACTGGTCACCTCGTGACAATTCTGTTAATTAAACACACTCAACTTCTATCTATCAAATAACTGATACGTAGCCACCACGTGGCACGCCCTGACCCCTTGCTGCGGGACAATAGCTTGAGCCCACTCGTCCATTACCCAACCAGGCCACATGGAGGGCACGGCACGACATCTCGAAGCATGGCCACTCACACACCCTAGACCAACTCCACAGGATGATTTCTCTTTTACTAGGTTAGGCTCACGATTCACCTGTAGGGTCCTCCCGTGTCTCCTTACCTTAGTCTCACATATTAATAGGATTCTTTCTATCTTTCCCGAAGGATCAACAATTCTTCTACTTGTTAATACGGACGAGTATCCTTAACAGGATATAACTCATATACTCGTCCAGATGCACTCTCTGAGCCTCAAGCTATCGTCTTAGCAATATAAAACCTTTATGACCCTATTGCCAGGATAGTGCAACGACCATCATCATGGTGATTATAAAACTGAGGTCTCAAGTGCCATCTGGCGTTGTTGTAGTCGATGTCTCACATCACTAGTATAACCAAATCTGAAACCCACCAATAACTCCCTTTGCATGATTATAATTTAAGTCACCGTCGTGACGAGTTTTCAAAATAAAAACTTAGTCCTTCCATACAAGGACTCTTTCCACCGTCGTGGGAAAAGATTTAATAAAATACTCATTATGCCTCCGAAGTGTGTGAGTTGGATTCGTAACACACTAATCATAGCAAACAATTATACTCTACTCCTATATCTTTCTATCCAAGCTACTTTCCACAACCTATTTTCTAATTCTTTCATTCTTTGAGCATTCTATATCTCTAGCTAACACATACCATACAAGCAGATAATATACATACTCATGTAATCCACATAAGCATACAACCCTAGGAGCAGAGATGGAAGAACCCTCACCTTGGCCAACCTTCCATGCAATCCTCTCCTGTAACTTAAGTCTCCTCGGAGTTCCTGTTGCACTCAATCGTGTGTCGTTGTTCCTATAAGAACAACATTTACTTCATTAAGGTTATTACTTAGCTTAACTTGTTATTTATCTCTCCATTACTCTCATGTGTAGTCCATGGTTGCCACAGAGTCAAGCTCTTGGCCTTATTGGACTTCTCTATCTCGACTTATGTGTATCCTTCCTCGAACACTTGACTTACTCACGTATAAGACTCTACTTGAGTGTTTCACATACTTGGATTTGAGTACTAGACCTCTATCTAGCTTGTATTCGCATCTAAGGAAGCTTATCTAGCTTGGTTGGAAGGAATCCTAATTCTAGGAAGGCCTAAGCATTTTAATTCAACTTGTTTTTCTACTTGGGTTCTAGGAAATCTAGTTTCTAAACCTTAATATACCTCCAATTTATCCCACTTAAGGTTTCCTAAAGGTTGTGAAGGGATAAGGTTGCAATTCACGAAGTTAGACCTAATTTGTTCCGCAAGTTTCCATCCTTGAGAAACAAGAAGGTACTTGGAGTGATTTAATTCTCAAAAATATGTTTAGGAATGTTCTAGGGTGTTTAAGATTGAAAAGAAGAGGTTTAATACTCTCAACATCAACCTTAAGTGTATTTGGGCCAACCGAGCAGGGACCCGGCACGTTAACGTCAAGGTTCAACCTTAGTAACCTCGGGCCAGCTCTTCACGGGTCTTGTTCAGCTAATATTCCAACCATATAATTTCAATAATATCAATCCAAGCCTATTTTCTCAAATCCAAGCTCAATCCTAATTATTAACAATTTTCTCCAATTTGGAAATAATTATAATTTCAATAATATCAATCTAAGCCTATTTACTCAAATCCAAGCTCAATCCTAATTATCAACAATTTTTCCCAATTTGGAAATATTTATAATTTCAACCCCAAATCCTTCCAAATTTGAATTTAGCTAAATCCGAAGATATAATCTCGATTCCTACCCCAACTAAGTGTTCAAGAACACTTCCTAGGTTTCAATCAACCCTCGAAACAACTCAATCGAAGGTCAATCGAAGAAATCCCTAAAATGGAAAAATTGAGGGTTTCGAATGAAATTGGGGTTACCAACCTTGATTCGATTGGTGGGAGTTGTGGAAGATGTTGTAACTGAGCTCCGATGACTGTTCCCGGCGTCGGCTAGCTCTTCTCCGGCCACTTTTCCAGAAAAATCCTCATCTTCCCCTTCTTCCTTCCTCACCTCTCCACCCTCTCTCTCTCTTCTTCATTTTCTTTCTCTCCCTTTCTTCTCGACTTCTCTCTCTCTCTCGTGCCCTCTCTTTCTCTTTTCTTTCTTTGTTTCTTTCTCTCTTTTCTATTTTTCCTTTCCTTATTATATATATATATATATTTCTTTTTTTTGGCTTTCTATCTACCTATACCTAACCCCACACACCCAACCCCCTTTTTTAAAAATAATATTAATAATAATAATTATTATAATAATTAAATATATAAATAATAAATAAATAAATGTAATTAAAAGAAATTAATTAATAATTAAATATATAATAACTAATATGTGTTTTAAATTTATTCCCTTTCCCTATTTAATTCAGGTTTCCAATTTCTTAGGTCCCGAATTAAATCTCAAAAATTATTTTCTACTTCTTTTTCCTTCCCTTTTATTTTATTTTAAACTTCAAAAAATTTTCTTGGGTATTACAATTTTCGAAAAAGAAAAATTCCTTTCCAGTTTCTTTTAACTTTCTTATTTTTTTCTATATTCTTTTTAAAGTTTTAATTCTTAGCCCCGGAATAAATCATTCTTAAATCCTCGAAATTTTTCTGGAGTATTACAGTTTTAGTTTTATAATTTCTCTCAGCTATAGCACTATCAGCATCTGTCCATTCCTCCTCTGGTTTAGGAATGGTTTTATCATCAACTACTTTAGTTATGGCAACTGGCCCGTTTTCAATAATCCTCCAGATCCTTATATCTGTTCCTTGAAGCCAGTTCCTCATTCTATTTTTTAAATAGCTATAGTTCTTTCCATCAAAGAATGGAGGTCGTTGAGTAGAGTATCCTTTAGAAAATGTAGCCATTTTGAAAAGTGGATCTCTCTGTGGGGGTTAAACCTAAAAGATTCAGAGACCTCCTCTGATACCAATTGAAATAACCAAGAAGGGGGGTTGAATTGGTTATTTGTTGACTACTAAAAATTTGACAGTTTCTTAAAAAAAATTCTTTTTAGTTAACGAAAACTAGGTTATTGGAAAGAACTTATTTCAGAGAATATGAAGGTAAGAAGATTAACGCAGTCACTTATTATAGTGAAAGGTTCGGATCAAGTATCTTACGTCCTCTCAGTCCTCCTTACTCAAGATGTAAGGAGAGTTGCTTCACTATAATTGGGAACAAGAGTTACAACTTGGCAACCTTCAATACACCAAGGGATTAGCCTCGAAGGACTTTTACTACCTACACCAAGGGATCAGCCTCTAAGGACTTTTACTACCTACACCAGGTAACCCTTAATACAGGATCAACCCCTAAGGACTTTTACTACCTACACAAGGTAACCTCAGCCGAAGGTTCAGCACAAATGCTTTTACAACCTGATAAGTAACCTTACTCCCAGTAACCAACTAGGACTAGTAACCTCCTGTCCTATTAATCCCTTAGATCTAAACTCCTCAAACAGACTCTAGACAGAACGGGAAAGAGATTAGGAAGTGAAGAAAAATGGGAATACAAACTTCAAAAGAGATGATACAAAGATAGACACCAAGAACTATATCTTGCTCTCTTGAAAGTGATTTAAGACTTGTGCTTCGTTTTTCTTGAATGTCATCGATCATGCTCGTGAGTCTAAATAGGCCTGAGTTCTTGTGGTCATTGAATATTCTTAAATGCTGCATATCATTCTTGTCAACTTGCGCCACATCCTCTAAGGTCAATGCTTTGATAGCTCTCTTGCAGGAGCTTGATATGGTTAAGCCAAAAATGCCAAATCATGTTGCTCTATTTGTTTCCTGACATTAGTCTCTTCATTCCTTTCTCAGAATCATTAGTAATTAACTGTATTTCAATGCTGTCATTGATACAGAATCAAAGAGGATCAAATATTTAAGATGATAATATGACTCATGCTTGATTCCTTCCTTAAATGCATTGATTAGCGAATCGTATTCTTAATGCAGTATTAACTAGCATTTATCCTTCAAGAATCTTTAATCAAAACCGTATTTTTGCTAATCACATTATCAGAATATTTGGAGTGTGACACATGGTCCCAACAATAATTATAATGATTAGAACAAAAATTTTACCTTGAATAGACAAATTCGTGACCTTACACACACTTAGAAAATAAGCAAAAGAAAACACAAAAGTTCAAACGAAAAAAATGAAAACACACAAGTGTAAAAGCTCTCTCTCAGTCACAGCTCTCAGAGTCTTTGTCCATCCATCCAAATTAAGGAAAACAAGCCGCTATTTATTGTCTTTGTTAGGGGGACAAAAAGTGAAGGTTGACTCAAGCATGTGTCAGCTTCATTATGGCCATAAATGGCATACTGGGGGTTGCAACCTCTAGAAGCGCTAATCACGGCCATAAAATCTCATAAATGCACCAAGGTCGCAACCCCATAGGTGGGGGGATCATGACCCTATATTTTGATCAAGTGACACGTGGGGCTGACACATGTAGGAGGCCGCGACCCTTGCAGGCAGGGGGTTGCGACCCTAGACTATGTTTATTTGATTTAAGAAAACCTTTGACGCGAGACTTCCTGATTCTAGATGTTAAGTAAAAAAACCAAATTAGGTCACTTTTGAACCATAGAACATTATCAAAACCTAGGGTGGGAAGCTTTAGGTCTCCCCTACATATTCCCATTGACCTTATTCCAATATCAATATAGCTCTTGGAAAATTAGTTGTCCAAAAACTATTCAAAACGATATTTTGGGATGAACAAATATGTCATAAATCGTTATGAAAGAAATAGGTCATGAATATTTATCCTTTGATTCTGAGATAAAAATAAAGATTTGGGGACAGAAATCAACGAAAAATGAGTTTTGTAAAGGGACAAATAAATTCATGAATTAGAGTGACGTTGAGGTTGTCACTTTGCACTATTTTCTTTAAAACGGACTTTGTAAAAATTATTACTTGGAAAAAACTACTCAATGGATTTTGACACATGACCTATGGTTCAAAAGCTTTGAATGTCTAGTAGCTGGGAAAAATAACTCATTCTAATTAATGCTTAATAGAAATTGTAACTTCGGAATATTCCACCTTGGGACACGTGGCACTGACGTTATAAAAGCATGGCCCCAACACCCGCTGAAGACACGTGGCACCACTCATCCCTCCATTACGTGGCCCTCACCCACGTCACCACACGGAGCTTCCCCTCAACAGGACGTGGGATCTCCACAAAGCCTCGTGGGACGACCCACGTCCCACGAGGTCGTGGGTCGAGCACAATCTCCCCACACACAAGTATAAAGAGGCCCTCACTCGAGGGGCTACAAGGAAATCGACTCTCAACAGAATTACATACAACCCGAAGGATTATCGCGCATCATCCCCAGATACACCTCTCAAATACTTTCATCTCCTTGAGCCCCGCTGTTGGCCTTCCGTCAAGGCCAACCTCCGACCGGCTCACCTCCTCCTTGGAGCAAACCACTTACAGGGCTTCCAGCATCCCTCAGAGACCATAGCTCTCTCCCACTAAGGCAACCTCCCACAGAGCGGCTCGCCCGCCCAGAGTACCTTAGGCACGTCTTAGCCGCACACGGCCCAATACAGGTAACAACCTTGCCTAACGGCCCGATAGACGTCACCATGACGAACTACGTGGACTTTGATCCCTCCAGAAGGGTACGTAGGCACTAGGTGCATCACCTAAGGACAAGTTCCCCAAGGTTAAGAACTCTTGTGGTCCTAAATTCATATTACAATTGTCTGAACCAAAAATGACAGTTACAGTAGCGCCCACCGCGGTCTTATTCAAACCACAATGCCTTGTGCACTTTGCCGCTAAACGACAATTCTTTTTTCGGGGAGTGGGAGTATACACCTAACACTCAGAAACCCGTGCTTGTTTTTGTTTTGATCTCCAATACAGATACAGAACACGATACGTCACGACCGACTCAAACGTTTCCGCCACCACGGCTTACGCCAGCGCCCTGAGGCGCAGCACGAGGAATAGCCAGGGAGCGGCTGAACCGGTCACAATCGAGGCAGGCGGATCAGGCACAACCCAGCCTCAAAGCTCCTCAATAACGCAAGTAGCCGTCACAGAGACCGTGGTCCAGAACCCGACATCTAGAGAGGAAACTTGCCCTCAGCACTCGTACGGCATGCCACACATCCCTTGCCCCACAACCGGTGGTCAAGAAGTGATAGAGTTAGCGAGGAACCCGCGTGATGCTGGGATCGCCCGCCTCGAGGCAGAAGTAGCGGCTCTACGCCAATAACGATGGGAAGAGGACAGAAACCTCGCCCCAGCAAATGTGAGCACTCAGCTACCCATAGTGCCACACGGTGCGACGGCAGGGACCTATAGCGACCCTACCGACTTGCCCACAATTCAATTCGGGTCCTTACCCATGGAGTTCGCACGATTGTCACTGACGGCGGCATCGCCCCCAACGGTGATCCCACCAGGACCTACCATGGTCGCCGGACAGGCAGCAAGGACTGTTATGAACTTTCCATGACCACCGGTCCCAAACTACCCTCCAGGGTCCTACCTCCACATGCCATGGGCCGCGGCCTACAACCCGTACACAGCCGCCGGTGCAAATGCCTACCAGTGGCCCGCGATCGACTTCCAGGGAAGAGGGAGATACCTCTTCACCCAACAAGTCATGAACGAGCACGTACCCATGGGTTTCAAGATGCCTTTCCACATAGAGCCTTATGGAGGAGAAACTGATCCGCGAGATCACCTGTATACCTTCAACTCGGCCATGTCGATACTGGGTATGACGGACGGCCAACAGTGCCGGGTCTTCTCATCAACTCTAAAGGAAACCGCCTTGAGATGGTTCTCCTCGCTGCCCACCAATTCGATCCATAACTTCGAACAACTGGCTCAGAACTTTCTTACACAGTTCACCAGCAGCAAAGAGTATTAGAAAAACGAAGACTCCTTCATCGGTTTCCACTAGGAGGAGGGAGAAACCCTCCAAGCCTTCTTGGCCCCCTTCACCAAACTCTCGCTCCAAGTTCGAGGCCTCCAGGACGCCGTCGCCATCTTTATCATAAAACAGGGTTTTCGATGCTCACAATTCTACGGTGAGCTAAACAGGTGCCCCGTCTAACTCATGGACCGTGCGGAATGATTCATTCAGGAGAAGAACGCTCAGATCGCCAAAGACAAGATGAGGAAGTTCCTGATAAGCAGGGCCGATATGGAACGGGCAGAAAAGAAGAAAGAGAAGACAGGGACCGAGAACCAAGCCCCCAAGGATAAAAGCGGTAGGAAAAGGTCACCTCTTCGACCACAAACACCTCCCCGAGGACGGTTCACGAGCTATACTCCCCTCAGCAGATCTCACGTTAGGGTGTTGGAAGATATTTATCATTCCGACATGCTCACATTTCCCCCGCAAGTCAAAAGGCGGAAAACAGGAAGGCTGGTGGACAAATCCAAATAGTGCCAGTTCCACAAGGATCACGAACACGAAACCAACGACTGCATCCACCTGAAGGATCATATTGAGGACTTAATCCAGAAAGGGCAACTCGGCAGATTCATCAAGGAGGAAAGTAGGGCCAATTCCGAGCACCCCCGGGAAGCCGACGGCCAAGCGCCTACCCACAGGGTCATCAACGTCATAGCGGGCGGATTACAGCGTGGAACCTCCTCCCTACCACAGAACAAGAAGAGGATGGAACGCTCCATACTCGCTCTAGACTATGCTCCAAAGCACAAGAAGAAGAGTGAGGCCAAGGGAGACCCCATCACCTTCGACCTCACTAACCTAGAGGGACCAGTCCACGACGACCCCATGGTAGTGACCGCGACCATCGCCAACTACGAAGTTAAGAGAGTCTTGATCGACCAAGGATCCTCAACAGATGTTCTCTACTTCGACACCTTCAGAAAGCTCGGGTTGAACGAGGCCAACTTAAGGCCCTTCCCCGGCACGCTCATAGGGTTCTCAGGAGCCTAGGTTCCAGCAGAGGGAATCATCAATGCCCGAACGACAATGGGCACTCTGCCAAAGGTCACGAGCCTTGATGTGGACTTCATCAATGTCTCAGCACCATCAGCATACAATGCGATCCTAGGACGACCGTCCCTAAACAAACTCAGAGCTATAGTGTCTACCGCACAGCTCACTTTTAAGTTCACAACACCCCACGGGGTTGGAGAAATCATGGTGGACCAGAAATTGTTGCGAGCATGCTACGCAGCTAGCCTAACCAAGACCGTCAAGGTCGCCCGCCTGGGTCCCAAAGAATCACACGAGGAACCCCCCGAGACTAAAGAGTCGGGAGGAAAGAAGACAAAGTCCGCCCGCCCGGACCTAACCTCCGCCTAAGACTCCGAACGCACTTTGCATTTTACCTTTAAGTTAAGTCGTACGTCTCTACTTTGAATTTAGGATTTCCAGCCTGACCAAGGCTTGCCTGACTTAGGCAATCCGAATGTAAACATTTTGCTTACCTTCAGCCTACCTAAGGCTAGCCCGACTGAGGCAACACGAATGTACTCATTTTGTTTCATTGAAAGCACTTCATTTTCAACTAGACACAAGACTTCAACTTTGCAAAGTACTCGCATAAGTCCTATTACGGACAACGGGCTCAACCGCCCAAGAAACGCTAAGTGCCCCCGGGGCCAAGCTAAAACTTCCCTAAAAGTGCAGTAAACTAACCCCTTTGGTGCGAAAACCACAAAATGAACGT
Organism: Senna tora; assembly: GCA_014851425.1. Lineage (NCBI taxonomy): Eukaryota > Viridiplantae > Streptophyta > Magnoliopsida > Fabales > Fabaceae > Senna > Senna tora. The sequence continues at coordinate 3,406,309 of CM026270.1, read as the reverse complement.
TCGACGAACCACGCTAGCGACACGCATACAAACCGTCTTGATCACACGGTACTCAAGCAAAAAATCTTTTTACCCAGACGTAAAGAGATAACCTCGAAAAGAGAAACTACAAACACATACAACTTTTTACCCCGAAGTAAAAAGAGAAGCAGGAGAAGCTCTTCGCAAAATCATTCTCATTAATACCAAAAATGAGAGGGCGTCCGCCCATTTACAAAGGGTAAACACCCCAAAAATTACATAAACCTAATCTTGGGCATCCCCAAGATCTACCTAAGTCTCGGCCCTAGCCGACTCCACGTGGTCAACACCTCCCGACGACCCCCGCTTGGTCACCTCAGCCAGCAGTTGAGAAGTAGGTCCAATCCCTGGAGCTCGCCCACCAATTCGGGACAACACTTGGTGATCCACCAAGCGATCCGACAGTTGACAAAGATAAGCAAGACTCAACAAGGGGGTCTGTTTCCGTCCGACCATGAAGCTCACCCTCAAAAAACTCCAGGGAAGGATGCAAGGAAGCCACACACTCCGCTGGGAATCTCTCCCCACGGAGACGCTCGAGCTACTCAACCGCCAGGAGCATGTCATACATCCTCTGTGTTGATAGCTCCTCCTGACGATCGGCGACATCGGCAACCTTGCCCTCAGCCGCTAGCCGACCAGAAAGACTCTCAGCAGCACGAGCCTCCGCATCCCGCAGAGCCTCACGGAGCAAATGCAGCTCCTGCTGACGACTCTCAACGTCACCCCGACGAACGGCCAGCTCCCTGCGAGCCCTCTCCGACTCTGAGCGGAGAAACGCAACCTCAGAAGGGTGATTAGCTTCAGCCCTGAGATGGGCGACCTCCTCAGTCAATGACTTAACTTCCCGTTCTCGACCCTCACACTCCAGCTCCTTGGCAGACAGCTGGTCCCGCACGTCCGCCTACCGCTTCTGGGAGACCTCCAGAGCCCGACTCCTAGAGGCTGCAACGATGGAAAATTGATCTCGGTCGCGGCAAATCTCCTCCTGCAAGAAGCACACACATACACAGCGGAGTCAGAGACAAAAACCCATAACAAAAAAAAAACACTAAAGACAAGGGAACTTACCACACGCTTCTCCCACTCGAGTCCAGCTTAGTGGAAGTCGGCCAACGCCTCAGCAACTCGACTGAAGCCTCGAACGGAAATATTCATGGCAGAGTGTCCAACCCCCTAACCTCCCTCTCCCGCATCTCCACCGGGGAAGCGTGTGCCCAATGCCACCAGTTTAAAAGCCAATCCCCCCTCCGGTGGCCCAAGGGGTTCAGAAGGGCCAGAACTCGACCCAGGAAAAACATCTCTCGTGGCAGCCGCTTGACTCGCCACTACATTCCCTCTGTCTGAGGGGACCCTGGCCTCCCCGGCCACATCACTGGACTCTGCGACCTCCACAGCCGCAGGATCACCCACCGCAGTCTGAGGCACGGAAGAACCTCGGACAGGCTCCTCAACGACCACCCTGGCCCTCTTGGCAGGAAGTTGATTCACCCCCTCAGCAGGGTTGAGGACAGGAGGACGAGTAGAAAGAATCACCCTCATAGGTGATTGATGAACGGCGCTAGGAGTGGCAACCGAGGTAGGAACAGGGGCAGAAACAGGAACAACATCCCCTGCCGGAGCCTCTGCCCGGGCATCCTCCCGGTTAATACTCCGTCGTACGACTCGCAGAGAGGGTCGCAAGACAACCCCAACAGGATGCCTCTTGGGACCACCTTCCCTACTTTCATCCGCCTCCACCGGAGACGTTCCCCTCCTTCCACCTTCCCGAGGTCCGCTCGTGCCGACATTCCCGTCTTTCTTCCTCCTCTCCATCGAAAGAACCTCTTGACGACGCTCCCCTTCGGAGGACGGAGGCACAGGAAGCCGTCTTTCCCTCTCACCACTAGTAGGCACCGTGGCCGGCACCACAGCTGACACATCAGCAGCAACCCCGGGTGACAGGCTTTGCTGACCATTCTTCCTCCCCCCGCTCCGACCAGTGTCATGAGTTCGGACCAGAGGAGGAGGAGGAGGGGAAGAAGAGGGAAGATCTTCCAAATCGGTGAAATCGAACGGGTAGTCGCTGTAATTGTCACCTCCGCCGGCCATTGAATTCAGGAAGTGAAAATGAAAATCAAACAGGCAAGAGCAGATAAAACGAAGTCAACGGAGAAAGGTGAATGCAAATGTAAAGTCACAAACTTTCAAACATTGGATATTTATAGGGCACACAGAGGCGCGACGATTCAAAAAATTTGACCCCTCGAATCCCGCAACGGATAAAACCTCTTATCCTCTGTAATCAAACCTAGCTGCAATCGCTCGCTTCAACCGCACACGTGGAAAGAGGCAACGGACGGGATGCACAGCCAGGGAAAAGTTGACGCAAAGACCAAAAAACCCCCCGAGAACCCAAAAGTCGCCTCGAGACACCCGAGGGCTTTTTCGCGAAACTCTCCACCCGGGCTAATGATGGCTACCCTCAGAAACGAACCCGCATTCAATGAGGGAGGAACGGCGGCAAAACGCTTTAATGACAGAAGCACCCGTTCAAGCCCTGACGCGTGGTACCAGCAACAAAGCCCGCTCCCTCAATGAACAACCCTCTGCAAGGAAGCCATCGTCAGCTGCCAACCACTGGCCAGAGGAGAGCTCTTCGGAAAAATGACCAAAGCAGCCCCTGACTTTTGGATTCCCTTCACTAACCCTCAAAGAGCATTTTGGGAAAGGCCCCTCTGAGCAATGATGACTTTGCCTCGGTAAGTCGCGTACTTCCTGCAGAGACGGCTTCGAAACTTGCTGAAGAAGCCAAGCGGCCAGCCAACCAAAACGCGACGCGTGTCCTCTCTAAGACACCTCCTTTCCTACGGAGCAATGTGAGAAGGCCAACTTCACGAGTCGGACGGCCAACTCCCATACTCTAAGCGGTCGAGCTATCCCGCAAATAAAGGCAGCGAAATTCCCAAGTGTCCTACAAGCAAAAGGAACTTAAGTCCACGAGCGCCCGACACCCGTAGACTTGGGGGACTTATGTAACTTCGGAATATTCCACCTTAGGACACGTGGCACTGACGTTCTAGAAGCATGGCCCCAACACCCACTGGAGACACGTGGCACCACTCATCCCTCCATTATGTGACACTCACCCACTTCACCACACAGAGCTTCCCCTCAACAGGACGTGGGATCTCCACAAAGCCTCATGGGACGACCCACATCCCACGAGGTCGTGGGTCGAGCACGATCTCCCCACACACAAGTATAAATAGGCCCTCACTCGAGGGACTACAAGGAAATCAACTCTCAACATAATTACATACAACCCGAAGGATTATCGCGTGTCATCCCCAGATACACCTCTCAAATACTTTCACCTCCTTGAGCCCCGCTGTTGGCCTTCCGTCAAGGCCAACCTCCGACCGGCTCACCTCCTCCTTGGAGTACACCACTTACAGGGCTTCCAACAACCCTCAGAGACCATAGCTCTCTCCCACTAAGGCAACCTCCCACAGAGCGGCTCACCCGCCCGGAGTACCTTAGGCACGTCTTAGCCGCACACGGCACAATACAGGTAACAACCTTGCCTAACGGCTCCGATAGACGTCACCATGACGAACTACGTGGACTTTGATCCCTCCAGAAGGGTACGTAGGCACCTAGCTGCATCACCTAAGGACATGTCCCCCAAGGTTAAGACCCCTTGCGGTCCTAAATTCCTATTACAATTGTCTGAGCTAAAAATGACAGTTACAGAAATCAAAAATCTCGCGTCGAGTAAACTCTGCCCGGATTCTACACTAGTCTAGGCAGAGGTTTTTAGAAAAAAAAATTGGTTCACTTAGATGGCTCCTAAATTCATGAAATGATTATGGGATGCTCTCAAGGTATTCTCAAGAAAATGAAAAATGCTAAAAAGATATAATACATGTCACATGAGTCGAGAAAAAATGTAAAAAATAGCAATCAGATTAGACAAAATTGAAAGAAATAAAAAGGAAGGATACTCCTAGATTCATCTTGGTGCATCCCTCATTCTTGACCATTCTTCTTGCCTCCTAGTGCCTCTTCCTTCTTGATCACACTTCTTCCCTAAAGCTAGGGTATGTTGGGCTTGGCCCATTAGGAAAAATATTGATGCATCCCTCATTCTTGACTCTCTCACTTTTCTCTTTCCTTATTTTTTATAAAAGAATGGAATTCAATATTTTTGTTTTTTGTTTTTTCTTGCATTTTTTATATTTTTTATATTTTTATGCTTTTTTAAATTTGAAAAAAATAGGGTGTCCACACCCACACCCCCAATTTTTCATTTTGTCTTCCGTTTTTTCCTCTGTTCTCCCCTCCCTATAAAATTGGCCTTAGGGGTCGCAACCCCGAGTATAAATCATCATTTTCACAGTTTCTTCTCGAAATAATGATCCCTGCTGCAAGGGTCGCGACCCCAAGGCAATAATGGCCATTATGACACGGACTAAGTTACAAGTTACTAGTTACCTTCCAAATGTGTACTCTGCTCAGCCCCTATAAATACCTACTCATTTGTACGCTTTTGGGGGGAAGGGGTTGAGGAGAATCCAGAGAAGGCTTGAGAGATTTAGAGGAAGGTTTTGGTGATTTTCGAGTGTGATCTTTCATTTTCCTTTCACTTGCTTTCCATTTCTAGGCTTTCTTTTGTATTTATTTTCTTTTCTGTGTGTGGAGAGAGTTCTAAAAAGAATGAGTAAGCTTCTAACTAAATTTTGGGTATTTTTTTGGTTATTTTTTTCTTAATTTTTTTTGTTGCTGCCATCGCAAGGGTCGTGACACCCTACCTAGCCTAGGGGTACCAACCCTTTGTCTGTTTTTCCAGATTTTGAGCTAGGTAAGGGGTGAAATTTTAGAGCTCAGACTCTAATTCCCATCCCCTCAAAGAACAAACATCCAAGATGAAAAAAAAAAAAGAACTTGAGTCAGTGATTGTGAATCGAAATTTAGGATTTTATTTAACTTTAGGGCCCTGTTTGGTTTGGAGAAATGAATGGAGACAATGGGAATCAAGATTGAAAGATTGTATGAAAAGTTAATTTTGCCCTTCCTTTTAAATAATTTTACCTTTTATATAAAATTTATTAATATTTAAAAAAGAGGACAAAATTAACTTTTCAGAGTCTACCTAATTCCGATTCTTATTCTATTTTCACTCCTTCGTCCAAATTCCACAAAGCAAACAGGCGCTAGGAGTTGAGCTAATTAATTGACACCTTCAATATAATAAAATAATTATCATTATTATTATATTTAAATTGAGGTGAGAGCTTCATGGATTATCATTGTAAAGGGGCATGTTGTTATATTAAACCAAAGTGGGAAAAGGAAAAGATGATTCTCCTTTTTTATGATGGAAAGTTGATAAAAAGATGATGGATTCTCAAACCACAAGCTTGTTTCATATTTATTTATAACTATTTTTTTTATATGAGAAAGCAGGATAAAATAAGTCATGGTCTGAGATCTCCACCAAATGTCTTGGATTCCAAATGTAATCTAGATCTTATATTTAATTTGTTTATTCAAATTTTAAAATTTTGTTTTCTTTGAAAATTTTGTTGACTTTGGCAGAATGTATGAGATGGAGATGATGATTTCAAATAACATGGCCCCAACCCTCCTCCGACTTCACTTTTTAAAAGCAAAGGTTCCTTTTTTTTGTTGAAAAAAAATTAGGTGGAATAACCACCGGTATCTAATCAGGGTTAGGGAATATTTTTTAATCTTTTTGAGCATTTATGAAAAGGTTTATAGATCATCCACCAATAAGGCTCTTACATCGGTCATTGAGTTCGAACCCTCATCCTTATGAAGTAAGAACTGAAACTTTAACCAACCGTATCACTCTTCCTTGACAAAATCAAAAGTTTCTTCTTAAAGCAAAAGTGTGTCAAATCCAGTTTCCCCATTCCCTCTTCAAACTGTAATTAACTATATTTAATATCTTTCTCATCCACTAAACAACACCAAACATTCATATCAACATGTGAGGAAAATAAGAAAGAAATAAGGGCACGTTTGATAGACAGAAAGGGAAAGGAAAAGGGAGAGGGAGAGGGAAAGGGAATGGGTTTAATGTGTTTGGTAGTAAAAATTTGAAATGAAAATGGAATGGGAATGTATTAAAATTACCACTTTACCCCTTATATTAAAATAATAAAAAGAAAAGAAAGTTGGGATTGTGTCAAATTAAAGGGTATAATAGACATTTTGTATTTTATTTTATTTTTTAAATTTTTTAGTTCTGACAATGAAAACAATAAAGTAAAATTGGTGGGGCCCATTGGGCCCCACCACACTTTATTTTTTCCATTCCATTGTAATTTCTAAGAACCGAACATGACCTAAGTTTATATACAGTTGTTTATATTTTCATAATCAGGTTATTCAATTAGAATAAAATATGTAAGGAAACTTTTAAAAGACTCATTTATGTAAAAAAATAAATTGTATAAACCATACAAATGTCAATGTGTGATAAAAAAAAAACCCTGTTGCAAAGATATTAGAATTGCAGTTAATCAAGTTTAATTTTCATTAAAATATAGTTTAAATTAAATATTCTGCATATATATATATATATATATATATATATGTGTGTGTGTGTGTGTGTCTCTTGTCTAAATTAACAATGTATATATATCGTTCTCCAAAAGAAAAATTTATATATATCAATGAGAAGCAATTTACTCCAAAATTTTATTAGCTCTCATTTAGTTTCTTCATATAATTAATGAAGAAAAAGAGAATGATATAGTGCACACCATTAAACAAATTACTTCGTTTTATTCAGAAGTCTTCTTGATCTACGCTAATTTGATTGTAAAGTAGAGAAAGAAATTGAGGGAAAGTGAATAATATTATAGTGAAAGATTTAAAGAATTGAAAATCATACATTTTGTTGCTTGGGAGGAGTTAAAAGTAGAAATGGGAAATTTTACATATGATGTCCCAAGCTAGATTTAGATTCTTTTCATTTTTTCTTGAAATAAAAGATATATATTCCAAACATTGATAAATAATAAACTTAAAAGTACGTAAAATATCGATTTGGTATTACAATTTTTTTTTTTAAATTAAATTTTGTCTGTCTCTGGTGATATAAAATATTGACACGACTATGTGAACAAAAATGCTTTATGTTCTAATTTTTTAAAAACGAAATCCATAATTTTTACTTTTAGACCACTCTATTAAAACATCATATATTTTAAAAACTAAATAATTTACATTGACCATACATAATGGGCAAAGTCTAACTACTACAATAATGTATTAGTTAAAAATGAAATGGTAGTTGAAGATTGTAAGAACTGAAATCTGAAAAGAGAGATTGTGAATTTGGATACGTGTCCATTTTGTTACCGTATATCGTCTCATCTAACAATTCAAACTGTATAATTTATGCACTTTATTGAATCTTCACTTTAACAGATCCGTATCGCTCTGGGAGATTGTTATCGCTCTGGGAGATTGTTGGCGTATGTTTGATTGTGAACATACATGAAAAGAAAAAGAGAAGCTAATAATTAAAGGAAATGATGTAAGGCAACGTATACATATAAGAAGTTGAAAATGATGGAAGCTGTTAGGATATAGGGGAAGTCAGAAGAATCAAGCAGAGAAAACAGTGAAGTATAGGGTACCCTTAGGTAGGTACAAGTACTATCTACCAAGACACAGGATTTCAATGATGATCATTTTCCTCTGTAAGATCAATATCTCTTATCCTCCCTGTGTGTATAGTCCAAGGCATACGTATATATATATATGGGACAAGGCTTTGTTTGGATATGGTGAAAGTGTTTGGGTTAGCTTCAATAATGTGATGATGGTGGTCATTGCACTGAAAGCATGGCCCCATGTGTCCACTGCAAATAAAGATGCAGGGAGACTTTTTGTCTGGTTTAGTTTTGTTGGTATCCAAAGAAGTGACCCCATAATTTTAGCATATGTTTCACTCACTCACTCAACCTTTACTTTTCTTTTCTTTTTTATATATATTGATGGTAGATGATTAGAATTAGTGGTGTGCAGATGAAATACAAATCGAACCCAATCAAACTGATCTAAATTAAACCAACCAAAATCGATTATGTAATTGGATGGATTTGAAGTTTCTTAAAACCTAACCGATTTGATTCGGTTTGATTATTGGATGAGGACTAATCTCATACAAACCGAACCAACCAATTACTTTTCTAATATTAAAAATATATATTTATATATTAATTAAAAATATTAAAAATACTCTTATTTATTTATATAAATATTTTTGTATTAATATTTATGGTTTAATGACGTTAGATTGAAATTTTAATTTTAATTTATGCTTAAAAATATTTGTTTTTTTACGTTTAGAATTAGAGAGAAAAAATATAATTATTTTTTTTGCAAAAATCGAACCGAGCCGACCGATTGCCCACCCTTAATTAGAAGGATAAATATTCTATTTATTTTTAATAAAGTCTTGAATTTAAATCTTAAAGATAAAACACCTCTAGGGAGAGCTCTAACCTCATTAAAAAAATTATATATTGCACTACTCTCTCCTGAGTTATTAAAATTATACTCCCATACTCTTTATTTTAAAAATATATTTACTCCTCTCCTTTAAAATAATAATAAACTAATAGTTTTACTTATTTTCACTAAAATATCCATAAACAATATTATCAAACGTTTTTAAAGAAAATTGTAAGTTATTATAAAAATATATTTTAAATTTCATTATTTAATTAGTTTTATTTTGAGTTAGCTTAAAAAATATATTTTTTTATGGGAAAAAATATGTATTAATCAAATACATATTTTAATATATATATATATATATATATATATATATATATATATATGATAAATTCATTTTTGGTAAATATATTTAGGGTAAGGGAGAACTTGTCCTTAGGTGGGGACCTAAATGCTTAGTGCTAACATACCCTTTAGAATAATCAATATCCACGTAGTTTGAATGTAGGACATCCATGGCAGCCGTGAGCCCAAGAGAGTTACATGTAAAGGTTAGCCGTGTGCGGTTAGGATGTTGAATTAGTGAGTGGGTCATCATCATTGGAGAACCGTGGAGGCTCTGTAGGGGCATCATTATTTCATGATTTAGCATCATTATGTGTACGGTTAACATGCACTAAGTGGTAAAAATGTGTATTTAACATATATTTTTTGTGAAAAAAATATGGTTTTTAGATAATTGTTATTCGGATTGAACCAGTGATTATCTCGAATACTTTGGATTGATTTTAAGTCAAACCAGGGAAGTAAGCCACTTGGGATTCGACGAAGGACCTTTGTGAAAAAATAAGAAGTGCAACAAAGGCATAAAAGAGAAGATGAAACACACAATTTTACCTAAGTCACGAAGGACTCGACGTGACAAGTAAGGAATGCTCGCTGTAGCGAGCAAAGAAAAAATTCAAGATATTATTTAAATCTAGTCATCATCCAGTCAGCGTCATCTACGAGTTCCAGATATGATCTAGATTTAAAAGAAAAAATCAAGTTTATTCAAATGGGAAGATTAATCATTATCCTCCTATTGTAATTAGATTAGGATTATCTAGGACGCCTGTAAATAGGAGGCAGAAACTAACAATTGAAGCATCCTATTCTCTACCTTCTTCTCTTAGCCTTTCTATTCTCTGTAACATGAGTGGCTAAGTTTTGTAGTTTATCCTAGCGTTTCTATGTAATTTTCTTGAGCTATGCACTCTTAAATTCGGGAAGTTAGTTTTGGTCATTACAGTTTATCTACCTTCGATCATATCTAGGAACATATTGGTTCACCAGTTCAGAATTCATGATCAAATTAAATTAACCTAGTGGTTGTAGGTCTGAGTAGATCGACTCGAATTAGATACATTCCCTTCGTATATTTTGGTTGAAATATATTTTGTTTTTTATATATTAATATGTTCCTCTAATTTGCTAAACACTATCTTAATGCGGGTGATATATTTCTTGTTTAGATATGTACCGAGGTCCTTAGGAGGTGGTCCGGACAACTTTCAGATGAAAAGGTCCGATAAAGTGTTTTCCAAAATTAACTACTAAAAAATCTATTTTACTTAGCAAGGATAGCGAATTTACATAGAACCCGAAGGATAATATATTCTTCCTAGTTACTCATTCATATTATCATATTTTGCTACTCTCACTCAATTACTTGTTTCCAAATACTTCTTGACTTACTTATCTCGATTTGATAATTCAGGCATAGTTATTGCGGAATTACTTAAGGTTCCGCGAGAGATCGACCATTGGTTGTGCACTAAACTTCGATTTTATTTAATTTGATCCTAACTTTACGACGAGTTAGAGGTGTAAACTTCATGTTTACGCTACTCATCAAATTGGCACATTGTCGGGGAGCCTTTTGGTTTCGTGGTAACTATGCTAGTCGGATCAGGTCCCGACCTGGTGAAAAACAGGGAGTATTTTTGTTTTTGCTTTATTTCGTAACTTTTTGTCTAATGATTTTTGTTTTGTTTCTTCTTCTTTTCATATCCAGGGAAGGAAAGTCATCACTACTTGCCGTGGAATTCACCCAGACTCACCACGGAGAGTAAATTCTCTTTCACTCGATGTGGGCATTCGCCGTGGCGAATAGACATGATCTTCCTTTTCCCTTTTCTTTTACATTTAAATTAAATTTATTTTTTTTAATTTCATTTTTAGTTCTGTATGCTTATTGATCTAAAGGGTAGTCTGACCCCCTTTAATCCAAAAATAGAGAAAACCCTTAGATTAGGAATGAAAAAGCTAAGGAGTGATGTAATGTAATTGCACAAAATTCAAGGAATGCATTTGTTTGGTATGATTTTAAAGCATTGTAATCTAATTTACATTGTAATCCACATTACACCAAATGAAGTAAAATAGATTACATAAAACATACTATGTAAAACTCGTTTACTTACGTAATTGAAATTTTTTTACAAAATTGCCCCTTTCATTTTTTACAATCACCCCACCCACCACCACCAACCAACGTCGACCACCACCACTTTATTTTTGTTAATATAAAGTTTTTCATTTTTAAAATATAATAATAAGGGCATTTTAGTCTTTTGATAGAGTTTACATTACAACAGGTAGTGATGGTAATGATGAACAAGAGGTAGAAAGATTAGTAAATCAACCTATGAGACAAAAAATCAAGAAATTAACTCAATCTAGTGATAACTATGAGCAATTAATTGGTGCTTATCCTACTTTTGAGAAAGATTTCAAAATCAAATTACAAAATTGCCCCTTTCATTTTTTACAATCACCCCACCCACCACCACCAACCAACGTCGACCACCACCACTTTATTTTTGTTAATATAAAGTTTTTCATTTTTAAAATATAATAATAAGGGCATTTTAGTCTTTTGATAGAGTTTACATTACAACAGGTAGTGATGGTAATGATGAACAAGAGGTAGAAAGATTAGTAAATCAACCTATGAGACAAAAAATCAAGAAATTAACTCAATCTAGTGATAACTATGAGCAATTAATTGGTGCTTATCCTACTTTTGAGAAAGATTTCAAAATCAAAGGCCCTCTAATTCATTATTTGCCTAATTTTCATGACCATGTAGGTGAAAATCCACATACCCCCTTGAGCATGCTTGACATACAATGTATGACTTTGAAGCCGATCAGTGCAAAGATTGAAGAAGTAATGTGGAGGATCTTTTAACTAATGCTGGAAGGAAAATATAAAGATTGGTAAATGAATCTTTTGAGATATTCGAAGGATGCCTACCAATCTTGGGCGAATCTGAGAGGAGCATTCCTCGAACAGTATTTCTCATCCAACAAGGCCGCGACCTTTAGGAAGGAGATCGTATCTGTCATGTAACATCCTACGAGTACTGGTGCTAATTCCAAGACCTACTCTCTGAGTATCCCAATCACCGATTCCTAGATGAGCAACTCATTCTGTTCTTCTTCTATGGCCTCCTGCCTGAAGAAGGTGATATGTTGTCAGTCTATGCTAGAGGGTAGATAGAGGATCTTGAGCCTGCAGCGGCCTAAGCACTTATAAAAAGGTTTTTTCTGAACCGACAACATCTATCGATAAAAGATGCCAAGCCTTTCAAGGAAATTGGAGTAGCTGGAGGAAACCCCTCGCCAGCAGAAATGGCCGCAGAGATCGCGCTCTTATCCAAGACGTTGAATAGCTTAGTAGCACGAAACTCTCAAGCACTACACCTCTTTATGGTTGCTGCCAACTGTGGCTACTATAACTCCCCCATGCATGTAACCCAAAGCTGCCCCACACAAACATAAGGAGTTCTGGCTATGTTTCAGCAAAAATTGGATATGTATTTGGTTAGAAACCCTTCCTCCACGATAGTTCCAATTCAAGAAGCCTCCTCGGCCCAAACATTAGAAACAATAGTCGCAAAAGCAATAAGAGGTATCTAGTCGACTTCCAAGGTCAACTTACCGCCTTTAATGCAACTCTGGAAACTAAGCATGGTAATCTGAATGCTTATATTGCCAAACTAGCCAACAGGGTATATGAGATGCAAGCTAAGCTAAATAGCATGCCTTCAAACACTACGGTAAACCCGAAGGCACTGAACGTTATTTGATTGAGGAGCGGTAAGGAGATACAAAGACCTGAAATTGCTGAAGAGATACTAGTGAAAGAACCGGTCAAGAAAGATCATAAATCTTAAAGTAAGAAAGAGATGGAGATGTTGAAAAAGAAGGAACCTGCCCAGCCTATCTCTCAAGAAAAGGTAAGGGACATATAAGATAATGAGATAAGTATTTATGAACTTCCCTTCCCTCATTCTTATCTATTAAATAAAAGAATTCATGAGAATAAACAAGATGAGGAAAAACTAAAGTGCCGTTACTTGATCAAGTAAAAAAGGTTCCTATGTTTGCAAAGGTCCTTAAAAGCCTTTGCACTAGTAAAAGAAAGTTTAAGTCAAATGCTCAGGTCCAGGTAAGTTCTAATGTCTAGGCTCTGTTCAAGCCTCAAATTCCAGTTAAGTGTTAGGATCTTGGATCCTTTAATATACCAAGTACTATAGGCAAAACTATTATACCGAGTGCCTTATTAGATTTAGGAGCTACTATAAATGTTATGCCTAAGACTGTCTATAAATCTTTAGGGTTAAAATCTTTGCAACCTACCCCGTTAGTCATACAACTAGCTAATATGTCCATTAGACAACAACACAACGAGATAATAGAGGATGTGTTAGTAAAGGTGAAAGGACTATTAATACTTGCGACCTTGATATGGATGCCGCATTGTCTCAGGACATTACTATCACAGTCTTCAACACACAACTTTCACAGCATAAACCCTAGTCAAGAGCTATTCTCACTTCCTTGTGCCCCTCTAGAGCTTGCTCTAGCCACTTCCCGACTTCGAGAGTCCTACTCTTGAAGATCTAACATCCCCAGGATATCTCTTTACCCCATGCATGCAATTCAAACCTTAGTTTACCCTAGGTAGCATCAAGTTATCTCGAAGCCTTAGGCTTACTTAATTGTCATAACTTTTTCATCATCATCATGATAGTTGTGACATATCCGCATGATATTTATGACGTTCGAGGTAAGGTGGCATATAAGTCGCAGCGTTCCACATGAAATTCGTGATGTTCAACAAGAATTTAATTTTAAAAGCTTTCCTTGATTGCTTTTAAATAGAATTAAGCCCTGTGATCGCCTATATGACGTGAACCAAGAGTGAAACCCCTTTTCTCCGTAGGTTATTCCACCATTGCTTCATCGAGGGGTCTGCATTACTCTCTTTAACTCTCAATGGTATGAGCAAATCCCTAATGCCTATCAAATTGCCTTGATCTAGAGTGGAACACATTTCTTCCATTGATCTTAGTCAATCCCAAGAGTCAACTAGGGACACACTTTCTCTCTTTTGGCTACCCTTTTAATTTGCATGTGCTTGCCACCCATAACATTAGTGCCAAGAGAGAACCCCGTGCCCTTCTATGGACAAATCACCAACACTCTGAATTTCACTTGACTCCATGGGTCCACACACACACACCATACAAACTATATGGACTTTGATCCTCACGGAGGGGGTACATAGGCTCTAGGCTCTCATCCTAGGTCAAGTCCGCCCATTTAAAACTCAAATAAGCACATGTATGATTAATAAGTAGAAATAATGGCTAAATCAAAATTACAATATTTATTTTAGGGTAACCGTCATAGGGAGGGGGTGAGGTGTGCCTAAGACCTTCCCCTTGCCTTAAATAGACTTTGGAATCCAAATCTGGTACGCACACTGAGCTTTATCATTTTCTTTTCAAAATTAATTTTCGAAATCATTTTCCATGTTTTATAAAAACTTAGTGGTGACTCTGACATTTTCAGAGGTTGAAAACCATTAGGAAAGAAGTGGTGCACCTCCCATAAAACGGAGGGTTTGAACCTCCGGGGTGGTGCTCACAATAATTACTAGAGAAAAGAATAAAAAGCACTCCGAAAAAGAATCAGAAAAACGAGTAGAGAAAGAAAAGTAGAAAAAGAAGAAAATAAGGGGGAGTAGGGGGTCGCAACATCCTAGTTTAAAAAAGGAAGTTGAAAAGAAAAAATATAAGGGGGGACAACAATGAGTAAAAAAAAGTTAAAAAAAATCATGGGGGTTCATGTCCCCCTAGCTCAAAATCTACAAAAATAGATAGGGGGATCACGACCTCAGCAACAACAACAGCAAAAAATGAAGAAAAGAGAGAAAGAAAAAGAGGAAAACACCCATAATTTAATTGGAAGCTAACCTTTGGCAGACTAATTCATTTAGAAGTCTCTCCACATACAGAAAATAAAACAAAAAAGAAAAGAAAGTGTTGAAAGGGAAGACAAGTAAACGGAAAATAAAAGAACACACTCAAAAAATCTCACTAGAACTTTCCTCAAAATCTGTCAAGCCTTCCTTGGCTTCTCCACTTTCCAAAGCCATGAAAATGGGTGGGTATTTATAGGGGCTGAGCAGGGTAAACATTTGGAAGGCTGACTCAGTGCCATAATGGCCATTATGGCCTCAGGATCACAACCCCAAAAACCTAGATTTGGTCATTAATTCGGGAGGAAATCGCGAAATATGTTATTTATACATGACTCCCCTAATTTATAGGAAGGGGGAGGAGTAGGTAAAAACGGGAAAGAAATAGAAAATTGAGGAGGGGTCACGATCCCTCTAGTGCCAAAACCTAAAAAAAAGAGGCAAAATACAAGGGGGTCGCTCTGAGTGATTTTTTTTAAAAAAAAAATCGGACAAAATAAGGTGTCCACAGCGTGAGACATGCTCAAAATAAAGTCCACAGGCGCATGCACCCATAAACTTGAGGGACTTATGATATTATCATAATTGACCTAAGTAAATACAGCTACGCGTGTCATGCTTCTTGAGACCCTAGGTTACCTCGTTGTGGGCCTTTGACCGATAAGGTTGCCACACCATTATTGAAGGTGCTTCCTGTACTCAACCCTAGACATAATTAACAACGTCCATATAGTTAAATTACACTTACGTTGCCTGTCGAGAATATCTCCCACATTCTAACACATCATTTCTCCCTTTCCTCCTCACATAATTAACACTACATGAATCACCTCTTTGGGAATGCAACTTTCACTCTATGAGTGCTCCCGACCATTACAACACCCTGCTGCCTCTGAGCCTCCAACAGTTTCTTCTCCAGTGACCTACTCACCCCATCTACACCCTAGGCATACACTTCTCGCCTAACGGCCACCTTGGACATATATACTACAATTTCAAATTACGTGGACTTCGACCCCTCTTTAAGGTATGTAGACACCTAGGTTTTTACCTAAGGCAAATCTCCCTATCCTTTAAATCTATTTCACCAAAAATAAATTTATCTATACTCAAAGTGCTTATAGTTAATATATAGTTATTTCATTATCGAGATTTTGAATAAATTTTAATAGTTTACTTTTGGACTTGTTGGAATGATATTGTTAGTCCAAGTTTGTATGATGAAGTGTTGATCATGTTGTTGGCTAGCCTTGTGTGTGTGAGCTTGAAAGTGGAGATGCCTTGCCAAAATACGCAAGGCAATTCATTCTCTCATATTATATAGGCATTAACTTTCATTTATTTTTTCAAAGTGGGATTTTGTTTCCTACATTCCCCTTCAAAACTAATTGATATTGGTCAATTGTGACTAGCCTTTTCTTTTTCATTTTACAATATCTCGAGTTTGTATTCTTTTGAATCTCAAATGCCTAAAATCTTTCCTTTTTCTTCTTGTTGATTGGGTTTTATTTCGTACTTCTTTGAATCTCAAGGAGTGCTGGCATTTTTCTCTTTAATATCTCCATTATATATTTAGCTTTTTCCGCATTTTGGACCTTGAATTTTGATGTTGAAATTTGATGGTATTGGTCCAAGTTTGTATGTTGATGTGTTGACCATGTTGTTGAGCCTTGTGTAACGCCTTCAATGTGAAGGATGCCTTTCCAAAATGCCTAAGACAATACTTGCATCCTCTTATGTTATGTATACTTCAAACTTCATTTCTTTTTCCAATGTACATTTTAATATATATATATATATATATATATATATATATATAGATATATATATATAGATATTAGATGTCAAATCTAATATTTGGAGTTTAAATTATAAACTTTGCTAAGGAAATCCAAAGATTTTTAATGAGAAATAATATTTTTTTGTTTTGTTATTTTATTATTTACATGCATGCCTGTGCATTAATATTTTGCATAACAAATTAAATAAAGAGAAATATTTAGGGCTCTTAGAGTGTTAAGAAGATGATTCCGGACGTCACAAAATTATTTCATATTGTGGCACTTATAAAGTGCCACGACATGTAACATTTTCTAACACTTCTAATTAAGCGTCAGTAAAATACATGCTATATTTGGTAGAAATGCACGAATGGGAAGAGAAGATATGTAAAATACTGAGTAAAAAAAAGTATTGTAGAAAAAAGTGTGTTGAAAATGTAAAACATATGATGGGAAGTATAGGTATGTAAAAAATTTGATGTAAAATTTATTGAGATGTGTGAAATTATATTGCATGTACTGTAGCGCAAAGCTACCAATCGCATCGAAAATTTTCTTGTAGTGTAGCAAAACATGTGACACCTCTGCTTTAATATTCAAACCTCCATCAACTCATCGGATTAGGAAACACCAAAATATATATTGCATCCTGAAAATAAACTAATTAATGAAGTCATGCAACATTAATAGAGAATCATTAATTAACAACACCTCTAGCTAGGCAGGAAAGACAAAAAGGCAAATCAATGAAAACAAACCAACCATTCTTTTCTTCTTAGCTTGTCAATAACTTTTTCCTGCATTTTTTCATCTCATTTCTTTCAAAAAAGATTACGCAAATCAAATTATCAATAAAACAGTTCTTTTTCTTCTTGTAATAAACTTTTTTCCTGCAATTTTTTTTATCCCTCACTTTGAAAATAAATAACAGACAGAATAATTAATCTATTTCTAGAGTATAAAAAGTTCAAAAACCTAATTATTATTTCGAATTCTAAAAGATTAAGAAGAATTAATTTCTGCAATTTTTTCATATAGCTGTTAGATTTGTCTCGAGCTCTGTATCAGCTTTAATTTAAAAAAAAAATACTTTAATACAAATTTCGAGACAAATTCAACGACAGAAAACTAATGAGCCAAAACTCACTAGCTCTTCATAGCATCACCCTTCCATGTATAGAATAATTAATTAAGGATCATTCCCCTTCCCCTTCAGTGGTAGGGGAGGACATGTCGCTCATGACCATTGATGTCTCTTCAGAATAAACCCCAACAATCGAAGATTGGAACTGTTGCTTGCAAGCTTGGCAAGTAATTTGCAAGAGCGTAGAGCTAATCTTCTTCATGGCTTGCTTCTTCAAAGCCTCGGCCTTGTGAACTTCCTCTTCTGCTTCCTTCCTTAATCTCTTCGCTTTCCCGAACTCGAACTCGGCCATCTCTATCTCACGCTTCGCCTCTCTTCTCGCCTCTTCCCCGTACGCCTTTTCCTCCATCGCCAACTTCATCTCCTCGCTAGCACACTCTTTCAACCGCGCCACAGCTTCCACTCCATTATTACGACTACTACTACTACTTTTACTCTTACCCTTACTCTTATTATGATTATTGTTACTGCATGACCCTAACGAAAGCTTCAAACGGGTCTCGCTTTCGTGATTAATGTCCAACGAAGAACAACGCAGGAGCCGGAGCTCATCTAGAATAGTAGTAGTGGTAGCGGTAGTAGCGGTTGGAGCAGGAGGTAGTGGTCTTATTGTCAAAGGAAAGCCTTGTAGTAATGGTGGAATAGGTACTATGTTTATATTGGGTTCACTAGAAGGGCTTGTGCTTGAAGCTGTTCTTGAAGAAATTGCTGGCTGAGCTATTGTTGTTGCATGTGACTGATCGCCTCCTCCCAACCGCCCAACACTGCACGCATCTTGGTGTTCTATGAAACTCTCTACTCTGAAAGATAACAAAAAGTTTAAATAAATATAATTATTTCAATGCTGTTTAAATTTTATGATTTTCAATATATATATATAAATATATATAATGAATATTTTGCTAAGAAACCTAAATATGAGATATGATTCGGGTTCTATATGATACAGATACGATTATTCTTTAAAAGTTTAAGATAAGACACTTCTAAAATATGTTAAATTATATAAAAATATATGGAAACTTTAAATTTAAAATACCAATATAATGCAATTGACAATATAATATCAAAGTTGAAACAAGGATAATATAGAATTGTAAAAATTAGAAACAAAAGAAGTTGAATTCTTGTTCTAAAAAATAAAAATGTAAACCTATATAGTTAAAAAAAAATGATCAAAGCTATAAGTGAAAGAAAGAGAAAAAAATTGAACTTGAATATTTATGAATTACGTATTGGAGTATTCAAAGATTATCGGTGTCGGATATGTATATGATACAATACAAAAGACTTTTACAAATATCTGTGCTTCATAGATATTTTGTAAGTTAGATATTCTAAAAGAAATTTCTACCAAGCTCATAGAGTTATATAGAATTCAAAATTTCATGTGAAGTTAATTTGGCTTCAACTTGTTGTCTCTAATTATTAATTATTGGGTCAACAAAAGACATGCAAAAGCTTGAAAACGAACAAACAAATAAAACAAATTCAAGATATATATAATCAAGGATCTTATTTGTGGTGTGGACAATGTTCGTGGGTAAGTTTCTAAACTAGCAATTTATTAGTGTTTAAAAAATAGGTCTCTTCATACGTGCAAGGAATTATTGAATTTATATAGGTCCTGTCGTCCTAGTCTCTTCAGTTTATACTTTATGGACAAAATTTAGATGAAGTTTTTTAGTTGCATTACAAAGTTCTCTAATAAAAATAATATATGTGATAAAAAATATTTGTATGACCAATTATAGATGGAGAGAGAAAACAAAAACTAAATTTTACATAACTAGTTATTAAAAAAAGAAAGTATAAATAAAATCTATTATTAAAAGAACTTCACAGTATAACTTCATCTCAATTTTTTCGTACATATTGCTTAAATAGCTTAATTATATATAAATTAATAATTAATACTGTTCTAAAAGCGGAGATACATATACTAATTATAATATTTGTCAGTTCCGTGGATCACCGCATCATCAAAAGGTTAATTTGAAAATATCCAATAAATTTTTTGTTTTCATTAATCCCATCTCAGATTTGAGCTCCAATAATATAATTCCATCTTCTCTCCTCCTACCAAGTACCGACCAACCGAGCTAGTTACTTACTTAATTACTGCCTAGAATTTTAGGGTTTCGCTTTTCCAAATAATTAATTAAATGATGGAACATTTATACACAGATATTTATATTGATATGAATATGTGTTTACGAACGCAGATCCTTTGCTGTTCCGATTATGCTGTGTGGGTTTGCCCACGATTATTATTGTGGCTAACCGATCAAATCGTGGCTAAATCGGACAGCACTGTCGTGAACAATAGAGGATGCGGACTACCGTGAACAGCAGAGGATTCCGACACGATCGTGTTTACGATAGCATATGTGATATGTTGGAGACAAACCTGGAGAAGACACGACCACAGTCACAGGAATGGCCTCTGGTACCGCAGGTTTTGAGGTGTGCTTTGAAATCGGAGTGAACAGCATAGGCTTTGGAGCACTTTTGGCAAACCCACTGCTTGTGATCGCTATGCTTTCTCCTGAAATGCTTCTTGATGCCCACAAGATCGCCAAGCGCATGAGAGGGATTGTGGTGAAGACAAGAAGGCTCAGGGCACACAAATACCTTCTTCTTCACCACCTCCTGCTGTGTACTGCAACTACTACTAGTATTATTATTACTGCTACTACTCGTCTCCTTCTTTACCAATTTCCAAGGCACCTTGTGTCTTCGCTTGTGCATCTGAAGATTCTGCTCTCTCTGGAACCCTTGATTACAGATCTCGCACACGTATTTGTCCGATTCCAGCAACGTCTTCGGCGACAGACGCACCACTTCAGCATCCGGATCTGTATGTATATGTATGTTATGTAACACCGTTAATTAGCAGGCGGTTAGTTGGAGTGATAAGTACTCTATTATTAAAGTCTTGAGTTTGAGTTTTGTATATGAAAAAATTACCTGGTGTGCCTGCGGGTCTTCGTTTTCGTTTGGGAGGAAGGACGACGTTATTTTGGGAGGCATCGGAAGACGAGGGTGCAGCAGGAGAATTATTAGTACTGTGGTGATTGTGGAGCATGGGTGGGATTTGGATTTGTTTTTGAGAATTTTGATTTTTCTTTTTAAATGAAAAGAAATTTTTTTTTGAGGTGAAGTAGTTGTGAGTGTATGTGTGGTGAATCGAATAGCTAGAATGGGGAGAATTATGAGAGGAGAAGTAGAGGCTAAAGGTGTAAAGAAAGTTGGAGGAGGAATAGTGGGTTTCAGCTTTACTCAGAGAGAGAGAGAGAGAGAAAGTGTGTGTGTGTGTGAGGGGAAGAAAAAGTGTGTGTGAGTGTGTGTGGGTGGTGGGTGGCTTCTGATTGATTTGTGAAATCGCTTTGTTTAAGGCTTTTTTGCTTTTCTACACACCAGCTTTTCCTGCTTTGCTTTTCTTTCTTGTTTCCTTCGTGAGGCAAGTTTGGTTATAAAGCTACCCTATGTAGTTTCTACTATATATGTATAAATATTAGTTCTGCATATACTAGTACGATGTACAAATGTACATGCGTTTCACGTCATTGTATTCTTGATGATTTTGATTTATTTGTTGGTATTTTATAATTAGAGATTAGTTTTTTTTTGTTTCTGACAGATAATTTCTTGTTGGAGGTAATCTTGTTCGAGCTAGCAGAGATCCCATAATAGGGATAGAGCTCTTCCACCAAAAATTTTTCCTTAATTTTTGTGTAATCAATTTTGGTCGAAGGAAGACATGGGGTTCGATCTCTTCCCTCGAGGGAAGGAGTTGGTAGTTAGGTATTTTATGTATTTTATGGACTTATATATATATATATATGCTATTTTTTGTTCAGACAATTCATAATTGAAAATAAGGACTGCAAGGATTCGTAATCTTGGGGGACTTGTTCTTAGGTGATGACTTAGGTACCTACGTACCATTGTTAAGGGATCAAAGTCCACGTAGTTCGAAGAGGGAACATCCATAGGAGCTGTTAGACAAGAGTGTTACTTGTATTGCCTGTGTGCGGCTAGGACATGTGTGTTGCTCCGGGCAAGCGAGCCACCTGTTGGAGGTTTCCTATAGAGGAATGAGAGAACAAGGGTCTCTGGATGATGCTTAGAGCAAGAAAATGAGTGTATTCTAAGAGAGTAAGTACGTTCTGATGTCTGTCGATTAGACTTTTGGTGATCATGTTTTGGTCCTCTTGGTGATGCATATTAATTTACTAGAGGCTTCGCATGCACGTACGTGCATGCAATTTATTTTTTTGAAGAATTTTATATAAAATAATAATGATATTTCAACATAATATCAAATTATAACATTTGATATTTTTTTAATTTTTAAATAAAATTGTTATATTTTTAAATGAAGTAATGGGAAGTTATGCACTTCTCCACTTTTTTAGTAACTACCCATAATGCATGTATGTTAGAGTAGTTATTTTTTTGGTGTCATACTTTGCTTTTGTGACACCAAAAACTCCAAAGCCATATATATATAGATACTTGACGTAGGGAAGAACGTGGTCGACTCACGTTCTTGTGCTTGGTGGTCGACCCATGTTCTTGGACTTCTCCCACGTCCCTAATTCGGGAGAGTACGCGGGGAAGCATGGGTAAAGGTCACGTATGAGACCATCGAGTGGTGCCATGTGTCACTGATTCGTGGTTCGATCAACCTTCTAAAAGGCCAGGGCCACGTGTCTATAGGAGGGAATATTATGGAGTTATATAAATCCCCCAAGTCTATGGGTACTAAGTGCAAGTGGACTTAAAGTTATCTTTCTGCAAAGTATTGGGGGCAAGGTCGCTCGCCATGAGCTGTTCGTAGAGTGAGATCGACTGCTAATCAGGGGAATTAAGGTAGTCGAACGTGCATTCGAGAGAACTTGAGTTTATCTAGAGATTACTTCAAAGGAGTGGGTAGCCAAGGATGCCATATGTTAGGATCTTGTCGGCTGTCGTCACTTCGGATGTCTCGTAATTTATCTGTGAAGCCGTTTTTTCTCCATTTAATGCCCGCGTGTTTTCAAGAGACGTGATCATTAGCCGCTGCTTTTGAGTTTCCACATCTACCCTTTGGTTATTCTGGAGGGCTTTTAGACTTTCAAGGGTATCTAGGTCTTCTCTGATGTGATTCGAGGGCTTCGAGTCTGGGCCATTCTTCTTGATGCGTGTTTGCTTGGATCAGACGGCTTCAGTCTCGATTAAGTGTAGGTGATAATTGCTTCATTTCCGTTGCGGGTTTGAAGGGTGGTTGTGATTTGAATCGTTACGCCTTGGTCCCTATAAATACTCCCAAGATTGAAAAGCCTCTACTTGCCTTCAACTTCTCTAATTCTAATCCATTGTTTTCGAGAGCTTTCCTCGTCTGCAAGGTTGCTTCTGGAATTTCTTGCCATTTGTTGGTAGAGTTTCTCCATGGCTAATGAAGATGAAAGTGAGTGTTTGTTTCCCTCCTCCTTATATGTATAGAGACTCTCATATAATTTTTAATTTTATGATGCGCTAAATTAGAAATTAGGTCTGAGTCTAACTATATTAGGATTATAGTCCCGAATTATAAATATGATTCTTTTGTTTAATCCCATAATCGGAAAAGTTAGAAATCCTATTTTCTCCAAATCATGTTTACTAATTTGGATGACAAGTAACCGCAAGACCAAAGAACTTTTATGGATTAAGATATTTTCTCGCTTTCAGTTTCAGATTTCTTTTCTTGATGATTTAACATGATTCTTTCGTGAGTTAATTAATTCATATGTGTTTGGGGATTGTTTTCAACAAGTGACATTAGAGACTACTTCATGTTGAATCATTAAGAATTAAAATTTTTAAGTTATTACAAATTATGAGTACAAATTTTTAGACTTTACGTAAATTTATGGTACAATTATATTGTTGCAAATTAGAGTTGTCAAAACGGATCAACCCGATCTGTATAGGTTACTCTTAAAAGAGCTGGGCTGGATCAGATCAGGTTGCTTTTAAAACGGGCCAAGAAACACCAGCACAACTCATTTAAGGTAGGTAACAGGTTGGCAGGCCAACACGTCAACCCACTTTTTTTTTTTCAATTTTAACCTTCAATTATTTTCTATTATTTTATGGGTATAATTTTTTATTTACAACTAATTTTTCTTAATAAATTTGATAATAACTGTAACTACAGAATATTCTGCCTAGGGACACGTGGCACTAAGCTTCCAGAAGCCTAGTGGCAACACACGCTAGCGACACATGGCACCACTCATCTGCCAGTTACGTGGCCCTTGCTCACATCCTTCTACGGAGACTCCCACTCAACGAGACGTGGAGACTCCCATGGCATCGTGGGACGACCCATGTCCCACGAGAACGTGGGTCGAGCACGTCCTCCCCGCACTTAGTATAAATAGACCCTCACCCAAGGGACTAAACAGAAGATCCAAGACATCAAAAGTACATATGGAGAACGTTACCTATAACCATTCAAGCAGGCACCCTGAGCACTCTTAGACATCCTCTTGCCCATCATCCATCACACATCCCGAGCTCTGCCTGACGCATCGCTAGGTCCGGTCACCGGCAGACACATCTCCGTCCCGGAGCATCTCACCAACAGAGCCCCCAGCAGCTCTCACAGACTCAAGCTCTCTCACACTAAGGCAACCTCCTAAGAGCGGCTCACTCGCCCGGAGTACCTTAAGCACGTCTTAACCGCACACGGCCCAATATAGGTAACGACCTTGCCTAACGGCTCCTATAGAAGTCACCATAACAAACTACGTGGAATTTGATCCCTTCCCAAGGGTATGTAGGTACCTAGGTTCCTAACCTAAGGACAAGTCCCCCGAGGTTAAGACCCCTTGCGGTCCTTAATTGCAAATTACTATTGTCTGAACCAAAAACGAAAGTTACAATGGCGCCCACCACGGTCTTCCTCAGACCACAATGCCTTGCGCACTCTGCCGCTAAACGACATTTCTTTTTCGGGGAGTAGGAGTACCCACATAACACTCAGAAAACCCGTATTCTTACTTTTTCAATATAGGATATACCAAAGGATGACCGACTCAAACGCCCCCACAGCCACGACCGACGCGAGCGCTCTGAGGCGCAGAGCAAGGAACAGGCAGAGAATGGCCGAAGCGGTCGCAACCGAGGTAGGTGGTTCAAATACGAATCAACCCCAGTACACCTCAACAACGCAGGTAGCTGTCGCAGAGACTGTGGTCTATAACCCGGTATCTAGGGAGGAAGCATGCCCCCAGCATCCTTATGGCATGCCACACAATCCTTGCCCTGCAAACAACAATCCAGAAGCAACGGAGCCAACAAGGACCGCGCAGGAGATAGAGCTTGCCCGACCTGAGGCAGAGATAGTGGCCATACACCAACAACAATGGGAAGAAAATAGAAACCTCTCCCAAGCAAGTACAGGTGTCCAACTACCGCCGGCACCACACGGTGCAATAACAGGGCCTTCTGGCGATCCTCCCAGTCTACCTGCGATACAGTTCAGAACTCTACCAATGGAGTTCACGCGATTGTCTTTAACGGCACCAACTCAGCCACCAGTGATCCCTCCTGGACCCACAATGGTCGCCGAGCAAGCAGTGCGCCCGCCCATGGACTATCCGCGACCACCAATCCCAAACTACCCGCCAGGGTCCTATCTCCACATGCCCTGGGCAGGAGCTTCCAACCCATACGTCCTCTACGGTGTGTCCGCCCACTAGTGGCCCGATTTTGACATCCAAGGAAAAGGGAGACATCCTTTCACCCAGCAGGTCATGAACGAGCACGTACCCATGGGTTTCAAGATGCCTTTCCACATAGAACCTTATGGCGGAGAAACTGACCCGCTAGATCACATTAACACGTTCAACTCGGCTATTTCGATACTAGGAATGACGAATGGAAAACAATGTCAAGTCTTCTCCTCAACCCTAAAGGAAGCGGCTCTGAGGTGGTTCTCGCTGGTACCCACCAATTCAGTTTGCTAGCAGCAAAGAATACCAGAAGAATGAGGACTCCTTTATTGGTTTTCACCAAGAAGAAAGAGAAACCCTACAAGCCTTCCTGGCCCGCTTCACCAAACTGTCGCTCCAGGTCCGAGGCCTTCAGGACACCGTCACGATCTTTGTCATTAAACAGGGTCTCTGATGTTCGCAGTTTTACGAGGAACTCAACAAGTGTCCCGTCTCCACCTTACAGGAGCTAATGGACCGCATAGAATGGTTCATCCAAGAAGAAAATGCACAAATCGCCAAAGATAGGATGAGGAAGTTCTTAATAAGTAGGTCCAACATGGAATGAGCAGAAAAGAAGAAGGAGAAAGCGGTCGTAGAAAACCAGAACTCCAAGGAGAAAAACAACAGGAAACAGTCGCCCCCTCGACCACGAACACCTCTCAGAGGGCGATTCACAAGCTATACTCCCCTCAAAAAATCCACGTCGGAGTCCTCGAAGAAATCTATCACTCGGACGTGCTCACCTTCCCTCCGCGAAACACTGGAAAGCCGGTGGACAAGTCCAAGTACTGCCAATTCCACAAGGATTACGGGCATGAAACTAACGACTGCATCCACCTAAAGGATCAGATCGAAGACCTAATCTATAAAGGACAGCTCGGAAGGTACATCAAAGAGGAGAGCAGAGCTAAAACGGAACACTCACGAGAGGTCAACGGTCAGACACTTACTCGCGGAGTCATCAATGCCATCGTAGGTGGTCTGCAGAGAGGAACTTCCTCGTTACCACAGAACAAAAAAAAGGGTGGAACGCTCCATACTCGCCCTCGACTATGCCCCAAAGCATAAAAAGAGAAGCGAGCCCGGAGGAGACCCCATCACGTTCGACCTTACCAACCTAGAGGGACCAGTCAATGACGACCCCATGGAGGTAACCACAGTAATCGCTAACTAAGAGGTTAAAAGAGTCCTGATCGACCAAGGATCCTCGGCAGACGCCCTCTATTTTGACATCTTCAAAAAACTCGGGTTAAACGAGGCTAGCATAAGGCCATTCCCCGGCACACTTATAGGGTTCTCAGGGGTCCAAGTTCCCGCAGAAGGAATCATCAGAGCCCGAACAACCATGGCCACCTTACCAAAAGTCACGAGCCTTGATGTAGACTTCATCATCATCTCAGCACCCTCGGCATACAGCACCATCTTAGGGCGACCATCCCTAAACAAGCTCAGAGCTGTAGTATCCACAGCACAGCGCATAATGAAATTCCAGACACCCCATGGGGTTGGAGAAATCATGGCGGACCAAAATCTAGTGCGAGTATGCTACGCAGCCAGCTTAACTAAGACCGTCAAGGTCCTTCGCCTTGGTCCTAGAGAATCACGCGAGGAACCTCCCGAGGGTAAAGAGTAAGGAGGAAAGAAGCTAGAGTCCGCCCGCCCGGAATAAACCTCTGACTAAGCTCTAAACACACTATGCGCTCTCAGACTACTTTTCGGTCAAGTCAGGCACGTCTCTTTATTTCAAATTTAAGATTCACTTCAGCCTGACTCAGGCTCGCCTGACCTAGGCAACTCAAATGTAATCATTTTGTTTACCTTCAGCCTGACTAAGGCTAGCCCGACTGAGGCTGCTCAAATGTAACCATTTTGTCTATTATTAATCGAAGTATTCCTTTCTAGAAAGAGACATGGCTTAAACTTGCAAAGTACTCGCACAAGTACCAAGGAAGGGCAACGGGTGATGCGTGCCAAGCGCAATCAAATTAATATAAGAAGTTAATTTCCTACTTTCACGTGACACAATTTGCATATAGAGTAAGTAGGGTCGAACCCACAGGGATTGGAAGATTTCTAGTACTTTTTAATAACCAAAACATAGTGAAGGCAAGTTAACGTAACCAAGGGGGGTTTTGAATTTGGTTAAACAGAATTAAAATGCGAATTAAAATGAAAGCAAAATGAAAACGAAAGAAATCAAGTCTTAAGAGTTCCTAAGGTTATGGTCAATCCTAACACTTCAAATATGTTGTTTGGTTCTTTTCAAGGTCAAATTCAATATACCGATATTAATCTTAGTCCCGATAATTGTTGTGTGGTATGTCGATCCTATACAAGCCCTAACTGAATAGTAAACGTATCATATGTCTATGTAGAAAATCACATATAGAGTTGCATTATTTGATCAAGCTAAATCCGACTCCGTTAGGCCCTAAGGTATATGTCTATCCTTCGGGCGAATCTAAGCAATTAACCGATTAATTAACCTAGATCTAACGGTATTCAATTTTAGGACTAAATCTAGATGCCTCTTTCAAGGTCACCTAAATCCTCCAATTTACCCTAAGTGTTGGCCAGATAATCAGAGTTTAAGCATAAATTGAATAAATACCGAATACATTAAATTCAACCATAAAAATTATCAAACAAACATAGTATCCATGCTAGAAAACCATAACCCTAGGATAGAAGAGTCTAGCCTATCATTGACATAATGGAAATCATAATTCTAGAAGTAAACATCAGTAAAATTCAGAAGAATAGAGAAGAAGAGTAAAACTCCGTTTCCAAGCTAAACTCGACTCCGTTCTCGATCCCGAACCACCAAAATCGCTCCACGAATTTGCTCTCCTTCAACCCTAGCAGAGCTCCACCTCCAGACTTGAAATATGGCTTCGAATTAATGAATTCATGCAACCAAACCCTATTAAATCAGTGAAAATCGTGAATTTTTGTAAGTGTCCCTGCCACCCGGTGCTGCAGCACCCACTCTCTGTAAAAATTGACCCAATTCCTCTTTTGGGCAGTAGTTGGGCGCTGCAGCGCCAGAAATTCAAATTTCTTTCATTTTAGTCCTTTTTGCCTCTTTCCTTGCTTTTAACTTGCTTCCTGAGTCGTCCGAATGATCAGAGCTTCGCTTTCCTTTACATTGTAAGCCTGCAAGTAAGACAACCATATATGAATACTTGGATAACCTTCAAAACATTATCTAAAACACTTAGACATCATCCAAAACTCAACAAAACTATGTAAAAGCATCACTAAACAATTAAGTATTGCAATCTCCTCTAAAACTAAACCAAAATGCAACTTAATGACCGTTACGTTTATAAATTTGCCTGTAATGCATGCCCAAATAACTCCATTTTATGGAGTTATCAACACCCCCCCAAACTAAAGCTTTTGCTCATCCTCGAGTAAAGTAAAATCAAACCAAGAGTTCATGAAAGGCAAATGCTTAGTCTCAAAAGTAATTATGTCTTGCCAAACTTGCACCATCAGAATTCATATCATTTAACATCATAGCTAACCATAAAATATAAGTTCATATTGCACAATACAAAGATTCATGGTTAAAGCAAATTTCTTTCCTACTTCTGGAGTGTGTGTGTGAAAATAGTCTAGCAATAATCTCAAACAAGAATTAGTAGTCTAGATTAACATGCTCTACAGTGTATATCATATTTCAAATCTCGGTACTTCATATGCTTAACTTTCTACCTTCTCTCCACTAATGTAGGCATCACACAATTCAGAGATCATTAGGACTTTTAGACTTGTAACGTGGCCAAAGGTATTGGGCTAACAAATGAAGGGAAATGATATATATCAAAGTCAAGAGTCAGCCATATGATAGCACGGATTGCCACAAGGAGTTTTTTTTCAACTTTTCCACAAGCTTTTGACACTAATTTTCTTTACATTTATTCTTTTCATGGCTTTTTCATGCCAGAGTTACCTTTTTGGAAATCTCTTTTTTTTCACCTTTTCACTTTGTTACACAATCTTTGATTGTGCTTTTCATCATTTTTCTTACTCCCTTAGCTTGGCATGTGCTCAACTAACCTCTTGAAGGGTATATCATTGTTTTTCGGGCTAGACAGATAGGCTCATCCAGGTTATTTTTAAAAATTCATCATGGATCTTCTATGAAGCTCAAAATAGGGTGCTAAGGATAAAATGAATCTAGGTCAGGCTTGAAAGGCTCAAACACAGAAAAAACGTGCCTAACTCATCTCCCTAAATCATGCAACACCTAGGATTTCGCCTCAAGAAAATATAGGGTAAGTTCTAGAGTCCTAGTTTCGAAATAAGCATATAAGGCAGTTCATGTAATCTATCCTTCTAATTCAGGCAATCAAATCATGCTAAACTAACCTGTGCACATGATTTTTCCAGAAGTAATAAAGAAATAAGTTTTACTCATAGACCTAAGAATTGAATAACATGAATCAAAACCTTCCAATCAACCATGAACTAAATAAGGATGAATTATCTCCTCAGTGGAGTTCAACCAATCATAAAACCAGAAGAAACTAAAACCTAAGCCAAAATTTTGTTTTTCACAATTTTACTCTAAATTGAACAGAGGTAAAAGTTTAGCACAATTTTGCGTTCCCACCCCCAAACTAAAAATTAAACATTGTCCTCAATGTTTAGACTATCAACACCCAGAAGGAATGGGACACAAGAAAGGGTTAAAATTTGCTTTAACAAGTCACAAAGTCATGGACTCAACTAAATCAATTCAAAGTATGCCATTTATTTCAGTTATTCAGTTACACTAATATCATCAAGTGATCAATAAAAATATCATTGTTATCCACGCACACTGATAAGTACCAGTATGACCAAATAGCAGAAAAGCAGGCAGTAAAACAAAATGAGAGAAGAAAAATAAAAGATAAAATAAAAAGGAAAATGAATTGAAAAAGAAAAAGGAAAAGGAAAGTGTCATCCGGAAGCATAAGGACTTTGGTGGAGGTAGCAGCAGATACAAGGATCATGGCCAGAAACAGATAAAAAACTCAAGCGCAGCTTAGAAAATTCAAAAATTAAAAATAAATAAAATTAGAGAAAAATAAAATAAATTCAAAATTGCTTGGGTTGCCTCCCAAGAAGCGCTTAGTTTAACGTCCTCAGCTTGACTACCAGTTTTTATACACTCAACCAGGATCAATTAGAGCATAGGGAGTTGATGTAGCTTTGTAAGAATGCCAAGTTTTAGCGTCCCTGCCCGTTAAGTTTTTCTCCACCCCTGATGTAAAGGGTAATTCCTAGTTTATATAGTGTGGGGATTTAGCTTTATTGGACCAAGGTGGTGCCTTTAACATTGTAGGACCCCCAAACTGGTCAGTAGCCTCAATCTCAGTCAAATATTTCTGTGCTTTCTCCCCAGGGTCAATTTGATGGTTGTTTAGATCACCATCTACAACTGTCTTACTCACACCTTCTTTTGCCGCTTCAATCTTACAGCATTTTTCATTCCCCTTGGGTGATTCTGTCGAGTTGAACATCTTGAATGTTACCTGCTCATCTTTGATTGACCCCCATGATCAATTCACCCTTTTGGACATCTATCAGGGTATTATTAGTGGCTAAGAATGGCCTGCCCAAAATGATAGGCGTATCTCACTTGACCTTATAGTCCAACACAATGAAGTTTGCAGGGAATATGAACTTGTCCACTTTTACCAGTACATCTTCAAATTTTCCTTCAGGGTGAACGATGGATCCATCAACTAACTGCAAAGTCATGGTGGTTGGGCGGGCTTCACCTATTCCCAATTTATTAAAGATTGATTTGGGCATTAAATTGACACTTGCCCCTAGGTCACATAGTGCTTTGTTGCATTGGTAGTTCCCAATTGAGCAGGGTATAGTGAAACTGCCCGGGTCCTTTAGCCTTTGTGGCAACTTCTTTTGCACTATGGCGCTACACTCTTCAGTAAGTGTAACATTTTCAAATTCCTTAATTTTACGCTTTTCTTTGACTAGATCTTTCATTGCTTTGGCGTAATTCGACATCTCCTCCAAAGCTTCCACCAACGGAATGTTGATGTGAAGTTGCCTTAATATTTCCAAAACCTTCTTATCCTGTTGATCTAGCTGTTGGAATATATGAAGGAAGGGAGGCAGTTGCTTGGGTTGCTCAATCACCTTTTCAGGAGTCTTAGCATGTGCTTTCTTTATTGGTTCCTCAACCACCTCTTTTTTAACTTTTTTAGCAATTTTTAGGGCCCCTTTAGTTTCAGTGTCAACACCCACATATACAGCATTAACATACTCTTTACCTTCTCTTTGTGGATTTGGCACGGTATTACTTGGAAGGGTGCCTTGAGGTCTATTACTAAGTTCATTGGCCAGATGACCTACCTGTGTCTCCAAATTTCTCAAGGCAACAACTTAACTATGAATGAGTGAGTTAGTCTTAGACATATATTTCATGAATAGGTCTTCCAAACTAGGTTTCTTCTCAGAATGAAACCTGGGAGGGATATTAGGTCGTGATGCAAATTGTCCTGAAACTTGGTTATCTTTCCAGCCAAAGTTAGGATGGTTTCTCCAGTCTGGGTTTTGAGTGTTAGAATAGGCGTCGTATCCTCTTTGTTGTTGAAATTCACCTACAGCGTTAACTTGATAGGGATTGTCCTCTTGAAGAGAAGGACACATATCTGTGGGGTGCCCAAGAGTTGCACATATCCCACACACTCTGGCTGGCTGGGTTTGAAATTGCTAAGCCGTTTCGATAACTAGTTTAGAAACAACATCAGTGAGTTGATTGAGTTTAGCTTCAAGAGATGCAGTAGCAGTTAACTCATTCACTCCTTCTTGTCTTTCCCCAAATTGTTGTGAGGTAGATGCCACAATTTATCGAGCTCCTCGCATTAGGTTGCAAACCTTCATAGAAGAAGCTAATGAGGGCTTGTTCAGGTATACCGTGCTGAGGGCAACTAGCACAAAGTTCCTTGAAACGTTCCCAGTAGTCAAAAAGAGTTTCATGTGTATGTTGCTTGATTTCGAACAATTCTCGCCTCACATTATTCACCCTGGAAGCGGGGTAATACCTCTCAAGAAAATTTTTCATCATTTGTTCCCAGCTCGTGATAGAACTTGCAAGTAGATAGAACAACCACTTCTTTGCAGCGTCTTCCAAAAAGAAGGGGAAGGCTCTCAGTTTGATCTGATCTTCAGTTATTCTATCGGGTTTCATGCTAGAGCAGACCACATGGAATTCTTTCAAGTGATTGTAAGGATCTTCATTTGCCAACCCTCTGAATTTAGGAAGCAAATGGATCAAGCCCGAGTTCAGTTCAAGCGGAGCTTGAGGATTAGCAGCAGTAATACACAATAGGGCTTGTTGTACCGGTGGAGCGTTCAGATCCTTCAATAAGAGTAGTGGAATCCAGGGCTCGCTTTACAGCCTTAGCTTCCTTCCTTAATTTCTTTGATGTCTTTTCACTCTCAGAATCAAAGTAGAACTCCTTTCCACGAGTAGTCCTGGTCATAAAAAAATAAAAATCAATTAAAACCAATCCCCGACAACGGCGCCAAAATTTGATGCGTGCCGAGCGCAATCAAATTAATATAAGAAGTTAATTTCCTACTTTCACTTAACACAATTTGCATATAGAGTAAGTAGGATCGAATCCACAGGGATTGGAAGATTTCTAGTACTTTTTAATAACCAAAACGTAGTGAAAACAAGTTAACGTAACCAAGGGGGGTTTTGAATTTGGTTAAACAGAATTGAAATGCGAATTAAAATGAAAGCGAAATGAAAAACAAAGAAATAAAGTCTTAAGAGTTCCTAAGGTTATGGTCAATCCTAACACTTCAACTTTGTTTTTTGGTTCTTTTCAAGGTCAAATTCAATATACCGATATTAATATTAGTCCCGATAATTGTTGTATGGTCTATCGATCCTATACAAGCCCTAACTCAATACTAACCTTCTCATATGTCTATGTAGAAAATCACATCTAGAGTTGCATTATTTGATCAAGCTAAATCCGACTCCGTTAGGCCCTAAGGTATATGTCTATCCTTCGGGCGAATCTAAGCAATTAACCGATTAATTAACATAGACCTAACGGTATTCAATTTTAGGACTAAATCTAGATGCCTCTTTCAAGGTCACCTAAATCCTCCAATTTACTCTAAGTGTTGGCCAGACAATCAGAGTTTAAGCATAAATTGAATAAATACCGAATACATTAAATTCAACCATAAAAATTATCAAACAAACATAGTATCCATGCTAGAAAACCATAACCCTAGGATAGAAGAGTCTATCCTATCATTGACATAATGGAAATCATAATTCTAGAAGTAAACTTTAGTAAAATTCAGAAGAATAGAGAAGAAGAAGAGTAAAAACTCCATTTCCAAGCTAAACTCGGCTCCGTTCTCGATCCCGAACCACCAAAATCACTCCACGAACTTGCTCTCCTTCAACCCTAGCAGAGCTCCACCTCCAGACTTGAAATATGGCTTTGAATTAATGAATTCACGCAACCAAACCCTATTAAATCAGTGGAAATTGCAAAGTTCCGTAAGTGTCCCTGCGACCCGACGCTGCAGCGCCCACTCTCTGTAAAAATTGACCCAATTACTCTTTTGGGCAGTAGTTTGGCGCTGCAGCGCCAGAAATTCAAATTTCTTTCAGTTTGTCCTTTTTGCCTCTTTCCTTGCTTTTAACTTGCTTCCCGAGTCGTTCAAATGCTCAGAGCTTCGCTTTCCTTTACATTGTAAGCCTGCAAGTAAGACAACCATAAATGAATACTTAGATAACCTTCAAAACATTATCTAAAACACTTAGACATCATCCAAAACCCAACAAAACTATGTAAAAGCATCACTAAACAACTAAGTATCGCAATCTCATCTAAAACTAAACCAAAATGCAACTTAATGACCGTTACGACTATAAATTTGCCTGTAATGCATGACCAAATAACTCCATTTTATGGAGTTATCAACGGGACGACCACCCAAAGAAACGCAAAAGCGCCTTTAAGGCCAAGCTAACATTCCCCCAGTAGCACGGTAAAAACCCCTTGGTTGCGAAAACGCAAAATGAACGTTCACACAAAACCATGATAGGAATTGCATACAACCGTCCTGATCACACGGTACTCATGCAAAAAACCTTTTTACCCAGAAGTAAAAGGAACCGAAAGGCGTCCGCCTATTACAAAGGGTAAACAACCGAAAGCGTACATAAAGCTACTCTTGGGCATCCCCAAGATCTACTATGGCCTTGGCCCCCGCAGGCTTGTGAACACCTCACTTTGTCTGGCCAAGCAAGCAAAGTAAATAAAGTAATAAAATGAATAAAAGAAAATAGGAAATAATAAAAAAAGAAAAGAAAAAAGAATTATAAGGAATAAAAAAGCTAGGGGCGTCGCGATGGGATGGTCCACCCGTCGCGACCCCCTCTCTGATAGAATCACGTCGCGGCGGGCAGATAAGGCGTCGCGACGCCCCACGCATTTATGGGGGAGGCAATCAGGTATCAATCAAGGATCTGTCTCGACGCATAAGCTGGTACGTCGCGACGGAAATGCAGTTATGACGAAATCGAGATCGTATCTATAGGATATTCGTCGCGACGGCAAATGGCATCCGTCACGATGGTAACGCCATTAATGGCCGGATTTTCTTTCCTGGAATAGCTCTTTCTGACCTAGTATAAATTAAGCTCCGTTTCACAGTGTAAAGGGACAAAAAGTTTACGGATTAAAAGGCCGGAAGAAAGAAGCAGGGAGCAAACAGGTAGAATATACACTATGAGTGATATTTTAATCTCTCTTTAACTATCCATATTCATTGGATTGGTGGGAAGTCGTCTTTCTTCTTTAACAAACATATTCCCCACGGGTTGTGACCCGTCGGTGTTGGCATTCCATCCAACATTTGATCCACGCACCTCAAAATAATATTCTCCCCCCTCTTTCATTTCTTCTTCTCCTTTCTCTTTCTCTGAAAAACTGAAGGGGTCGCGACGGGTTCTTACCTACGTCGCGACTGCCCCATGAGGGGGTCCGTCGTGACGCTTTCCCCTATGCGTCTCGACGGGCTTTGTTGCAAACAGAGGGTCGCGATGGTTTACCATCGCGACCCCCTATCTTTTGGGGATAAATTGGTCTAAACTAACTATTTACTTGGTAAGGAAACATTTTATAATCTAGTGCCACCAAGAGACCTCGGTCTTTATAGGAGCACTAGCCAACACGCCATCTGAGT
Organism: Senna tora; assembly: GCA_014851425.1. NCBI lineage: Eukaryota > Viridiplantae > Streptophyta > Magnoliopsida > Fabales > Fabaceae > Senna > Senna tora. The sequence goes on along the minus strand of CM026270.1, from coordinate 3,370,571 downwards.
ATCATGCTTGATGAGCTCTCACACACATACTTTTTGCATTCTTGATTGGTCGTATGGTAGATAGGTACCAAAAGGCGTTGGCCTCTTTAGGTATATTGCAATGGGAGGCCATCTGAGTATTCACTTGATGAGTCTCCCCTCACTCACGCACTTATATGTCACAGGAACTACGTGGGCTTTGATCCCTCCTTGAGGGTACGTAGGCCCTAGGCTTTTATCCTAGGTCAAGCCCTCCCTCTTTCTTTCCTCATTTTCCCCTATGATTGTATATATTTTTAAGGCCAAATAATTTTAATATTAACTTTTAAGGTAACCGTCTTCGTACAGGGGAAGAAGGGTGCTTAACACCTTCCCTTCATCTCAATCAGAATCCAAAACCCAACATTTTGTGAAAATTCATTTTACCCCACTTTTGAACTTATTTTACTTTTTTCCAAATTTTGATTGAAAATTTGGTGGCGACTCCCGTCGAAGGCTCCGGTCTTCATAGTTGGCGACTCCACTGGGGACTTTTAATTAGAGTGTCAAGCCTCTTTCTTTTAAAAAAATTAATATTAAAATTATTTGGCCGCCTATATTTGTTTATATCTTTGCATACTTGTGGTTCCCTTGTCTCTTTTTGCAGTGTTTCCACCTTCGAGTGGAAGGTAAGGGTAGCTAGGATGCTCCATAAAATTCACAAGTGCACTGTTTACATTTATTTTAACCTACCAATTGGCTCCTATACCCGGAGTACGTCCAAATAAGTTAGAATGGGATATGAGAATCTTTCCTTGTTGGGCTTAGACATACAGAGGTTGACCTATCTATCCTACTTAGATTGTTACTTGCCTTAAGGGTTGATTCATGCATAATTTTCTGTGACAGGATTCTCTCTTAAGTCAGGGTCTCTACCTTTGGTAAGGGCAATCTAAGGGCCTTTTTAGGATGTCTAGATCCCAAACTAAACCATGTACAAGTTAATCTTAAAAGCCTACCAGTACTAGGTCAGCCAATTTTAGAGACCTTAAGAACCTAACCTATAGGACACAAGGAGTAAAAACCCAACATTGCACGCATTGCATATAGTTTCTTCTATATATTATCAAGATAACTTATGTACTAATCCTCTTTCCTTTTCTTTTGTTTCTACAAGATTTTTGTTGGTACTTTTTCTTCGAAAAAAACTTTTCAAAATGGCATCAGAACATGTAACGACCTTTTATGCCCCTACAAGCTTGGCCATCACTGGGAGAAGAATCCAAATCAAGGTCCAAGCCAATGCAGCAGATCACCTAATCAAGATGAGGGAGTACTTGCTAGGGGACGAACTCAGAAAGTTTTGAGGCCAATACGGGGATATCATATATCTTTTGGATATAAAAATCATGGAAGAAGCATTACAAGCTCTCCTGCAGTTTTGGGACAAAAAACTGAGAGCTTTCATATTCCCCAATTTTATGCTATCCCTCGTACCTGAAGAATATGCTGTGCTATTAAAAAGCCCTCTCCTCTCCACAAGTCAGGTATACAGGTTTTCAGGGATTCTCCCAACCCAGAAGGAGGTCGTTGATTTACTTGGGGTTCCGGAAAAGAAGGCCATCATTAGGAACCATGCCCAAGGGGGGACTCTCTCCACTAAATTCCTCTTGGAACACATGGAGGCCATGAGGATAAAGGGAGATTGGATGACGTTTGGGAGGACACTTGCTCTGTCAGTCTATGGACTTGTCCTCTTCCCCACCACACTCGATGTAGTTAGCTTGTCCTCTATTGGGGTCTTCTTGGCTGTCGAGAGATATGAAATAAATCTCGTGCCTGCCATTCTAGCAGAAACAGTAGGTTCTCTTACCTATTGTCAGGCAGGGAAGGGAAAGAAGTTACAGTGCTGTCTTCAACTCCTCACAGTTTGGCTGGCTAACCATATCTTCGGTAAAGGGCATTCTACCGGAGGAATTCTGGAAGTAAGTCACCACCCCTTCAAGATTTCTCTCGGCGAGAGGGTCTTTGATTATACAAGTCCGAATCAGAAGGTCCTGTGGGGTCAGAATGGTGGATACACTTCTTTGCTCAGGTCAAAGAAAAAGATGTCCGTTGGAAATTGGTCTGGTGGCTAAGTGAGGAGGTGTTATACAGTTGTGGTCCGTTCCTCAATGTACCACTAGTAGGACCGAGATTCACAGCTAACTACAATCTATCCTTGGCACATTTCCAGCTGACGTTCCGTCAAGACGTGCCTACGGAAGAGTTAGTGCGCTCCTTTTTGCACTCTCTCAAGGGACCAGACTCTATACATGGCATTACCATTTTGAGAGCTTGGGATCATATGCTTTTCAAAGGGAAAGCTGAGTTGGGAAGCCGAGGGCTTGCACCAACAAACGACTTTAGGGTCTGGCTGAGGGAAAGAATCAATGGCAAAGTAGTGGAGAGGTTCATGCCATTAAATCCCCTCCTAGGGAATGATCAATTGAAGATCGAAAAAGCCCTAAAAAGGAAGGTTGATGAACACAGACACATTGGAGAATCTCGAAACCCAAAGAGATAGAAAAATGAAGGCTATCCGTGAAGCAGAGAGGGAATACGTCAGCGTAAGGGCGGACAGTGAAGACGTTCATAAAAATTCTCCTCTGCTGATTGAAAACAGGAACCTCAAAGAAGCAAACTATAACTTGAGGGATGAATTAGCTAAAAAGGAGAAAGAATGGAGGGAACGTGTGAACGCTGAAATCCAAATCAAGGGATCTAGAGCACAAGCATTAGAGGCCCGTGTCAGAGATCTAGAGGCCCAAAATCAGGGGTTGCAGGCCTAGTTACTCAATTACAACTCGACTGCTCAGGAACAACTTAATAGGGCCTTGCTCCAGATACATGCCATGAGTCTGGCAATAGAAAGCCTGCAGGAAAAATGCAAAGCAAGGGAGAAAGTTATGAAAGAACTTGAAAAGGAGATAGAATCGTGGAAAAATGATGCAATTCGGCTACATAACAAGATTGAACAAATGGCTCGAGTAAAACGGGCTTACGTTAATATCAGTAAAAATGGCACCTAAAATCCACCCAACCAAGAAACCAGAGAATGCTCGCACTCAGTTTGAGGAAAGAACGAATGCAATAGATAAGCAAGAACTGGAGTTCCTCAGACAAGAAAAGAAGATCATCAAGGCGGAAATGGTAGCACAAAGGCGCTTACATTTGAAAAAGGAGAAGGAACTCCGCCAACAAGCAGGAAAGTATCGCCTGGAATCGCTCGATAACGAGTGGTTGGCGTTCAATTTCCACTGCGAGATTTGCCGTTAGGCAAGATCTGGCCAAACTCCAGAGGTTGTATCTTGAGGAGCAGGCAGAGAAAGAAGCTGCCAAGAAGTAGATTCTAGAAAAAAATGTATGGAAGACTCCTCATAGGAAACAATGTTAGGAGGAGCATTTTTAAATAATATTTTAATAAATGAATAAATTTTCCTATTTTATCTCTATTATTTGTCTCTGATTCTCCCAAAAGCTCCAAGTTGATTGGCTACGATGATTGCATGATGAACGTAGTTCTCATAGCAAGTTATCAACCTTCCTCCCCTATTGGGTACTCTAACTCATAGAGGGACTGAAGGAGGATTTTAGGTGCTAAATCACTAATATTAACAAAAACCCAACTCAAAAACAAATTACTAAAGGGATTTGGTCTTGCAGGCTTTTCAAAATAGCACAATCAAGTCATCAATATTTAACTCGAACTCGAAGAGCACAAATGGAATCCCAAGCAGCTGAATCCGTAGCAAAGATAGCAGAAATGGAGAAAAGTTTGGACATGACTAAGTCCCAAGTGGCTACCTTGTACGACAAGATGGATCAAATTCTGGCTTACTTAGCTGGAAGCCAGCAAGAACAAGGGGAGGACTCGGATAAGGCCTCTAAAGGAAAGAAAATCCCTCAGGTTATAATTCCTGAAAACCGTGAGGAAGAATATGTTGAGGACATACCTGTAGAGGAATCACCCAAGATTAATGAATCTAAGACGAATGAGGGGGTCTCTATCAATGTGGTTGCAGTCATGGCCGCCCTGAAAGCCCAACAGGACAAGCAGAACCAAGAGAAAGAGGATGGGGACACAATTAGAGAACAAATAGAGAAAGAAGTGAGTCGTGCACTCAAGATGGCTACGCAGGTCGAAGACGAAGATGACGTGGCCTTATTCAGCTTCCCCAAAATTCAAGCTTCCACTTTTTGAAAAGTACGACGGTTTGTCAAACCCAAACCATCATGTCAAAGGGTATTGTTCAACCATGGCAACATATAGCTCTGAACCAGCATTCTTGCTTCCTCACTTCCACAATAGCCTGAAAGGAGCCACGTACAAATGGTTCATGAGACAAGAGAATGAGACCATGAAGTCATGGTCCACTATGGTAAGGGCTTTATACAATAATTTCAAGCACAATATCCACAGTGAGATGACTAGGGAATGCATGGTAGCACTGAAAAGGAGTAATGAAACCTTTCGCGAATACGCTTCCAGATGGAAGGAGGCTTCAGTAGATGTCCAGCCTTCGATGAATAAAAGAGAGACTTGTCGTTACTTCGTCAAAGGCATTGGGCAACCTGGCTTATGAGGTTCTGGCGATCATGCCACACCAGGATTTTGCGGATTTGGTCACTATAGGAGAAGACATCGACGCAAGAAATAAAGAGATGCCCCCATCAAAAAAGAACTTTAACCCTAACTATGGAAAAAAGAAGGAGGAAGGCACACACTTTACACAGAATACCCCAAAAACATTTTCAGTCAACGCTGTGGGGAATTCAAGCACTTCCCAATAGAAAAACAACAGTAGGGTGAACAACCGGGATAGAGAGTTGCCTGAGTTAGGCCTCACATGCACTGAGCTATTCGAGCACCTGAAAGAACAGCAGATGATTTGTGCTCGGCCAGGAAAGACCTGGGAACCTCCATACCCAGCCTGGTATAAGCCGGAGTTGTCTTGTGTATATCACCAAGGCACCAAAGGACATTCAATTGACACATGCGATCACTTCAAAACGCACATCCTACAAATGATAGACGCAGGATGGATTAACCTCCTGAATATCACCAAGAACCCCTTATCCGAGTATGGGGCAAATGCCATAGAAAAGGAGGAATGGACGAATAAGGAACTGGCACAAGTGTCCTTTTCCCTCGAGCAAATCTACAAAACTCTTGCTAAGGCAAGCCATGTGTCGTGCCTCCAAGAATACGATGCACTTTCTTGCTATTATCATCAAACCAACAGCCATCCTACTAATAAGTGTAAGCTCTGGAAAAAACATGTTCAATAATATATGGGTCTGGGAATTATAACGGTAAAAAGAGGAAAACCTGAGATTCAGGTATGTGCGACCTCTAACAAAGAAGGGAAAGTGTTACCATTCACTCTCAAGGTCCCCAATATGGGACCTCCAGCACAAGTCTCAAAATCCTGACCCCTTTTTACCATCAAAAGGCCTAGTCCGCCAAAGGTGACACGCTCGCAAATGACCATCTATCCACCAAATCCCACGCCATAAACCTCCAATAAGGCAATACCTTGGAGGTACCAAGCGATCGTAGAAATCGGAGGGACAAAGGAAGAAATGGGAAAAATGCTCGCAAATACCAATGTTGCCTCTAGGCAGGGATTTACTAGAAGTGGGAGATTGTATGTAAGAAACCTATCAGGAGCTCCAAAATAGACTCTTGATACAAAAAAAAGGCCCTGAAAATCACCCAGAAAAAGAATAGGCTGATTTCGAGAAAGAATTTTTTAGCATAGTTAAGAAAAGCGATTATGACATCGTAGAGCAGCTGAGGAAAACTCCATCTAGAATCTCTATGCTTGTCCTCATGTTAAATTCTGATGGAGATCGTCAAGCCCTCCTAAAAGCATTGCCTGACATGCATGTCCCAAAGGAAATCACGCTAGAGAAAATGGTGAATCTGGTAGACGCTGCCAGACATACATCTACCCTTTCTTTCTCTGAAGAAGAAATCTGCCCGAGTATGAAAGCCTTACATATCACTGTGAAATGCTATGGCTTCACGATAGCAAAAGTCCTCATAGATGGAGGATCTGCCCTGAACGTCTTGCCAGTTGCTACCTTTCAGAAGCTTCCGGTGGAATCAACATGGATCGATGCAAGCAATATGATTGTCCGGGCTTTCGATGGAACCAGGAGGGAAGCCATGGGAGGAGTCACCCTCCCAATTGAAATAGGGCCTCTCACCTTTGAAACTTCATTCCAACTTATGGAGGTCGATGCAGCTTACACTATGCTATTGGGGAGGCCTTGGATCCATGAGGCTAAAGCCATGCCCTCCACCCTTCATCAGAAAATCAAGTTCCTCAAAGAAGGGAGAGTCATCACTATTAAAGGGGAGGAAAGTATGCTGATTAGTCATCCCTCTCCCGTGCCTTTCATCGACAGTGCAGAGGAGGCTATGGAATATTCTTTTCAGGGACTGGAAATAGAAGGGCGATCTAAAGAAACTTTCCAAATCAACAGTGTAGCCACCAGGATTATGGCAAAGCAGGGCTACCAAAAAGGGCGTGGCTTGGGTCCCATGCTAATTGGAATGCCACGATGCATTGAAACAAAGGAACGAGAAGCTCTGGTCGGGTTAGGCTACACTGAGACAACGCAAGGCAAAGATAGCCAAAGGGAATACCTTCCTCTTGCCCAAAGATTCGTGCCAGCCAAAGAAGCCAGGGAAGACGACCATGTCTTGGCCATTGAAGAAGGAGAGGCAGGGAGCAACAGCACTCTCATATGGCGCGCGGCCGAAAGAGCTAGTCCAAGGAATTGGGAAGCAAACTGGGTCTTAGCAATCGATAGTTCCAAGTAAAGCACGAATTGTAATTGGTCTAAAGCTGAGCTCTAAGCTTAGATCAAAGAATAAAATACACTTATGAGCCTATCTGTTGCTATTTATCAACTTTTTAATAAAAATGGCTTGCATATTTTACTAAAAGATAGTTTGTATGTGCTTCTTTCTAGCCTTCTCCTTCGCTTTTTAATTCATGTCTTTCTTTACCCTCAGGGAATTAGCATTCTCTGAGACTCCGCCCAATTCGGCGGTTCCTGGATTTTACAAATATCGGGATAACGAACATTTGCAAAACGAGAATGACTCTAGTGATGAGGAGGCCCCTCTTGTCTTCGCCAAAATGGTCAAATATGACGAAAAAGGGATAGTCCCGCATCAAGAAGCGGTTGAACTTGTAAACTTGGGGACTGAAAAAGAAAAAAGAGAAGTAAAAATCGTGGATAATCCGAAGAGAGAGGAATTGATCTCTTTATTAAAAGAATACTCAGATGTGTTTGCATGGTCATATCAGGATATGCCCATGCTTGATTCAGCAATTGCGGCTCACAAAATACCGATGTTCCCTCACATGGAACCCAAAAAATAGAAGTTGAGGCGCATGAAACCCGACATGTCCCTCAAGATAAAAGGAAGAAGTACAAAAACAATGGGACGTCGGCTTCTTGGAAGTATCAGTTTGCCCAGAATGGACGGCCAACATAGTACCTGTCCCTCAGAAGGATGGGAAAGTCCAAATGTTTGTCGACTATAGGGACCTGAACAAGGCTTCCCCCAAAGACGACTTCCCACTTCCACACATTGATGTCTTGGTAGATAACACAGCAGGAAGTTTTCGCTAGTCGTTCATGGACGGGTATTCAGGCTACAACAAGATAATCATGCATCCTAAAGATAAGGCTAAGACTACCTTCATCACACAATGGGGAACCTACTGTTATAAGGTTATGCCATTCGGACTTAAGAATGCAGGAGCGACTTACCAACGAGCCATGGTGGTATTATTCCATGACATGATCCATAAAGAGGTAGAGGTCTACGTGGACGATATGGTGGCCAAGTCACCAGAAGGAGAAAGTCATGTCAAGGTCCTAAGGAAGTTATTTGACAGACTCCGAAAATTCAAGCTACGACTCAACCCTAGCAAATATGTCTTCGGGGCCCAATCCGGCAAGCTCCTCGGGTTTATCATGAGTCGAAGAGGAATTGAAGTCGAAAAGGAAACCCGTCGCGCCCCCCTGTCTTTTGGGGATAAATTGGTCTAAAATAACTATTTACTTGGTAAATAGTTAGCCTAGCCAAGACGCCATCTGAGTATCATGCTTGATGAGCACATACTTTTTGCATTCTTGATTCGTTGTATGGTAGATAGGTACCAAAAGGTGCTAGCCTCTTTATGTACATTACACTAGGAGGCCATCTGAGTATTCACTTGATGAGTCTCCCCTCACTCACGCACTTATATGTCACAGGAACTACGTGGGCTTTGATGCCTCCTTGAGGGTACGTAGGCCCTAGGCTTTTATCCTAGGTCAAGCCCTCCCTCTTTCTTTCCTCATTCTCCACCATGATTGTATATATTTTTAAGGCCAAATAATTATAATATTAATTTTTAGGGTAACCGTTTTCAGAAGGGAGAAGAAGGGTGCCTAACACCTTCCCTTCATCTCAATCAAACTCGCGAACCCAACATTTTGCGAAAATTCATTTTATCCCACTTCTGAACTTATTTTTCGTTTTCCCAAATTTTGATTGCCAACTCCTTCCAACGGCTTCTGATGAATTGCCTCAGCCAGCTACTAAGAAGTAGCTTCAATCCTGAGAGCACGCCCGCCGATATGAGAAAGCACCTGATGGTCCATCGGACGGTCGACCAGCTGACGAAGATAGGCAAGATTCAATGGAAAGTCTGTCTCCGTCCGACCACGGAGCACTCCATTAAAAAGCTCCAAAGAAGGGTGCAGAGAGGCCACCCATTCAGCTGAAGAGCTCTCCTTGCGGAGACGCTCGAGTTGCTCGACCGCCAGAAGCATTCTGTACATTCTCTACGCCAGTAGCTCCCCCTGAAGATCAGTAACGTCCGCCACTTTATCTTTAGCCGCTAGCCAGCTGGCAAGGTTCTCATTAGCACGAGCTTCAACGCCCCTCAAAGCCTTGCGAAGAGAATGCAACTCCTGTCGGCACTTCTTAGCGTCCTCCTGGCGGACGGCCAGCTCCTTGCGAGTCTTCTCCAACTCTGAGCGCAGAAGTTTAACTTGAGAATGATGCTCAACTTCAGCCCTAAGACGGGCAACCTCGTGAGTCAAGGACTTAATCTCACGCCCCTGATCCTCACACTCCAACTCTTTCGCGAGCAGCCGCCCGCGCACGTCTGCTAACCTCTTCTTAGAGACCTCCAGAGCTTGGCTCCTAGTGGTCGCAATATTGGAAACCCGGTCCTTGTCGAGACAGGCTTCATCCTGTAGCAAAAGTAAAAGTCAACACACGAGAAGCAAAAGAAAACCTAAGATAGCAAAGTACCAGAATGGGAAGACTTACAACTCGCTTCTCCTACCAAATGCCAGCCTAGTGGAAGTAAACTAACGCCTCGGCCGCCCTGCCGAAGCCCCGAACAGTAAGCATCATGGGGGTAGCATCTAACCCCCTAGCATTCCTCTCTCTCTCATCTCCACAGGAAAGTGCCTGCCCAAAGCCACCAACAAGAAGGGAAGCTCCTCCCTCGATGGCTCGACAGGTTCAAGAGGGCCGACGTCCGACCCCGAAGCAACATCCTTAGTGGCAGCCATTTGACTCACCACTACATTCCCTCCATCAGTGAGGGCCTTGGCCTCCACGGCCACGTCGTCAGCCTCCACAATTTCGGCTGGAGCCCCAGTCATGGACTCATCTGCCAAAACCCAAATCACGTTAGAATCACTAGCAGGTTCCTCAACCAAACTCCTGGCCTTCTTGGCAGCAGGTTGATCAGCCCCATGAGCAGAACTTGGGACCGGAGTACGAGTCGACAAAATCACCTTCATAGGTGATTGACGAACAGGAACAAAGGTAGGAACAACGGCCTTCACCAAAGTCTCCAACCACGCATCCACCTGGTCAGAACTCCGCTAGGCAACCAGTGATGATAACCACGGCCCCGGACCGAAAGGTCGTCTCTTGAACCCTCCTTCTTTACCTTTGGGCACCTCCACCGCAGAAGCCCCCTTTCTCTCCCTCTCTCGGGGACCACCGTCGTTACCTCTCCCATCTTTCCTCCTTTTTTCCTTTGGAGATCCTTTTGCCGGCGGATTTTGTCAGAAGACGACGAAACTGGAAGACGTCCGTCTCTCCCACATCCGATTGGTACCACGGCAGAAGTTTCCGCAACTACCCCTGGAGAAAGATCCTGACCAGATTTCTTCCCCCTACTCTGACCTCCGTCGCGAGTACAGCTTAGGGGAAGAGGAGGAGAAGAAGGAGGAAGGTCTTCCAGATCAGTGAAGTCAAAAGGGAAAAAGCTGTCATCACCAGCCATGGAGAAATCTCAATAAAACAGAGGGCAAAAAAGGAAAGAGGGGTAAGAATCAGAGAAAATAAGGCAAGAAGGCAAGATAACAGAAGACAGCAAGAAGAAGGTAAAACCACAAACTTTCAAACGCTGGATATTTATAAGCAACTCATAGGCGCGAAGATTCAAAAATCTCAGCCCCCTCGTATCCCGCAATGGATAAAAATAATTATCAGGTGCACCCGGCCTAAGTTGCAACCGCCCACCTCAACCGTACACATGGCGTACAGATCAATAGTCCGGAAGTCGGAAGCACAAAGACTGAAAAGCCCATGGGAACCCAAAAGTCGCTCGAAGACACCATAGGGCCTTTTCGAAAATTCTCAACTCAGGCTAATGATGGCAGCTCTCAGAAATGAACCCGCATTAAATGAAGACGAGACGTCGGCAAACCACTCAGGGCCAGCGGATTAAGTCTAACCGTGACACATGGCGTCTGATGTGGCCCGTTCCTTCAGCCAAATAGCTCTCCGCAAAACTCCTTGCCAGTCACTTACTGCGGACGAGCCTATTCAGACAAAAGCGCCTCGAATGACCAAAAGGCCCCTAACTCTTGAATTTCCTCCACCCACCCCTAAGGGGCATTTCAGGAAATCCTCCTCTGAGCATTGATGACCCATCCTCAGCAAGTCGTGTACTTTTTGCAGAGATGGCTCGAAAACTTGCTGAGGAGGTCAAGTAGTCAGCCATTCGAATCAAGACGCGTGGCACCCTCCAAACGTCTCCACCCCCACGGAGTAAAAAAAAAGACAACTTCGCAAATCGGACGACCAGCTCATGATGCCCAAGCTCACTTGTGAACGGACTCTTCTTTACAAAGGCAATAGAAATTCCTAAGTAGCTTACTAACAAAGAACTTAAGTCCACGGGCGGCCGACATCCGTAGACTTGGGAGACTTATGTAGCTACGGAATATTCTGCCTAGGGACACATGGCACTAAGCTTCCAGAAGCCTAGCGGCAGCACACGCTAGCGACACATGGCACCACTTACCTGCTACTTACGTGGCCCTTGCCCACATCCTTCTACGGAGACTCCCACTCAACGAGACGTGGAGACTCCCAAGGCATCGTGGGACGACCCACATCCCACGAGAACGTGGGTCGAGTACGTCCTCCGCACTTAGTATAAATAGACCCTCACCCGGGGGACTAAACAAAATATCCAAGACATCAAAAGTACCTCTGGAGAATGTTACCTATAACCATTCAAGCAGGCACCCTGAGCACTCTCAGACATCCTCTTGCCCATCATCCATCACACATCTCGAGCTCTGCCTGACGCACCGCTAGGTCCAGTCACCGGCAGACACATCTCCGTCCCGGAGCATCTCACCAATAGAGCCCCCAGCAGCTCTTAGAGACTCAAGCTCTCTCACACTAAGGTAACCTCCTAAGAGCCGCTCGCCGGCCTAGAGTACCTTAAGCACGTCTTAGCCGCACACGGCCCAATATAGGTAACCACCTTGCCTAACGGCTCTTATAGACGTCACCATGACGAACTACGTGGACTTTCATCCCTTCCCAAGGGTACGTAGACACCTAGGTTCCTCACCTAAAGACAAGTCCTCCAAGGTTAAGACCCCATTGCGGTCCTTAATTGCAAATTACAATTGTTTGAACCAAAAACAACAATTACAATAACTATATGTAACACCCCTAATTATATTATAATCCATTTTAGTTAATTAATAATATAGATAATTATAATACTATAAAATAGGTGTGTTACTACTTTTTTCTACTTGAGTAAATTTTTAAATTTAACCAAGTCATTATAAAATAATCAATTAGGCTTGGGTTGATACTCTCGGGTCAGTCCTATTTATTACAGTGAAAATTAAACTTAAACTTAAACTTAAATTACAAAACATACGACATAACATGCATAATAAGTTTTTTCCTTAATCATATACATATGCAAGATCCTTGTGATATTAAAGTAAATATAGTTAGTCATTCTTGGGTACCGGAGGCAACAATCCTGCCACTCAAGTTCCCTCCAAAAAGAATTATATTAAATGATTATAATTAGATTAGTCACAAAGTCTCATTAAGCTTATCTATCAAAAGTTCCTATTATGCATGACAAAATAGTTATACTAACGGAGTCCATCTCCAACTACATCAAGCTCCAATCCCAATCAGCCACCTATTCATCTAATGCATGCCAGCAACTATATGAGAATAAATCTCAATAGGTATAGCATTCTAAGTTTAAAAATTTTTGGCATGTACCACCGTACTCTTTACGAAAAATCATAGCATTCTTATTTTTTATAAAATATGAAAAACCGTTAATTATTGGATGTAACATTAGAAACTTTCTTTACCTTATGTTATGCTTTCCCAGCAATGACTAAACCTCATGTGCTGCACTTGCCAAGGTTATACAGATAAGAGGAATAGAGAAAGTCAAGTCACACAGTCAAAACATTTCATTTACAATGAAAACATCTCCTTTAAAGTCATGTATCATGATCAAACATGAAACATCTATGGAACTTAGAGAAACAGTCAAAACTTTTAAGTATGGCAATGCGAATGTCAAACATCAATAGAAAATGAGAGTAATCGGGAGCGCAGCCTAGCAAACAACTCCATGTACTACTACAACACATTATGAATGAAACATTTATCTTCGTGGTAGCTTTCCACAACTTTGTACTATCTGAGGCGTCCCTCAGCCAGATTCGAGTACAACAACTCGATCATCATAACCGATAATCCTCTCCCAAATCAGGACATTTGACCCACATCCTTCATTGGTTCATCTCTCAGGATCACTACCCTAAGGTAGGTCACAGCCGCCTTGACTTATTGGGTTCGTGGGATTCACCGCACCTTGTGGTGTCGATGCCCAGCTCACCCCAATGGTCTAGGTCTAGGCTATGGAATCACCACCCTCTTTGGTGGATAGTCTCTCCGGCATGCTAATCACTAATACAATCACTAAGGTAATGAAGCCTAGGCCATTATTATGGGTAATCTTAAGTACGTGACCCTCTAATTGGCCATGAGAGTTTACTAACTTAGAATTTGCAACCAACACGGATTTAAAAAAAACGATTTAATTGGGCTTTAACTGTGGGACAATCGATGGCCGTCCCATACCAACCACCGGTCATCCAAACATAAGCTTCACTCTCCCTAGAACTACTCCCCCCCCTCATTTCTCAATTTTTCTTTCTCTAATTCCCTTTTTAAAATTCATTGATCTATGTCACCATAATTTTCATCATGTAAATCTTTATTTAGGATGTTTTTTGAGCTTTGAAATGACAGTAAACATGTTTCACGAATTTATGAAGTGTTATACCATCAAAGATTGGTGTTTTTAGAAGAGCATGGTGAACAAACTCAAATCCTAACCTCAAATCTCTAACTCAGCAAAATCTCAACTCAACCAAAAGTTAATATATCCAATAGAAGTGTTTAAAACATCAAGAATGCAAAGTTTGACCCTCCATTGTTCATAGATTCAAAGAATGGAGATGAGAAAAATCATAGATGGAGGAGATTACTAAACTTACCTTTGATGGATCAATATAGATGAAGATGAAGCTTGAGGAGGTCCCTTGAGTGTTGCTCCGACCACCGGTCGCCGGATTCCGGCCACCCTTCACCTTCAACCTTCAAGCCTCCTCCCAAATGCTCTCCCTTCTCTCTAGAACCATAACCCTCAGTTCCTCTCTCTAAAATGTGAACATGGGTGTCTTTGGCGTGATTGATGGTTGGATGGGTGTTTATGAGTGTGCTTATAATATTTTGAGAAAAGTTATAGTTTTTTCCTCATTCAAAAATTTCTTTTTGATTAAGTCCCAATTCCTACCTTCCTTGCCAATTTAATTTCTTATCCATCTAATAAAAATCTTCTTTCACTCCATTCCTCAATTTTTCATGTTTCCCATCAATTTAACTCTTGCTCAACCTTAAAAATATCTTTTTGTTCAAGTCCTCAATTTTCATCTTTCTTATCAATTTAGTCCTTATTCTAAATTTAGTGTAACGATATGCAACTAATGCATCAATCAATGTCACGCAGAAGCATTTAAAGTAAAAATACATCATTACTAACCTTCTCCTTAGTTAATTTAATTTAATTAAATTCTAGAATTATGCGGGTGTTACATTATATATGTAAAATAAGTAATAAATTTGAGATATAAAATAACTATATATGTATAACTATTTACAACTAATTTTATAAAGTCTGTATGTAAAATAAGTAATAAATTTGATATGCATTAAATTCACACTATAATTACTCTATTCACCTTAGAGGATAAAACATAATCTATTGAGATGCAAATTCATAAGAGTTCCAATCTAACAAAACATTATGTTTTAATTTTTATTAAATAAAAAATAGTGTTAAATTTATTTTTTTTAAAAAAAATGGGTAAGTCGTAAGCCACCTGTTCAAACCCGTTTATAAAGTGGGTTAAACGGGCCGAGTTTTTTTTTAAGCTGAGTTTTTATCAAAAGAACTCGTTAAAAATTGCGAGTGAACAGATCCAACCTGCGAGTCAAATCCGTTTTAACAGCTATGATCTACTACAAATTAAAAGTTTTCGTAATTCAATTTATAGATATTGCAGGAAAGAAGTTATATGATTTGTGGAATAGTGTGGAGCCTTTGAATGTTCTACATAATATTTGAGAATATAAAGTGGTTCTTGAATTACAGGTTAATCGTCTATAATATATAAGCAATTTGGGTTGATGGATTTCCTGCAGCACATGTCTATATTTTTGAAAACTCAGACCGATTTGGGCGGGTTGATCCAGAATTCGGTGACCCGGGCACCAAGTCGGTCCGAGTGGTCCCTATGAACCGTTTTACAATTGACACGGGAAGGATCCGAATGGACTCGGATTGATCCGGCGGGTTTTAGACAACCCATGACCCGGTTCTATTTTAATTTTTTTTCAAAAAAGAAAATTTTGAAAAATATATGATCGTTTGATACTAATAATATTTTAATTTTTTAATCAACTAAATTGGCAAGCTTTTGGATTGTTTAAAGTGTTAAAGTGCTTTGAGTTACAACTTAATTGATATGTTGTTTTTTATTTAAATTTCATGTATGTGGGATCAAGTTAAGTGTTTAAGACTTATTATGTGTTATTATTTGTATATTTTAGACTTATTATATTCAATTTCAGCTTTGAATTTGAATTATAATAACTTATTATATGTTTTTCATATTTATTTGGTTAATATATACATAGGTATATATTTTTTAAAATTTTGACCAGACTAATCAATTTTTTCTTGACCCGTCAGTTGAACTAATGACCTAAATTCTTGACTAGATTAATAACCGGTCCGAGTTTTTAAACATTGCCCTAAAGTGAGTAAAATTTGGTTGTATTGAAAGGACAAATTAAATAGAAGTTATGACTATTGACTGGTCGGTGAGGTCACATTACTCAAATTAATTACAAATCTAATTAGATTATTAGAAGGTCGTTTTCTTTGAATGTGTTACTTTCAAATAGTTTCACTTTATCAAATCTAAAAGAAAGCATGTTTTTCAGTGCTCCCACAGTGAAATGGTTATGCACACTGTGTACACCAATTCCTCCATAGCTCTCACACAGTCACACCTTGTAAACATATTCAAAATATTTTGTATGCGTGCATGTGGATATATATATATATATATATAATTCTCACATAACACAAATGCAATAAGAGAGCACGCAGGGAGGGACTAAGGGAGTGGTGAGATATTCTCAAACATCGCTTTATCAAAGTGGTTCAGTGCCTTTTTCTTCAATTTAGGGAAAAACAGCCAAAGAATTTCTTTGTGATTATGATGAGGAGAGGAGGTATTTGTAGTCTTTTTATATTTTTATTCATATAAACATTTAATTAATTCTGCTCGATCTTCAAATTAAACTTTCTATAAAATACATTATATATATACTCCATTAAAGCAAAGGCCAACTGTGAGAGAGAGAGAGAGAGAGAGAGAGAATGAAGGCGCAAATAGTAGAATAGTTTGGTGTTAGCTTTTGTTTTGGGACCACGTGCCTCTTCTCTTTCTTCTCCGCCTTTTAATGCAGCCCTTCTCGTTTTGTCTCTGCCCTTTGCATTTGGATTTTTTTAATATGTGATTAATTAATTAATTATTCAAGAACAAAGTCAACAAACACATATTGGTTTAATTGGTGAATTTATTTGGACGAAATGGAAATGAGAATAGGAAAAAAAGTGGGAAATAGAATGAAATTATTATGTTTGATATAAAATAAAATGAAGATAATAGAATGGAATAAAAGTTATGTAAAATGACAATTACATCATTCATTAAAAGTTCCATAAATATCTTAATCTGACCTTGATTACATTAATTTAAATTGCTTGTGCAAGACTATGTTTAGGATCCTTGATTGCAGGAATTTGCTTTTAAGGAAGCAAGGTTAACGAGCATTAACCAGAGGCAAAACGAGCATTGACCAAGAAGCCAAATGAGGAAACTTCTTGATTTCTGATTTGAGTCATGCAAGATTTCTATATCACGAGAAGGAATAAAAGTTCAATTGTATCATACCATTGAAGTTCAGTACATCCCTCCAATCATATAGAGTCATTTGTTAATATTAATATAAATTCAAATTAATAAGAACTGACCTGGAATGGTTTAGGAACCAACTGATTGGAGGGATGTACTGAAACTCAGTACTACCATACCAGCAAACATTTACTCCACGAGAAGATGTGAATTGATATCTTGCAATTAATGGAAATCAAGATAATCTCTTTATTCTCTACAAGGGTCAAACGTACATTAACCAGAAAGGCTAATAAATCATAATTATTCGTCCAATATGGAATCATGGTCAAATCATATCTCAATCAAGTTCCAGCCATAAAAGATTATTGTTGCACATTCTGTTAAATATTATTATAAAATTACTTAATATATATTTTATATATTTGTAATCACATAATGGATGCATCAATGTAAATAAAATGACGTTAGAAGCTTTTGATATGCAAATAATGTTAATTAATCATTGCTTCAATACAAAGAGACGTTGGCTGCAGTTTTTTCTTTTTCAATTACGTTGCAGCTCAACGGATTGATATATTGATATCAAATAATGACATTTATTTGTGTTAACGTTGGGCATCCAGAATTTTACCTATAAATATGTGGGTTTACTTGGTTCATAGAAGCACATAGAGAAAAGATAAGAAAACACTAATATCATTTGGGTCGAGAAAAGGTGTGGGTGTTCTTGAGTCCTGTCTACTTCTTTGTGTAGAAGTTGTAGACTTAAAAAGGTGGGTGTTTGGCCATTGTATCCTAGACGTGACGCGCTTGGGTACCACTACACCGGGGTTATAGAATATAATTCTACATGTGGAGAGCGTGAATTACTTTAAAGATAACGAGATACCCGTGCCTCGGTCAAATACCACGTATTTATTTTCTAATTATATTTATCTCTTATCTCTATTATTTCTATTATTCTTCTTATTTTTTGCTTGTAGCCCCAACAAGTTTAAGGTAATTCATCACTATCATGGAGGCTACAACTGAAAATAAGAATGGAGTGGGTGATCTTAACAAACCCTTTCGCTTCAAAGGTGTTCACTTCAAGAGGTGGAAAGGGAAGGTTTTATTTTATTTAAATATTTTAAAAGTATCTTATGTACTCATGAAAAAGAATCCAAAAAAGACTCCTATTGATTCCATGAATGATACTGAAAAGAAAGATCATGCTGAAAAAGTAGAAAAATGGGAACGAGATGAATATAATTGTCGCTACTATTTACTTAATTGTTTGGCTGATGAATTTTATGATTATTATGAGAAATCATATGAAGCTGCCAAAAAGATATGGAAGGCCTTGCAGAAAAAATATGATACTGAGGAAGCTGGTGCAAAGAAATATGCTGCAAGTCGCTTCTTTCGCTTTCAAATGGTAGATGACAAGTCTATGGTGGAGCAAACTCAAGAATTCCAAATGTTGGCTCATGAGGTGCGGTTCGAAGGGATACAAATTGAAGACAACCTCATTGTGGCTGGGATCATTGACAAGCTACCCCAATCATGGAAGGAGTTTCAAAAATCTCTTCCTCACAAGCAATAGGAGACAAGCCTAGAAAGTTTCATCACAAGAATTCGAGTAGAAGAGGAGGCTAGGAGTCAAGATCTTCTCATGACTCAAAATGGGAATGGAAATTCTAACCCCAAGGTAAATGCTCTTGGAACCAATGACTCTTTGCCTCAAGGTAATAATTTGAAGCAAAATGCTCAATTGAAACCCAAAATAATTCCACCCAAAAGTTTCAATTCTCTTGCTATGTTTGTGGTAAAAAAGGACATATGACAAAGAATTGTAGACATCGTAATAAGGGTAATGCACCACAAGCCAACAATAATGTTGAGGAGCCCTCAGTGGCTATGATAACTGAAATAAATATTGTTGGTGAATCAAATGGTTGGTGGGTAGATTCTGGAGTCACTAGACATGTTTGTTATGATAAAGATTGTTTCAAGGTTTATACACCTTATGAAAAACCTAGAGACATCATGCTTGGTGACTCCCACACTACTCAAATTTTGGGTGAATGAGATGTAGAATTGAATTTTACTTCTGTGCGTACTCTCACTCTCAAGGATGTTCTTTACACTCCTAAGATGAGAAAGAATCTCATATCTGTCTTTCTACTTAATAAAGCTGGGTTTAAACAAACTATTGAGTCTGACCAATATATATTTTTACCAAGGGTGGGAACTTTGTAGGCAAAGGGTATTCTTGTGATGGAATGTTTAAATCAAATCTTGATATGAATAAAATGTCTTCAAGTTCTGTTTATTTGACTTCTTCTATTAATTTTTGGCATGAATTTTTATGTTACATAAATGGTAAATATGTGAAAAGAACGAGTAATTCAGGATTAATACCTAATATTGATGATAAATTTGAAAAATGTGAATTTTGTAGCATGTCAAAAATTAAAAAAAGACCTCATCTAGGTGTTGTGAGAAATTATGAAATATTAGATTTAATTCATACTAATATTTGTGAATTTGATGGTCATTTAACTCGTGGTGGAAATAGATATTTCATAACTTTTATTGATGACTTTTCTAAATATACATATGTATATTTGATGAAACACAAAAGTGAGGGTTTTGAAAAATTAAAAATATTTTTAAATGAAGTTGAAAATCAATTTGACAAGAAAATTAAACGTTGTCGTAGTGATAGATGAGGTGAATATGATTCAAATGAGTTGAATAATTTTATTAAAAATTTGGGAATTGTTCATGAAATAACACCTCCTTACTCACCTGCTTCTAATGGAGTAGCTGAACGTAAAAATAAAACGTTAATTAACTTGACAAATTCTATGTTATGCATTCTGGCATTTCTTTGAATTTTTGGGGTGAAGCTGTATTAACTGCTTGTTTTGTGTTAAATCGTGTTCCTCATAAGTAGATAAAACTCCTTTTGAATTATGGAAAAATTATAAACCAAGTTTAAATTTTTTAAGAGTATGGAGATGTTTGGCATATGTAAAACATGTAGACCCAAAAAAATCTAAATTAGGTCCTCAAGCTTCCACATGTGTTTTTGTTGGCTATTCTTTAAATAGCATAACTTATAGATTTTTTGACTTAGATAATAAAATAATTATTGAATCAAGTGATGCTATATTTCATGAAAATAAATTTCCTTATAAACTGAGAAATAGTGGGGGTCAAAAAATTATAAAAACAAATATTTCTATTCCAAGTTCTTCTTATCAAGAAAATAATATTGAAACTGAAATAAACCAAGAAGGAGTAAGAGAGCTAGAATAGAAAAAGATTTTGGCCCAGATTTTCTAGTTTATAATGTTGAAGATAATCCTTTGTCTTTAAAAGAGGCTTTAGCATCACCTGACTAAATTTTTTGGAAGGAAGCTATACAAGATGAAATGGAATCACTTATTTCTAATAAAACTTGGAAATTGTGTGATTTACCTAATGGATGTAAAGCAATTGGTTGTAAATGGGTTATTCGTAAGAAGTTAAAACCTGATGGTTCTATTGATAAATATAAAGCTAGACTTGTAGCAAAGAGTTATACTCAAAGAGACGATTTAGATTTTTTTTATACTTTTTCTCCAGTTGCTAGAATTACATCTATTAGATTTCTGATTGCTATTGTTGCTATCCATGATTTATTTATTAATCAGATGGATGTAAAAACTGCTTTTGTAAATGGTGATTTAGATGAAGAAATATACATGGAGCAACCAGAAGGTTTTGTTATAGAGGGACAAGAAAATAAAATTTGTAAATTAACAAAATCTTTATATAGTTTAAAACAAGCTCCTAAGCAATGGCATGAAAACTTTGATATGTGCATGCTTGAAAATGGTTTTAAGTCTAGTGAATGTGATAAATGCATATATCATAAATCTGTTGAGAATGATCATGTGATTATTAGCTTGTATGTAGATGATTTATTAATTTTTGGTACAAGCTTAGATGTGATTAAAAATACTAAAAATTTGCTTTGTGAAAATTTTAGTATGAATGATCTTGGTAATGCTAGTGTCATACATGGTATGAAAATTACAAGAATGAATTATGGAATTTTTCTTGATCTATCTCATTATGGTTTGTTCTATAAGAAATATCTAGCTGTGTTAGAAGGATATTCTGACGCTAATTGGAATACATTATTAGGAGACTCTCTTTAACCTGAAGGATTCTTCTCTAGTGCTGGTGAACATTTAGTTTGCAAGCTTAAGAAATCTATATATATGGACTCAAACAAGCCTCCCGTCAATGGTATCTTAAGTTCCATGAGGTTATCTCTTCATTTGGATTTGTGGAGAATGTCATGGATCAATGTATATACCAAAAGGTCAGTGGGAGTAAAATTTGTTTTCTTGTACTATATGTGGATGACATTTTACTTACAACTAATGACAAGGGGTTGTTATATGAGGTGAAAAAATTTCTCTCTAAGAAATTTGATATGAAAGATATGGGTGAGGCATCTTATGTCATTGGTATTAAGATCCATAGAGATAGAACTCAATGTATTTTGGGTTTGTCACAAGAGACCTATATTTATAAAGTATTAGAGAGATTTCGGATGAAAGACTGTTCACCAAGTATAACACCTATTGTGAAAGGTGATAGGTTTAATTTGAACCAATGCCCAAGGAATGATCTAGAAGGGGAACAAATGTCTAACATTCCATATGCTTCAGCTATTAGAAGTCTTATGTATGCTCAGGTTTGTATAAGGCCTTCTCGCCTCACCCATGGGCGAGGGTTCGAATCCCCCTGAAGCCATCCAAAATCCTGCTTTGGTGGGCATCCCTCCTCAGGGAGATCCCCTGACACCCAAGGGCTAGTTGAGTAGCTGCGACTGGGTAAAACTGCTTGCGGTTTAGGCCTGTGCAGTAATCCTTTGGGTTGGGCCTCTGTTGGTCTCCCCAACATGCCACTGGCGCCCTGCCCGGTAGTACTTGGGAGTGCCTTCCCTTACTACCATCTTTACGCACCAAAAAAAAAAGGTTTGTACAAGGCCTGACATAACATTTGCAGTTGGAATGTTAGGTAGATATCAGAGTAATCCAAGAATGGATCATTGGAGAGCTGCGAAGAAGGTTATGAGGTATCTCAAAGGTACCAAAGATTACATGCTAATGTACAAGCGAACTGAGAATCTTGAGGTGGTTGGTTACTCAGATTCAGATTTTGCCGATTGCATTGACTCACGGAAATCAACTTCTGGTTATATATTTATGCTTGCCGGTGGAGCCGTATCTTTGAGAAGTACAAAGCAGTCCTTAACTACTACTTCTACCACGGAGGCTGAGTTCGTATCTTGTTTTGAGGCAACATCGCATGGTGTGTGGCTGAAGAGCTTTATTTCTGAGCTTAGAATCATGGATTGATCTCAAGACCATTAAGAATATATTGTGACAACTCAGCAGCAGTTTTTCTGGCTAAGAACAACAAAAGTGGAAGTCGAAGCAAACATATCGACATAAAGTACTTAGCCGTTAGAGAACGTGTCAAGGAAAATAAAGTTACCATTGAACACATAAGCACTGAGTTGATGATTGTTGATCCTTTAACAAAGGGCATGCCACCAACAAAGTTTAAGGATCATGTAGCTAAAATGGGACTTGGTTCAACATTGAGTATATGATTGTTGTACTAGGTAATAAAAAACTCTTATTTATTTTTATTTGAGTTGTTTTTCTCATTTTGTGTGCACATTTATATTTAGAGAATAAACAACATTAAGAGGACCTAGAATAGGCATATGGCTTATTCATTAAGTTTTGGAAAGGTTGAGAAAGTAACATGCATCGTAATACATGGAAGGTAATACTCACTTATAGAGGACTTACCGCTATGATTCGTGCATCTAACTTTTTCTCTTTTGGAATGTGTATAGCAAAGGATATTGAGATTATTAAGTGATATGAACCAAGTGGGAGAATGTCGGTTTCTTTTCCATTAATCTTGATTTAGTGATCCATTTTCAGTTTCAAATTCTTGCATTCATCACCATTCAAACACATTCATACCCAATCAATTCCTTTCATTATGTATTAATCACCATTGATGGAATGGTGCCTCAATTCCTACTATAAATATGGATCCCTAGGTCCAGTTTCTACACACCACAATCTACAGAACTCGCACCATCTGAGAGTGAGGAACTAGGACCTAGAAGCATTAATATTTCAGCTCTTAGTTTTTCTTCTTGTTTCTTTTAATTTTCGATTTGAGGCAATGGCTGGAGGTATAACGTTTCCGCATTATTTCTTTCACTCTAGACATTCTAACATGTCATATTTTAGTGATAAAGCTTACATCTTAAGCCCATAGAATTAAAAGCAACATATGAGGATACCCTACCAAGTGTTCAGTGACCCTAATAACTTGGTTCAAAGGGAAAAATGAATCATAGAGTAGTTGTGGAATAAATGCACATTTATAAGAGTCTTTAAAACTCTTAAACTCATCCCTATGGTGTAAGTGCATTTCCTGCAATGTATATGTGAGGTTGAGTTTATAAACTCTTAATGAGATCTTTTAAGAGTGGGGTGTCTTAATTGCAGGAGCACCCTTCACAGAGTTCACCTATTTGAATGTGACGGAGTGGGGCCGCTCCTAAGAGAATATAAAAGGGCATATATTCTTGAAACACATTCAAGAAACAGGATGCGCACAAAGGCCGCATAATGTGCGGGCTAGGGCTCATAAATTGCACCTGAGTTATTATGTGCAAGATATGTATCTTGTCTCCCCTAACCAGTCATAGTTCAAGGCGAATACCACTATTGGCTCTGGATCAAGATATGTATTTTTACTAAATATAGATTCAAGGCAATTCCATCTATATTATGCATAATAATCTATCTCTATCCAAATAAATATTTAATGTGAGATAATTTATAATAATAAGTGGGGGATTGTTAAATATTATTATAAATTTACTTAATATATATTTTATATATTTATAATCACATAATGGATGCATCAATGTAAATAAAATAACGTTAGAACCTTTTGATATGCAAATAATGTTAATTAATTATTGCTTCAATACAAAGAGACGTTGGCTGCAGTTTTTTATTTTTCAATTACATTGCAGCTCAACGGATTGATATATTGATATCAAATAATGACATTTATTTGTGTTAACGTTGGGCATCTAGAATTTTACCTATAAATATGTGGGTTTACTTGGTTCATTGAAGCACACAGAGAAAAGATAAGAAAACACTAATATCATTTGGGTGGAGAAAAGGTGTGGGTGTTCTTGAGTCCTGTCTACTTCTTTGTGTAGAAGTTATAGACTTAAAAAAGTGAGTGTTTGGTCGTTGTATCCTGGACGTGACGCGCTTGAATACTACTACACCGGGGTTATAGAATATAATTCTACCCTTGGAGAGCGTGAATTACCTTAAAGATAACGAGATATCCGTGCCTCGGTCAAATACCACGTATTTATTTTCTAATTATATTTATCTCTTATCTCTATTATTTCTATTATTCTTCTTATTTTTTGCTTGTAGCCCCAACACATTCAAACTCAATATCTATGAAGAATAAATGCATATTCACTGCTTTAATGAATTGATTTTGACCTCCTTGAATTCGGGTGAATGAGCATCTAAAAAAATATCAGTCTCAAAATCTCAATCAATGTCAAATCTTTGAAGGCAACATTTTTTGAAGGATAGCAACGAGCATTAAAGGGAATAATTCTCAAGAGATAGACATTCTTGATTGAAGATTCAATTACAAGAATTTAGAGTCTATAAATACTTGCTCTATCCTCTCCTCAAGACTAAAGTGGTGGAGCACAATGCTTTCAATTCTTTTGGGTTTTCTATTTGTGCTTAAATGTTATATTTGTTTTTGGTGAGTAGAGTGGAATACCCATTAGTTCTATTCTTTATCTCCTCCTCATTTGTCTAGGTGTCTGGTCTAGAATCTAGAGTTGAAGGGTTTATGTATTAGCCAGTAGGTTACTGATTTGTTAAATTCTGAGTTTCATGTAATATCATGGGTTGTAAAAACATATGTTGAGCCTTCACGAGGGTTACCTAGTTTAAGCATCAAAACTTATGAGTTAAGCCCTAGAGTAAGGTTAGTGTATATTTAGTGATATCTCAAGTCAATAGATCAGTAGGTTACTGGTCGAGGTTAATAGTTGTGGAATTTGTGGTTAATTACTGAGTGGTGTAAAAGCATATGTGCTGCGCCTTCTTGGGTTGCCTAGTGGTGACATAAAAACTTGTGAGTTGAGCCTGTGTTGTGAAGGTTACCCAGTTGTAACTATGACTTCACAAACTAGATGAAGCCTCTCTTGCTCGTTTATTGAGTGAGAGAGAGAGAGGACGTAAGATATTTGATCCAAACCTCTCTCTATAATAAATTCTTGTATGATTTACTTTAATTTACTGCTTTTAACATTAACCTAATATTTTTGAAAATTATCATTAATTAACCTAATATTTTCAAAAACTATCATTAACCTGTGATTTATCATTAACCTGTGATTTATCATTAACCCGACATAAGAAGACACTTTTTGAAAATTATGTGTGTCAGCTTTTCAAATAAGCTCAGTATATACTATAATGTTTTTTAACAAACCAATATTGTACATAAATAAATTATAATATTATATGTATATATATCGATTATTAATTTTTTACAATCATAAAATATTCTTGTACATAAATAAATTATGTTATAAATTTTTTAACTTTGATTTTACGTTTTTGTCATATCATATAATATTTTTAGTAACTTTTATATTTATTTAGACTTAAATACGGTAAATATTATATTATATATTAACTATTGTCTTTATATATCAAAGGAAAGCATTGGCCCAGTGAGCAGTGGTAACAAGAATTTGCAAGCTATTTGGGAGGTCATTGAGATGTCTTCCATTCTTTGCATAGCCATTTCAACAATTAATTTTGCTGAAAGGATGACTCATCCGGTTCTCACAAAATCGGTTCGGGTCAAGCGGTTTTCTCAGGTCTAATCAATTCTAATCAGTCCAAAACGGTTAGATAAAGAAAACGATTCAAATGTAGTGACTAGACCGGACATGTGGCCAATTCCCGGTCCAATCAATTGAACCGGCCGATCCGGTTCGGTTTTCAAAACATTGATACAGACATTTTTAATCCATCGAACCAACAAAATCAGAGAAAAAGATTAGAGAAGAAGTGAGATATAGGTCTGACGGCTTCCAGCAGATGGAGCTTTTAGGTGAGACAACTTCTCGAGGTTCTGAGAGTGAACAAGACGGATCTCAGCTGCTAGGAGTAAAGGTCGAATAAAAGCTGAGAGTGAAGATGTTTTGATATATAATTTAAGGGTATTTCATTCTTTTCTCAAGTTTTACTTTACTAAACTTTTCCTCTCATTTTTTCGTCCAGACATATTTTTCCCTCTTTATAATTATACCTAAACTTTACATTCCCTCCCAAACATTTTACATATAAACCCTTTTATATAGCAAAAATTTAAACCAAACGGAGCCTTAGCATTCCTAGCAATAAAACAATCTCTCATATGATCAGGGTTTAGTCAAAGGATAATCAAATATAAGAATATCACTAGTCACTCCTATTAATCTCACACTCTCTCTTGTATTTTGCGTTTCACTTTTTTATAATATATATATATATATATATATATATATATATAAATATAATAATTAATGAAAATCTTAGTAATTAAAATAATTAATTATTTTATTAAATTGAGTAAAAAATCATTTTAACTTAAAGTATGTTTGTCTTCAGAATTTTATTTTTACTATTATTTAATTAAATATAGAAATATTAATTTGATATTTTTTATCAAAGGGTAACATTGTCATTTTATTTCAATTTAATTCCTTTTCCACTAGGACTAATCAAATTACCCAGATCCAATGGGTGATGACACTTAAAATAGACATACTAACAAGTGTCATTTTGCTTAATATTATTAATAATAATTAGGAATATTACAGTAAAAGATGCTAATATGTGTACATAGGTGTTAATATTAGGAAAGTGATAAAAAAAGGGTTTTAACACATATTTTGTGATAAAACCATGTTTATAATTATTTATAAGCCAAATTACTCTTTTGGTCTTCAACGTTTACACGAAGTTTAATATTGGTCCTCAACGTTTCAAAAAGTTATTTTAGGTCCTCAATGTTTTTTTTTGTCAAAATTAGTCCTCTAGGGTAACATCCGTTTGGTTTTGCCATTAAATGTTGACGTGGAAGGCTTATGTGGTACACATTCTCTCCTACGTGTCATATTTAAATGACATGGCACCCTCTCTCACTCAAACTCAACAAAACGACGTCGTCTTAATTCATTTAAATGTTCTGTAATGAATCAAAACAGCTACTCTGACAGTGATTGAGGTGGTTGTATTGACGATTCCAGAAGCACTTATGGATATCTATTCTCCTTGGTGAAAGTTTTTTCAATTGGAGCTCAAGAAAGCAAGAAACTGTAGTTGAGAAGCAGAGTATATTGTTGCTGCCTCTATTGTGAATCAGGCTCTTTGGCTAAGGAAAATGCTAAAACAACTGGGAAATGAACAAAAAGAAGCCACCAAGATCATGTGTGACAATATTTCAGCTGTTTCAATCCCAAAAAATCCAATGTTTAATGGTGAACCAAGCACATCAAGATCAAGTTTCATTTTGTTAGAAAAGTTCAACAATCTAATGAAGTGTTGCTTGTTCATTGCTCATCTGAGAACCAATTAGCTGACATCTTCACCAAGTCACTGTCAAAGGAAAGGTTTGAAGATCTAAGAGAAGGAATGCCGCGTTTGTTACAAAAATGCCAAAGAAGAGTGTTACACAGATGGCAATTTAGTTTAGATTTATTACTTTTAAAATTATTTGCTTTAATTCATATTTATTATTATTTAAATTGTTTGCGCCAATTTCCTATTTTTAAGCAAGTGGTTGCGTTAGTTTCTAATTTTAAAATCAGCAGATATTTTTTTGTATTATGTTTTTATCCACTAAGTGGGCAGGACATGGGTAGAGTGTTTGTTATAATCTTTTTGTATAAAACCTCAGTGTGCATCCTGAATAAGATATCGCAATTTTCAATCTTCTGAATTCTCTTTCTCTATTTTTTAAATTCTTCACAGTATAACAAATATAACTATATTATTCTATTTTAATTCCTTCAAAATAAATCTATCATTCGATCGAGCCTTGAGTGATAGACTGACAGCATATGATGTGAGTGTAAGAAAACACTAGGATACAAGAATAACAATGACGTCCATGATTTGAATATAATGTTATTCTAATTATTTTAGTAACAATTATGGGCTTTGATAACAGTTATTAAAAACTGTTTTTTCTTTTTTAAAAATAAAAGAATAAAAAATTCGTTTAATAACTTGTTTTTGTATAATTGTTCTTAAAAACAAAAAAAAAATTTGTTTTTTTAAAAATAAATAAAAGTTATTTTGTACTCTTGCTTTTTAGTTTTTTTAAATATGGAGATCAAAAAATAAATTGACAAAATATCTACAGTATTATTTAGCTAAATTACATATATAATAGACAAAAATATATTTTTTATGTCCCTAAACTTCTCCAATTTTTAATTTGGTCCCAAAACGTTTTTCTTTAACTTCGTCCCAAGAAATTTTGAATTAATCAAACAAGTTTTTTTTTTTTTGTTCTTTAAAACGTATTTCCAAAAACTGTTTTTAAAAACACAAAATAAAAATAGTTGTCAAGCCCTAAATCTTTGAAGTCTAACTTGAGTAACTTCAGAAAATATTGAATGGACCTGTACGGCTGTACCTTTGTTTTTTTTAAAAAAAATGGACCTGCATCAGCACCGTATTGAACAAGATAAAAGAAGCTTTTACAGAGAACAATGTCCATAAGTCAAATTATTCAATAAAATCTTAACACCAAAAACATTATTTAAGTAAGATAAGTAAACCAATTTAATTATAAAGAGACAAGACAATGTGTTAGACATATTTTACAACAAAACCTTACCCAACTTATATATTTATTCATAATTAAATGACTTAATTTTTTTGTGTACATCTACCTAAAAATCTTTCCACTCCTTCCCTTTCTCTTTTATCAAATTTGAATTCATCTTCTAATTGTCAAACAAGGATATATTTCCACATTATTAACAAAAGATCATACAAGGAGATATAACTGGGTCAGACCTTGATTATATTAAAAATGTCGTTCTTAGAGAGCAGATAGCGGTGGTTAACTTACTGATACAAGCTACTTCAAATAAATTTCAGTTACTACAGAAATCAAAGATTAAATAAATCACCATGGTTCCCAAAAATCTTCCCCAAACCTATGCAACTGGACATTACATATCGCATAATACCAATTCCAGGGAAGGAGTCAAGGCTTCCTTTGTTTTCAGGTACACTATATAACCTAGCTGACGTGAAAAAGGACAAGAAAAGAAAAAATCCTAGACCCCTCTTTTCTCTCAAAGAAACAGAGAACAAGGATGAGTTTACCAGAAAGTTCAACCAACGCAGCTACTCGCATTTGATGGACTTGTATATATGACGCACAAAGAGCAGTGAGGCACGGAAACCAACGGTTCCAAGCATGAGAAAGAAGCCATAGCAGATGCAGGCCATGTATCCAAAGAAGAATGAAGTTTGCATAAAACCGGACATATCGGATCGTGCATAGTAGTAATACAAGCAGTAACCATAGATAAATAAGCCAGTTGATCCACCACAAAGGAAAGACCTATTGTAACGCAAAATATCAGTAATAAAATAAGAGAATTCAACATGCTTCGGAACTTTAAAAGATACAGAGTAATTCGTACTTGCATATAATTGTTCAAAATTTACAAAAGGAAAAACCAATCGTTATTGGTTAAAATTTTGGCCAATTTGTTATTAAAAAAGAATGTCATGGCTGGTCCATTGAAACAATTAGCTGCGAGTATTCTTGTACCAAGATTTTGGAGCTCATCAATTAAAGGACCCAAACAAATGAATATAGTGGGCTAGAATGGCATAACCAAAAGTGTTGTTGGTCAAACCCAAACATCCAATGGCCATAGAATCCATGATTCCAGAACAATTCACATAAATCAACAGTGCGAATATTTAAGACACAAATATCTGCAACTCAATGTAAGTTGCAATCAATTTATAAAGTCAACAACTGTTCTTAAAGTAACAGGTAAATATTCTCAGGTTTTTATTGTCAAACCTCTGTAAAATACTGATGGATATTTTTTTTGATAATAAATACTGATGGATATGGCATTACTAGAACTAAGGCAGAGACACATAGTAACACAAATTAATAGTAATATAGGACCCTACAAATTTCTTTTCTAGAATATATATATCATCCAAGAGATACATCCTGCTCAGTAAGATCTAGTGTCTAGACCAATAAGATGTATAAATGCAACCTAAATTGCATATGGAAGATTCATTCTTAAAGTACACCACATGCCTTTAATCCTTTACCCTCTTTTGTTTCTAGCTTTTCACCATTTCCTTCAACCTAAACTACAGAGTCACGGATCATATCGAAAGTACTAGAGCTAATGGCTCAAGTATATACAAATGTAGTGAAAATTTGATACATAAGTTATGTAAACTCTATTAAAGTAAAAGGTAATGCAAAATATGCAAACATACCTCCACCACCATTCATGATCTTCAGCAGCAAGTTGAAAGTAAGTCAAGGCCACAGTGATGAAAGCAGTGACAATCAACAGAATGATAAAGACAATGAAAAGTATGCTGTAGATGGTATAAATCCTGTGGCCCCAAACACTAGCAAAAATGTAGTACAACTCTATGTAAATGGCACTGAAAGGGAGAAATCCAGCCATTGCCATCTGGGGAAGGGTACTCCTATACCAAGGCAGAGGAGGAACTTCTCGGGGATACTTTGTAGTGCGGCAAGGTGCTTGAAACTCAGCTTTGCTATTTTTACCTGCAATACCACCCAGTACAAGTAATGGTGATGTTACCAAAGACCATATAAGGACAATCACCAGAATTGTGCCAAAAGGAAGAGCTGCAGTTGCACTATAAGCTATTGCGACTGTGTTAAGGAAGCAGAACATGAGGAACAGAGGCCCACAAAAGAGGCATCCTGTCAGCAGTAGGTTTCTCACCTATCAAAAAAGGGAACAAAAAATGTATAAGCCATTTCATATCACAGCTGTATATTAGCAGTCACCAATAACAGAGCAATAAACAATGAAAAGAATTCATATGTACCCAATTGGTCCCTTCAAGTTGAATATAGAAGGAAGTAGCAGTGTAGCCTGCAATGCCTGATGTGAGAGCGTATATAACCACCAGTGCAGTAAACAAAGCTCCTCGGTTATATGGATAAAATACACCAACCAGTGCAAGCATAAATATGAAGACGGTGCTGCAGAAGTATACAAAATTATGATAATAGAATATGACATCTGGGAAAGTGTATAATTTCATTTTAAAACAAAACCCTTATAATTCAACCAAGGAGGGACAGAGAGAGGAAGGAAACAGAAGAGGATACTTACAGAGTGAATAACTGAGTACCAGAACCAAGCGCTGCCGCAAACAGAGATTTGTGCTTTGGAAACCGGAAAACATCACCATGAATGTACTTCCAACCCGTCTCCTCTTGATCATCAACTGCTTCCTCATCTTGTGCATATCTGGAGAAAGATTGCAGCAAATAAGAATAATAAGAACAACACGTTGCTGTAGGTAAATTAGATTAACATCGGTGTTACATGTACAAGTAAGTCTTACTTCATGAAATCATTCTTCAAAACTCGCATAAGAATGGTTGCCAGAAAACCAGTCAAAAGAAGAACTGTTACACAGGAGTTTATGATTGAGAACCAGTGAATTTCTAAGTGATGAGGCAAAGAAGAAGACTGAGAGTACTTTTCCATTCTCTTCTCAAAAGGAGTCTCAGTTTCTTTCCATTTTACTGTGTACATGAACTCAGCATCAACATCCTTGTCTTCAGTCAGATCTACCACAGAATGAGGATCCATCCGGGCACTGATTTCAATCACACGATCTTTGTTGTAAAGAACATCAAACTGAATGTGCTTGTAAAGGAAATACTTGTACTCGCTAGGGTCAGCTTTGTTTTCTTTGTCAACTTTCCCAATAAATCCCCAAATTGGCAGGTCATCATAATACATTTGGAAGTAATAGTCCTTTTTCACTGCTTCTCGGAACCGAGCAACTTCCTCCTTTGTGAGCTTCCTCCTGCATACAACCTCAGAGTCTTTCTCCCGTTTGAAACCAAGACTATAAGGGGCACTCACTAGGCGATCTCCATTCAAGACCTCACCAAGAGCTTCGCTCTTCTCTTTCTCATGACCTGACATGTAGAAGAACTCATTCATTTTGAAATAAAATAAATTAAGAACCCCACTAATCATAATTATTTACAAGTAAGGAAAAAACATTAAGAAAACTATAAACCATTGTTTTCTTTGTACAGATGGTTCCTACATTGCACTTGTATTAAAACAGAAAAAAAAAAAAAACACGTAGCCAGTTGTTTGAATAGATTAGAAAAACAGCTCAGCGCTCTCTCCATTTGTAACATATTTTCTTCAAACCTTAAGCATCCTGAGTGATCAGTTCATATATAAAAACAGAGAAATCACACAAAAAAACACTAAAACAGTAAATAAACGAACGTATTATGCAGGTCACTGTCCACAAAGATGAAAGATTGGATTAAGATACTGACCTGTTGAGCAGAAGGGAAGATCATAATATCGATACGTTTCACTGGAATCAAACAAAAAAGAAAAAAAGGATGATTATAGAATTATACCCTGCCTCATTACTCCTGCCAAACTATAAAAACGGAATTATAACGACCTCATACGTACTTGTTATGTCCCTATGTCATACTAATCATATGTAAACAAAATAACTAGGACGTAATATGAATTTCAAAGAAGGAAAGGGGAAAAAAAAAAGGAATCAGATTTTGAACATAAACCACCAACTAAACCGTTCCCATAACAGTAACCGAAGCCGCTTAAAAATCCAGATTCTCGAACAATATTAACGACATGTTTAACTATATAATTGATTTACCACCCAGAAAGCATTTAACTCTGCGTTCCAATTATTTTTTTTCTCATCAAAATACAGAACAAGCCACAAAAGGAGTTCATCCAAACAGGGCCTTGCTTAATCAAATCTCAGCGAGTCAGATCCAACGCAGATCCGCGAAACCAAGAAAGCAACAAAAATATTCAATTGTGAAACTGATGAGAAGAAAAGGGAATTTGGATAAATATTGACCTTGGGTTGTGAAATGGACCGACTTTGTTGGCGTAAAGAGGAACGGAATCTCCATCCTTGTAACGATGATCGGAGGCGTCGGATCTCACATGAATTCCATAGCAGGCGATCAAAATCGCCAGAACGAGAAGCATCGAAGAAGACCTCTCCATTTCACGATGCACTTACCCCTCCACTCTCTCCTCTCAGATAACAAAGAGAACCAGTAGATTTATGAGGTCAATGAGAAATTATGTATAAATATATAAATATAAATATATAGCAAGCAATGAAGTAACCTCTATCCTTTATTTTAAATTATTTTGGGAAATAATTTAAATCTTAATTTACTTCTACCACATTTCATTTTTAACTTGTTTTTTTTTTTAATATTTATGATTCAGGCCTTTGCAAAAATGCAGATTTATATACTTACATGTTATGTTCTTACATTAAGGAGGAAACTTATTTTTTCTCTCTAAATTTTTTGTTTTCTTACAAATATATACCCCTAAAAAAATTTTATCCTCAAATTTAACAATCTTTAAAAATTATTAACAAATATATATCACTTTCACTGGAGCGCCACAAACTCGTCATCAACAATGGCAAATTACATGAAAAATTTTGGAGGTAATTGCCCTCGGGGTCAAATAGTCAACCTTACAAGCGCTCTTTATGGAGGGCGATTACCTCGAGAGAGGTAAAATGCGATGGGACCCACAAGACACCTAAACATCTGCCTATGACATATAATTGCCATCCTTGATGGCGATTATTTGATGGATCATTAATTGCCACCACTGAGGATGAGTTTTGAGGAGTCATAGTAGGATCAACAAAGTAGGCTACTATTCACATATAACTCGCCCTCAATGAGAGTGATTATCAAGTAGGTGGTCAAATTAAGGTCAGATAAACTTTTTGGTCTATCAGAGTAGGCCAGGAATCTTTGTATTCTGATTTGATTAGTCTATAATAATCGCCCTCAGCAAGGGGCGAGTTTCTTGTTAGTTAATCGCCCTCAAGGAGGGCGATTTTGTGGTTTTGATTTCCTATAAATACATGTGTGTCATTTGATTCCTGAACTCACAACTTCCAACAATAATATTTACAACATCGTTGGACCGTTTCTTGTTGTATAGCATCATTTTGCACTAATAAACATGAGTCAATCATTCAATGTTTGTATTTATAAAGATGCCATCATATCGAACTCGTTCGATGGCATTGTTTTTCAGGTCCCAAATAATCCAAAATTAATGAGAATCACCCATGGAATGAGCTTTGTAGAATTGAAACAATTGATTCATCACACTTTAAAACTACAACTGAACTAGGAGGTGTTCGAACTA
The DNA here is from genome assembly GCA_014851425.1 of Senna tora. Taxonomy (NCBI): domain Eukaryota; kingdom Viridiplantae; phylum Streptophyta; class Magnoliopsida; order Fabales; family Fabaceae; genus Senna; species Senna tora. Next base: position 3,336,019 of record CM026270.1, on the reverse strand, counting down.
ATTCATAGGATGCCATATGGAAGGAATCCCGTGAATTTTCTTTCTACTGAAGTGTCAGACAATGTGGAATGGATGCCATGCTCGACTGTCACATGCAATGTATCAAATTTTTTGCCTATTCCTATGATCGAGTATATGCCAACACCCCATCAACAGTCCAACAAGTTGAACTCGATGACTACATTCCTCAAATTGAATTTAATCGGTTGGGTGATCAAGAGTGTGGCACTAATCAGACTTTTGGGGCATATGATTTAAATGAAGATGCCTTGAAACTGGCGGAGGAGCTATGGAATAAGCTGACAGCAGAACCGAACGACGATATGTTGGAAGATGAAGACCATGATGCTTTAATTGGGAATGATATTGAGGACCTTCCGAATGGAGCCGAGTACGAGGACGAAGATCCCAACGGTGAAGTAGCTCACATGAGCTATGAGCTCGGACAACTCGTCCAACCCATCAGTTATTTTGTTCCAAGTAAAGCATAATCACAGTGTAATATTGCTGCCAACGAGAACAAAGATGAGTGGAGTGCCCATGTGGGCGATGTATGGAGTTAAAGCTCGGATCTAAAGAAATGTTTAGTGTTCTCAAACAAGAAATCTTTGAGAGAAGCAATCAAAATCTTCTCCTTTAAACAACACTATAACTACAATGTGACCCGGTCGGCAGATAACAAATTTGAGGCGAAGTGTGTTTGTTAATCACAAGAATGGTGCAAGTGGAGACTGAGAGCATGTTTGAAAGCGAGCTTTCAAATGTAGGCTATAACAAAGTACGACGAAGACCATTCTTGTATGACGACGGTTGTGTCGCAGGACCACACAAAGTTGGACTCAGACATAATAGTTGGGTTGGTTACAGGAATGGTAGAAAAATCAGCTGACGTTCCTCATATCCCAAATAATCCAAAGGGTGAAGGACAAATACCAGTTCATTGTGTCGTATAGGAAGGCATGCTAATGAAAGAAAAAGGCAATAACAATGGTATATGGCAACTGGGAGGCTTCCTACGACACTTTGAGGAAATGGATGTGTGTTGTTCAAGAACACTTGCTGGGAATGATCATTTCCTTCCAAATGCACCCGATTCTAGATGATGACAGTGCTGTGCAGTTCCATCGATGGTTCTGGGCATTCAAACCATGCATCAATGCATGGACACACCTTAAACTGCTGGTACAAGTGGACGGCACATATAGCGCCATTTTAGGCTAAGATGGAATTTTCTTAGCTTTTTGGCGTGATTTTTGTCTCCCCAAGTGTCATATATGGGTTCAAAGTTGAAAATAGAGGTAGAGAGCTAATCCTACCTCGAATGAAGAATAAGAAGTGAAGAGGATATTGGAGGTGGCCTCTAGGTAGTTGTTCTAGTCTCTGATCATCGAAGTCTGGTGGAGCTTCACCCAAGTCACCAAGATGTCCCTCTCCTAGGGTTTTGGCTTCTCTGTTGGTCTTTTGTGTGTGTGTGTGTGTGTGTTAAATGGTAAGGAGAGAGTAGGGTGGAGGGGCTTATTTGTTGGCACTAGGTAGAGGTTCATGGTTTGGCCCTCTGTCAAGGATTCCCTTTCAATTAGGTCCCTATTCTTTCTCTTATCAATCTTGCCAAATTAATTTCTTATCCATCCAATAAAAATCCCCTTTTTTTTACCCTAGTTCTCATTTCTTCATCTTTCTCATCAATTTAACTCTTGCCCAACCTTAAAATTCTCTTTTCGTTCTAGTCCACAACTTTCATCTTTCTTTTCAATTTAGTTCTCATTCTTAACTTCGTATAACTATATGCAACTAATGCATCAACCAATGTCACACACAAGCATTTTAAATTAAAACACGACATTAACAACTATCTATTTAATTGATTTAATTAAACGCTAGAATTAAGGCAAAAAAAATGCTAGAATTAAGTAGGTGTTACAAGGGTTGTGTTCCTAGAAAGAGGACTCACATAGGGTTACGTGAGGAGGAGAGGGAGAAATGATATGCTAGAATGTGGGAGACAATCTTGGGAGGCAACGTGAGAGTAGGAGTTCACCTTGGAGTTGTTGTGTATAGAGTTGGGTGTAGGAGGCACCTTTTATAATGTTGAGGCAACCTTATGAGCCGAAGGCCTAGAACAAGGTAACCTAGGGTGCCAAAGGATCGTGACACGTGTAGCATTAATTGTTCAGGTCAAACATGATAATATCATAAGTACTCTAAGTCTATGAGTGCGTGCGGCTGTGGACTTTACTCTAAATGTGTTTCGCTTCCTTTAGTACTGGTCGCCAAGTAAGCTTTGAGTGGAAGACTGTCTGTTGGGAATCTTTGGGCGATAAGCCTGTGCGAGAGGTGAGAGCCTAATGAACGGTGCATTCAAGAGGTTACACCCCCAACTCGTCAAGTTGGGATAAAATAAAACCTAAGTTATGCAGTATAGTGCACAACCAAGGGTTGATCTCTCATGAAACCTTTAGTAATCCTGCAGTAACTATGCCTGAATATAAAATCAAGATAAGATTTCAAGAAGTATTAAAAACAAGATTAAGTTGTAAAATAACTAAGAAGAATACAATTATGAGAAAGAATAACTAAGAAGAATAGATTATCCTCTCAAGTTCTTTGTCAATTCACTATTCCGACTATGTAAAATAGATTTTTAGGAAATTCTTTTTGAAAACACTTTATTAGACCTTTTCATTCGAAAGTTGTCCCGACCACGGCCTTCATCAAATAGTGGGATTTGTAATGCGGTGAGATATTTGAACAACAAATCCCACTATTTGAATTGGCCTTCATTAATTGTTTTTCCCACCTAAGACCTAGAATCACGCACGCCTTTCGGCCTATATATGGGAACATCCCAAGCCTCTTCAAGGCATCACGACTTATTGTCGCTAGCTAGCGCATACGTTTGCACACTTAGCCTAGCTCTCATACTTCTGGGTTCTCTACAACTTGGAAGCCCCTATCCCTCGTGAACTGCAAGGACTCTAATCTCATTATGAGTACGTAGGCTCTCAGGTTCAGAACTTGGGTCGAGTCTACCTCCTTCAAGCCACCATCCCTCTTCGGTCTTGACCTCTTCTAGGTCGTTGGAATATTAGTGGCACCCGGGGCTTTCCCAAGACCACAAGCAGTCCTTTTCCTAGAACACCATCCCTCACCTTTTAAGATCAAGATGGTTATCCAAACAAGAAGCATTTTTAAGTCAGCTTCGACCAACTCAGGTGAGGCTCGAAGTGATGGCAACTCTCACAGACATTGAAGAAGAAGAAATCCTCTCGCATCACACCAGCAAGAATTACAACAAGAATTCGGGGAAGAGACCATTCAATACGAGACAGACATACGTGATGGATGTACTGCCTCTCCATCAATAATTAGATCCAGAAGGAAACAGAGCGACACTTCCAGCCCTCATCAGCCATGACAGTGACAACAAGAAGCCAAGAGAATAGAGATAAGAAACTTACAAGAATAGGTCCGTTACCTACAATAACAGCTGGCTAGAGGACACAAGCAAGACTTCTTAGGGAGATTTCCCGAGTCGAGCGAGAAAAAGCCTTAAAGCACTTTGTAGAAGTTGCAAGACGAACAACCCAAGAGGAAGGGGAACCAAGAACATCACAAGAAGATCCAAGAAACCAACTCTTGGACAAACAACAACAGGTAAGGGAAAACCATCAACAAGATCCACCAACTACCATCCAAGACCATAATACACCATGACTAGAGCTACAATGTCCATAATTAGAAGACACATCGCTGACCCTCAGCTTGACAACCCGCATACTTATCACCCCCTAATATGTCATAGGCCAGCCGGTTCACATGAACCAATTTGTTCTGCGGATTTTGATTCCTTTGCCAGCGACTTTTGCGGGGGGCTAGGGCCATTTCTGGTGTTATGGGAGCTGATTGTAGGCTACTTCGAGTCTTGATTATGAGTTTTCTTGATTTGGAATCATCAAGCTTGATTCTTCTGAAAGCAGTGGTCAGGGAAAGACCATGGTAGGCACCATTGATATTTCAAGGACCTAGAAGAGGTGATTGCACCAAAAATCAACCTAAATTTAGGGTGTTAAATAGCACAAATTATAGATAAATATATTTGATTTTGCACAAAAAGTGTTGAATATTTTGACATAAAGAGTAGAGCCAAAAATGTGATAAAATGCACAATTTATTGATATTCTTGAATATCCGCAAAATCCATGGAATATTAGATAGGTGTATTTGATGTTTGTTGAGTGCTGCAGGCTTAACAGGGATCAATGGGAAGGTATACTCCAAGTGTAAGAACCGGATCCAAAGCAAGAACTCGTAGCAAGGCCTAGAAAGAGAGAAAATCAAGAAAAGAATGGAGCACTCGCTACAGCAAGAAAATTAACTCGCCACAACAAGCAGAAGACCACTCGCTGCGGCGAGTGGAATAGCTCACCACAGAGAGGTCTCCACCACTCACTGTGGTGAGCAGAAATGCTAGCCACAGTGAGTTTAGAGGCTGAGAAGGCAGATGACATGGATAGCAACTTAATGGACGAATTTAAGAAGGATCCCAGTCATAAAAGGGTTTGGAGATTGTGAAGACCACACCATCGGTGGGTTTCGCGGAGTCGCCACCAAGTTTTCCATAAAACATGGAAAAGAAAAATGGTTCGAAATCTAATGAAAATAGGTTTCAAAAATTATTGAATTCGGGAGTCTGTTTAAGATGAGGGGAAGGTGTTAGACACCCCTCTTCTCTTACTCGAAGACGGTTACCCTAAAATTAATAATTAACATGTTTTGGCCTTAAAAATAAACAACCAAGTATGGAAAAGAAGAAATGCGGACTTGACCTATGATGAAAGCCTAGGGCCTACATACCCTCCAAGAAGGATCAAAGTCCACGTAATTCATGGAGGCGTACATGTGTGGGTGTGGGGATGCTCACCAAGCAAAGGCTCAGGTGGCATCCCTGTGCAATGTACATAAAAGAGCATAGGCTCCTCGACACCTATCTACCATGTATTCAAACAAATAATAGACAAAACAAGAAAACATGCGTGTGTGATGCTCATCAAGCAAAAGCTTAGGTGGCGTGTAAGATCCAATGTCCCTAAAGAGGTAAAGACCCCTTGGAAACATGGATTTGAGTTATTTTAAAATAAAAAAGGAGATCATAATCAAGAAAATAGAGCTGCCCAGAATCACAAAGGGGTCGCGACCCAAAGCCCCTGTTTGTGTATGTAGGTCGCGACCCAAAAGTTGTGGGGGGGGGGGGGGTTCGCGACCCATAGACTGAAACGTTAAAGAAGAGGGAGGATCTAGCAAGAAGAATGGTTCACAATGAACAGGGGTCGCGACCCCAACTCCAGGGGGTGCGACCCATAACAACAAAAGTCAAAGACAGACGAAGAATGAACCCGAAATCTCAGATCTGGGATCTTGAGGGGAACGCGATCAACCCTCGGAGCGGAATGAGGTCTCACTCCTATCCCATTAATCTGAATTGAGCTTAGAAAGAAAGATGGCCTATGCTATATCAAGTATGGATATGGGGTTGCTCACAGATATGGTCACTTACGAAGTTGGTTCGCTCGGTAGTTCAGTAGCCTCTCGGGATCTCCCCCAAATTCCCCCTTTGAACGGAGTGAAGCCTCCAATTTATAAAAGGTCGAAAGGTACTAAAAAATGAAAAAGAGTCCAGCTATTTATGACAAAGGGATCGCGACCTCTGTGCAATGGGGTCGCGACCTATAGCCTGTAAAAGGAAAGCAAATCCGTCCATTAATGACCTGGAGGTCGCGACCCCTCGCTGATTCCGGATGTGATTTGATCTTGTCACAAATGCTTGGGGTCACGACCCCTGATCCTATAGGTCGCGACCTCTTACTAATTTTGTAGGATTTCTCTTAGAAAAAGCAAAGAAGTCTTCTTGATGCGTATTTTCCTTATTCTAGACATGAAATAAAAATTAGATTAGACCACTTTCTAACAATGAATAAGTAGCAAATTCTAGGGTGAGAAGGCTTTGGATCTCCTCTGTAAAACCTTGTTGACCTTGTCCCAAAATCAACTATAATTTGTAAGATATGGTATTTGAAAACACAATTGCCTAGAAATTGTTTGAAATGGTATTTCATGATAAATAAATATGCCATAAATAATTTTGAATGAATTAGGCCATGAAATTTTTATTCTTTGTTCCAAGGACCAAGACGAAGATTTAGAGACAAAAATCAATGAAAATTAAGTCGTGTAGTGGGAGAAACAATTTCACGAATTATAGTGACGTTCTAGATGTCACTCTGCAACGTGTTCTGTAAAACCGGTTTTATAAACATTTCTGGGAGTAAACTACCAAATAGAATTCGACAAAAGACCTATGGTTAGAAAGCTATGGATGTCTAGTTTCGAAAAAAAATAGATCATCCTATTTGAAGTTCAATTGAAATCAAAATCTGGAGTCGAAGGCACACTGCCTGAACTTAGAATTAGTTCGGGCAGAGATTTTCATAAAAATCTTTTGACTCCATTAGAAGACTCCAAAATTCATGAAAAAATTTAAAGATCCCCTCAAGGTGTTCGTAGACAAGAGAAAAATGCAAGAAAACGATGATATATGTCAAAACAACCAAAAACAAAATGGAGAAGGCAAGCAACCACATTCAACCAAAACAGGAAAGTGTAAAGTGAAGAGTACTCCCTCAATTGGTTCTTTGACCTTTCATTCTAGGTTTCCCTTCCCATCTCCATGCATTCTTGACTCCTCCTCCTCTTCGCTCTTGCCTCCTCTTGCCCTCTCTTTAACGTAGCCTCCTCTCCTCCATCCTCTTGACCTAGGCTTCTGTCTTTTATAAGCTGGCGTTCTCTTAAGTCTTTTGGGATTGGCCCATTAGAGCTAGGAGTATGTCATCTAACACTTTTCATCATTTCTTTTTTCTGACAAAATAATAATATTTTTGCATTTTTTATTTTATTTTTTTGAAAGAAACCGGACAAAATAGGGTGTCTACAGAGATGCATTCAAATTAGTTTAAATTCAAAAGTTAAATTCCATACTAATTGATTGTTATCTCTATCCTATTCCCAATCAAACTGGAAGTCCCAAAGCAATATAAATAGGTGTCTTACAAGGTTGTGAAGGAGACATTAGATTGATTCAGTGATTCCCACATATTAGAGTGTAGAGAGAATATGAGCGGCTAAGTTCTTCTTAGGTTTCCAAGAAGAACTAGTGTAGGCATGAGCTGAAGGCTCTTCATTAGGATTTGTTAATTCATTCGTCTTTTGTATTTCATCCTTTTCGATTCATAAATTGTGTTTTGCTCCTTGATTGCATGTCATTAGTTTATTAGATTCTTCCATGAATGGGCATGTACTTAGTATACTAGATCATTCATATCGGGTCGGTAATCATTGTTCACATGATAGAGCACTTGGGATTTCTAATTCTTGAAATTCAAAGACATGTTTATTTACTGGGTTCTTGATCGTATGCATCTTCTAATTACGATTATATTTATTTGAATTAATTGTTCCTAGTTAGGCAGTTGATCATTAAGTATATCATAAAATCTCTTGATGCATGTTAGTGATGTTCTCGGTCGGGGATGACATTATCATTAGATAGGCTTTCATAATGCATAACTATCATGAATATGATGAATTAATTGAACCTGAATAACTTCAGATTGGCCATGTTGTCTGGTTCTATTCTGCTTGGGATCCTGCTTCATATTATACTTGACCCTTTAAACCATCAAAACCATACTCATTCTGCTAATACATGCTTGCTTGAGATACTAGCCAATTGTAGGAACAAGGCGCAGATTCCGTGATAGATTCGACCCTTCTGCTTGCTTAAGATACTAACCAATTGTAGGAAGAAGGCTAAGATTCCGCGAGAGATTCGACCCTTGGGTTACGCCTATGCTATCTGAGGTTTTTATTTAATCACAACCATGACGACCGGTTGAAACCTCGATTCGAAGTAATTCGAATTAAAGTTGAGCGATCAAATTGGCGCCATTGTCGGGGAAACATTGATTGATCTTAAGTTTGGTTACCTCTTCGACGAACAAGTATTTGTTTTTATTTTAATTTCATTTTCAATCTTTTGTCTTCTTCTTCCCACTTTTCCTCTTGCTTTCTCGTTTTTCTCTTTATTTTTTGATTTCTTTTTATTATTATTATTTTCTACTTCACTTGCCACATGCTCGCTGTAGCGAGTACTTGTACTCGCTGTAGCGAGTACTTGTACTCGCTGCCAAGCTCGCCACCACACTCGTCACAACGAGTGTGGCAACATAAACAAGTCACCCTCTAGTTTATGACCTGAACATCTATAGGAGACATGTTTCCCTTAGACTCAAAGATCGAGCAAACCTTAACTAAACTTAGGAGAGATAAAAGAAAGAAAGAAATACCCGCCATAACCATGGGTGATAATGAGGATGGAATTTTTGACGATAGGGTCACCCTTAGATACCTAAATAAAGTTGATTCCTCCTATGACATATCTCAAAACCTAGTCCCAGTTTTGTAGAATGATTTTTAACTAAAAGGACCTCTGCTAAACTCCCTGCCAAAATTTCATGGATTGACAGGTGATAATCCCTATATGCACCTAAAGATTCTACACATGCAATGCACTGCACTTAAGCCTATAGGTACTGAGGTCGAGGATGTCATGTGGAAAGTATTCCGAATGACACTAGAAGGGAAGGCCATGGAGTGATTCTTTCATTTACCAACCCAATCCCCTTAAGCCTTACTCTCTTGGGACCCCCTCCGGAGTTCTTTCCTTAAAAAGTACTTCACATCTAACAAAGTTTCAGCCACTAGGAAAGAAATAACTTCTATTAAACAAGATAGAGATGAAAACTACTATGATTATTGGGTCCACCTTCAAGACCTGATGACTAAATGCCCCAATCATCGTCACCCTCTGGCCCAACTAGTAAACGGCTTTATAGATGGTCTGAATCTTGCGAACTCTGACATGTTAGTGGCTACAGCTAATTGTGCACTATAAGACCTCACCCCTGCCAAGGCTTGAGATCTAATAAAAAATGTGCAATGACCAAAAAGAGAAGATCCCCTAGAGACGTACATCTGGTAGAAGAATTATGGCATGATCCAAATCCCACACTAGCCCAAATCACTAGGGAGATAGCTGAATTGACCCAAGTGGTCAAAACCCTACAATGCCTACATTAGCAAACAGAGCACCTAGCTCTGGTAGCTGCAAGCTGTAGCGTGTGCGAATCTATGATGCACACAGCTGGTGATTGCCCACACAAAGTGGAAGAGATCAATGCTATGTTTTAGCAAAGACCTGTGATGTATCTTGTTCGAGAACTGTTCTCAAACACATATAATCTCGGATGACGAGACCATCCAAATTTTAGGTTGAGGGACCCTGGGCAAACCAACCAAGGGAATAGAGGGGGAAACATCCAAAGAGACCCTCCTAACCAACTAATGAAACCTAACCCCACCACCCTTAAAACCACTAAACAAGGGCACCTTGGTTCTGAAGTTAGAGAGTTCAAACAGATAGTAGAGAAAGGATTCTTAAAATTTCTAGAACAAATTATACATGAGCGTAATACAACAAATAACAAAATGCAAGCATTCGCTGCCCAAGTAGACGCCGAATTCAATGACATAGCGTCTAAGGTGAATACCTCAACTACTAAATGTGACAACCTAGTTGAATTCATGAAAGGATTGTCTAACAACATGAGTGAACATTAGACACAAATTGAAGGAACTATCCCCTCCAACACTATAATAAACCCTAGACCGTGAACGTCATCACCTTGCGGAATGGAAAAGTCTATAAGGGACCAACAATGCCTATCACTCAGGAAGAAGAGGAGGACGGTGATAATTTCGAAACAACGTCATTCCTAAGAGTAGAGAGTGAGAGCGGAAAGGAAAAAGAACTACTAAAGAAGATGAAAAACCTTCGCCTCCACGAAGAACATAAGGACGATGAAATAGGTAAAACAAAAACCCTCAACCCGAGATGCAAAGGGGTAAATATCGAAAAACGTCCATTTCCCCGTGCCTTCTTAATGCACGATAAAAAGACTAACAATAACTTCAAACAGGACAAGGAAATCCTTGAGCTCTTAAAGAAAGTAGAAGTAAATATGCGCTTAATAGAACTAACTAGGAAGGACCTAAGTATGCCAAGATTCCTGAAGAGCTCTGCACTAACAAAAGGAAATTTAAGCCTAGTATAAAAGTTCCAGTAAGTTCAAACGCGTTTGCTCTTTTCAAACCTAGCATACTAGAAAAGTGCTAAGATCCAGGGTCCTTCACTATACCCTGCACGATTGGAAATGTACCAATCGAACAAGCACTACTTGACCTAGGAGCGGCAATAAACGTGATGCACAAAACCATATATCAGGCATTAGGCGTCAAAACCCTGCAAACGACTTCGGTTGTATTGCAGCTCGCTGATAAGTCTCTAGTCCATCTTGAAGGACTCATAGAAGACTTATTAGTACAAGTCAAAGGGCTCTGGATCCTTGCAGACTTCTATGTCTTAGATATTAAGTCATCGCCTTGAGACTCCACTCTGATTTTGGGACACCCCTTCCTTATGACTGCTAACACAACAATTGGTATGAAAGAAGGCACGATCACTATGGAGGTTGGAGGAGACAAAATTGATTTCAAACTTTATGAGGGGATGACACAATCACCTGACAATTGTGAAGTCAATATAGTAGAAAACATAACTAAAATCAATCATCCTTCTACCTCCCTGAATGATATAACTGTCGATTTGGCCACTGAGGGTGCAACTAACATTTCAAGAATCAGGGTCCCTGAAACTAGAAATAGTGGCACGCCACTACAAGAGCTAACAGATAAATCACCAGACCCACCAGATAAAGTGTGGGGGATTTCAACCGAGACGGGCACAGAGAAGAAAGGAGTAATCACTCCAAATGAATTGATCATCCAAATACTCGAAAAGAACAGACCAAAAGAGGAACTACTCGCAAAGATAACAACGCTCATCCAACAAAGAAGGGATGAAGCCCACAACAAAGCGATGCACCTCCAACGATACCTCCTTGAGCTAGAACGAGTCTCATGAACCCCCTTAAGGGGCAAGGTAAGTACTTCTTTCCCGAATTACCTAGTCTGCTGTGGGTAAAATATTAACTGTCAAATAAGTTTGGGGGGGAAGAATTAACTTACCTAATAATTTTTTTTAAAAGTACTGCACTTCGATAATTTTGTTTATTTACATTTTTGTTCGAAATTTCTTTTTATCAATTTTATTTTTGGAATTTTGAACTTACGAACCCGATAATTGAGCCATTACTACTTGACGCTGCAATATATGTTTTTAAATAAATGCATTTTTTGTCTGTTAAATTTGTATTGTCTTACTAAGTACCCTTCCGTCTTAAAACTTCTTGTCCTTAAAACATTGATGACAATGCTTGTTTTAAGTGTAGGGGGGTCACTCCGTGTAGAAATTTTAAGACTTCAGTGTCCTACTAATTATTTCATTCTGAAATTTGGGTGAATTTAAAAATTTTCGAAATAAGTAAATATCTTAGGAATCAAACCTAGCATGTAGCAGTTAGAAAATTTTCAAAAATGAACTAATATGCTTTTCTTAAAGAAAATTTTCAAAAATCAATGAACCTCATTTAGGCTTTCCAAATTGAACTTAGGGAATTTAGAACTAGAAAGTTATTGATTTAGTAAAACTCTTTAGGGAGTTAACCCAAGTAGAAATGTCTTTTTACCATGAAGGATATTTTTGTTTGCTTGAGCGAATTAACACATGCATGAGGAAGTCAGATGGATTATTAGAAGACCAATCTGAGTGATCTAACCCTGTTGGAAGGATAAACCCCAAACACTGATCTACACATATACATCCATTGAGTGTCTTAACTACTTAACTTGTTTTCTTCTAGAACTTGCAGCGGGTCTTAATTGAGATGCCTCTAAACGGTATTTTAGAAGTTGCATGATTTGATGTTTGGGGGATAGATTTTATGGGACTGTTTATATCTTCTTATGGCAATCAATACATTTTGGTGGCTGTGGATTGTGTATCCAAATGGGTTGAAGCCGTTGCCCTTCCTACCAATGATGCAAGGGTGGTAGTGAAATTTCTAAAAAAGAACATTTTTACTCGGTTTGGCACTCCTCGTGCTATAATTAGTGATGGAGGCACTCATTTATGCAATAAGTGGTTTGAAGCTATTTTAGCCAAGTGTGGGGTAAGGCACAAGATTTCCACTAGCTATCATCCTCAAACTAGTGTCCAAGTTGAAATTTCTAATAGAGAAATCAAGAGAATTCTAGAAACGGCAGTCTCACCTAATAGAAAGGATTGGTCTCAAAAGCTTGATGATGCTCTGTGGGCATATATAACCACTTACAAAACTCCTATTGGAATGTCCCCATACCAGTTGGTGTTTGGTAAGGTGTGTCATATACCACTTGAGTTGGAGCATAATGCCTTTTGGGCTGTGAAAAAGTTAAATTATGACTTGAAAGCGGCCGGTGAAAAGCGGGCCATGCAATTAGCTGAGCTGGAGAAGTTTAGACTCCAATCTTATGAGAATGCCCGCATTTAGAAAGAAAAAACTAAGAAGTGGCATGATTCACACATTCTAGAGCGGACTTATAAGCCGAGCCAACAAGTGTTACTTTACAACTCCAGATTGAAGCTCTTTCCAGGAAAACTTAAGTCTCGATGGTCGGGACCAATCTTGGTTACTAAGGTCACCCCTTATGGAGTGATCGAAGTTAAGGATGAAAAGACTGGCAATGTCTTCCTAACCAATGGGCAAAGGCTTAAGCATTACTGGGGAGGCAAGGGCAAATTCCGTAGTCATTTTTGAGCCGCCATGAATAGCTCCGAAAAGAACTAAGTCTGGCTGAAGACTCTAAACTTAGCGCTTCTTGGGAGGCAACCCAAGATGGTTTATGTGTTTCTTTCTCTTTTTGATTTAAATTCTTGTTTTTCATTATTTGTCGTTTGATGATTGTTATAACTACGGATTATTCTGCCTAAGGACACGTGGCAATAAGCTTCCAGAAGCTCCACGACAACTTGCACCAACGACACGTGGCACCACTCGCATACCCCTTGCGTGGCCAATACCCACGTCCTTCCTCGAGGGCTCCCGTCCAAGAGACGTGGGAAGCCTCCCAAGCATCATGGGAAGACCCACGTCCCATGAGAACGTGGGTCGAGCACGACCTCCCTACACACAGTATATAAAGGCCCTCACCCAGGGGACTTAAAAGGAGGACTTCAGAAAGGAGATCAAAAGAACATCAGATCATCAGGAAAACACTCTTAATACATCCAGGCATATTCTTGCACAAACCTACACTTCGCGACCCCGAAGCTTGGTCCACAGCAGCACCAAGCTCCGGTGACTTTCAGGCCAACACCCGGTACATCTCCGTCCCGGAGATCCCCACAAGTAGAGTGCCCGACCACTCCAAGAGACCCTTGCTCTCTCACAACTAAGGCAACCTCCTATGAGTAGCTCGCCCGCACGAAGTACCTTACGCACGTCTTAGCCGCATAGGGTCTGACACAGGTAACCACCTAGCCCAACGGCTCCTATAGACGTCACCATGATGAACTACGTGGACTTTGATCCCTTCCTAAGGGTACGTAGGCACCTAGGTCCTCACCTAAGGACAAGTCCCCCAAGGTTACGACCCCTTGCGGTCCTTATTTACAAAGTAAAATTGCCTGAACCAAAAACGACAGTTACAATTATGATAGATGATTATGTTTGTGTTTTGATGTGTGTTTTTATTTATTTTTACTTTTTTACAGGGAAAGGATGTTTGACAATCAAGAAGCAATGACAAGAGAGGAGAAGGTTTGATTCTGAGGGAAAATGAGGCCAATCAAGTGAATTTTTTAGGTAAAAAAATTGGTAGGTTGCTATAGCACCCTAAGGCAGTAACTACCTCTTATAGCGGCCTCCTTGTGTTGTTATAGCAGTCTCACATGTTATTATTAAAAAACATTTATATAATAATAAATAATAATTAATAATTATTATTATAAAATAAAAAAATGAAAAAGAAAAAAATAATTAATAATTATTATTATTATAAAAAAAAAGAAAAAAAGAAGAATAAGGGTACGTTCTTTACACAGAAAAGGAAAGGGAATGGGAATGGGTTTACTGTGTTTGATAGTAAAAATTTGGAATGGAAATGGAATGATTGTTATCTCCATCCTATTCCTAATCAAACTGGAGGTCCCGGAGCAATATAAATAGGCGCCTCACAAGGTTGAAAGGACACATTAGATTGATTCAGTGATTCCCACATATTAGAGTGTAGAGAGAATATGAGCAGCTAAGTTCTTCTTGGGTTTCCAAGAAGAACTAGTGTAGGCATGAGCTGATGGCTCTTCATTAGGATTTGTTAATTCATTCGTCTTTTGTATTTCATCCTTTTCGAATCATAGATTGTGTTTTATTCTTTGATCACATGTCATTAGTTTATTAGATTCTTCCATGAATAGGCATGTACTTAGTATACTAGATCCTTCATATCGGGTCGGTAATAATTGATCATGTGATAGAGCACTTGGGATTTCTAATTCTTGAAATTCAAATACATATTTATTTATTGAGTTCTTGATCTTATGCATCTTCTAATTGTGATTATATTTATTTGAATTAATTGTTCCTAGTTAGGCAATTGATCATCAAGTATATCATAAAATTTATTGATGAATGTTATTGATGTTCCCGGTCGAGGATGGCATTATCATTAGATAGGCTTTCGTAATGCATAACTATCATGAATATGATGAATATTAGAATGAATTAATTGAACCTGAATAACTTCAAATTGGCCATAATTGCCTGGTTCTATTCTTCTTGGGATCTTGCTTCATATTATACTTGACCCTTTAAGCCATCAACACCCTACTCATTCTGCGAATACTTGCTTGCTTGAGATACTAACAAATTGTAGGAACAAGACGAAGATTCCGTGAGAGATTTGAGCATTGGGTTACACCCTGTGCTACCTGAGGTTTTTATTTTATCACAATCGTGACGACCGGTTGAAACCTCGATTCGGGGTAATTTGAATTAAAGTTGAGCGATGAAAAGGTCAAGGCCGAAAGAGGATTAAGGCTTGAAGGAAGAGGCCTCGACAGATCTCGATCCGGTAAAGTTAGAATATCTACCTTTATTGATCTGGACTATTGATTGATTATAACACAATTTTATCTTAACTGATCAACGGTTCAGATTAAGTGCACCAAGTAACTTTACCTAAAGTTACTTTACTTGATCCACTCCCGAACTCGACCTAGGCCAAGGACCTGAGAGCCTTCGTATTCAAGGTGCGATATCAGAGTCCTCGTAATTTACGAGGGGTAGGTACTTCTAGATTGCAAAGAACACGCAAGTGTGCAAGCTAGACACTGCGTGTGAGTAAATGTTGTAGAGGCTACAAATCTTTTTGTTTAGGAAGCTTTATAGATGTTCCTTATATAGGCGGAGCCAACGTGGGGGTTATGTGTATAAGGTGGGCAAAACGATTAACTGAAGTCTTATTCCTAGGGAGTGGGAAGTATGAGGTTGATCACGTCTTGCAAATGCCGAGCGCCGGCCTTGCCGGTCCCAAATATACCATTAATTTTGCGAATAAAATTGAACATGTCAATTTGCATTTTTTTAAAATATAGAGATTTAATTGTAAATTTTGAAATTATATAGAAACTATTTAATATTTAAAAAATCAATTCAAAAAACAATATTTAAAAAAATTAAATAAAACAATATAAAACCCAACTCCACCTTTGGAATACAAGCAAGCATACATAACTAGACATATCTATATATCTCTCTCCATTCCATCTATACATTTGTAAGGTCAAATACTCTGATGAAAACAAACCAATTAACTAAGCAAATGATAATTAAACCCCAAATAGCTGCTTCGATCTACTGCTATATATATATATATATATGACATTTATTCAACCCTTAGTTCTGATAATAGTGATTGTGCCTCTTCTTCCTTGTGTGTGAATCCTAGTAAGTGCCACCACTGCTTTGCCTGAGAGGCCATGACCGTTGGCTGCATATACACATGGACGAGAAGCAAAGTCACCTACAGGATGCCTCACTGGCCTTGTAGGGGGCATTAGTATCCTCTCATTTATCTCATTCAATGTCACTTCCCCTTCTCTCAATATCCCTCCTGGCTTCACCATTGCAAATGGATACACCACTCTGGTTATCACCCTTTTTCTCCTCCTTGTCATCTTCTCACTAATACTTATACTCCCTATTCATGTATACACAAAAAGAAAAGAAAAAGAAAGAAAGAACAGATTCATACACTACCTATATAAAATGAGTAAATTACTAAAAGGGTCATGAAAGATTTGGTTTATCTCAATTTAATCTATAAGTTATGAAAATATCAAATTTAGTCCCTAAAAGATTTCACTTATCTCGTATAGTCTCCGAATCATTAAAATTTAATCCCTGAAGTATATATTGTATTGCAATTTTGTCCATGTGTTTCATATTTTTGCCTTTTCTGGCAAGAACATACGGAATTGTGATACAAAGTATTTTTTAGGGACTAAATTTAGACAATCGGGGTCCTTCAAGACTAAATTTAATATTTTTATATTTTAGAGACTAAATCGAGACAAGTATAATTTTTCAATGATTATCAAAATATTAAAATAGATTCTAGAATTCTGCATGCATGAGTGTCAAGTTATGAAAATATTTAATTTAATCCCTGAAATATTCTACTTATCTCAAATAGTCCCCGAATCATTAAAATACCAATTTTAATACCTGAAATATACATTTTGTTGCAATTTTGTAGAAGTGTTCCATATTTTTGCCTTTTTTTGGCAAAGGGCATATGAGATTATGATACAAGTCATCTTTTAAGGACTAAATTGAGTATTTTTATAATTTAGGGATTAAATTTAGACAATTAGGATATTTCAAGACTAAATTTGATATTTTTTTTAATTTAGAGACCAAAAAAAAAACACATCTTGTGGAATTCCGCATGCATTTTTGTGTGTATTTATGGATATATACCTGCTGAGATAGCTGTGGATGTTAATGGGTTTTTGTAGGAAGATGTGGAAGAATCAGGAGATTCAGATGCTGATATTATTGTCTCTTTTTCTTGTCTTTTAGTCTTTGCCAGATAGTTTGCTTCCTCTCTGGATATTGTGCTTATTGGCTCATCTGTAAATTAATAAGAAGGCAGTGTTACTATTAAAGCATATACACCAATCATTCTTTCTCCTCTTTTTTGCTTTTTCTTTAGAATGCTTTTGGTCTTCTATATGATTCACAACTACAGTAAAAGCACTTTAATTAACAAACACTGTTCTCTGTAATTAATTGATCATCTCATGTCATGGATAAAAGTTCAGTAGTATTGTACTACTGAACTTCGGTCTAATTATATAATGTCATTTGTTAATATTAATAAAAACTCACATCAATAAAGATCCACCTTGAATGAATTAGGGAATAACTGATTGAAGGAATGTATTGAAGTTCAGTACTACTACTACCGTACTACTGAACATTTTCCGGTCATGTCATTCATAACATATTAATGAAACCTCAGGAAACTTACACACCTGAAAATCCACCATTAATATTGCTTTCTACATGATTCATCATGCTCATGCAATGGAAACTTTTTGCAGGTTGGTGCCATACTGGGTTGAAATTCCAAAAGCTCTGGTCATATATATATATATATATATAATGCATCATGTCATCATAATCATAATTTAATTTCAAGAACACAAGAAGTAGAATCTCAGACAAACAAAAATAGTAACTAGAGAAAATGATACAGTACCTTTTCAAGATCAATGAGACTAGTCATGCTTTGTTCATGATCCAAATCATGATCATGATGATGAGGCTGTAGCAAACGTCGACGTTTTGAAGTGAATTCAACAACAGCATCTTCCAAATACCCAGATGAGAAATCTGAGTGTATTGGTGAAAAACATGGTGCAATATCATTCTCATTCCCACCCATTACTGCACAATAATAATAATAATTAATGAATATGTATTACCCATCATTGTTTCTATTTGTAATGATACTAGCTATAACTCTAAGGATTGAGTTGCCCAAGAAGTAATATTTGAGAATATGAAAGGGAAAAACAAAAGTGGTACCTAAAGGCATTTCAGTGTTGTGAACTCCAAGATTGTGAAAATCCCAACCTAGGGAACACCCATGGAGGATGCTAGCATAAGCTAGGGAGTGAAGCTCACCCATCTTGTAGTAAGGGTGTAATGATGAAAAATGGGTCTATTTATGTACAATCTGTGGAAGAAAATGGAAAAAGCAAAAGTGAAAAATTGAGAAGTCTAGAAGCAGCAGCAACATTAGGAGGAATCAGTCAAGAGGCAGGAGAAAAAAGAAGAAAAGAGGATCATGTTTCTTGGGATTCTGAAACTGGGTTCACTTTTTCTCTTTTGTTTTTAATGGGTTTAAAATTTAAATTTTAGATTAAATTAATGATTTTGTGTCATTTGATCACTAAAAGTTAATTCCCAATTAATTTGATCTTTTGATTAATGGACTCTTTTAGGATATAAACGGCTTAGGGTGTAAACCTATACAAATGTTTATGTGGTATGTTTATATTGGTTCAGTTGTAAAAATATAATTTTTTCAAAAAAATATTTTTGCAATTGGACTAATACAAACGTGCCACGTAGACGTTTGTATAGTATGAGTTTGCACCCTATTCCTAAAAGGACCCTTGATTAATAGATTGATTAAAAGTTAACTGACACTTGTATTAATTGACTATTTATTGGATATTCAATGTTAAACTGCATTCCATTCAAACAAAAAATGTAAATAACAATGCCTTTTGATAGTGTGTAGTTTGAAAAATAAAATATATCATATTTACGAAATTAAATTCAGTGCAATTAGATTCCGTGCAATTACGACGCAATTACTTCAAAATACACATTTTTATTTCATCTGTGAAGTAATTTTAGGGACCTACACTAATAAGGACTTACTATGAATGGATTAGGGACCAAATTTTTATCAGTATTGAAAAATATCATCACTAAATAGGCTTGTGAGCTATTTATCAATATTAATAACAATTTGGTCCCTAATCCATTTAAGAAAATGATATTTGTCAATGTTGATAAAAATTTGGTCGTTAATCCATTTATAATAGATCTTTATTAGTGTAGATCCCTAAAATTACTTCACAAATGAAGTAAAAATGTACATTTTAAAATAATTGCGCCGTAATTGCACGGAATCTAATTGCACCGGATCCAATTTCCATATTTACAAACTATACATAAAACTGCAAAGTGTATTTTGACAATATTTAATATCTTAAATTTAATGTATTTTATTTTTTATTAAATATAATTTAATTTATCATTTAATAACCAGATATTAGCATCTATTAATACTATTTTGCGTTAACTTTTTATTTATCCTATTAATCGAAGGACCAAATATTCTTCTAGGATTAAATTAAAATATTTTATTTTTTAATGACTAAATTGAGAGATCTTATATCTTTTAGGGACCAAATCATTAATTTACACTAAATTTTATTTAGTTGATTTATATATATTATATTATATGTGTGGGGACTAAATAATTAAGAAAAATATCGTATGGTGTTAGCTACCTAGCTAGCTGCTGCTATTGCATATGTAATAAAGGCAAAGTGTATGAGAGGCAAAAACAATATTCCTCCAAAGAGACACAATTCAAATTTCAGCTTTTCCTTTTTGTTTTCTCTTCTATTCTCTTCAATGTCTGCTTGGTTACCAACCGTTCCACTTTAATACGTAGGATTTTCATTCTTCTATTTTTTTCACATGTTTTTTTTTATTGGGACAATTCTGTTCGAGCTAGTTGAAGTCTCATAATAGGGGTAGAGCTCTCCTAGCAAAAAAATTTTTCATTCACGAGGCTCAAACTCGAGACCTTACTTAAGGGGGAATGGAGTACTTACCACTCCAACTAACGTAATCTTCTTCTAAATTTGAGAAGCACATCTTTGTGAGAGTAGGTCTCTAAAATTACTTCACAAATGAAGTAAAAATGTACATTTTAAAGTAATTGTATAGTAATTACACGAAATCGAATTGCACCAGATTCAATTTCGGTCGTACGGTCATATATAATAATCATGTGCATAGATGGAGGGTATGATTAAGCAAGCCAGGAAGAGGGTTCCACTAGGTGGGATGGTCCAAGGAAAAACAAACAATGGTGGAAGAAGAAAGAAATTATATGGGTTAGGTGTGTGTGGGACTCCTCTTTTTGATCCAAGAGTAAGGATGGTACTATCATGTGCAATTATCTTATTCCGTATTCCACCCAACAACATCGTAATTTGTCTGGATATATATATATATATGAACCAATATATATAATGCCCCAAAAAAAATGTATGAAAATAAATAGTTCTTTAAAATATATGTCTTATCAAGTTTTTTTAATTAAAATAAAATATGCCAAAATTTAGAAAAAAATAATTATAAGATAGATTAGTTATATAACTTACATACATATACTTCTTTTCTTGAGAAATTTTATGATGAAGATACAAAAATTGTACTTCATTTTTTAATAGGGAAAATACCCATTATGGTCCATTAAATTTTTTATTGGGTTGATATTGATTCTTTATCTTTTAAAAGTTTTAGATCAACCTTTTATGCTAATATTGTTATTTTTTTTCACTAATTGATGACGTGGCTGATCGCATCCAAAATAACCTAGCTTTAGGGTGTAAAATAGCTTAATTAATATATAAATATATATGATTTTGCATTAATTAAATTGATTATCCCGATGTAGGGAACCAACTAAAAAAGTAGCTAATCCTTGGTTTTTAACATAAAATATATTCATTCTAATAATTTCGAAAATTTTACAATATTTGTTGAATATTAGAAAAAATGTATTTTTATGTTTGTTAAGAGTTTCAGGCTTGACCTAGGTTGATTGGCTAAAGATCTTTCAAGTCAGGGACCAGAATGGGACCGAAGGAAAAGGCAGACAGAAATGGTAAAGGCCAAAAAGGCACAATAGCAAAAGTGCTCGCCACGACAAGCAACACTGAGCTCGCTGGCTCGCCACAACAAATGCTTGATAACATGGCAAATCTAAGTTCTACAATAGGAATTCAAATGCGGACTTATCTTATCCAAAGACTTAAATTATGAATCTATTTTAAATGTATTTTAGTATTTGAATTTAATTTTAAAATTTTAATATGTTTAAATATATTATTCTGATTGTAATCTAGATGGAATTATGGTTCCATTAGGACTCCGGTAAGAAACTACAAATGAAGCTCCAAAAATTTCTAAAAGCATCTTAGGCTTTGCAGTCAAACCCTATCTTTAAGCAAATTCTGTGAGCCATGAGTGGTTAAATCCTCTTGAGTTTTTAAGGAGGATTGATCCAAGTATAAACCTATGAGCTCGATTTAGAGAGTCTTTATTTTTATATGATTAAGATATAATTAAATTAAATAAAATAATATTAAAGAAGAAATGAGAATGCAATCAACTAAATAAAGATAAGATATAACATTAAATCAAATTATAATATAGATAATTGTTTTATAAAAAAATATAGATAATTGTAACAAAATATTATAAGGTAAAATCAAATGAGATAAGATAAAATTAAAATTAATTTAAAAAGGATAAGATAATATTAAGAACGAGATGATAACAAAAGAAGATGAAAAGAGGTCAGGGTTTAGTTTACTTTACGTAAATGATATTTTTAAATTTTCATTATTAGTTAATATAAATAGTAAAAAGGAAATAACTAAAAAGACATTAAGATTTGAGTAACTAGAAAAATGTATAGAGCATTAATATAAAATTAAAAATATAACAAAATATAAGCAAAACATATTTTCTTGATTTCAGATTAGAGACGGAATCATTTTCGTCTCCAAATACGTTAATAATTTGAGATGGCATATTTTTTGTTCAAATTAGAGACAGATTTAAGACGGAATTGGAACAAGTTTTTAAATACATTTTCGTCTCCAAATAACGTTAATTCATCTCTAAATACATTTTTAATTAGAGACAGGATATATTTTTGTTTTTAAATATGTCTCTAATTCAAGACGGGATATATTTTCATCTCTAATTTGGTTACAATTAGAGACGAAGTCGTATTTCATATCTAAATACGTCTCTAATTAGAGACGAGATCTATTTCCGTCTCTAATTTCTACCTCAAAATTTTGAAATTATGAATTTGAGATTTTGCGACAGATTTGAGACGGAATTGGAACAAGTTAGAATGAAAACTCTTTTGACTCTAAATTATGTCTCTAATATTTTTCTTGTAAGAAAGACTCGATCGGGCTTACCCTTCAGAAACATGTACTTAGAGATTCTGAATTTTACGGTCGTGGCCTATAATCTAATTATAATTATGTTATTAATTCTATTTATGATATTTATATTTATCCTCTGCTAATTTTAAGTTCCGGTCGGACACTTAGTTGAAGTTAGGATCCTCAAAGATAACTAGTCGGTATTGAGTTGGACTCCATAAATAGAAAAATAACTTAAATATTTTCATGCGATTTAATTATAATCAAATTAATTGTTTCCCGGTTGGGATTTAGTTTATCTTAATTGAATCTAAGCCAAAGTGGGTCGCCTAGGCAACTTTAATAATTTAACTAATGAAAGAATAAGAACAAGAACAAGATTTCCCTAATATTATTAGATGGCCAGGATTGTCGAAATCATCCTCTTAGGAACCTGTTGGTTTTTAGTGAATTTATCTTCATATAAACTGCTTTTATGAACGGTCTGTTTACACTACAAAAAAACTGGTGTTTGTGACAGGCAAATCCGTCACATATTAAGGTGTTCCCGTCACACAAAATAAATTTGTGATGGATTTGTGACAATCAATGGTCTGTCACCATTTTGTTTGTCCCACAAGATTCAGTGACAGACTTTTTGATCTGTCACACATCAACGTCGGATTGGTGACTGTGAAAATCTGTCACAAAATTTGTGACGGTGTATTACTGTCACCAAATTGTGACGAATTTGTGATGGGTTTATTTTGTTACAAGTTTGTGACGACATGTCTGTCACACATTGTGACAGATGTTTGTGACGCTTGCAAGCATCACAACTTTGTGACAAAATATCGTCGCAAATTTATGGCGGGTTTGTGATGAAATTTTTCATCACAAGTTCGTAACGGTGTGTCTGACACACATTGGTGATAGACTTCTGTGATCGTTTATCCGGCATCACCAATTTGTGATAGTTGGTTGTCACAAAGTTGTGACGGTCTATGAATTCTGTCACATTCATGTGCGAGCATCTTTAGTGACGGCCAACATTTCGTCACAAAAATTGTGGCAGGGTTTAGTACCATTCTGTCACAAAATTGGTACAACAAATAATTCACAAATTCATTTCCTGTCAAATCTATCACTAATATTTCATAACAAACTAAATTTTCTTAGCAAATAACTTTTCTATAAATCTAATCTATCAACAATTACAAAAAAGACCTACAAACACGCTTTCATTTCCATCATAATATCTCAAACAATATGGCAATCTAAAGTAAGAAGTGAATAAAGCAAGAAATACACACGAGTTCTAAAATTAAAGTCTAGAGAGAAAAGATATAAAGTTTCAATCACAAAGTACAGTAAAGTTTAAATCATAAAGTACAGTAGTAGATCATGCACTTCCATCATCTTCCAAGTTGTCATCTTCATCTTGCCCTTCATCTTCTTCATCTTCATTACTAGGATATACATTGAATTGCCTCATGATATTCTTCATTAACTTTTCTTGATGTTTCAATCTGCGATCATATGAGTTCAAACGTTTTAATTGAGATTCTATCACTTTGTCTCGTTTGACAATTTCCTTTTCCAAAGTAGCTTTTTGACGCTCTAACTCTCCTTGAAATTCAGGGGAAACCATGTTTTAGATGTACTTATCTTGTTGGAAGAAGAGTCTTTAATAGCTTGTGTCTTTGATCCTGCCCCAAAAATATAGCCTTTCTTGTTTTTATCACCAACAGCTTGCACCCAAATGGCAATCTCTTGGCAAACTTCATCACTAGTTAAACCTTCAGTGGAGGCTTGTGATGATTTAGCCATCTTAAGTCTTGTATATTCAGCCTACAATATGGAAGATATAGTAAAGTGAAATCTAACATTTGAGCTTGTAGAATAGGCAACCAGAAGGACACTAATAGAGAACAACAATTTGCACATCACTATACAATAACAAAATAGTAATGAGATGAACATAATTATCCAGCAAATTAAATCAAAGAAAGAACACAAATTGGTCATTTCATCAATCATCATCCCACTAGAATTATTAGTAAAAAAATGTATTACCTAATGGCAAAATGGTACAAATATGTAGCAGATTATCCAGCTATTTAATAACACTTTCACAACATTATTATCTAGCAAATTAATAACACATTTCACTTTAATGAGAAGATGATAAAAAAGCCTCAATTATATCATTAATAACAACATCAATGTACTATAAAGTTACATAGGGGTCCATAAGAACAAAGTTAGCCATTAATATACAGACTGACAGAAAAGTATTTAATTGTCCAAATAAAGTAATCACAAAGAATTTGATTTTAACTAAAAATGCCTAATAATATTTTTTAACACCAACAAAAACACATAGACATTGATAGACATTGTAATATTTTAAAAAGACACAAATAGAGAGACATTGAATATCCAAAAATACAAAAATATAAAATATTGACAAAGTGAAAATATATGAAGCTATTGTAACAACATACATCTAGATTGATATCTTTCTATAAAAAAACATCTAGAATGAGATATATATTTTATAATTAAAAACTTATGTTTGCATCTGCAGACCTCTAATCAACAAATTCATTTGTGTCTGTTCTCTTGTGGGTGCGTAAGAATAACTCAGCTAAAGAGGGTTCTTTCCCTGTCTCTTTCATCTACATATGTTAATTAAAGATATAGAGTTAAAGATAAAATTACACATCATGCATAACCATTTATTAAATAATATTAAAAAGTAAAATATTAAAAAAATTCCAAATTGTTATCATTCTCCTCTTATACTTAGAAAGTGGAATGGAACCACCTATATGAACTGATCCTCCCTTATTAGAAGCACAGTTTTGTTTTGCTATCTCTTGCTTTTTCTTGTATTCTTCTGTATCCCATTCAGCAATCATGGTATTCATGACATTTTCTGGAATCCAAATTGGCCTCTTTCTCTTTGCATTTTTTCTAACATGATACATCATATTTCGAAGTAATTTTGCAGCCTTAGCCTTCCAATGTTTTCGAATTTGTTGATCATGTTGAGGCTGCCACTTATAACGCTTCTGCGTCCATTTAAAAAATTAAGGTATGAAATAATATAAATTTTGAGACTAATAAGATGCCTAAAAACTTAAAGACATAATAAAAATGGATTTCTAGACAAACCGCCCACTCCCTCCACCACAGTGCTTTAATTTCTTCATCTACATCGGTCCATGTGGAGCATGGCCTATCATATTTTGAATGGATGATCTCTATAATCTCTCTTACAACATCAACAACAGGATAGAATCTACATAATCCCACAACAAAACAATGTTATTGTCAATGTTTACAAATAAAATTTGAATTTACAAGTAAAAGCTAAGGAAAAGTAATCATTAGGTATCTCCATATGGAATTATCCATGTTCGACCATCAGTAGGATCTTTGCCCATCATAGGAGGTTGTGCATTATTGTAAGAATTTGAAACCCAAGCAAGTTGGAGAAGCAAACAAAACATATTTGGCATATTTTTAAGACCTGCTAAACCCAAACAAATTGGAGGAGTAGGCATGTTCATTGTTTTAAGACTTGCTAAACCCAAGCAAGTTGGAGAAGCAGGCAAGTACATTATTTTAATGACCTGTTAAACCCAAGCTAGTTGGAGAAACAGTTAAAACATATTTGGCATAATTTTAAGACCTGCTAAACCCAAGTAGGAGGAGCAGGGAAGTATATTGTTTTAAGACATGCTAAACCCAAGGAAGTTGGAGAAGCAAGCAAAACATATTGGGCATATTTTTAAGACCGGCCAAACCCAAGTAAGTTGGAACAATAGGGAAATCCTTTAAACCTGATAAACTCAAGCAAGTTGGAACAACAGGAAATCTTTTTTAATCACATGTGAAGTCCAAGCAAGCTAGGAAGCAGGGGAACCTTTTTAATCACCTGTGAAGTCCAGACAAGCTGGGAAGCAGGGGAAATCTTTTTAATCACCTGTGAAGTCAGGCAAGCTGGGAAGTAGGGGAATCTTTTTTAATCACCTGTGAAAGTCCAGCCCAAACTAGGAAGCAGGGAACTTATTCCCAAAAATGTTTTCTACTTTGACAGCCCAGACCAGACTGGGGAAGCAGGGAACCTATTTTCAAAAGTGTCCTCTCTTGAATGAAGGGCCATCTCAAGATTTCATTGTTATCCCTTGTATGGCCATAAGTCTCAGGACTCTATTTGTCTTTTGTTCATTCTGTGTCAATTCCCTTCGTGCCAACTAGGGGATACTAGTTTTTCCACTATTTTCCACCCTTACAAGAGATATATGATTGTTTTCCACATTTAATTTTCGCATTTAGGGTGCATAATTAGGTAGATTTTCTTAGTGTTTAAGCACCAATTGGTCATTCCCCGGCCAACAACGCTATGACTTCTTGCAAGTAGAAGGGCGCCCATATTTGCTGGGTACTTTGCCTCAGCCGGATCCCGTAAGCTGAACACATCATAACCACCCTCAAGTGGGCGTGTTGGACAATGAAGACAAGAATGATGAAGAGCCATAACGTTGTTGGCCAAGTAGGTTTTTTGTTTTCTGAGATGTGTGTTAGATTTCTTAGGGCTATGCTTGCATTATTCTAAGCCTTCTTTGTTGATTGCTTTTACACTCTTTTGTCCCCCAAACAAAATGGGAACCTATTTTTGTCTTTACTTGTTTCCTCCCTCTCCTTGCTACGAGCTATGCTCACCTTTCTTAGTAAAGCATTTGGGAGAAAAGCAAGTAAAGAGGGGAATCTGTAGACACTCCATTTTGTCTGGACTTTTTAAAACTAAAGCATGAATAAGGTTGCAAGTAGATTGAACCCACAATCCCAAGGATTTTGAGGTGGAAAGAACCTAGAGAAGATAAGTTCGGCTGAGTATCGAAGTAAAAGACGAAATATGAGTCATTTGAGGGTGAAATTTTGCTAGTAGACGAAGATTCGATCAATTTAGTTTCATCTAAAGTCTTTTGGCTTTGGCACTTATTCCGTTGTGTAGAGGATGAAAAATTCTTGAAAAAGGACAAAAGATTTGCACAAATTGGGTATCAGGCGGAAGAGAAATAGGCCCATGAAAAAGTTTGGTTGAGGGACGAAGGTCTTTCAAAATTAAAATCTGGCAGTCATCAAAGATTTGGTCATCAAGGTTTCATCTTTAGTCAGATGGGCTCGACACCTATTCCATTTCGTAGAGAATGAAAAATCCTTGAAAAAAGACATAAACTTTGCACAAATTGGACATCGGGAAGCAAGAAAAAGGCTCCGGAAAGAATGGGCCGCGACCCCTCCCTGAAAATTCAAAATAAGTCAAATTTCCCCTGCTTTTCCCCTAGTTCTTCCTCTACCCATAAATTAGGGTTTAGGGGTCATGACTCCATGGATTAGGTGTCGCGAAGCCTCTCGAAAATTGCAATTTTCGTGATTTCCTCCCACATTGATTACCGAATCAAGAGGGGTCGCGACCCTAAGCTCATTAATCCCATATTCAAAGGACGAAATTTTAGAGTTCACGAGAGGCTGCTGAACTACAGAGAGAACTAACTTTGTAAGTGACTATATCTATGACTGACTACCACATCCATATAGTATAAATTATTCTTCCTTCCGAAATCTCCAGATCAATGGGATAGAAGCGAGGCCTCGTGCCACTCCAAAGGTTGACCACATTCCCCTCAAGATCTCAAATATGAGATTTCGAATCCGTTTTCATCTGCTTTTGACTTTTTGCTGTGAAGGGTCACGACCCCCTAGTGTAAGGGTCGTGACCCATGATTGTTGTGCACCACCTTTTTACTGAGTTCTTCTCCTTTGCCATTTTCAGTCCATGGGTCACGACCCATCAGCTTTGGGGTCGCAACCCACATACACATTAGGTACCCAATGACTGTTGGGTCCTGAAGTGGTTAGTCAAATAATTCCTTGTTGCATTTACAGATCCTTTAGGCACCCAGACTTGTTTAACTATGACCATCATGTTTTTACAGGTTCCTGCTTTATGACCTCTTTGTTTGCAAATATAGCATACCCTAGTGTTTCTAGGTTGAGGTTCCTGTTCAACAAAGAATTTTCCATAGGGATTTTCAAAGCTCCCATGATCATAGCCTAATCCTGTCTTATCAAAGCAGCATTTTCCATATCCACTTTTTCTTGACCTTTAAAAAATTTTGCTAGATCTTTCTTTAGGCTATCCACTTTTTGTCTTAATTCTTTATTTTTAGCCAATAACTCCTCTAATTCTTTATTTTTAGCTAGATCTTTATTTAGGCTATCTCCTTTTTCTTCTAATTCTTTATTTTTGGCCTTTTAGTTTATTCTTGAGATAATCTATTTCCTTCTTATTTTTAGAACTCACTTTCTCTAGTTCATTATTCTTAATGGTTAGCCTCTCTGATGAATCTTCTATTTCATCTACTTTTTCTATTAAATTGTCTCTTTTCTCCTTTTAGCTCATCACATGTTTTTATTAGCTGCTTATGTACTCTTTGTAAGCCACTATTTTTTTTGCACTCTCCTAGCATCTTCCGTGGCTATCTCAAAATCGTCAGACAATTCATCATGAGTAAAAGGTTCATTATTTACCTCATTGTCTGAATCAAAGTCTAAGTATGCTATTAAGCACAAATTGGCAGCTTCCTCTCTATCACTGTCTAAGCCAAAATCATTATCACTCCATGAGGAATTTGCCATGTCTTTCTTTTTGTCACTCTTGCTGAGTTTAAGGCAATTAGGCTTTATGTGACTAGGTTTCTTGCATTTGAAGCAAGTTATTTCTTCTCCTTGGTTGCTCTTTCTGGAGGTTGATTCTTTTCTACCATCATATCTTTTTCTATACATGTTGTACATCCTTTTAGCGAGAAGAGCAAACTCATCTTCATCATTAGTGACGGGATCTTCATTAGTAACCTTCAAGGCGACTGCTTTTTCTTTCTTGCTGCTGGGTTTATGTCGTAGGTACCTTCCTTCCCAGGCAATCAGGTTTCCTCTTAGCTCATCAAAAGACATGGTTTCTACTTTTCCACTTTCTGATAAAGCAACTACCTTTGCATCCCATGGTTCAGACAGGGACTGAAGAATTTTTCCGTTCACATCCTTTGTATTCAGCTTCCTCCCAAGAGATGCTAAACCATTGAGGATTTTGCCAATTTTTTCAAGAGCCTCTTCAATAGGTTCATTAGGCTGCATTTAAAAGTTTTCATATTCTCTCATCAGCTTGTCAATGCGAGCCTTCTTTACACCTGAGGTTCCTTCATAGGTTAGCTCTATTTTCTCCCAAATTTCTTTGGTTGTTTCACACGCAGAGATCTTGTTGTATTCTTCTTCACGTACTGCACAAAAAAGAAAAGTTTTAGCTCTACAATTACGTTCAGCTATAATAATATCAGCATCTATCCATTCATCTTCTGATTTAGGGACAATTTTATCATCAACCAATTTGGTTATAGCAACTGGTTCATTTTCAATAATTTTCTAGATTTTCATATATGTTCCTTGGATCCAGTTCTTCATTCTGTTCTTCTAGTAACTATAGTTTTTCCCATCGAAGAACGGAGGTCTTTGGGTAGATTAACCTTCGGTAAATGTGGACATCTTGCTGAATTGATCTCTCTGAGGTGGTTAATCCTGCTACACAGAGACCTATGCTCTGATACCAATTGAAAGAACTAAGAAGGGGGGTTGAATTGGTTAATATTCGAAAATATTGAATTAAAAAAACTTAAGCTACAGACACTTTGGTTAATGAAAATAAACTTATTTTTTCAAATTAGGCTACTTTTATAAATAGTTAATTTCTGGTTAATTTGAAAAACAGTTTAAACTAATGTTAAAGGCAGTAAATAAATAAAGAACACAGTCAATTATTATAGTGAGAGGTTCGAATCAAATATCCTACGTCCTCTCATTCCCTCTTACTAAACAAGTGGGAGGAGTTACTTCACTAGCTTGGAAAATCTGAATTAAAACCAGACAAACTTCAAAAACACCAAGGGATTAGTCACAATGGCTTTTACTACCTAACCTAGGTAACCCTTAAAGACAGGATTAGCCTGTAGGGCTTTTACCACCTAACCCAAGCAACCTCAACTGAAGGCTCAGCAAAAGTACTTTTACAACCAATCCGTGAATTACAACACTCTCAAAACTAAAACCTAACCAGTAGTCCAATGATCAACTAATCTCCCTGTCTTAGGTTCCTACCCGGACTCTAGACAGAAAGGGAAGAGATTAAGAAGAGAATTAAAAGGGAATTATAGACTCCAACTTCTCACTAAGAGACAAATAAACTCAGATGAATGCTTGATGGCTGTATGACACTTTCTTGGATCACTAAGGTTTGTAGATCAATCTCTTGAAGTCCAATTATCCAAGTCTTGAGTTTATATAGGCTTGAAACTTTTGAACGTTGGAGAGCTCTTCAATGCAACAAAACATCTTCATTTAAGTTGGTCTCTAATCCATTCTTCAATGCTATCTTGATTGACAAGGATTTCTTCCATTTTGATTCGGGTCAATGCTTGAAAGCCTACTGGCAGCTCTCAATATGGAAAGTAGGTTAATGATGAATAAATCTGCTTCATATCCACTTTCCTGAAATCAAGCTAATTTCCTTTCTCAGATTTGTTAGCAATAAACACGTTTAAGGACAATTTATATTCAAATAAAAACATTCCTTAAAGGTTCAGAATCCGAAATTAATCATTTATTCATTGCATAGCCATTTTGATTTCTTTACTAAAATATTTGGTCAATGATACACTGTTCAATCAGCCTTTAATACGATATCAGTTTAATGATCAAATCTTTCCCTTTTCAATTCTCCTTTGATTTATTTGCATATAAAACATGTGAGTAAGTATTCATGAATGCACAATCATTTTATATGCTATCAAAAAATGAATTACCAGATTTGATCAAGAATTAAATTCTTGATAAAATCTTTCCTAAAGCATTTAGTCACTGATTCACTATTCAATCAGCTTTAAGTGCAGGATCAGCTTTAATGACTAAAACCTTCCTTTTTCATTACTTTATCATATTAGCCCGAGATCTCTATTTATATTAATGGATTGATATAAAATATTCAAGTTAACACTTTATCAATTAAATTAGGATATCTCAAATATTAAAATTGTATTTTTATAAAATCATTATCAAAACCAATTAATTTATAATATGGACAAATATTGTCCTAACATTGCCCACAAAGCACTTTAAAGCACATAGCCACGATGATAACCGTGGCTAAATGGGGTAAATATATTTATGTCAAGCGTTAGACACGATTATAACCGTGGCTAATAATTAAATGATATCTTAATGTGGTGGCTAAAAATGAATTTCTTTTTTTTTTTGGAAAAAAGTTACATACTGCACGTCAATATATTGTATCCAAACAAATCTAGGACAAATTTTCTTTGATCATATCCAATATAGTCAAACTATACATTGTCCGCAACATAATATAGCAAAAAGTGCTTAAATTAATTCCCTAAAAATATTATAAAGCCAAAATAAATTGTTTCTCCATCAACAGTACTATGGATATACCAAAAAGTGCCTTACTTGATCAAACATGACTAATGGTGTGGAATATTCAAGATTTGGTATATCTTTACTAAACATGTAGGGTGTGTATGGCGCCTTTATTTTGGTACGCCTCTCATTATATTTGTCACGGTCAAACAAAAGGTGGGGAAGGAAGACTTTCCTTCACTAGCTAGCCACGATTTTCAGAAATGTGGCTAAATAACTGTGACTAATCACCTATTTTTTTTGGTATTAAAAGTATGTTTGATATATAAAAATAGAATTGGAAGTTTATAAAAGAAGTTAAGGTAAACAGACTAAATTGCCCTTCATTGAATATTAAAAAATCGTTTTTAAATTTCTAAAAGTACCGACAGAAAAAAAGAAAGAGCAAATGGGTCTTTTACCACTCGATTCCAATTCCAAAACCCATTTTCATAGAGTTGAGCTTGGAATTCGATTGAGGACAAATTCTAAAAAATAACAATTTTAAGAATCAAGATTCCAAGTTGAGTGTGCATACTAAATGCTGAAATTCATCCACTACAATAAAACTTAGATTTATCCATAGAATTTTACCCACGAAATATATTTCGTGGGTAATCTGTGGGTATTCCATAGGGAATCCGTGAAAAAATGAAAAGAAAAAACCTTTTTTTTCTTGAAAATTAGCCACGGATTATTTTTCGTGGGCAATTTCTTGACTTTAGCCACAGATTAATTTCCATGGGCAATTTCTTTAAATTAACCACGAATTCTAAATCCGTGGCTAATCCGTGGGAAAGTGGTCAATTAACCACGAATTGTAAATCCATGGCTAATCCAAGAGTAAGTGGTTTATATTTTAAATTTTAATTTTCAATTGAAAAAAAATTACATTTCTCTCTTCTAAAATAATAAATAATATTACTACTGTTCAAAGATTATAATTTTATTAAGAGTAACAAAATTATTCTTTTAAAAAATTATAATAATCATATTTATATAAGACATTTTATATATTTGTTGAAGTATATAGTATATTTAATATTGTAACTGTCGTTTTTGGCCCAGACAATTGTAATTTGAAATTAGGACCGCAAGGGGTCTTAACCTTGGGGGACTTGTCCTTAGGTGGTGCACCTAGTTGCCTACGTAACCTTCGGAAGGGATCAAAGTCCACGTAGTTTGTCATGATGACGTCCATAGGAGCCGTTAGGCAAGGTGATAACCTGTATCGGGCCGTGTGCGGCTAAGAAGTGCCTAAGGTACTCCAGGCGGGCGAGCCGCTCTTAGGAGGTTGCCTTAGTGGGAGAGAGCTAGGGTCTCTAGGGGCTGCTGGAAGCCCTGTGAATGGTGCACTCCGAGAGGGAGGTGTGTCTGCCGGAGGATGGCCGGAGCGTGGGCCTACGGCGGAGCTCGTGATGTGTAGAGATTGCGTAGAGTGTCTGAGGGTACTCAGATCACCGAGAGAACGTATGGACGTCACAGTAAAGGTGTGGTAATCCTTCAGGCTGCGTACTATTTTGTTCTGTTGAGAGATTCCTCCTAGTCCCCCGAGTGAGGGTCTATTTATACTCGAGTGTGGGGAGATCGTGCTCGACCCACGACCTCGTGAGACGTGGGTCGTCCCACGAGGCTGGTGGAGTTCCCACGTCTGGCTGAGGGATGCTCCGTCAGATGACGTGGGCAAGGGCCACGTAAATGATAGATGAGAGGTGCCATGTGTCTCTAGCGGGTGTTGAGGCCGTGCTTCTAGAACGTCAGTGCCACCTGTCCCAAGGTGGAATATTCCGTAGTTACATAAGCCCCCCAAGTCTACGGGTGTCGGGCGCCTGTGGACTTAAGTTTCCTCGTCTATAAGATACTTAGGAATTTTTGCTGCCTCTGTACGTGGGATGGCTCGTCCGACCCGCGAAGTAGGCTTTATCATATCGTTCTGTGGAAAAGGAGACGTCTTGGAGGGGACACATGTCCCGTTTTGGATGGCTGGATGCTTGGCTTCCCCAGCAAGTTTTTGAGCCGTCTCTACAGAAAGTACGTGACTTACTGAGGTGGAGTCATCATTGCTCAGAGTGACATTTCCCGAAATGCTCTTCAAGGGCTAGTGGGAGAAATCCAAAAGTCAAGGGCCGTTTGGTCATTTTGAGAGGCTCTCCTTTGGCTATGTTCGTCCGTGGTCAGTGGTTGACGGTGGA
Organism: Senna tora; assembly: GCA_014851425.1. Lineage (NCBI taxonomy): Eukaryota > Viridiplantae > Streptophyta > Magnoliopsida > Fabales > Fabaceae > Senna > Senna tora. The sequence continues at coordinate 3,301,912 of CM026270.1, read as the reverse complement.
TTTCTTGGTGAGGATTATTTGTCGAAGGAGCGGGCTTTTTTGCAGGTGCCACGCGTCAGAGCTTGAACGGTTGCCACTATTGCTTGAGCGCTTTGCCGTCGTTTCTCCTTCATTAAATGCAAGTTTGTTTCCGAGGGTAGCCATCATTAGCCTAGGCAGGGAGTTTGGCGAAAAGGCTCCTCAGGTGTCTCGAGGCAAATTTTGGGTTCTCGGGGGATTTTCGGTCTTTGTGTCTCCATTGTCCTGGCTGTGCATCTTGTCAGTTCTTTCCTTCCACGTGTGCGGTTGAAGCGAGCGGTTGTAGCTGGGCTAGATTGTAGAGGATAATAGGTTTTATCTGTTGCGGGATACGAAGGGTCGATGTTTTTGAATCGACGCGCTCCGGGTGCCCTATAAATGTCCAGCATTTGAAAGTTAGTGACTTTACATTTGCTCACTTTCACCTTTCTTCGTCGCCTCTGTTTTCCCTGCCTTTGCTTTACTTTTTTCTAATTCTTGTTTCTGTCGAGTTTTCGCAATGGATGGTGGAGGTGATAACTATAGCTTTTACCTCTTTGACTTTACTGATTTAGAGGACCTTCCTTCTACTCCTCCTCCTCCCCCTTTGAGTCGTACTTGCGACGTTGGTCGGAGTAGAGGGAAGAAGAATGGCCAACAGGGGCTTTCCCCGGAACTTGCCGCCGACGTTCCTGCTGCGGTGTCTGCTGGTGGCGAGAGAGAAGGGCGATCGCTTGTGCCTCCGTCTTCCGAGGGGGAGCACTGGCAGGAGGCTCTTCCGAGAGAGAAGAGGAAGAAAGACGGGAAGGCAGGCGGGAGTGGACCCCGGGAGGGGGAAAGGAGAGGAGCCGCTAGAGCGGAGTTGTCCAAGAACAGGGAAGGAGGGTTCAAGAAGTGGCCCACCGGTTTGGAGTTGCGGCTTCCTTCACAAGTTGCACGGCAGAGTACTGACCAGGGAGATGTACAGGTGGAGACTTCGACGGGGGATGTTGTTCCTGTTTCTGTCCCTGCCTCTGTTCCTACCTCTGTTCCAACTTATGCTCCAGTCCGTCAGTCACCCATGAGGGTGATTCTATCCACTCGTCCTTCCGTCCTCAGCCCCGGCGAGGGGGTCGATCGGCCTGTCGCTAAGAGGGCCAGGGTGGTCGTTGAGGAGTCTGTTGGAGACTCTCCCGTGCCGCAGGCTGCAGCGAGCGAACCTGCAACTGAGGAAGTCGCTGAGTCTGGTGATGCGGCCGTGGAGGCCAGAGCCCTCTCAGATAGAGGGAATGTAGTGGCGAGTCAATCGGCTACCACGAGAGATCTCGTTCTGGGGTCGAGCGTCGGTCCTTCTAAACCCCTTGGGCCACCAGAGGGGGGATTGTCTTTTGAGCTGGTGGCGTTGGGCAGGCGCTTCCCCGTGGAGATGCGGGAGAGGGAAGCCAGGGGGCTGGACACTTCTCCCCTGAATCTTGCTATACGAGGCTTCAGCCGGGTCGCTGAGGCATTGGCCAACTTCCACCAGGCTGGTTTTGAGTGGGAGAGGCGTGTGGTGAGCTCCCTTGCCTTGGTTTTCTCCTCACTTTGTTGTGGCTCGTGTTTCTAATTTTGCCTCTCTTTTTTTGTAAAGGGAGATTCGTCGCGACCGGGATCAATTTGCCGATATTGCGTCCTCTAGGAGCCAGGCTCTAGAGGTCTCCCAGAAGAGATTGGTGGACGTTCGAGGGCAGCTGTCCGCTAGGAAGCTGGAGTGTGAGGGTCAAAGACGCGAGGTTAAGTCCTTGACTGAAGAGGTTGTCCGTCTTAGGGCTAAAGCCGGTCACCTTGCCGAGGTTGCGTTCCTTCGCTCGGAGTTGGAGAGGACTCGCAAGGAGCTGGTCGTCCGTCGAGATGACATTGAGAGGCGTCAGTAGGAGTTGCATTCACTCCGTGATGCCTTGCAGGATGCGGAGGTTCGTGCTGCTGAGAACCTTTCTGATCGGCTAGCGGCTAAGGGCAAAGTTGCCGATGATGCCGATCTCCAGGGTGAGCTGTCTGCGCAGAGGATGCATGGCATGCTCCTGGCGGTCAAGCAACTCGAGCGTCTCCGTGGGGAGAGATTTACAGTGGAGTGTGTGGCTTCCTTGCATCCTTCCCAGGAATTTTTTGAGGGTGAGCTTCGCGGTCGGATAGAAACAGACCCTCCGTTGAATCTTGCTTTCCTTCGTTAGCTGACCAATCGCTTGGTGGATCACCAAGTGTTGTCTCGAATCGGCGGGCGAATTCCAGGGATTTGACCTACTTCTCAGCAGCTAGCTGAGGCGACCAGGTGGGGGTCGTCGGAAGGTGTTGGCCATGCGAGGCCTGCTGGGGCCGAGGCCTTTGTAGATCTTGGGGATGCCCAAGATTAGGTTTATGTAATTTTTAGGGTGTTTACCCTTTGTAATGGGCGGACGCCCTCTCATTTTTGCCATCTAATGAGAATGATTTTTGCAAAGAGTTTCTCCTGCTTCCCTTTTTACTTCTGGGCAAAAAGTTATGTTTGCAGTTTCTCTTTTCGTAGTCATCTCTTTACGTCTGGGTAAAAAGATTTTTGCATGAGTACCGTTTGATCAGGACGGTTTGTATGCGTTTTGCTAGCATGGTTTGTCGAACGTTCATTTTGTGTTTTTCGCACCCAAGGGGTTTTTTACCGCGCTACTGGGGGAAATGTTAGCTTGGCCCTGGGGGCGCTTAGCGTTTCTTGGGCGGTCAAGCCCACTGTCCTGTTGTAGGACTTGTGCGAGTACTTTGCAAATTTTGAAGTCTAGTCTCTACTTGGAAAGAAGTACTTTAATAATAGACAAAATGGTTACATTCGTGCAGCCTCAATCGGGCTAGCCTTAATTAGGCTGAAGGTAAGAAAAATGTTTACATTCGGATTACCTAGGTCAGGCGAGCCTTAGTCAGGCTGAAAATCCTAAATTCAAAGTAGAGACGTATGTGACTTGACCTAAAGATGGTGTGATAGTTCAAAGTGCGTTCGGAGTCTAAGCGGAGGTTAGGTCCGGGCGGGCAGACTCTGGTTTCTTTTCTCCTGACTCTTTACCCTCAGGGGTTCCTCGCGTGTTTCTTTGGGACCAAGGCGGGTGACCTTAACGGTCTTGGTTAAGCTCGCTGTGTAGCCTCGCGCCAGTTTCTGGTCCGCCATGATTTCTCCAACCCCGTGGGGTGTTGGGACTTTCATTGTGAGCTGTGCGGTAGACACTACAGCTCTGAGTTTGTTTAGGGACGGTCGCCCTAGTATCGCATTATATGCTGACGGTGCTGAGACAATGATGAAGTCCACATCAAGGCTTGCGACCTTTGGTAAGGTGCCCATGGTTGTTCGGGCGGTGATGATTCCTTCTGTTGGAACCTAGGCTCCTAAGAACCCTATGAGTGTGCCAGGGAATGGCCTCAGGCTGGCTTCATTCAGCCCGAGTTTTCTGAAGCTGTAGAAGTAGAAAACGTCTGCTGAAGATCCTTGGTCGATCAAGACTCTCTTGACTTCGTAGTTGGCAATTATGGCGGTCACCACCATGGGGTCGTCGTGGACCGGTCCCTCTAGGTTGGTGAGATCGAAGGTGATGGGGTCTCCTTTGGGTTTGCTCCTCTTTTTGTGCTTCGAAGCGTAATCGAGGGCGAGTATAGATCGTTCCATCCTCTTCATGTTTTGCGGTAGTGAGGAGGTCCCTCTCAGTAGTTCGCTTGCTATAACGTTAATAACCCCGCGGGTAGGCGCTTGGTCGTTGGCCTCTCGGGGGTGTTCGGTATTAGCCCTGCTTTCTTCCTTGATGAATTTGCTGAGCTGTCCTTTCCGGATTCGATTTGATCCTTTAGGTGGATGCAGTCGTTGGTTTCATGCCCGTAATCTTTGTGGAATTGGCAGTACTTGGACTTGTCTACCGCCCTTCCCGTCTTTCGTCTTTTGCTCTGCAGGGGGAAGCTGAGCATGTCCGAGTGATAAATTTCTTCCAACACCCCAACATGAGACTTGTTGAGGAGGGCATAGCTCGTGAATCGTCCTCTGGGAGGCATCCGCGGTCGAGGTGGTGACCTCTTCCTATTGCTCTTCTCCTTGGGGGCTTGGTTCTCGGTTCCCGTCTTCTCGTTTTTCTTCTCTGCCCATTCCATGTCGGCCCGACTTATTAGGAATTTTCTCATCTTGTCCTTGGCGATCTAAGCGTTTTCCTCTTGAATGAACCATTCCGCACGGTCCATAAGCTCCTATAAGGTGGAGACGGGGCATCTGTTCAGTTCCCCGTAGAATTGTGAGCATCGAAGGCCTTGCTTTATGACAAAGATGGCGACGGTGTCCTGGAGGCCTCGGACTTAGAGCAAGAGTTTGGTGAAGCGGACTAGGAAGGCTTGCAGGGTTTCTCCTTCCTCCTAGTGGAAACCAATGAAGGAGTCTTCATTTTTCTGGTACTCTTTGCTGCTGGCAAACTGTGTGAGGAAGTTTTGCGCTAGTTGTTTGAAGCTGTGGATCAAATTGGTAGGCAGCAGCGAGAACCATCTTAGGGTGGCTTCTTTGAGGGTCGACGAGAAGACTCGGCACTGTTGGCCGTCCATCATGCCCAATATTGACATGGCCGAGTTAAAGGTGTTCAAGTGATCTCGTGGATCGGTTTCTCCACCATAAGGTTCTATGTGGAAAGGCATTTTGAAACCCATGGGCACGTGCTCATTCATGATCTGTTGGGTGAAAGGGTGTCTCCCCTTTCCCTGGAAGTCGAACGTGGGCCATTGGTAAGCATTTGCACCGCAGGCGGCATATGGGTTGTAGGCCGCTGCCCATGGCATATGGAGGTAGGATCCCGGAGGATAGTTTGGGACTGGTGGTCGCGGACAGTTCGTGATGGGTTGTGTTGCTTGCCCGGCGACCATGGTTGGTCCAGGTGGGATCACTGTTGGAGGTGGTGGCGCCGTTGGCGACAATCGCGCGAACTCCATTAGTAAGGTCCCAAATTGAATTGTGAGAAGGCTAGTAGGGTCGCTGGAGGTCCCTGCCGTCGCGCCGTGTGGTGCTAGCGGTAATTGGGCGCTTGCGTTTGCTGGGGCGAGGTTCTTGTCCTCTTCCCATCGTTGTTGGCGTAGAGCCGCTACTTCTGCTTCGAGGCGGGTGATCTTAGCATCCCGCGGGTTCCTTGCTAGCTCCGACGTTTCTTGACCACCGGTTGCGGGGCAACGGACGTGCGGCATGCCATGCGAGTGTTGAGGACAAGTTTCCTCTCTAGATGTCGGGTTCTGGACCACGGTTTCCGTGACGGCTACCAGCGTTATTGAGGAGCTTTGAGGCTGGGTTGCGCTTGATCCGCCTGCCTCAGTTGTGACCGCTTCGGCCGTTCCCTGTCGATTCCTCGTGCTGCATCTTAAAGTGCTAGCGTCGGTCATGGTCGTGGGGACGTTCGAGTCGGTCATGATGTATTATATCCTCTGTATCCTGTATCGAGGATCAAGACAAAAAACAAATACGGGTTTCTGAGTGTTAGGCATATACTCCTACTCCCCGAAAAAGAAATGCCGTTCAGCGGCAGAGTGCGCAAGGCATTGTGGTCTGAATAAAACCGCGGTGGGCGCCACTATAACTGTTATTTTTGGCTCAGACAATTGGAATTTGAAATTAGGACCGCAAGGGGTCTTAACCTTGGGGGACTTGTCCTTAGGTGGTGCACCTAGGTGCCTACGTACCCTTCGGAAGGGATCATAGTCCACGTAGTTCGTCAAGATGACGTCCATACGAGCCGTTAGGCAAGATGATTACCTGTATCGGGCCGTGTCAGGCTAAGACGTGCCTAAGGTACTCCGGGCAGGCGAGCCGCTCTTAGGAGTTTGCCTTAGTGGGAGAGAGCTAGGGTCTCTGGGGGCTGCTGGAAGCCCTATGAATGGTGCACTCCGAGAGGGAGGTGTGTCTGCCGGAGGTTGGCTGGAGTGTGGGCCTACGGCGGAGCTCGTGATGTGTAGAGATTGCGTAGAGTGTCTGAGGGTACTCAGATCATCGAGAGAATGTATGGACGTCACAAAAAAGGTGCGGTAGTCCTTCAGGCTGCGTACTGTTCTGTTCTGTTGAGAGATTCCTCCTAGTCCCCCGAGTGAGGGTCTATTTATAGAGTGTGGGGAGATCGTGCTCGACCCACGACCTCGTAGGACGTGGGTCGTCCCACGAGGCTGGTGGAGTTCCCACGTCTGGCTAAGGGGATGCTCCGTGAGATGACGTGGGCAAGGGCCACGTAAATCATATATGAGAGGTGCCACGTGTCTCTAGCGGGTGCTGAGGCCATGCTTCTAGAACGTCAGTGTCACGTATCCCAAGTTGGAATATTCCGTAGTTACAAATACAAAATAAAAAACTATAAGAATTCACTTATCAATAAAATTCATAATTGCAATCATCAAAATTTATTTTTATGTAGGTAATTTGGATCCTCTATCTTATATTTTATATTGTATGATTCTAGCGACTAAATAATAAAAAAAATATCTAAATCATTAGTTTTTTTTATTAGCTCTAAATCATTAGTTAGATGTATACATATAAAATGTTTTACATTAATAAAACTCAAAGTGATAAATGACCTAGTGGTTGTGGAAAACATTACCAAACATGATGTTTCGTCTTCGAATCCTCCAAGGACAATTTTTCACAAAATATAAAGTGGTCTTGCGAAGGTCGACGGTGGCCGCCGAAGGTGACCGGTGGAGGTTGCCCGAGGCCGGCAGCGGTCGCCAGTTGTCGCCCATCAGGTACCCATGGATCCATTCCGTGGGTAATTCCCCACAGAATAATCCGTGGCTAAAATGAAACTCCAAGACTATTTCCGCATGGATATTTTCGTGCCTATTTTTCCCCACGAATGGGTCCGTGGGGAATTCCCCACAGACTCAAAATTCCGTTGGAATATGTTTACCCACATCATTTTTAGCCGTGAACCATGTTCCTTGCTAATTCCGTGGGGAATTCGGTTTACCCACGGATTTATCCGTGAATAAATCTATGTTTTATTGTAGTGATAAAAATGTGTGCTATTTCAAATCCAAATCCATTTCTTGCACTGACATTCATAAACTTGACAATAGAAGAAGGGTGCGGCAGCAAGCCAAATAATACCCACCTGTTTTATAGCATTATGCGTTATTATCATTTGATTGACATTTTCTTTTTTATTAAATATAATGTAATTGTTAGAAAATTATATGATAATTATGATTTTTGAAACCATGTTTACATAATAGCCATGACATAATATATATATATATATATATGGTTTTCTTTTGTGCTGTAAACGTTGTAATGTTTTTAGGTTATGTTTAGTTACAAAGAAGTTGTTCTAGTGATAAAGAAAAGTGAAAATAGAAGTGAAAGTAGAATTAAGTGAGAAGAAAGTAGAAGTAAAATTAGTGAGAATGAAGTAAAATGAGATTATTAAAAAAAAAGTGTGTTTGGTGTATAGGAAAATAAAATTAAGGTAAAATTAAAAATGATAATTTTGTCCCTTATCCAATATAAAAAGTAAAAAGTAAGTTGGTTAAACTTAATTAGTAATAGGGACAAAATGGTCATTTTAATTCTTTGTTAAGGAAAAAAATGACATTGTGTAAATACTTCCCTATCCTATACACAACTTCCCTCTCCTTCCACAAGTAATTTATCTTCCTCCTAGATAGGCAACTGTAGCTACGGAATATTACCTCTAGGGACATGTGGCACTGAGCTTCTAGAAGGGCAGCAAGAGCTCAAGTCAGTGACACGTGGCACCATACATTCACCCCCTACGTGGCCGGTACCCATGTTTCTCCTCTTAAGCTCCCGTCCAAGAGATGTGGGAAGCCTTCAATGTTCGTGGGACTACCCACGTCGAGCAGGATCGTGGGTCGACCACATCCTCCCCTACACTTGGTATAAAAAGGCCCTCACTCGGGGGACTCAGGGGACATCAAGTCAGATAGACTCGGAATACACAGAAGCTAGACTTAGCGTAAACTTAATGAATCTGAACAAAGCTTGCCCAAAAGACGCCTACCTGCTCCCCAACATTGACAAGCTAGTAGATGGAACAGCAGGACACCGGATGCTGAGCTTCCTAGACGCCTTTTCGGGATACAATCAGACCCAGATGAATCCAAAAGACCAAGAGAAGACCTCCTTCATCATGGATAGGGGCGTCTACTGCTACAAGGTCATGCCTTTCAGACTAAAAAATGCAGGCGCCACCTACCAAAGGATGATGGACATAATCTTCAAAGAGCATATTGGTCGCAATCTCGACGTCTACGTCGACGTCATGGTAGTTAAATCTATGGAGGTCGAGAGACACCTGGCGCACTTGGAAGAAATCTTCCAAGTCTTGCGAAAACACAAAATGAAGCTGAATCCGACCAAATGCGCTTTCGGCGTATCATCTGGAAAGTTCTAGGGCTTCATGATCACACAAAGGGGAATCAAAGCTAACCCTGAAAAGTGCACGACCATCCTCAACATGGAGCCGCCTCAATCAATTAAAGATGTACAGAGGCTCAATGGAAGGTTAGCAGCCCTCAACAAATATATACAGTTGTAGAAGCCATTGTTAATAGAATAGAGCAAAGACCAAGATCAACCCACAAGATCCCAAAAGGTTTTCTCAGAGAGTTATTTCTTGACAGAGAGAAAGAATGCAGAGATAGAAGAAATATCTTAACTGCCTCATACCAAATCTCTATTTTGAATGTATATAACTGATATCCTAAAATAACCATAATTTTTGTTTTATTAGGAAAATAATTAATAAGCCCTTTTAAATAAGCATTTAATATTATAAAATTATAACAAATATTTACATTAGGCTTATTAATTATATATCAGTTTATACACACAAATAAATACTTTGTCTCAACAAATAACTCTATGTATTAATAATTTAATGGGATAATTACTAATCCTTTCAGGCTGTGAGTTGGGGTCTTTACTCGGTAGATTTGTGGATAAATCAACCCATTACAGATTACCACAATTAAAGCAAAACCCAAATATATTCTTATTCATAATTAAATTTAATCAATTGCATAAACAGTAATTACAAATAATTAATATAATAATTAATTAATGCTAATCCATACTAATTTTATTAAAATTCCTAACAATCTCACAGTTGGATAGCATTGATCAATTATTAAATTAATTCTTAGACCACTGAATTAAGCAATTAATTATCACAAAATACACAAATGTGTTCATTAAATGAAATAGTACAAAACAAATCACTGAATCCGATAGGGAAACAAATGATATAATTATTAATGCAAACTGGTTTCAACATCTGAATATAGAGTACGAAATAACGTCAAACGTTACATAACAAAATAAAAGTCCATAAAGACTCAGCTCAGACTCCCACTAGACTAAGGCTACATCAAAATTTTCAACAATTCCCATATGAGTGACATCATTTTTAAAGACTCCTACAGGTAAACCTTTAGTCAGTGGATCTGCCAACATATGTTCACCAGGAATGTGAACCAAACAAGTTTGAGACTCAACAAACTTTTCTCTAACAAACAGGAATTTAACATCAAAATGCTTAGTACGACTCGAATTCCTGTGATTTTTAGAAAAACTAACAGCAGATGAACTGTCACAATATTTGGTTAGAGGTCTTGATATAGAATCAACAAGATACATGCCAGATATCAAATTCCTCAACCATATGGCCTGGCGAGTGGCCTCATAACAAGCAACATACTTTGCTTCCATTGTTGAAGTAGTTGTTATTGACTGTTTATAACTTTTCCACGAAACAGCTCCTCCAAACATCATAAAGATGTACCCAGATGTGGACTTGCGATCATCTACACAAGATGCATAATCAGAATCAGAATAACCCACTAATTCATGTGGATCAGATTTCCTGTAAGTAAGCATAAAATGCTTTGTCCCTTGAAGGTATCTTATAACTTTCTGTGCTTCCTTCCAGTGATCATGTCACGACCTAAAACTGGGAACATGACCCGCACGAAATCCAAGGACGAACCTCGAATCTCGTAAGCCTAACAATCAAAATAACATATTCCAAATCTAAAATTTATAGTAATTTAACAATTAACACAAATCTCTCAATAATTAGGAAGTGAGAATCTTGCATATGGAATTACAGAGCAACTCTAGAACACAACAAAATTTTCAAACGACAGTGCCCAACGAACAATGTCAGGCTTGTCATGGAATTCACTCTGCGACACCTTGCACAAGTGCTTAGTTACTTGACTACCTGGAAAAATATGTAGAAAAACAGGGATGAGTGGAAATCCACCCAGTGAGCAGACAACACACACTACAACTGATGCTGTAATACCCGAGGGGTATTTTTAGATTCATGTCAATTGTGTATAGTAAGACTTAGCATGGTCATCATTTGGAGTTGGAATGTAAGGACAAAATAAATAAATAAATGAACAATAGAAATAAATAATAATTTTGTGTATACATATAGATAAATAAAATTAAATAGGAATTGATGGGATAATATGAAATTGATAAAAAATTGTGAAATTGAAGTTAAGAATTTTGGCTAAAGAAAATAAAAATAAATTTTTTAGAGTGAAATAAAATTTTTGGGATATAAATAAGGTTTTAATAGTTTTAGAGTTGAAAATTTAAGAAATTAAAATAAATATGAAAATTAGGTAGAAAAATTATAATTTTGTTTAAAAGTGGTCATATGAATTATTCAAAGCTTATAGTTTAAATTTGAGAATTTTTCGAAAATAAAAATTTTATTGGGTAGGAAATTTTCATCTGCAAGACACTCAATGACAGATATTTTTAACAGGCTTATTATTAGCCAAAAATTTCAAAATTTTCCTATTCTTACCTACAAATAAATATAGTTAAGAAAATACAATCAAAACTCTATTTCACCATACCCCAAAAGTTGTCAATTGACCAAACTACCCTTAAGTGCTGAAAACCCACTTTATAAGCAAAGCTCCCGGCAGAAGGACGCAACACTCATTCTTCCTCTTCCTCTTCTTATTCTCTTCTCTTTTTCATTTTTATGTGATAGGCAAAGGGAGAAATCCCAAAATCTCCCACTTCCCACCACTTCCTTTGCTTCCAACCATCATTCTTAAGTTTCTTCAAGCCTCCTCCACCATTGTTGAGCCTCAATGAGCTTGGGCAACTTCCCCAAACTTCCATTTTCGAATTTCCTTTTAGGTAAGCTCCAAAAATCATGCCTCCACCTCTTAAATCATGATTTTCTTGTTGGAATGAGTTGCTAATGGATAGTATATCAACCTAGGACTCTTTTGGAACATAGAAAACACCTCAATAAGGATTTCTTTGGAGGATTTCAACCTAGGGTTCATGTTGGACGAATTTATGTGAAAATTTTTGGAATTTTTTATTTCTTTGAAATTGTTGATATGTATGAACTCTAAATGATACTTTCAGTTATTTTAAATGATTTGGAAGAATGCCCAATGATTGGTATGGTGATTTATGAATTTTGTAGAAATTAGTAAAATTACTATATTTGGCAAAAACTCTCCATTGATGGAGCTAGATGGTGTGCAAACTTTTGAATATGATTTCTTAAAGTAAAATTTATTTTTGAACTAAAACCAACTCCCAAATGATGACCATACCTTAGGTAGTGAAATTTAGGCATTGATATGTGTGGAAGTGGAAAATTGGTTAATATGGAGTTTATGGAAAATTAGCTACACACATGTGTAGATAAGTAGTTTAATTTGTGTGGTTCTATTTGTTAGGACTCAAGTACTTCCTTGGAGACAAGAGTGCTCAAGGGTTACTAAGTAAAGCGGCCAAGGTGAGAGACCCTTCCATCCTAGCCCTAAGGGTTGTATGATAACCTTGATTTGTGGGCTTGCTTATACGTGAATGTTTGTAAATATTTAATTTTATACTTGCTAGTAATACTCTGTCATTATGTTGGCGATTGTTGGAATTTTGTACAATGAGTTGTTTGTGATTGGTAAAGTGGAAATATGGTGAATCAAGTACACACGGGTAACGATGAAGAATTCCGCCCACATATGTGCTTGACCCGAGAATTATGACAATAACATGTATGGTACCAAGGGTAAGGGCTTTCCGTCGGGTCAGGTTCGGAAAGTGCCTTCATGTTGGCATTTCGTCGGGTAAGGTTCGAAATTGCCTTCATGTATATACACACTTGTGGATACTCTGTTGAGCCGGTCCGGAGTATGCCACCATTACTAGTTGGTTAATACATTGAGTTGGTCCGGATTGAACCAAGCGGGCTTCCCGAGATGATGGTCTGGAAAGTGCCGATGTAGATGGACACCTTGGCGGGTTGGTGCCGGGGTGCGCTACCGAAAACAACATTCCGTGGAGACGGTCCCGGAATGGGTCGTGCGCCTATGCGTATCGATGTAAGATATCGAGCGTATAGGTACTCAACATTAGTGTAAACCCTCAATGTCCTTGGTATGCACTATGACTAGATTTCCTTTTCTTCGAACATGCCATGACGATGGCCGGTATCCTCACGTGACATCAAGACAAAGTTATTTTCATAAAAGAAGGTCATGACGTCGATTGTTGTCTTGACGTGGCGTTGAGGAAACCTTGTTTTTAAATTACTATATTTTAAATCCAACCGACCATGACGATGGGTTAAGTCTTATAGTGCATCGGAATAGATAGGGAGGACCGACACGTCACGACGGCAACAAGGTAACCAAAGGTACGTAAGTTTGGCAGGTGAACCGCACTTGAATGTTAATCTATGTGTTCGGTGCTTCTCGATACACGTATGTCAGTATGCATGATTAATGTATGTTGTGGTATGGTTAAAGTAGAGTTTGTACATGTTCTATTGCTTGAGAACAATTATATAATTATCAAAGATAAATTGAAGTGTATGCGTATGTGAATGTGGTTTCTCCCCTTCCCGGTCGTAGTGGTACCCGCTACTACGCCTAGGATGGGAGAGTCACTCACTGAGTCGTTGACTCACCCTCTAGTGGTTTACTTTTTCAGATACAGGTACCGGTCAGGCTTCCACGTCGGCTCAGTGAAGGCGACGTTTTGCTAGCACTCACATTCTGTCCTTGTGGGTGGCTTGAATTTTATTTTGGATATTGTAATGAATTGATTACACTTTTTGGTTATTATACTCTACACTTGTCAGCTCCACATACTTAAAGACAGGATTATTTTGGGGGACTTATTATTATTATGTATACGAATTTGCATGTGAATAGGATATGTCACACACCGGAGTGTGTGGCAACGTATATGACAGAGATATATATATATATATATATATATATTATGTGTGTTTGAGTATACATATAAACTGAAGCAGCACTTGGCTGTGGATTGCAGGTGTAAGATAGGCCACACAGGAGATGTGAGCCATATATATTGACAATGTGTGTATGCAAATGGGAATGATAGTTAAATGAAATAGGTGTTAAGGCTAACAGACTCAGGGTTAGGTCCTCTGTCTGTGCCGGTCACGTGCCTCCGGGCGAGGGTCGTGACAGATGCAGGACAAACCGAGCCACGATTGTTTTCCGATAAAGAAAATAAAACTTATAATGTCAAAATCAAGGTGAGTTCACAAGTCATTTCAATAGTATACTTGAAATGGGGCAATATAGATATATCGAATCATAAAGTATCTTGAAAATGATTCAATAAATTAAATAATGCCTTAAAAATATTGAGTACCTCAAATAATATATATAAACTAAATTGGGGTTTCCAAATACATAAAAATCAAGTTTTATGGGAGAAACATCTCACAGAACATTTCATATACCCTCCAAATTTCATCCCTCCTCAACACCATAATGATACAACCACATAACTCCGGCCACAACTCCTTTACGTGGCCCCAAACCCTCCATATAATACACATACACTCCACATGTGTGGCCGCACACGGGGCTAGCACCAACTGACCTCTCCTAGCTGAGGTTTATACCTATGTGCGTATAAGGCTACAGATACAGTTGTAGCACCAGTGTTCCTGAAAGAGTTCCTCCCACTGAAAACATATCAAGAGTAAAATTTTCATGTAATTGTAATTGTCATACTCATATTCAAATACCATGTCATGTCATTCAAATAATTTAATTTTATATCAATGAAATAAATAATTTCAATAAACAGTATATCACAAAACTCAATAGTACTCATAATATATTTCCATAAATTGAATCCAAAGTAAATAAGAAATCAAACGAAACATAATCTATTTTTCCGAATAAAAATAATTTTTCAGACAGCTTGTCCCAAGGCCAGGCAAAATTCCAATACTATAAAAAGAACAACATGAAAGAGGCTGGGTGAAAGTATAAAAATATAAAGCACGTTATAGCGCACATCATCTACTCACAGTATTATTGAACAAGGATAGAACCGCAACTACGTCAGGCTGGATCCCTAGCATAGAGTACATTTCCAAAGCACCTATTTGCACAATATTATATTGTCTATCAATATAGAAATTTCATCAAAGTACACTTAAACTTATTATCTAGAAATTTCTATAATTTCTCTATTCAACTAAATGACCCCAACAATGGTTTAACTTCCCAATCCTCGAGTTCTAAAGCCTATTTCCAAGTTACTGTCAATTATTAACTCATCTTATTTCTATTATATACATTTAATTTGGTCCCAAAAATCAATTCTATAGTATCTTATCTTCTCATATTCTCATTCAAAAATTCATAATTCATCATATACTTTTCTAAGCTAATATTTGAATTAGAAATCATTTTTGGAAGGTAAGATTTACAAGCAAAAGAGTGTAAAAGCCTTCTTAACACTTCAATTTCAGTGTAGAGGTCACCATTTAAAAACTCCCAATTTGAAACCCTAATATAACCATTACCAAGAATAATAAGACAAAAGGATGATTATTGGAGGTTTCAATCTAGCAAAATGGAAATAAGGGAAAGGTGTAAGCTTCAAAGATATAAAAATGGAGTTAAAACTCACCCCTTTCTCAAATGTTGAAGATTAACCGTGATGGGAGAGAGAGAGAGAGAGAGAGAGAATGTTGGTGGCCGGAGGTGATGACTGCGGTGGTCACCGGTGACAGTGTGGCCAGCGATGGAAGGCCGATGATGGAGGTTGGAGACTAAGTGAAAATTGTGAAGGTACAGGAAGAAAGAACAAAGAAGAGAACTGAGAAGAAAAAATTGGAGAGGAGGAATAAAATGAAACGGTGCTGCTACTTCTCGGGAAGAGAAGAAAAAAAATCTGGTGATTTTTACAAAATTTATAATTTTGCCCCAAACTGAAAAATATCCTTTGACTTAGGTCCCTTATAATTTATAAATTTGCCCCAAACAAGAAATATCCTTTCAGATAGGTCCCTCAATACTTTACAATTAAGTCTTTTTCCTTTATCTATATATATATATATTTTTTCTTCTCATCATTTTTTTAAAGCTTTAATAAACATCTAATTAAAAAAATGAATTGATCAATTCTCTTGTTTTTGAATATCTAGCATATTATTAAGGAAAATTTTATTTAAACTTTTAAGTGCTTATATATATGAATATATTAATATTTCTATCTAATATTTATTATTGGAAACGACTAATAGGAAAGTGTTCTATTTAGAGCATTCAAATTTTCACCTACTCTTAAATTGAGGGTTATTACAGATCAGGACCAGGATTACTCAAGTATCTGCCAAGCACACTAATAGCAAATGCAATATCAGGACGTGTGCATACTTGAGCATACATAAGACTGCCAACAGCGGAAGCATATGGAACTTTATCCATAACAGTCTTCAACTTACCATCCTTAGGACAAGATGATTTAGACAACTTTTCACCCTTCTGAACAGGTGCAGCACAAGGAGTGCAAGCATGCATATTAAACTTCTTAAGCACTCGCTCAATATATGTTGTCTACGATAATCCAAGAATGCCACAAAGATCTATCACGATGAATTTGAATTCCCAAGACAAAAGAAGCTTCTCCAAGATCCTTCATATCAAAGTGACTTGACAAAGCAAGCTTCGTCTCATTCAACATAGCCACTGAGTTACTGGCCAATAATATGTCATCAACATATAGCACAAGTATAACAAAATATCCTCTATCAAATTTTTTATAAATACATTGATCAGCAATATTCTCTGTGAAGCCAATTGAGGTGATTATCTGATCAAATTTCAAATACCACGGTCTAGAGGCTTGTTTAAGCCCATAGATGGATTTATTTAACTTGCACACTAAGTGCTCTTTCCCTGATTCAGAAAATCCATCAGGCTGCAACATATAAACATCCTCAACTAAATCACCATTGAGAAATGCTGTCTTGACATCCATTTGGTGAAGTTCGAGATCTAATTGTGCAACAAGAGCCATTACAACTCTAAAGGCATCTTTAGTAGACACCGGTGAGAAGGTTTCAGTGTAATCAATTCCTTCTCGCTGATTATAGCATTTAGCTAAAAGTCTTGCTTTTATATCTTTCAACTTCACCATTGGCTCCTTTCTTGGTCTTAAAGACACATTTACACCCAACTAGTTTGCAACCGTTTGGTAACTCAACTAATTCCCACACAGAATTTTGATACATGGAATTCCTTTCATCATTCATGGCCTCTAGCCATTTGGTAGAATGTTAACCTGATACAGATTCTCTATAAGAGACCGGATCTGTGCCTTCAACAACATTAGACTCAAACTCCTGCAAATATACAATATAATCATCTGGAATTGCACCCTTTCTACTTCTTTGTGACCGTCTCAAATCAACAACTGGTTCCCCAATTTTAACAATTGGAGGTACAACTACAGGATCAATAGGGTTTTCAACTAGAATATCATCTCTATTTTCACCATCTAAAACTGGAACATGAGCAACAGATGAAGAAGTTTGAGAAGATAAAGGTAATAATGTATCCTCATTATGCAGATTAATAACTCTGGGAATATTACTCCCACTGTCTGAGTCATTCTCAAAATAAAATGCTCTATCAGATTCAATCACCCTAGTAGAGTAGTTAGGACAATAAAATCTGCATCCTCTAGATCTTGTACAATATCCAATAAAATAAGCAGAGACAGTCCTAGAATCAAGTTTCTTGAGTTGTGGATTATAAGGTCTTACCTCTGCTCTACAGCCCCACACACGAAAGTGCTTTAAACTAGGTTTCTTTCTAGTAAAGAGTTCATAAGGAGTTTTCTCTACTGATTTACTTGGAACTTGATTCAAAATATATGCTGTTGTCTTAATGGCATCACCCCACAGAAATTTCGGTAAGGAAGAATAACTGATCATGCTTCTTACCATATCTAATAAGGAGCGATTACGCCTCTCAGCAACTCCATTTTGTTATGGAGTGACAGGCATAGTATATTGAGCTTCAATACCATGTTCTTGTAGAAATAAAGCAAAAGGCCCGGGATTTCTACCAATTTCAGTATATCTACCATAAAACTCTCCACCTTTATCAGACCTCACAGATTTAATTACCTTTTCAGATTTTAACTCAACAACAGCCTTAAAAGCTTTAAAAGCATCTAAAGAGTCTGATTTTTCATGCAATAAATCTATCCATCCAAATTCGGAGTAATCATCCATGAAAGTGATAAAATATTTATAATTTCCTAAAGTATCCGAAGAAATTGGTCCACCAATATCTGTGTGGATTAAATCAAGAATACTCTCAGATCTAGACGCCCTTTCACTTTTAGCTCTAGCAGGAAATTTTCCCTTAATACAATCAACACAAGAATCAAAGTCAGAAAAATCCAAGTTATGAAGAATGTCTTGTTTAACCATCCTTTCCAATCTATCTCTAGAAATATGACCCAAACGCCTGTGCCATAACATAGAGGAGTTCTCATCAGTTCTCTGGCGTTTATGTCCAGTAATAGTATTAACTGAAGCCACAGAAGATTCTAAGATAGAATTAATATTCAGACAATAAAGACCATTCATCAAGCTTGCAATACCAACAACAATCGTATTATAATAAATATCAATCCTGTCACTTCCTTGCCAGAAGGAATATCCTTGTTTATCTAGTACAGAAGTAGAAACTAGACTCCGTCTAGAAGACGGTACATATACTACATCATATAAATAAGTTCATGACCCGAGTACAAATTTAAAATAACTATTCCAACACATTCCACTTCAGCTGAACTTCCTTGTACTCATAGAATGGTCTTTTCCCTTTCACTTGGGCTCCTCCTATTTTTGAGCCCCTGTAAAGAATTAGTTAGATGAACTGTGGCACTAGAATCTAACCACCAGGAATCCAAAGAAGTTTCAAAATTATTAGATTCAAGACAAACTAGAGCTAGAGGAGCAATATCTAGAGGAATACCTTCCTTCTCACGCTTGTTCTTAAGCTTAAAGCATTCAGAAATACTATGGTCAGACTTCTTGCAATAGAAACAATTACCCTTGAAAGACTTTTTCATCTTACCCTTATCCTTCTTATTGTCTTTTTTAGGTCCAAATGACCTCTTATCTTGATGTTTCTTTCCCTTATACTTCTCATGTCCACCCTTTCTGGATGAACCCTTTGTGATGTTATTAACAGAATGAGTACAAGATTTTGCCTTCTTCAAAGATTCCTCCTCTTGAGTAACTATGGACATCATTTGATGGATTCACCATTCAGCCTCTTGTGAATTATAGGTGGTTCTAAGAACCCCATATTCAACTGGGAGAGACTGCAAAACTTTATAGGCTAGATAACTCTCACCCAGATCAACCTTCAAAGATTTCAGCTTATTAAAGTAATTGACCAGCTTCATCATGTGTTCACGCACACCAGAAGCTCCACCATAGAGTGTATTATCCAACAAAGAAAGATAATAGGCCTTCTGAGATTTGTCAAATTTCTTGAATTTCTCACTGATAGCCTTTAGATAATCAACCGCAGTGTCCTTTTCAGCGATACTCTGCCTTATAGTCTTATCAATAGTATACTTTAAGACAGTCAGGCAGACCCTGTTAGACTCAAGCCAAAGCCTATAGTGCGTCTTGTCAGCAGCACTAGAACGGTCAGTCAGGTCTGCTGGCCTTGGTTCCCTCATAGCCAGATCATCCTTAGAGATTGTCAGATACATGTTTAGGGACTCTTGCCAATCATCAAAATTAGTTCCATTCAAAGTTTTCACCACGGAAAGTTGCTAAAAACAGAAGCTGATATACCAAAAAAAATAGATAGGAAACAATTATGTCCCGGAAACATACTTTATATAATACATGGTTTCCCTCACAAAATCAGCTTATGCAACTTTATAAATATGAAAGCATATGAATATCATAGATTTTAACCTTAAAGGAACCATCACAAAATGCATCCACTGTCTCCATATCGTTAGGATATAAGAAACTTTAGAAGCATTGTATTCACAAGACATTGCTGACAAGATGCTAATGAGCTTATATCACAAAATTGCATACCAATTATGTTCTACCGATAGGGTAAATACACAATTAACATACAATCCTAACTCCCTCATGGATTTTTTTTTAACTAAACACCAACATAATTGGGCTCATGATAGGTGAACACATAATTATTTTGTGTATATCCTAATTGCTCACCTTTATAATGAGAAAAGAAAAAAAAAGAGAGGGAAATAATAATAATAATAAAACTAATTACAATACATATCAAACGACATTATTTCAGAGAGTGAGTAACATATAATGTCTATAATAATATATGAAATATATACAAAATTTTCAAATTTCCAAATTCATGATCAATAAAACAAATTATATCCCTTGTGTGGATTATCTATTATGCTTTTAAGACACATAACTTAACAGCCACACCATGAGTATTATCATAAAGCTTGACAAAGAAGGGAGGGAAAAAATAATAATAATAATAATAATAATAATAATAATAATAATAATAATAATAATAATAATACTCAAAGAAGACAACATATATAGTCTTGTCAAATCACACTGTTGAATATATTTTACCATGTGCCACCAAACATATATGAGTTGATATACAGTTTCATTATATTGAATATAAAATTATAGTCAAACACAAGAAGCCGCAGTGTGGTTCTTTAAAATAGAAAGCAAATGATTTGCGGAAAAACAAAACGTTTGCTCAGAAAAATTGTTTCAAACACACGCACACACACACACACACATATATATATATATCACTGCACGCACATTCATATATATATATATATATATATATATATATATATCAATATATACATACATATAGTACATAAAGAAAAAATATCACATCATCAATTGTTTAGCACGCCATACGAAACACTTAATCATAAAAGAAACCCATGAAATAATGCTTCAGTATCATCAAGTATCTTATATTTAAGTATATTCAAAATCGAAAACTGCTCTGATGCCAATTGATAATACAAATTGGGAGATAATGAACTATTAAACATTAATTACTAACCTGAAGTTGTAGAAGCCATTGTTAATAGAATAGAGCAGAGACCAAGATCAACCCACAAGATCCCAAAAGGTTTTCTCAGAGAGTTATTTCTTTTTTTTTAAAGAGAAATATTATATATTAAAAACGATACAAAGAGAAAACAAATTACAAGAGAGTCTAGCCAACCATAAAATTATTACAAGGCTTCCTAGTAAAACTATTTCTAAAACTAATAGACCTGAGAAAGAGAACATTATAAGTACGAAACTTGAGCAATAAGTTTTTTATATCAGTCCCAACAACTTCTGAAGGACTACAATGTCGCAACAGTTCCTAATTGAGGAGATGTTTAAAGCCAACTGGATTCCTTTTCTGATCACTACAAGATTCATCAGCTTCAAGTCTTCTTGTTGCCGAAGAGTATAAGCAGCATGAAAAAGGACCTCTCTATATTCGAAGACTTGAATGAAAATTGTTTTGTTATTTCCAGCATGACCACCACTATCGTATCTCTTGGCTGCGATGACTATTGAAACTCCAGAATGAGGCAAGCTATGTATTGTTGACCACTTCCTCTATTTGGATGGAAGAAAGGCGTGATTTGTGATGTGGTTATGATTTGCAAAACTCAGTGAATACAAATTCCAGGAAGAGTAAATCATCTTGATTGCAACATAGGGATCCACTTTTCTTCCTTCCATGACTCTAAGATTATGACATCTCCATAGCACACGAAGAACCATTGCCATAAATGTGAGTATTTGGTGATCTTCTCTGTACGCAAACATAAAACATTCATTTAGCCAGTGAAGAAGATTGATATCAGTAGTCGGAGTTCTGTAACAGAGATGAGTGCCAAACCAAACCACTTTGGCAAAGGGACACTGAAGAAAAATATGATTTAACGATTCGCCTTTCTCACCACATGCAAGACAAACATCATCCAAGACCATATGATGCTTTATGAGAACAGAACAAGCAGGCAAATTGTTGTTTAGCATTCTCCATAAGAACATAATTATCCTGAATGGAAGCCTAAGTTTCCAGATAGCTTTCCAGATAGGAAAAGTATGCATACCATGAGTATCTGGAGAAATAGGAGGACTATGAGAAGGTATTGTAGTCACAATACATTTATAAGCATCTTTGACTCTGTAATTTCCACTTGAAGCACCTGTCCAAACTAATTTGTCTCTCACCCCAGTGACAGACAGAGGAATGCTAGCGATGATAGCAGCCGTATTCGAATCATACACTATGTTAAGCAGAGAAGTATTCCAAGTATTGTTATGCTTCATAAGATCGGCAACTGAAGTAATCAGCAGTTGATCTTGAAGCATGGGCCACCAAACTTGGTGGTTAGTTTTAATAGAGCTACCATCCCCAATCTGCCATTGTAAGTGAGAAAAGAGGACATCCTTAGATTTGAAGATTGCTTTCCACCGCCAAGACGAATTAGAAGGAACAATGAGATTACCATCAGTATTGAAGTATTTTGAAGACAGAGTTGAAAGAGCTAAACTAGTATTGTTATTCATAATCCTCCAAAGGTGTTTTGCCAATAAAGCCTCATTGAAAGCACTAACATTGCAAAGAGCTAGTCTACCTGCCTCTTTTGATTTACACAGATCATTCCAGTTTTGCAGATGTATCTTTGGAGTATTTCCATTATGTCCCCAGAAGAAATTGGACATTAAACTCTCAATCTTGCGACATTTATCCTTTGAGAATTGCATACAGGAAAGAGGGTAAACCAGGTAGGAATTTATTACAGATTTAATCAGGGTAAACCTGGCAGCTTGAGAGAGAAGTCTAGACATCCAGACTTTCAGTTTGGTCTCTATCTTGTTGAGAGTTTCCTGAATGACATGTGATTTACTCTCCTTGCAATCAATATAAGTTCCCAAATATTTGCCAAGCTTAGCATGAAACTTCAAATTGAAGAAATTTGCCATCTATTTTTTGTTGTTGTGGCGAATATTGGGGCTGAAAACAAGAAAAGATTTACTAACATTCATCTTCTGGCCCGCCAGCTCTGCATAATCAGTTAGCACTGAATTCACTGCCCTCAAGTTAAAATCAGTGGCCTCAAAAAATAGGAGAGGCCACTGATTTTAATTCCTCCCAATTTTAATTCCTTTCCATAATTTGGCATCTTCCTGTTTTCTAATCATACAAGATAAGATGTTAGAGCATAAAATAAAGATATAAGGCGAAATTGGGTCTCCTTGCCTAATACCACAGGAAGGTCTAAAATTGTCAGTAATCCCACCATTGAAAAGCAAATGACAACTGACCGAAGTGATACAATGCATGATGTACCTAATCCAATTTTTAGGATAGGACATACGTCTCAGGACCGCCTCAATGAAGTTCCAAGAAAGTTTATCATAGGCCTTATAAATATCTAGCTTAAGAGCACACCACCCGGTCTTACCATTCCTAGTGCTTCTGATCTTGTGCATAACTTCAGTGGCTAAAAGGATATTATCACTAATTAGCCTACCCTTTAAGAAAGCACTTTGATTTGGAGCAATAATATCTGTAAGAAAAGTTTTAAGCCTATTGCACATGACCTTAGAGACTAATTTGTAGGAAACATTGGCAAGACTAATAGGCCTAAAATCCTTGAAATTTTGGGAGGCAGTGATTTTAGGAATTAAGGTAATATAGGAATTATTTAATTTTGGGTCCATACTTGCCGACTGAAAAAAACCATTTATCATGGCTTGCACATCTACTTTAACAATGTCCCAAAAATTCTTATAAAACCTGACATTATAGCCATCCAGGCCCGGAGCTCCATCTAATTTCATTTGGTGAAGGGCACTCAGATATTCCTCTTTAGTAAAAGGCTTATTTAGGATGTCTATGTGGTTATTTTGAAGAGACGGGATTTGATATTTTTGTAATTTATTAACAATATCATTCACCTGAACCGGATTTCTCTCTGTAAAGATATCTTTAAAGTATGAAATTCTGATTTGTTGAATTGTTTGATAGTCATCGGTCCATTTACCACTATCATCCTGAATGGCATTGATCTGATTTTGAACTCTTCTATTCTTAACAATATTGTGGAAATATGCAGTACATCTATCACCATTGACTAACCACGTTTGCCTAGCCTTTTGTGCCCAAAGTGTTTCCTCACAATCTAGATAGAACTCAAGTTGATGCCTAATGGTTTTTTCATTAATGATCGGAGCATCATTAACATTATTTTGTATTTTCTCAAGTAGAATGGAGAGGTCTTTTATCTTGTGTTGTATATTTCCCACTTCCCTTTTATTCCAGGATCTAAGATTACCTCTCAGCCAATTTAATTTTTCATGCAAAACAATGTCCGGAGAGCTATTAATGTTAATATCCCAACTATTACTGACTACATGCTGACATCTATAAAACAAAAGCCACAAGTTCTCAAAACGGAAAGGCCTTTTACAAAACCGTTTGAAACCACAACTATCTAGGACTAAAGGACTATGATCAGACGCTGCAATAGGTAAAGCAGATAAACTAGTTTTAGGAAATACATTAAGCCAAACATGATTACATAACACCCTATCTAATCTCTCCCAAACTATGTCTCCATCTCCCCTGCCATTTGTCCAAGTGAACCAGGTACCATTCGGTTTAAGATCAAAGAAATCACAAGTTTGAATCATTTGATTAAAACTGACCGCACCATCCAATCTTTTTGAGTTGCATTTTTTTTTCGTGAAGGTACCTAATCTGATTGAAATCACCAATTGCAATCCAAGGAGCATTAATTGATTGATAAGTTTGAAGGAACCAGTCCCACAAGACATATCTCAAAGATAATTCAGGAAATCCATAAACAAACGTAACAATGGAAAGCTTACCTGATTCATCCTTGGTTGTGAGGTGAGTCCAATATGGGGAGATATCCAAAATATTACAAAACCTGAACATCCTGCCAAGTCACAAAAGTTCCTCCACTTCGTCCCACAGGGTTAGTACCAGAAAAATTATGGTATCCCATACTTCTAAATATTCTACTAACATAAGACACAGATCTTTTAGTCTCAGATAAGAAAACAAAAGATGGCTTATACTGCCTTACCAGCTGCTTAAGCCTCTGAACTGTTATGGTGCAGCCAATACCACGGCAGTTCCAGGCGATGAACTTCATTGATGTGGCCTGGGAGGCTGATCCGGGACAGTCTCCCTCGAACCCTGATGAGAAAGATTCAGAGGCTTCTTTTGGTGCAGTAGTCTAAACCTCTTAGTGTAAGGAAGAATATACTCTGTGAAGTTGACATGTTCATCAAAAGTAACACGCTTCCTCTTTTGGAGTCGAGTGGATGGATTGACGGAGGAGTCAGAGAATAGAGCTTTACACCTCTTAGGACTTATATTAGGGTCATCCATCTGTTCCCTTTTGCAGATTTTGATGAAGTCATTCCTGTCGTCGTTATCCACATTCAGAGGACCAAACCAAAGGTAACTGCCATGAAGCGTAGAACGCTGAAGCTGAAAACTCCATATGTTGAAGTTTAAAAACCAATTTGTCAGAGTAATAAAAAAAGGACCGCGAATTACAGGAATTGAAACTAGAAATTTATTGATGAAGAGGATACGTGGGCCACTATGCAGGTCAATTGCACACACATCCCATCTAATTTCACCTGTACCCGCAGTAGTGAGAACTAAGGCCAGTCCTTGATGTTGCTGGAGAGACGAGGAAGCCCAGTTATAAATGGAGCAATTTTTAACATGAAACACCGGGATATTGGCCCAATCCATATAGTCATCTTTGAACAGTGTATGGACCATCTCAGACAAGTTAAAAATGTTTGAAAGACTTACTTCATCAATATCCATGAGATCTAACTCTGAGTGATATACAATATCTGTAGTCCCTTTTTTAGCCCACTCCAGAAGAGGTCCAGGCCCACAATGACTCTGGTATACTGGTGTATCACACTCCATGCAACTAGGACACACATTTTGGGAAGGACTCATATCCAATGGGCTTTCAGTATCCATATCATCATCAGTGGAGGGGAAATCCTGATCAAGTGGTTCATCACCGTTCATTTCATCATCAACATCAACATTAAAATCTTCTGGATTCTCAAAGCACAATAGATCTTGTAAAGATTGTGGAATATCCATAGGCGTGCCATCTGTAATAACTCCTCCAGCTTCTACTTCCAGATTAGCGTTATCCAAGTCATTTAAAGCCTCTGTACCAATATCATTATTACCCTCTGCTGGAGTAAAATTTTCGGCTAGCTGAACCACGTGCCCACCATCTGAGGGTTGAGAGTTTTGATCGAGAACATTCCCACTAAGAGTCTCATTCTGGTTATGCACAGTCGACACGTCATGACCGCCATGCAAAGCTGTATTATCTCCGACCGAAGGAACTGAACCATTTTCTGGCGACGCATTAAAGTTCTGCAACTGATGAAGATCAAATGCATTGTGGTGAAAATTGTCATGGGTGTCTGCTGAAGAATCCGAGGACCAATCTGCATTAATAGTGTTATTCATAGGTGGTGGGAACTCATCAAAGACGTCATACCTTGGTCCATACTGATCATACTGAACTTGAATTTTAGTAGACTCCCTAAAATGCCATCTTGAGGTCTTTCTTTTGGGACATTGGAAGTGAACGTATTGGGGGTCCACCCAGAGATAAGTACTATTATTCTGGCATATTGTCATCTGTTGTTGATGAAGCTCCCAATATGTTTTGAAGAGTCCCCAATTACAATCCTTAGACAAATGTCCAATACGACCACACTGCTCACAAAGACGAAAAGTACGCTCAGGCATTGCGGAAACCCAAATCTTGTTCCCATTAGATAGTGGATAGAACAACCCCATAAGTAAGGGTTTACTTGGATCCAGCAAGACTTTGACTCTAACAAACTCTAAACGATTGCCATTGTCATTCTGCGGATCTAGTTCAATAACTTCCCCTGCATACTGACCAAGAGATATAGCAGTGTAGTTACTAATAAGTTCAAGGGGAATACCAGAAAACCTCAACCAGATTGCGACCTTATCGATCCTTAGATTCTCCGCCGCTAACTCAGGTTGCCATTTTTGAATAACGAGCAAGGAGTTTTTTACCATCCATGGCCCATTTAAAAGCATAAAAGACCAGTCTTCCTCATTCTGGAAATCTAAGATGTAGAAGTTTCTGACTTGAGCTTTAACAGTGACGAACCCCTGCAACTTCCACTGGCTGTTGATAATATGTTGAAGTCGAAAATCAGGTATTTCCCGCCAATCCACCAGTGCAACAATTGCTCTCTTGGACCACTGAGCTCTCTTAAAGTGGGCATAGTGTTGATTCATGTTGAAAATAGGAGCCCTTCTAGGGAAGGTATATTCGGGAGCAGTTGATCCATGTGAAGTACCAGAAGAGGAAGAGGTCGCATGAAAATGATTTGGTTGAAGTTCAAAGTATGAGTTATTGTCTGACATGATTAAATCCACAGGAATATTAAATTAGTAGAGGACAACTACAGCATTAAACACACACCACTGAACAAGGAAGATTTGAACAATAATAAGACAGGAGTGTGTAATAAAAAAGGCAACAACGGGAAAGGAGATCTTTAGAAGTACGAAGTACAAAAGTATTAAAGTAGTGAGAGGTACAAAGTTGGATATGGTGGACCACAAGAAAGAAACCATTAAATAATTAAAACTGAACCGGTGGCAACAGGAAGAGAGAAAACACCGAAAGAAAACTTTTAAACTAAAAGATTGATATATACTGACACACCCAACAAAAGATAGACAGATGTAACAGATTCATCATGAAAGAGCTTAAGAAGGAAGAAGAAAAGGAAACGAAGAGTCAAGAGACATTCAAAAACATCAAGGGAAGGTCTAAGAAACTAGAGAGTTTCTCGCACTAAAATTCTCTCACTAGGAAGTTCCCTCAGAGAGTTATTTCTTGACAGAGAGAAAGAATGCAGAGATAGAAGAAATATCTTAACTGCCTCATACCAAATCTCTATTTTGAATGTATATAACTGATATCCTAAAATAACCATAATTTTTTTTTATTAGGAAAATAATTAATAAGCCCTTTTAAATAAGCATTTAATATTATAAAATTATAACAAATATTTACATTAGGCTTATTAATTATATATCAGTTTATACACACAAATAAATACTTTGTCTCAACAAATAACTCTATGTATTAGTAATTTAATGGGATAATTACTAATCCTTTCAGGCTGTGAGTTGGGGTCTTTACTCGGTAGATTTGTGGATAAATCAACCCATCACAGATTACCACAATTAAAGCAAAACCCAAATATATTCTCATTCATAATAAAATTTAGTCAATTGCATAAACAGTAATTAAAAATAATTAATATACTAATTAATTAATGCTAATCCATAGTAATTTTATTAAAATTTCTAACAGCAAATACATGTGTATGTGTGCTCACTAGACACGAAGGGTCCAAGTGGCAAATGCAAAGTGTACCTGAGGGAACACAGGGGCTCCCCGGCACTATTTAAGAAAGCGATAAATTCCTAAGACTACATGCTTGAAATGCTCTAAACAATCAATTCAATCAGTGGCTACTCTAAAGTAAGAAGGTTAGGAAGATGTACCTCTTGAAGAGCAACCCAAGACTCGAGCCTTCTACTTCTACTCACAAAGAAAGCTACCAAACTTGTAAAATATCTTCAAGCCATCAAGTCATTTAAGTTTTCTCTCTAAAATTCTTTCTCTATCTCTAAAGCCTCTGCTCCCCAAATGAAAAAAAACAAAGGCCTATTTATAGGCTTTTAGGTGGCACATTTTGGGAATTAAAAATTCCCATTCTATGCCATGGTGCCGCGGCACTAGGTCAAATGTGCCTCAACCACTTGCCTGCCATGTCAGTGCCACCATATTATCATGGCATTTGTACTATTTGGATTAGGTGACGCGGCCCTTTGTAAGAGGTGGCACGGCCACTCGCCTCAGAACCCTAGACACGTCACTCCCATAACCTTTTTGAGGGCCTTGGCCACTTTTTGAAAAATATGTCGTGGCCTTGCTAGACTTGTGCCGTGACATATTTTTGGCACCCTAACGCTATGGCTTTATAGAATGGAGCCATTGCCCCTTTTTGGCACCTTAAAGCCATGGCTTTATAGAATTGAGCCATGGCACACTTTTTTGGAACCCTAAGGCCATGGCCTTATAGACTTCACTTTTTGGCACCCTAAAGTCGTGGCCTCATTTTGACTGAGGCCCTTTACTTTTTAGGCCCTTTTAAAGATTCTTAAAATTGTTAAGTTTCTCGGACCAAATAGGTTGTTCACAAGTAGTGATAATGAAGAAGATTTAAACATGATTAAATAAATTAGATTTTAAAAACTAGAAACTATTTTCCAAGACCCACTTATCCAAACACCCAATACGAAGAAAAATATTAGTTTTTAGGAATTAGTTATTCAGGAGAAATTATAATCGAGTGGAATATATATAGTGAAAGATGTAATTCAAAATATGGTAATGTGCTCAATAGCCTATAAAATTAAAGGTAATACAAAACAAATAGTAACCATGTTAGTGACCTATTTTTTGAGGCAGTTAAAAGGTTGGTGGGATGATTATTTAACAAACATGGATAGATGAATAATTTTTAATGCAATCAAAGAGGAAATTAGAGAAGGTCAAGCGGTACATAGAGAAGATTCAATATCCGCACTTTTGTTTGCAATAACAAAAAGCTTTGTAGGAGATCCAGTAAAGTTTCAAGAAAGAGTATATTAATAAATTTATCTTGTCTCATCATGTCATATTTTAGATGGTATAAGGATATGTTCTTAACAAAATTATACACTAGGCCTTATTGTCATGCCGATTTTTGGAAGGAAAGATTCATAGTAGGATTACCAAAATTATTTGCAGAAAAGTTAGGGAATCAATAAGAAGACATTATGACAATATAATTCCTTTTTCTTTTTTGGCCTGAAACGGGCCACAGGGGCCCAAATACAATTCCTTATAACCAATTAACTTATGGTCAAATAATAATTTCATAACTACTTAAGGATTGGCGATAGTACAGATTTAAAACTCCAACATAAAAATTAAAAATGAAACAAAAGAAAATAGAAGACAGTTAGAAAAGAAATATATGAATCTAAACCAAAAAAATAAATACATTAGGAAACCTAAATACCATAAGAAGTTTTCCAAAACTAAAGGAAATAAGGGGAAAAACTTAGTGCATTTCAAATGTGGTAGATATGGACATATAGCCAAGAATTGTGAGTTAAAGAAAAAGATCAACACATTAGAAATAGATGAAAAAAATAAACAAAGTTTAATTAGCTTATCTATTAATGAATAATATGAAACTACAGATGAAGATACCGAGAAAGAAAGTGATGATTATTTATATAAAATAGATAAATATGTTAAGCAAATCATCGTTTATAATAAATATGTTAAGCAAATCATCATGATCACAAGAGATAAGGTACAAGTTCTAATAGAAATATTAGATAAAATAAAAAATAATGATGTTAAAAATCACTATTTATTAAAATTAAAGGACATAATAGAAGTAGAAGAAAAGAATCCAAGAAACGAAGTAGAGCCATATAAATCTAACCATAGGAAATGAGTTTAGCAAAAATATGATAGCCTAAATTGATTCAAGAGCTGATTTAAACTGTATTTACGAAGGATTACTCCTTACAAAGTTTTATGAGAAAAGAAAAGAAATAGTTAGGAGCCAATGGAACGAGCTTACAGGTTCAATTTAAATTATCAAATGCAAAACTAAAATATGCTTTAAAACACCTTTTATACTAGTCAAAGATATTAAAGAACCTATAATTTTCGGATACTCGTTTCTCACGTTGATATACCCTTTTAAAGTTACAAATCAAGGAATTACAACAAACGTAGCTGGAAAAGATATATGTTTTAAGTTCATAACGAAACCTTTAATTAGAGATATCAATCTGCTAAATTCAGCATCAATAAAAAAATCAAGTGGCAATTTCTAGAAAAAAATACACCATATTAATCTAATTAATAAAGAAATACATTATAAAAGAATAAAAGAACAAGTGGAAACTCCCTCCATAGAACATCGGATTAAATTATTACAAGAAAAATTTGAAAAAGAAATTTGTGCGGAACATCCTAAGGCTTTCTAGGATAAGAGAAGACATATAGTATCTCTTCCATATGAAAAGGATTTTGATGGGAAAAAAATTTTCAACAAAAGCTAGGCCAATGCAAATGAATCAAGAAATATTAGAATGTTGTAAAAAAGAAAATAAAAGAGATCTTAGATAAAAATTTAATTAAACAAAGTAAATCACTATGGAGTTGCACAACTTTTTATGTTCAAAACCAAGTAGAAATAGAAAGGGGAGCACCAAAAATTGTCATAAATTATAGACCATTAAATAATATCTCTAGGTGGATAAGATATTTTGTTCCTAATAAAAGAGATTTAATATCAAGAATTCAACAAGAGTCAATATTTTCTAAATTTGATATGAAATTATGATATTATCAAATACAAATTGATGAGATTACCCAAAAAAAAAACAAATTGATGAGAAAGATGTGTATAAAACAACATTTACTGTTCCTTTTGGTCATTATGAGTGGAATGTTATGCCATTTGGATAAAAAATATTCCTTTGGAATTTCAAAATATTATGAATGACATTTTTAACCCATACACTAAATACTATAGTTTACATAGATGATGTATTAGTATTATCAAATTTAATAGAACAACATTTTAATCATTTAAGCCAACTTTTTAATATAGTTAGAAAATGGTCTAGTAGTCTTGGGAAAATGGATCCAGTGCAATTTCCTTCCGTGCAATTTCGGTGCAATTCCTATAAAATACACATTTTTACTTCATTTTTGAAGTACTAATACGGACTCACACTAATAATAATCCACTATGAATAGATTAGAGACCAAATTAATATCAATATTGACAAATATCATCACCTTAAAAGGATTATGGACCAAATTGTTATTATTGATATTAAATAATAACCCTGTTGGAAGGATAAGCCCAAACACTGATCTATACATATACATCTATTGCGTGTTTTAACAGCTTAACTTGCTTTCTTCTAGGACTTGCAGTGGGTCTTAATTGAGGCTGACTAGCACACAAGGACCTGGGAAGATTGAGGCATTCGTCTCTTATACCCAGTGCCCAAACATAAGCCTATATATAAATGCAATCGCATACCTCTATCACCCTATTTGAGCCTTACATAAGCATATTCTCTTAGCATATTTTATTAATATTGATTGTTTGATTGTCCATGTCAAAAATTTCTTATCCTCCCAGTAATATGAGAAGCCCAAGAATTCGATGAGCTAAAATGGTTCATTTGAAAAGTAGAAAATTAAAAATAATAATAAAATAAAATAAAATAAAGAAGGTACAAAAGTACCAAAGTGCAAGGGCACAAAAATCCAAGGGCATAAATAAGGTTGAAGGATGAGAAGAAAAACCTTAGTTTTTAATACTCAGGACTTAGTATTTATGCCGAGAGGCTTCTATTCTTTCTTTCTTTAAACAGTGAAAAAATATAGCCTCCATCAGCAATATTACAAGCCCAAAAGACCTCTTGACTACGAACTTGTGTGCAACAAACAGTGGAGATAGAGACCCTCTTCAAGCCTATGGTAAGAGATAGGTAAGTATGTTATGAGTGAAATCTTACCCCCAATATATTGGTGAGGCAATCAGCGTATTAATTGGTCCCAAATGATTCTAAAGAAATTTTCATGCATGATTAATTGGCCGAAGTGATCCTAGGATCAAAATTTACTTGAGTACTTGCATGGTATATTTTTATTTCTGATTGGGAGCACTAACCCTTTAAGTTAGCTTGATCTTGAATGCTCTAAGTTTAGATCTTCTTTCTCAAGTAGTACAAAGGTTTAAGTGTGAAGGATTTGATCGCACCAAAAATTAACCTAACTTTAGGGTGTTAAATAGCATAAATTATAGATAAAATATATGGTTTTACACCAAAAAAGTTGAATATTTTGTCATAAGGAGTAAGGAGTAGAGTCAAAAATGTGATAAAATTCCCATAAAAAACACTATTTATATTTTTTTTGTTATCTGTAAAATGTGTAGAATATTGGATAGTTGTATTTGGTGTTTGTTGAGTGTTGCAGGCTTAACAGAGATCAATGGGAAGATATACTCCAAGTATAGGAACCGGATCCAAAGCAAGAACTCGTAGCAAGGCCTAGGAAGTGACCAAGTCAAGAGAAGAACGGAGCATTCGCCACGGCAAGCAAATGCACTCACCACAACAAGTAGAAGGACACTCACCACGGAGAATAAACTTCACTCGCCATAGCAAGCACTTTGTTACTCGCTGTGGCGAGCCAATTTACTCACTGCAGCGAGTGGACAACAACTTAATGGACGAATTTGAGAAGGGGCCCAATCATATAAGGAGTTAGAGATGCTTTCAAATTTGGCTATGATTGTTGAGTTCTATTCTTCTTGGGAACCTGTTTCATTCTATTTCATACCCATCGCATCCTTACTCATTCTGCGAATATCTGCTGGTTTTAGATACTAACTAATTGTAGGGTTTAAACGAAGATTCTGCGAGAGATTCGACCCTTGGATTGACTCTGTGCTACTTTGAGTTTTTATTTGATCACAACCGTGACGACCGGTTGGAACCTCGATTCGGAGTAATTCGAATTCGCGATGAATAGTGCATCATGGAGTCGTACACGTTGTAGCTTGCAGCTACAATAGCCAGTTACTTTGTTTGTTGCTATAGGCCTTGTAGGGCATTGACTGCTCTAGTCAAATCGGCTATATCCCTAGTGATTTTAGCTAATGCGAGGTTTTGTTCCTGCCCAATTTCCTCTACTAAGTGCACGTCCCTAGGGGATCTTCTCTTTTTAGCTAGTGCACATATCTTGATTAGATCCCATGCTTCGATAGGGGTGAGATCTTTTAGCGTACAATTGGCTGCGGCCACTAACATGTCAGAGTCCGCAGTGTTCATGCCATTTATGAAGCTATTTACTAATTGAGCCAGAGGAAGATGATGATTGGGGCATTTGGTCATCAGGTTCTGAAGGCGAACCCAATAATCATAGTATAGTACTCGTCTTTTTCTTACCTAATGGAAGTGATTTCCTTCCTAGTGGCGGAAACTTTATTAGATCGGAAGTACTTTTCGAGGAAAGCGCTCTAGAGAGTGTCCCAGAGAGTAAGGCTTTAGCAGATTGGGTTGGCAAATGTAGAAACCATTCCATGCTCTTTCCTTCCAAAGTCATTCAGAATACTTTCCACATGACATCCTCAACTTTAGTGCCTACCGGATTAAGTGTGGTGCAGTGCAGTGCATGTGCAAGATTTTTAAGTGCATATAGGGATTATCTCCCACCAATCCGTGAAATTTTGGCAGGGAGTTCAACAGTGGTCCCTTTAGTTCAAAATCCTTTTCAAAAATCGGGACGAGATTTTAAGATATGTCGTAGGAGGAGCCAGCTTTATTTAGGTCTTTAAGGGTGACCCTTTCATCTGCAATTCCATCCCGATGATTAGCCATGGTTATGATTGGAATTTCTTCCCTTTTCCAAAGTTTTGTTAGAGTTCATTCGATCTTCGGGTCTTTAGGAAACAAGTCTCCTTTATACCTTCTGGTCATAAACCATGAGAACGAGGGAGTTTTGGGCTTATCCACTCACTGTGGCGAGTAGGTGGCGAGCAACGATAAACAAAAGGGCTCGCTGTGGCAAGCTTAGTGGCGAGTAGAAGGCAAGAACGAAAAAGAAAACAAAAAATAAAGAAGGAAAAACGAAAAACGAGAAGAAAATGGAACAAGCAGACAAAAAGATTGAAAAAGAAAATTTCCAATTTAAAAGGAAAATAACAAAGAATACCTATTCGTCGAACACGTAAACAATCTTAAGATAAACTGATGACTCCCCGGCAATGACGCCAATTAGATCGTTGTCCAAAACTCTCCTAATTTCCTCGAGTCAAGGTTACAACCGGTCGTCACGGTTGTGATCAAATAAAACCTCGAATTGCAGCATAGGGTGTAATCCAATGGTCGAGTCTCTCGCGGAATCGTCAAATTAATCCTGCAATTGGTTAATAATCCCAAGCACAACATGTATTTGTGGAATGAAAGGGGCAAATGATGATTATAGCGAAAAAGAGTCAAATATATTATATTAAATAGGTCCCAAGAAGAATAGAACTCAGCAATCCGAGCCAATCTAAAGGTTTTCAGGTTCAACTAGTTCATTCTAAATTCATCCTATTCAAGATAGTCATGCATTATGAAAGCTTATCTAATGATAATGTTATCCCCAACCAGGAACAACAATAACATGAATCAAGAGATTTTATGATATACTAAATGATCAACAGCCTAACCAAGAACAATTAATTCAAATTAATATTATCACAATAAGGGATGCATACAATCAAGAACTCAATAACTAGATATGTATTCGAATTCCAAGAAACAAGAATTCCAAGTGCTCTACCACATAATCAATTATTACCGACTCACTATGAAGGATCTAGCAGACTAAGTACATGTCCATTCATGGAAGAATCTAATAAACTATTGACATGCAATACGAAGCAAATACAATCATATGAATCGGGAAAGATGAATACAAAAGAGGAATGAATTAATAAACCCTAATGAAAAGCCATCGGCTCATGCCTACACTAGTTCTTCTAGGAAACGCAAGAAGAACTTAGCCGCTCATATTCTGTCTCTAATCTCTAAATGAATCTACCAAGTACCGTTCTTCTGCTCTTAACTTGATGAAGTCTTTTTATAATGCTTCGGGAGTCACAATTTGACTAGGATTAGTATGGAGATAATAGATAATTGTTGCGTGGTTTAATCTTCAAATTCAAACGAGTTTAAACGCTTCTCCAACTCTTAGTATGACTAGGTCCCATTGTATTTTCGGTCATTAAGTTGTTGTCCACGTCATCAGCCACATCATCAGGGACACTCTCTGTGGCGAGTTTATCTACTTTCGATGGCAAGTTTGCTTCTACTTGCAGTGGCGAGAATTTATGCTGACGATGGCGCTCCTTTCTTGACTTGATCTCTTCCTGGCACTTGTTAAGAGTTCTTGTCCTGGTTTCGGTTCTATACTTGGAATATATTGTTTCCCAATGATCCATGTTAAGTTTGAAGCACTCAACAAACATCAAACGGACCTATCCAATATTCCACAGGTTTTACGGATAATCAAGAATTAATGCTTTTTATGGGCATTTTATCATATTTTTAACTAATTTCTTATGTCAAGATATTCAACCTATTTGGTGTAAATTCATATATATATATATATATATATATATATATATATATATATATATATTAATTACGCTATTTAACACTCTAAAGTTAGGTTGATTTTGGGTGCGATCAGTACCACAAGAGGACGCAACACAACTTTGCATGAGACGTCATTACACTGCAATTAACTACTCTGTTGTGTCAATCTAAGCATCAAGTGACCATAGAGGGGGTCCTCACAGTATGACCTGTGATTGAGTATTGACTCTAAACCCTCGTGGACCCGCAGTGGTGGGTTGGCCATACAGAGACAGAAGTCGT
The DNA here is from genome assembly GCA_014851425.1 of Senna tora. Taxonomy (NCBI): domain Eukaryota; kingdom Viridiplantae; phylum Streptophyta; class Magnoliopsida; order Fabales; family Fabaceae; genus Senna; species Senna tora. The sequence goes on along the minus strand of CM026270.1, from coordinate 3,265,888 downwards.
AAAACTAGTGTTTTAGATATACCAGGTTGCCACCCCTGAGTAAGGAATGGAAAAGGCTCCTAGAGGGACATAGGTTCCCTAATGAATCCTTCATTGGTAACATCAATACTTAGGAGCATGTTTTGTAACATTTGAAATCCATGGGGTTGCTTAGAATCAGGGTTAACATAGTTTATGTCATGAGGATAAACTTTGTGAGAGCTATGTTTTTTATCATAAATAAAGTATGATGCCTAGACATACCTTTATTTTGTGTGGATCAAGAAATAGAAGCACTTATTACACAATATACAAAGTATGTGGTATAGGCTTGGGAGGTTGGCTCTCTCAAACGAGTAATCGCCTTGGACACGCAAGTGGTGTAAGCCAAGATGAGACTTAAGTGCTTTTTCCCTCAACACCATGATGGGATATAGTGTGGATATTCAGAGGCAGCTGAAAAGCGCCGAGTATTGGACTAGAAAACATCACTAAGAATTGATAAGTCACCCTAATAAGTGTACTTGGATGAGATCCGCTAAGATGATGAGGTCTTATGATCGAATTATGAATCCCCACTATTCATAATGCCTATAGCCATACGTGAGTGTTCCACTTGGCGCTATGTGAAGCAAGCAAAGTGTGGTAGCCAACTCAGGTCAAATTCTACGTGAATCTGAAATAAGGTTTGTATGGTGTAAATGATTTAGGATCAAAACCGACATATACTCGAGAACACCACAACATGTGTTTCATAGCAAGGGAAGCATGTGAATGAATCCCTACTTCAATGTTGTGTGAGTCATTGAAAGGATGCACCAATCCTTTCAAAGGGTACCCTTATGCACTTTGACTCTGTCATGAAGAAATAAGGTAGTGCATGCTACTTTGATATCTTTCCAAGAGATTATGGCAAAATACGGCCCGATGGAGGGTTGTCAAGAAAGCAGCTATCTTTGATTGAACTGATAAGAGGTCGAAAGGAAGATTGTGTTAACATATTCATGTGTGATAGTATCCTGAGGTCGACCCATTATGTGATCCTTTTCGAGGTTCTCAAGGATGTGGATACCTATCACAACTGAGTGTGGCTGAAGTCCTAGTCTTATTGTAGACTTAAAGGGAGTGGAATGAACACGTCTAGGGAACCTATGACACTATTTTTCGATGAGACATGTGGTCACATCATCACACACTCGGGTTGTAGCATTACTTATACTTGGGCCTAAAAAGGCTTATAGTATTAGGCTTCCACATATCGTGCCAAGCGGTCACGACTAATACGGAGTATGAAAGAAGATGACGAGAGATAGAGAGATAGACAATTTCTTTGTGATAAGGAAAGTCATGGACGTCCCACCATGTGCGAGTGTGAGTATGTTGAATTTTGGAGCCCAAATATCCGCCCATGAGGGAGTCCGATCGAGTCGTGTGATGACCAGTTGGAAAGTTCGCAAAGAGACGAACAAAACAACACCAAAATGACACTCATCAGATGTCACACGAGCCTATACTTGTGACCCAAAGTGGGCTAGGTGATCATGATGTGATCATGATATTTTGTTCATTTTTTCCAAGTCCCACATCGGATAGGTTTTTGTTGGGAGCTCTCTCATTCTCCTATAAATAAGAGTGCTTCCCCATTGTTCTATTTGCTCATTCCATGTGTTGGAAAATGGGGTCTCGTTTGGGAAAACCCATAGTTTTATTTTTCTCTCTCTCTTTGAGTCATTCTTCCGTTCATTAGTCGTGGATACGCGATTCTACCTCTTGTAGGTAAAGTCCTCCGTTTGGTGCGACCCTTTTCGGAGTTCGACATTTGGAGGTTAGCCCTAGTAGAGCAGAGGCACTGGCAAAATCTAAGGTTTTAGCAATGGCGTCCAGAAGGATCACATAATCCCATTCAAGTCTGCCAAGAAGAGGATGTTCATCATTTACACATTCAAGTGATGGAATTTCATGGTCAATATAACTCCAAATCCTATTCTTCTACCATACTCACCCCAAAATTTCCAAGCTTCCTCTATAGTGTCAAACTCCATTCCCATTTTAGACTTCAAATCATTCTCCATAACAATACTTTGAGTTGATGCTCCTCCTTTCCTAAAATACATAAATACAAAAATCTATATAAATATCATGTACTTTACAAAACAATATTTTTTTCTCAAAGACATGACTAAATTATTATGAACAAGAATAATCTTAAATTTATATCAATTACTTATATATAACAATATAACACATATATAAGTGATTTGAAGATTGATGGTTGGTTTAAGCAATCAAAAGTTACAGTGTGATGATTGTACTAATTGAGGTCACATGACTTTGTATTGTAAAGAAAACTACTCTCAAAGTACTTCTCGGTCAATAAAAAAAATCCATTTAATCCAAACTAACTCCATTTACAGTACAAGAAAATGGAATTTATATATGTGGCTAGATGAATGTTAAAGGAAAGAGTGAAAAGAAGAAAATGAAAATGGTGAACATGGGTCATTAAATCAGAACAGAGAATGTTATAGAGTTAAACCAAAAATCCAAACTAGTCTCAAAGACTGAATGTAAACCAAAAACTGAAAATGTTGCTAGCTTCTTATGCATCTAAAGAAGCAAAAAAAAGTTTTCACGGAATGATACAAACTGAAAAATGCACTTGCTAGACTCTCCAAAGTCGTCGCGTCCTACTTGCATTGTTGCCGCCGGAGTCGTCGCAGGAGTACACCGCCGTTGAGAGACGCAACGTCGCAAGGATTTGATAGGGGGAAAACGCACATAGTGTTGGGCAAATTTGAGTGAGTTGAATGCTTGACGGTGTGTTTCATTGTTAATGTTAGGTTTAAGAATTTTTTTAAAAAAATAAAGCACAAAACGACGTAGTTTTGGAGGAATTGTACGAAATTGCACAGGATCCGTTACCCATGGAGTTAATTCAAGTTTAAAAATATATTTTTCTGTAAATCTATTATCTTTTAAAATAAGATCTTCAAAACAAATTATCTTGAGGAACAGTGTAAATTAAGCTTCATGAGGAACTGTTAACAAGGTATCATATAGTTTGAAAGTTTATGATTATGAATATCAAGATGTAGCTACCTATCAAGATATTTATATAATACATATATTTTGATAAAAAAATATAGAGGATACAAAATAAATAACAATAATAATAGTTGTAGCACAATTATCAAATTAAATAATAAAATTAGTGCACTAAATTTAGCATACTTCAATTTAACATACTTGAATTTAAAGTTAGTTAATGTTGAATGATAAAAAATTATTAAATTATTAAAAATAAAATTATATATAAAAACTTAAATTATGCTCGTGCTTAGCACGAGTATTAATCTAGTTTCTCACATAATGAAATGGTGTATTTTGTATATTAATATTGAAAATAATTAGTAATATTATATGATTTACTATCATTAATTACATAAATAGATTAATATGCATTTAGTAGTTTTTATGTGCTTTAAATGTATAATTTGTGATAAATCCCTAATTTTTGACTAATTATTATTATTATTATTCGGATTCAATCAGAACTGTTACGAATGTATTTGGTTGATTTCATGTCAAACCAGGGAACATAAACCACAAAGGATTCGAGGAAGGACCTATGTAAAAAGTCAGTAAGTGTAGAAAGGGCTGAAAACTAAAGATAAAACGCACAGCGTCACTCAAGTGACTAGTCTTTCATCGCGACAAAGTGGCATGTTCGCCGCGACAACAGAGCAAATTTGGCAGTCATCAGTCCTATCAACAAGACCCTGAGAGTTTGAATTCATCCGAAATTAATGAGGATTAGGTGTTGAATTTGAATTTGAGTTCACCCATGGCACATCCTTATCCTATTAGAATTTAGTCTAACCGAAGGACTATAAATATGAAGCAGGAAAAAGACCTCAAGCAATCATCATTCATTCATATGTCCTTCTTCTCCATGGCCCTCTTGGGAATTAGAACTATTGTTGTGATTTCCATTGAGAGGCTAGGTTTCTTAGCCTTGGGGATTTTCTATGAAATACTTGAGATATGATTTGTACTAGAGAATTATCGTGGGATTAATCATCCTACTTTCAATTATAATTTTGCAAACACTTTTGTTGAAAGTTTTGATTTCGGAATAGGATTAATTGGGTTATCCATTAGGTAACCTGGGTAGTTTGATTATAGAATTAGGTTGCATTCGAATATTTTGAAAACCTTTAGTAAATTGTTTACATTATATTATGTTTCTGAATTAAATCTATGTTTTAGTGTTATATAATTATCTAGGATCATGACGTTGACCTGAACAACTTTCGAAAATGTTTTCTAAAGAAAATTTCGAAAAATATAATTACGTAGTGAGGATAGCAAAGTAACAGAATTTCTCAAGGGCATTCTTCTCATATTATTTTCTTACTTTAGTTTTCCTTGTTTTCAGAACCAAATTGTCTAACTCGTTTTATTTCATAATATTCCTTGTTTTATTCTTATTCTTGATACTCATAGCATAGTTATTCTAGAATTTCACTAGAGGTTTCGCGAGTGATTCGATCTTGGGTTGTGCCCTAGCTGCATAACTTGAGTTTTTATTTGTTGCCAACTTTGCAATGGGTTGGGGGTGTGAACCTCATTTTTATAGTGTTCATCACCTAGTCATAGTGAGAATTTTACCTGTATGTTATATTTGATGTCTGGTTGAAAAGAGTTTCACTAGGGATTGGTATGCTACAATTTTAGAAGAAATTTGGGATGGGTATCTGGTGATTGGTATGGGATGGTTGAGGGATACTCCGCATACAATTATTTTTATTCAATTAAGGATTTTTGTATGCATTAGAAAAGTAATGGTTAAGTTTGTTATTTTGACCAGTGATGGAGGTTTAGTTAAAATAACTTATTTAAGTATTACAGCTTCTATAATCATAGGTATTAGTCATGCGTAGTATACCTTTACTCAATGCGGAATAGGAAATGATCCACGTACAAGGATACGGTGAGTGATCTTAGTATAGTAATTGAAAATGTGTGCACAAATCGGGGGGACGCTTTGGATGTCCGATTATATTATCCTCAATGGATATGTTTCCCCACAATAAGAAGTTCAGTAGTAGAGGCTATGGACAATTCTTATTTCATATGAATGTGCCTATTTCAAGAGGAAATAGAGTCAAGTAAAAGTTTTCATGAGTTCCTATAATTGACTATGTACATTTAACTGAATATATTTGTGGAATAGCTTGTGTACTTATTTGAGATAATAATTGCTATTCTATGCTAGGCGATATGATATTATGTGTGTATACTGTCATGTTCTATTTATGAGTAATAGTATGAGTTATTGATAGTTTAAAAATTTTAGCACGTTATATGCACTATTTAAAATGGTAAGGTTTTCTGCAATAGAAACTACGGCGGCTAAGTCACTAGCGAAATTGTTTTAAAACTATTCATGGGTCACTTTATTGAGATTTTATATCTCATGATGCTAGTGATTCAGGTATAGCTGAAGTTGGAGCATGAGCAAGAGTAATGGCATCCAGAGTATGCTTTTCTTGATGTTTGTAGCTGCAAAGTGGAGGTTGAAGGTTTTCGGGCATACCTGAATCTCGAATTCAAGTAGCCACGTCCGATCCGATCACGTGATGGACTCGGATCAATGAGACACAACAAATGCATAATTTTGGGGAGGACAAGAGAAGAGAGAAGAAAAATCTCTTGTTGGTGGTTTCTCACTGAAAAGAGAATGAATCAGTTTTGCACACACTTGGAAAACCACCACTCCACTTTGATATATACGCAGTTCCCACCTTTTTAATTTAACTAAAATGCAAATATTACACTCCATAAACCTACTTGTTTATGGTATTGGCCCAAAAGTCCTAAACTCAAATGGACTTTGGTCCAATCCACCAAGGGTGTACTAATCCATTTTACATCTCCCACTCGCACTTGGTGGATTAGATGTCGTGAGTCTAGTCTCTTTATCTCCGCTTAATTTCATATTTAGTGCTTTTCCGCGAACACATGGGTATGACGTCTTCATTTATATGCTTGTAATAGAAATTTTTTTAAGAGGACCAGCACAAGTTAATTACCTTGTCCTTCTTGTAGCTAGAATTTTAAATTATGCCTGAAATGTCCTAGATTTATCTATATACACTTTCACATGACAAATCTAATCCCTATCGAATCAATGTTGGACTCAAATTTCCTTCCTTGTATGCCTATTATCCACACTTATGACAACAAAATATCATGGAGATATGTTTCAGTGTCAGCTAGTAGCTGACACTGAAACATCTCTCCTAGCTGACCCTGAAACATATCTCCGTGATATTGTCAAAGTCAAAAAGGACATTGATGGGAAGATTGTTCTTCCTTAGAACTCACACAGAAATGAAAGAGCGATCTTTCACTTGCTTCCCTTTTTTGTGATTCTCCCAGCACATGTGGTATGAATCACATGCTACGGTGTTACTTTCTTTACTATAAAAGCGCATGTTGTTTTATACTTTTCTTTAACACAATGTAGACTTAAGTCTAGATACACCAATATCTAAACCCAAATTCTTGAACTCTGCTCACATCTACGATGTCAATGTTGAAGAGTTTTTTGTCTAGCTACAAGTATTTTGGAAATGGGATTCCAAACTTCGATCCAACTTTGTTTATGTGGATCTCATCTTGACTTACTACATATCAGTCAAGGCAACATATAGTTTGTGTTTCTTATCTACCATATCATCACTCTTAGATGCTTTATTGGTGAACACAAGTGTCTCATCTTTGCACACTTCGCTTGAGCGTCAAAGGCGGTTGCCCGTGTAAGAAAGCTAACCTTTCAATCTAAACAACATACTAGAGATTGTATACTGCTAAACAAACACATAAAGAGATGAAAAAAAATTATAAAACACATTTTATAATGTCTATATATTTTACTTTACACATGCCAATGGCTTGCATATGTTCGTTAAAAACTTTTTGCCTATTGGCTTTATCAAGGGTTTGCTATCATACATTTGTTGAAATGTATTGTAGAGCAACAATCTTTTGTGCTATATAATCTCTAACAAAATTATATTTGATGTTAATATGCTTGGTCTTGATGTGATACTTGAGATCTTTGGTATAAGCTATGACTACAATATTGTCCCAGTATAATAACACCATATTGGTACTCTCATTTCCAATTCCAGGGTGTTCTATAAATCTCTCTAGCCATAAAGCCTTTTGTACAACTGTAGTGCATGTTACAAACTCAACTTCCATTGCATGTAAGGCAATGCACGTTTTCCTCGTGCTGCTCTAGCATATGGCGCCATTGTTAAGCAAGAAGGTATAACCAAAAATTGACCTTCTTTCTTCTCATCTCCACCTATCTTAGTATTGGAGTACTCAACAAGGCGCGGTTCACTTCCTCTATAGCACAATGCATAATTGGAAGTGCCCTTTAAGTATCTCAAGATCCTCTTCACAACTTTCCAATGTTTTTTTGTTGGGGTTAGACTAGAATCTGCTTACCAATCACATTGCATAATAGATATCAAGTCTTGTAATACACATCATTGCGTACATCAGACTGCCAACTTCACCAGCATATGGAATCTCTCCATATTCTTTTTGTCTGATTTGGTTTTAGGACACATGTCAAGACTCAAGGCTACTCTAGTAGCAATAAGGGTACTCATGGGTTTCCTATCTTTCATGTTAAATCGCTCAAGAATCTTATTGATGCAATTCTCTTATGAAAGAGACAAGATTCTTTTTGAACGATTTCTTTGGATCTTAACTCCAAGTATATACTTTCCTTCACCCACGTCTTTCATCTCAAATTTGTTGACAACCATTCATTAATGGCCATCACAGAACCTAGGCTATTTCCGGCCAATAGTATATCATCTACATATGAGGATAACATGACAAAATTATCCTCAGCACGCTTAATGTAGATGTAGTGGTCTTCCCCTATCATTTGAAAATCATATGAGAATACTACTTCGGTGGAACCTCAAATACCACTATCTAGATGATTGTTTCAATCCATAAATGGATCTTTTAAGCTTACAAACTTTGTTCTCATTTCCTTTGTTAATGAAACCAAATGGTTGTACCATTTCTTCATCCAGATCACCATTCAGGAATGCAGTTATTACATCCCTCTTATGTAATTCTAGGTCTAAACTATTTACTATCGCTAGAATAAGTCTAATCGAGTTGAAACACACAACAGGTAAAAATGTATCATCATAATCTATTCCTTCTTGTTGTGTGTATCCCTTTACCACTAATCTAGCTTTATTTTTTTCAATTGATCCATCCACTTTTCTTTTAATCTTAAGAACCCACTTGTTCTCAATAGCTTTACGCCCTTTTCAAACATCAACCAACACCCAAACTTTGTTATTTTTTATTGAGTACATTTCTTCTTCCACTGCTTTTTCTCATTCCTCCTTGGCAGGACTTGACAAGGCTTCTTGTACAGAATGGGGCTCATCATCTCCATCTAGAGAAACTAAGAAAGATTTGCCTTCTATTTTGAAGCGACTTCTGGGAACACTTTTCCTATCACTCCTTATCAGAGCAATCTTCTTATCTTTCTTTCTTTGTTCAAGTCTCGATGTTGACCTTTCTTGGCTCCCACTCAAATTGACACACCTAAGCGACTATGGTTTCTCAATTTGTTCTGCACTGTCTTGTTCTCGTGTCTCATCAAAAGAAATAGTACAATCAACATCTCCTCTATTAGGAAATTTAGTCTCAGTGAATGTTACGTTGCAACTCTTGATTCTATCTCAGTCACCATTCCATCTTTGTGTCCACCTATGAAAACATATCCCTTTGATTAATCTGAGTATCATATAAAGATATATTTCTTTCCTCTATGACCTAGTTTCCCATACTTATGGGAACTTTCATGGATATACGCTGCTAACCCCCAAGGTCTTAAGATACTTAAATCTGGTTTGCATTCGTCCATAACTCATAAGGTCTGGAAATGATTGATTTTGAGGGTACACGGTTAAGTATAAAGGTTCACAATACCAAAACATCACCCCCAATATGAAATTGGCAATTTTGCTTGAGCCATCATAGACCTAACCATGTCTAGAAGAGTTACTTCTTCTTTCAGCAAATCCATTCTATTGTGGAGTGCTAGGTATAGTCAGTTGCCTAATTATCCCATTTTCTTCACAGAGCTATTTAAATTGCTCAAAGTATCATCTAAAGCCCTCAAGAGCTTTAGACTTATCGTGAAATCTAATAGACATGACCATATCACGAATAATGGTCTATAAAGGTAATAAAATACCATGATCTGTGTCTCACCCTCTCATTCATTGGACCGCATATATTGGAATTGATTAATTGCAATGGATTCTCTAATTCCCCTACAGAAAGTCTTTCTTGTTGCCTTACCAGCTAGATAATGTTCACATAGTGACATTTCCATATTTGGAATGGCACCTAACAACCTTTTCTTTGGTTAATTTAATCATTCTATTTCCACTAATGTGTCCTAGTCTAGTTTGCCAAGAGTTTATGTCAACATTATTTGAAGAAATAGAAGAGCATCCACCAATAATTATCAAAACAAAGAACTTTTTAAATATGAAAGCAGAACCATAAAGGACTGAGTTGCTAAAAATGTCTGCATCTTTACCTTGAACCTAAATTTTTTAAAAAAAAACATATGACAGAAATCAAGTTTTGTCGGCTGTTAGGAGCTTAAAGCACATCATGAAGTATGAAGGTCTTTACACGACGCAAAGTAAATTTGTAGATGCCAAAGCCTTTAACCTTAATTATCACGTTGTTTCTGACGTAAAGGCACTAGCTTTGATATGACAATCGACAGTACTCAATAAAGGATCCTCAATCCTAAGTTATGTGGTCTGTGGATTCTGAGTCAATAATCCAATAAGAAGAAACAAGTTTCGTCATGAAAAATAGTACAAGAAACATTGAAATCACATAATTCACTAATACCTTTTCGCTCTAATACTATTTTGAACAATCATGTGCGAAATGGCCCATTTACTAGCAGGAAAAGCACTTGACCTTGTTTAGGTCTAACTTCTTCATCCAGCCTTTGTTTCCCTTCCTATTGAATTACTCATTTCCCCCTTTTTTTTTTTGAGCTAAGGATCACCCTTTTTCCTTTTCTTATGGAACTTTTTTTTTTTGCCCTTCTTGAAATTGGGTTTTGAATGGGAAGTACTAGCATCCTCAATGTAATAAACATGTCCAAAGGCCTTATAAGCCTCTAAGCGTTCGCATCCAGCTCCAAGTGCTTAGCTACTATCGTTAAAAGTAACAATGTATCCATTATGGGTCAGCTTCACCTTCATATGCTCCCAGCTTTCAGGGACCAATCTGATGACAGCTTGCACTTGCAGTTCATCAAACAAAAAACATGTCTAGCTTCCTTCAATTCCCTGATCATATAAGCCATCTCTTTCAAATGTTGCTTCATAAGAGTGTTTGGCTTAAGTTTGTAGGTGTCGAACTTAATCGTCAACCACCTAAGTTTAAGTGGTAGAAATACCATTAAACTTATCCTTTAAAGTTGTCCACATAGATTGTGCAGTTTTGTGCATCTCAAACTCGCACATTAAGTCATCAGCCAGGGTACTCAAAAGCGTTAACCTTGTTATGCTATTTTTTCTTCCAAGCTTGGTAAGCCTCGTGGTCTCTCTTATGTTACCTCGTGTTCCCAGATTTAGGTTCGACCAAAACATTTGTGAGAGGCTCAATAGCATCTTGTTCCTTCAAGATGTATTGGACATTTCGATGCCAGATATCCCAGTTGTCCCCTTAAGTTATTCCCCCGTATTTAATTCACCAATAATGTTCTTGGTTTCACTTTTCAGTTCTGTGACAAATTGATCCCACATTATTCTACATTCTCTCTAACAGAGATAAGTATCACAGAACATTTCTATTATATATAGCACATATAAGTATACAATGTCATGTTCTTATATTCTTCTCGATCAGAAAATAATGATATTGCAAGATCCATGATCAAGAGCATATGTTTGTATCTCCCATCAGACGTATACAAGCAAAAAATCATTATGTTCTAAAAGCTCTCACTTATAAAAAAGCATACATACTATGTATTCACAAATAATCATTTAATGATAATTCAAATAACTCCATTAAATGAAGTAAACTATTTAGTTTGTTCATAATGCATTAATCATAAATTAACACATCAAACAAGGATTAAGCAAACACAAACATTACATCACTCTATATGAGCGCGTAGGTAATCTAGCATTCCTTTAGTCAATTTCCTATGTTTTTGTGATTTAGTCACATATGTGATATTAATTCTAGTCACATTTTCTTACTGGTCTGCCTCCGAATTTGTCTCTAATCCTTGTTGCTCTTATATTTTCCAATATGACTCTAAGGTATAATTTTGTGTTTTTCTTATCGGTCATGTTTTGGATGTATCTGGCGAGCACACCATTGATTCCTTTTATATTTTTTTTAGTTTTACTGCATCTCTCTCAGCTACATTCATAGCTAATGCAGGGTTTAGAGGCCTCTACCACGATTTCATTGGGAAGATTATGTGAATCTTCAATGATTAAGTGAGGTTCTACGCGGACAGGTTCATTATAGAAATGTTTCCGACACAGGTTCGAAATTTATCAACTCCTCAGAGTCTTCTTGAGGATCCTCCTCAGGATTCTCAACCTCAGGTACATATTCTGAAATTTTCTCATCTAGGTATGAGTATGTTAATGTACCATAGTTGGTATTTTCAGTGCTACCAAAAGCCTCTTGCCTCATTTTAACTTATAACACAATATTAAAAATTTGATTATTCCAGAATTTTTGTTTGATTTTTCTCACATAAAAAATACCAAAAAAAGTAGTAAAATATTGATAAATTAATTCTAAATGACCTCAAAAATAGGCAAATTATATATTAAATTGAAGATATTGAATTTATGAATTTTTAGAGACAAACGACACCTTAATTGGAGCTCCCATGCGTTTGCACGAGCTCCAAGAAGATAAAAATACTAGAAAATTAAAAAAAAAGGTGAAGCCCGCTCTCGCCAATAGCAAGTGAGGTTCACTCGTTGCCATGCGGTCGACTGCCGACGACACGCACCCGACCAGTGGTCTCTAGTCGTCGTTGGCTGTCCGGTGATAGGGTCCACGTGGCCACACTTGCAACGTGGCATTTCTGCCCTTTTGTCTTTCTTTTTTTTTAATTTTGGAACTTTTTTTGAACTATTGGGCCTAGTCTAGCAGAGTCCAAAATATTTTTTTGGGTTTGGGCTTGGCCTAACCTATCAACAAAAGAATTTGGACTCTTGGGCACAGCCCAATCGTCAAAAAAATATTTTTCTTTGTAACATAGCTTGGTCAACCACCACTTTTTTTTAATTTAGGGTTTTAGTTACGGTTGTAACTGCTGCTAAATCAAAAAGCACTTGTTGAATAACCGCTACTAAAACAGTGAAATAATTGTCTTCTTCAGCCTCTAGTTGGGTCAACTTGACCCAGCTTTTAAAAAAGGATCGGGTCTGACTGGACCGTCAGACCCAGAACTTCTTTCCTCCGTATCTTGGCCTCAGAAAATAAACCCATATATTTTCAACAATTTTCACATGAACAATCACCATTAAATTCATGCATTCATTTATACAACAGAAGTAATAAACCAGGCTCTAATGCCACTAAAAGTTTTCGGGCATACTTGGATGTCGAATTCAAGTAGTCACGTCCGATCCGGTCATAGTGATGGACTCGGATCGATGAGACACAACAAATGCACAGTTTTGGGGAGGAGAAGAGAAGAGAGAAGGAAAATCTCTTTTTGGTGGTTCCTTACTCAAAAGAGAATGAATTAGTTTTGCTGACACTTGAAAAACGACCACTCCACTTTGATATATATGCTAATAACTGTTCCCATGTTTTTTATTTAAATAAAATGTAAATATTTTATACTCCGTAAATTTACTTGTTATGGTATTTGCACAAAAGGTTCAAACTCAAATGGACTTGCATCCAATCCATTAAGGATGGACTCACCATTTTCCTGCAAAGATGATATTTATATTTGTTGATGTAGAGCCTCCTTCAAGGCCTATATGTAATATGTATTTGTATTTTATTTTTGGCTAGAGGTCTATTTTGGTCCTCAATGTTTGCATGAAGTTTAATGTTGGTCCTCAATATTTCAAAAGTTTAATGTTGGTCCTTTAAGTTTTTTTTTTGGTCGATTTTGGTCCTCGAGCGTAACACCGTTAACTTTTTGCCGTTAAATGATGACGTGGCATGCTTATATGGCACACCCTCTCTCCTACATGTCATATTTTAATGACGTGACATGACACATCACTGCCACGTCACCCCACATTGTCACATCATCATTTTCTCTCCTTCATCATCATCATCTGGGGTGACGTGGCAGTGATGTGTCATGCCACGTCATTAAAATATGACACGTAGGAGAGAGGGTGTGCCATATAAGCATGCCACATCATCATTTAACGGCAAAAAGTTAACGGTGTTATGCTTGAGGACCAAAATCGACCAAAAATAAAACTTTGAGGACCAACATTAAACTTCATGCAAACATTAAGGACCAAAATAGTACTTTAGCCTTTTTTTTATATTAAATTTAGACAGAGTTTATAAATATAAGGCACCATTTTTCTTTTCTTAAGTTTAGTGATTTGTGTTCCGTACAACATTTTAATCGCCCACTATAAGAGCTCAAGTTAGTTATTGAGGTAAATGTTCCAACTTAAGTAAAATAAGAAAGAAAAAGAAAATTTTTTATATCTTCCAAATTTTAAAGTTAATAACTAACTAATAAAATCAAATAATTGTAGAAAAAAAATAGTTAAAAGCCAGGTTGTTACAGTTTAACTGATGGCAATTATGTAGATAGGGCCGACTATTCGATCGGGCTATCCTAAGAATACCATATATTGAAATGAACTTTCATTCAGCAATTTTTGTTAAGTAAACTAACGGTGTTAGTGGTTAAGAAAACTTTTTATTAACTTTTAAAAGCTAAGGGACTAAAGTGACACTAATTAAATTTAAGGGACTAAAGTGAAACTTAAGACAAAGATAAGGGATTAAAGTGACACTAATCAAACTTAAGAAACTAAAGTTAAACTTTTGGAAAAGTTAAGGGCTAGTCATACCAATAAAACTTAAGAGATTAAAGTAAAACTTGAAACAAAGTTATGGAATCAACGTGACACCAATCAAACTTAAGGGACTAAAGTAAAACTTGAGACAAAATTAAGAGACCAAAGTGACACCAATCAAATTTAAGGGACTAAAGTGAAACTTAACCCAAAGATAAGGGACCAAAGTATCATCTTGCCTTTTTCTTTTTCTCATGTTTGAGAGGAAAATGAAAGAAAGAGGAAGAAATGAGTAATAAGGGAGAGTGGTTAATTAGCGGATAACTGTAAAAAAAACCTATTGAGTAATGGCCATCGGATTCGGAGGGCCAAGCAATGGCAAGGAGGGCGCCACCACTCCCACCGAGCAACCACCCCAACTCGTGTTGGCTTGTGTCACCAAAATTCTAAGGTCACGTTCTTTAGGCATAAAGGAAAAGGGAAAGAAAATGGGAATGTGTTTATCACTACTAGAAAAATAAGCGTTTAGTGACCACCAAATCGGTCACAAAACAGCAAAATGGGTCACTAAATTGAGGTTTAGTGACCGATTTGTGACTAATGGCGGCGATTGGTATTTCGCTAGTCACTAATAATTTGTGATCGTAGAGTCGGCAGTCACAAATTTAGTGACTGAATGGGCGTTCACAAAGTAGTTAGAAATTATCCAATCCTCTTGCAGTCACAAAATTGCTGTCACAAATCGATCACAAATTTGTGACTGACATGCGGTCAAAAATTGGTTGAAAATTTTGGGGAACCTCCTAGTCACAAATCAGTCATAAAGTTCAGTCACAAAGTATGAAATCCCTTGGTCACAATTCAGTCACAAGATACTACTATAATTCAGTCACAAAATTTGTGACTGAATCTATCTCTAGTCACTAATTTGTCACAAATAACAATTTAATAATAAATAATATTTGAAAATGATATAAACCACTAATATATATATATATATATATATATATATATATATTTATAGTGACACCTAACGATACTTGTATCTTAAACATATAAGTCAAACAATCTTATGAGAACAAAATACAAGTCTCAAACATACAAGTCTAAATCAATCTCATGAGAAACAAAATACAAGTCTAAAATAATCTCATGAGAAACAAAATACAAGTCTAAAACAATCTCATGAGTCACATACATAAATAAAAGATATTAATTATCTCTACTCGGGTAGATTAGAGCCACTAGTAGGTGGATCATTAGATGGAGTGCTCATCTCATTTTTGGCCAAGAGTTGTTGCACAATTGTTTCAAGTTTTTGTATCTTCCTTTGCATCTCTTCCTTCTCCCGCTTGTCCTATGCAACCTTTTTTGCCTGTTGATGCATCACTTCCATTTGTTCAAAGCTATCTTCATTATTATTATTAGGGACATAGCTTGAACCTTGGGATGGTATAGATTGAGCAATTTGACCACTAATTATGGAACCCTCTCCAAACCCATAAATTCTTCCTTTTCTTGGACCAGCAACAACTTTGTTCCAAAGTGACGCCTCTTGCTCAATTGTTATAGATCCACTAGCTTGAACATTGACATCTTCCTCATTTGATATGTCACCAATCTACTCTTTGATCTCACTCTCAAATTTCTCCTAAAAATCATGTTTACAACATTAAAAGAACCTGCAACCACAATATTCAACACTTAAAATGGTAGCACAGAATATTCAGCACTAGTGCACATAAAGCATTCCATTTACAGTAAAATTATAGCCCAATAAATCACAAATGCAACACAAAACAGAAAAACGACATCACAAAATAATTGAAAAATTAACTCTGAATATGGAATTTATAGAGTCTGCTCTAAATATGGAATTGAAAGAGTAACTACAATTTAATTTTTAAACAATAGATATATAAAGGAAGTACATATTTTCTCTTATGCTCTAAATATGGAATTGACCCTCTAGCATGACATGATATTCCATGTCCATCCTTGTTACTCAATCTATTCTTTGAGTAGGTTGCAGATTTTTCCAAAGTATTTTGGGTCTAACCATATTTTTTTAAGCGCGTCCCAATATTATTATTAATCCATGAGGGCTGTATATTTTTTTTATTTTAAGTCCTTCCTAACTTGATATCACCATTGTCACAATTATTAATACAAGTATACAACACTTCTCAAAAGAAGTATTTAAAGTACTATTTAATATATTGTGTTTGGTAGTAAAAATTTGAGAATGAAAATGGAATGGGAATGTATTAAAATTACCATTTTTACCCCTTATATTAAAATATTAAAAAGGAATAGATGTTATGATTGTGTCAAATTAAAGGGTATAATAGACATTTTATTTTTTTAAATTTTTCATGAAAACCGAGAGAGATATCTCGTCTCCTTTTCCATGTGGGCCCTCGGTGGGCCCATTCCTTTCCTTCCCTTTTTCTCTTAATATTTCTGTCTAACGAACAGGCCATAAATAATCTTCAATTCATTGTTAAATTAATCCAAGTAAAATGCTTCAAGACCCCCCTGAGTTTTGGCTCATAGGTACATACAACCCCTGAGTTTTAAAACCTTGCAGATAATTACCCCTTGAACTTTTAATTTGGGACACCTAGCACCCTTCTGACCACATTCAGTCGTTATTTACCACGTAAGTACATTTTGTAGGGAAATTTAACTACTTCATATTTTAGCGACTCCAAATTGAATGACTAAAATGGCTAAAATAGTATTATAATCATTAAAATACCCTTAAAAAATGTGCTTAGATAGCAGATAATGACTAAAATACCATCACAAAATGTACTTACTGATAACTCTATGAAATAGAGTTATTTAGGCTAGTGTTTCATGAATTTTAGGAGGTTTTCATTGTCTTTGAGCCACAATTAATTGCATTTTAGAGTGTTTTTATGTTCTTAGGCTTGTAAATGTTAATTAATGTGATTTTAGATTATGTTGTTTTTTATTTGTGAGTGTTTTGCTGAATTTAATGGAGTTTGGGACTTATTTGTGTTTTACTTTTGTGCTTATGGCCATTTTGGAGAAGAATAATTCAAGTTGGGGCATATTTGAAAGTAAAGCATCAAGGGAAGCAAACAAAGGATGCATCATATAGCACAAAACTGATGTGCTATAGCACAGGGGCTGCACAAAAGAGACAGAAGCTGTGTGCTATAGCACAAGCAAATCAGAGAGCATGTGGTATAGCACATAATCGATGTGCTATAGCACATCATCACATGGGCAGTTTTGGAACCCGATTTTTTAGTTGATTTAAGAGCATTTTGACCTAGGGATCTAGAGGATTTAGACATTTTGGAAGCTTGGGAGCTGAGAGGGGCGAAAAACTCAGAGGGAACTTCATCTCCAAGGTGGTTTCAAGCGAATTCAAGCTGAAGAGGAGCGGTTTGGAGTGCTGGAAACAATATTCTTCGCCTCTTTCTTTCGTTTGCTTTGATATTTGTGATGTTTACTGATTTTGGGTTGCTGTATCTCTTAAATATGCTAGGCTAAACTCTGTTTTCCTTAGGATTGTAGTTCTTAGCATATAAATTGTGATTATTGACACTCTTTCATCTCTATTTCAATGTTTATGGAGTTTATTCAGCTTAATGCTTGTTGTGCCCTCTTTGTTTGATCACCAATTAGGGATTTCATGAGGATTTTAGTAGTTCTTGGAAAAGACAACTTGAATTTAGTCCAAGGGCTGAATACTACTTGATTTAGTTCAACCAATGGAGTGGCTAACTAGATTTACCCAAATGATAGTCATATACCGATGGGTCTAGTAGAGTCAAATTAGTCAAGCTTAATGCATTTCTTTGATTTAGGTTCCCATAGGAATTTAGGGAATTTAATTAGAGAAATAGAATTTGTAACTACGGAATATTCCGCCTTAGGACACGTGGCACCAAGCTTCTAAAAGCCTAGCGGCAAGACACACTAGCGGCACGTGGCACCATTCATCTGCTACAAACGTGGCCCTTGCCCACGTCACCTCATGGGGACACACCACTCAAATAGACGTGGAAGCTACCTAAGCATCGTGGGTCGAGCACGACCTCCCCACACTCAGTATAAATAGACCCTCATCCGGGGGACTGAGATACACAAGTTCAAGGACTATAACATTAGACCCAAGACAACTCAAGTACTCCTATAGAACATCGCCCCCCGCCATTCTAGCAGGTAGCCTGAGCACTCTCAGACACCTCACACACATCCCTCGCGCATCCCGAGCTCCGTCGAAGGCTCTGTAAAGTCCGACCACTGGCAAGCTCTTCTCCGTCCCCGGAGCACCACCGCCAATAGGGCTTCTAGCAGCCCTCAGAGACCCGAGTTCTCTCCCATTAAGGCAACCTCCTAAGAGCGGCTCGCCCGCCCGGAGTACCTTAGATACGTCTTAGCCGCACACAACCCAATACAGGTAACTACCTTGCCTAACGGCTCCTATAGACATAATCATGACGAACTACGTGGACTTTGATCCCTTCCGAAGGGTACGTAGGCACCTAGGTGCATCACCTAAGGGTAAGTCCCCCAAGGTTAAGACCCCTTGCGGTCCGTAATTGCAAATTACAATTGTCTGAACCAAAAACGACAATTACAGTGGCGCCCACTGCGGTCTTCCTCATACCATAATGGCTTGCGCACTCTGCCGCTAAACGGCACCTCTTTTTCGGGGAGTAGGAGTATATACCTAACACCCAAAACACCTCAATGACGAAGGTAGCCGTGGCAGAAACTGTGGTCCAGAACCCGGCGCCCGAAGAAGAAACCTGCCCTCAACACCCTTATGGCATGCCGTATGTTCCTTGCCCCACAGCTGGCAATCAAGAAACAGCGAAGCCAACAAGGAACCTGCGAGAGGTAGAGCTCGCCCACCTCGAGGCAGAAATAGCAGCCCTACGCCAACAACAGTGGGAAGAGAAAAGGAACCTCGCTCAAGAAAACGCAGGCGCACAACCAACACTAGTGCCACGTGGCGTGGCGGCAGGGACCTCCAGCAACCATACCAACCTACCCGCAATACAGTTCGGGACCTTACCAATGAAGTTCACACGACTGTCACTAACAGCACCAGCACCCCGGCGGTAATCCCACCTGGACCAACAATGATCGCCGGACAAGAGGCACGTCCCACCACGAGCTATCCGCAACCGCCAGACCCAAATTACCCTCCAGGATCCTACCTCCACATGCCATGGGCATGAACCTACAACCCGTACGCCATTTGCGGTGCAAATGCTTACCAGTGGCTCGGCTTCGACTTCCAAGGAAAAGGGAGACATCCTTTTACCCAAAAAATCATGAACGAGCACATGCCCATGGGCTTCAAGATGCCCTTCCACATAGAACCTTACGGCGGAAAAACTGATCCACGGGATCACCTTAACACCTTCAATTCGGCTATGTCGATACTAGGTATGACGGACGGCCAACAATGCCGAGTCTTCTCATCGACCCTGAAAGAGGCGGCGCTAAGGTGGTTTTCGCTGCTACCCACCAATTCGATCCACAGTTTCGAACAATTGGCGCAAAACTTCCTTACGCAGTTTGCCAGTAGCAAGGAATACCAAAAGAACAAGGACTCCTTCATTGGCTTCCACCAAGAGGAAGGAGAAACCCTGCAAGCCTTTCTGGCCCGTTTCACCAAACTCTCGCTCCAGGTCTGAGGCCTCCAGGACTTCGTCGCCATCTTTGTCATAAAACAAGGTCTTCGATGTTCGCAGTTTTACGGGGAACTCAACAAATGCCTCGTCTCCACCTTACAGGAGCTGATGGACCGCGCGGAATGGTTCATCTAAGAGGAAAACGCACAAATCGCCAAAGATAAAATGAGGAAATTCCTGATAAGTAGGTCCGACATGGAACGAGCAGAAAAGAAGGAAAAACGGCAATAGAAAGCCAAACTCCCAAGGAGAAAAACAACAAAAAGCGGTTGCCCCCTTAACCACGAACGCCTCCTAGAGGGCGGTTCACGAGCTACACTCCCCTCAACAAATCCCACGTTGGGGTAATGGAAGAGAATTATCACTTAGACATGCTCAGCTTCCCTCCTAAGGTCAAGAGGCGAAAAACGGGAAAACCAGTAGACAAGTCCAAGTACTGCCAGTTCCACAAGGATTACGGGCACGAAACCAACGACTGCATCCACCTAAAAGATCAGATCGAAGACCTAATCCGCAAGGGATAGCTCGGCAGATACATCAAAGAAGAAAGCAGGGCTAACACAGAGCACCCACGAGAGGCCAACGATCAGACACCTACTCTTGGGGTCATCAATATCATTGCCGGCGGTCTGCAGAGAGGAACTTCCTCGTTGCCACAAAACAAGAAGAGGGTGGAACGCTCCAAACTTGCCCTCGACTACGTCCCAAAGCACAAGAAAAGGAGCGAGCCCAAAGGAGATCCCATCACACTCGATCTCACCAACATTGAGGGACTAGTCCATGACGACCCCATGGTGGTAACCGCCATAATCGCCAACTACGAAGTCAAGAGAGTCTTGATCGACCAAGGGTCCTCAGCAGACGTCCTCTACTTCGACACTTTCAAGAAACTCGGGTTGAACAAAGCCAGCATAAGGCCTTTCCCTGGCACACTCATAGGCTTCTCAGGAGCCCAGGTTCCAGCAGAAGGAATCATTACCACCCGAACAACCATGGGCACCCTACCAAAGGTCGCGAGCCTCGATGTAGACTTCATCATCGTCTCAGCACCATCAGCATAAACTGCAATCTTAGGACGACCGTCCCTAAAAAAACTCAGGGCTGTAGTGTCCACTGCACAGCTCACAATGAAATTCCCAACACCCCACGGAGTTAGAGAAATCATGGCGGACCAGAAACTGGCCCGAGCATGCTACGCGGCAACCTTAACCAAGACCCTCAAGGTCGCCCGCCTTGGTCCCCGAAAAAAATGCGAGGAACCCCTAGAGGGTAAAGAGTCAACAGGAAAGAAGCTAGAGTCCACCGCCCAGACCAAACCTCCGCCTAAGCTCTGAACACACTTTGGGCTCTCATACCACCTTTCGGTCAAGTCACGCACGTCACTTTACTTCAAATTTAGGATTCACTTCAGCCTAACTAAGGCTCGCCTGACCTAGGCAACTCGAATGTAATCATCTTGTTTACTTTTAGCCTGACTAAGGTTAGCCCAACTGAAGCTGCACGAATGTAACCATTTTGTCTATTATTAATCGAAGTATTCCTTTCTGACAAGAGACATGACTTCAACTTGCAAAGTACTCGCACAAGTCCTACAAAAGGACAACGGGCCGACCGCCCGAAGAAACGCTAAGCGCCTCCAAGGCCAAGCTGATATTCCCCCAGTAGCGCGGTAAAAAACCCTTGGGTGCGAAACACAAAATAAACGTTCGACAAAACCATGCTAGCAAATCGCATACAAACCGTCTTGATCACACGGCACTCATGCAGCAAGTCTTTTTACCCAGACATAAAGAGAGAACAATGAAAAGAGAAACTGTACTCGCACAAAACTTTTTGCCCAGAAGTGAAAAGAGAGGCAATAAAACTCTTAAGTTCTCATTAAATGTCAAAAATGAGAAGGCATCCGCCTATTACAAAGGGTAAACACCCGAAAAATACATAAACCTATTCTTGGGCATCCCCAATATCTACAATAGCCTTAGCCCCCGCGGGCTCAATGTTGCCAACCCCCTCTGATGGCTTCTACTGGATCGCTTCAGCCAGTTGCTAAGAAGTAGATCCAATCCCTGAAGTACGCCCGCCGATATGAGACATCACCTGGTGATCCATCGGACGGTCGGTCAGCTGACAAAGACAAACAAGATTCAATGGAGAGTCTGCCTCCGTTCGACCACGAAGCTCACCATCAAAGAGCTCCAGAGAAGTGTGCAAAGAAGCCACCCATTCCACTGGAAACCTCTCCCCGTGGAGACGCTTAAGCTGCTCGGCCGCCAGAAGCATGCCATACATCCTCTGCAACAGCAGCTCTCCCTGAAGATCCGCAATGTCGCCGACCTTCTCCTCAGCCGCCAGCCAACCAGAAAGGTTCTCACGAGCCTCGGCACTCCACAAAGCTTCGCGGAGAGAATGCAAATCCTGCCGGAACCTCTCAGCATCCTCCTGACGGATGGCCAGCTCCTTGCGAGCCTTTTCCAATTTTGAACGAAGTATGACCTCGGAAGGATGCTCGACTTCAGCCCTAAGATGGGCCACCTCGTGAGTCAAGGACTTAACCTCATGTCCCTGGTTCTCACACTCCAACTCCTTCGCAGGCAGCTGCTCGTGCGCGTCCGCCACCCTCTTCTTGTAGACCTCCAAAGCTTGGCTCCTGGCGGTCGCAATATTAAAAGCCCGGTCCCTATCAACACGGGCTTCCCCCTGTAGGAAAACAAAGGTCAAGACACAGAGGAGAACCTAAAATCACAAAAAGCATCGGGGTCAAGAAGCTTACCACGTACTTCTCCCACACAAGTCCAGCATGGTGGAAGTCAGCTAGCACCTCAGCAATCCTGCCGAAGCCTCGAACAGCCAGATTCATGGGAGAAGTGTCCAGCATCCTGGCATCCCTCTCCCCCATCTCCACCGAAAAACACCTACCCAGGGCCACCAGGTCGAACGTGAGTCCTCCCTCCGATGGCCCAATGGGTTCAGAAGGGCCGGCGCTCGACCCCGAGACAACATCCTTTGTGGCAGCCGCTTGACTCACCACTACATTCCCTCTGTCGGAGAGGGCTCCGGCCTCACCGGCCAGATCATCAGGCTCCTCAACTCTGGCAGGAGCCTCGGCCACGGGCTCACCCACCGGAACCCAGATCACAGCAAAACCTCCAGCAAGCTCCTCAACCGCCACCCTGGCCTTCTTAGCAGCAGGTTGATCAGCCCCATCAGCAGGACTCCGGACGGGAGGACGAGTAGATAGAATCACCCTCATAGGTGACTGACGAACAGAAGCGAAAGTGGGAACAGAGGTAGGAACAGAGGCAGTAAACAGAGGTCGAAACAGCACCTTCCGCTGAAGCCTCCGTCCGCAAACCCTCCTGGTCAGAACCCCGCCTGATCACCTACGACAACAACCGTAGCTCCACACCGGACGACCGTTTCTTGAGCCCTCCTTCTCTACCTTTGCACACCTCCACTACAGAGCCTCCTTTTCTCTCCCCCTCTCGAGTGCCACCTGTGCTACCTCTTCCATCCTTCCTCATTTTCTCTTTTTGAAGATCTTCCTGCCGGCGGTCTTTATCGGAAGACGGCGGTACAGGAAGTCGTCCTTCTCTCCCACCTCCAGCAGGTACCACGGCAGGGACATCCACCACTGCCTCTAGAGAAAGACTCTGCTGACCGAATTTCTTCCCCCTACTCTGACCACCGTCACGAGTACGGTTAAGAGGAGGAGGAGGAGAGAAGAAGAAGGGAGATCCTCTAAATTAGTAAAGTCGAAGGGGTAAAAGCTATCGTCATCACCAGCCATGGCGAAAGTCCCAACGAAAGGCAGAAGACAGAAAACAAAACGAGAGTGAGAAACAGGGCAAACAAAAGCAGGAAGGTATAAAGGCAGAGAAAAATAAGAATGCAAAATTCTCCTTCTCAATTAACTGTCCTTACGATTAATTTTCCTTTTATGTAACCCACATGGCCACTTATACGTTTGGTTTGTCCACTCAGTCTCCACCCATACACGGGCTTCAGACTAACGAATTTACGGTTCACCAACCTGTGGAACTAGCTTACCTAGCTATGTCCACTACAATCTGTGTACTATACATGCACTTACGACAGTAGTTGGTTCTCCACCTCCTACTTGCCTCTTATCCTATGGGGTCCTATAGGCTTCCACTCTTCTGCCTTATGGGACTACTTATCCCTGTCTATTTTCTCTCCCCTCGGGCCTCCACGAGTCCCTTTGGGGTTTACCTCTCACGTTATCTCCTTCGAGAGCTATCTACCTCAATAGCACTCATTTTCTTATCTCTAGACAGTACCCGAAGGTCTACGCCCATTTCCACTTCTAGACCTGCTCCGGTCTAATACTTTCTGGTCCATAATCACCCTATGGTCCCTTAATTGGTAACCCTTAGGTTTGCTTGTATACTCCCTTAGCACTCTCTAGTGCTTTTCGATGTCTACTTAACTTTAATCACTCCAAGCGAGTGATTTTCTCAACTACATCTACCATCCTTATACAGCTTACCTGTAAAAGGACTATTGTTTGGTAGGGTATTGGTCGCACGAGTTATTTTTCTTAGGCATCCTGCGGGTTTTAAAAATTAATTCAAGTTTATTTCTTAGAAAATGACACCTAAGGTTTTCGTAAATGATTAGGGTTTAACAAATTGGAATGACACAAATTGAGAAAGAGTTTTCATGAAAAATTTGCCTTCCAATGGTTATCCCTAGTATTTTCAAGAAAAGTTTGAGGGTCTTTCAGAATCCCTCATCTGGAAAGACCAAAAAGCTTTTTACAAAAATTTCTCATGTGATCAATATCCTTTTCTTTATGCTCTTCCTTAAGCAACCCAAGAGAGTTTAGTTGGGCTTAATCCCTTCTTTTCCCCCTTGTTTCCTTAAGGAACTAGCAGTTTCATGGATCGAGCGCAGGGTTGGACTAGGCTCCTTCCCTGTGCCTTACCATTTACTATGTTTCCTGCTCGGCATATGGTCACGCTCTACACATTTGCATATGCCTCTACTTCCTAACATTTATTTCTACGGCATATGATTCGGCCACGTTGCACTTCCATATACTGTATCCTGATTTTCTAGTCCGTAGACTTCTACTTCTATACTGTTGCATACACCACCCCTTTTCTGTTTACTTTCTAGGAAGGACAACTCACTTCCTTCAGCCATAGCATACCGCACAGTCATGACCCATTCACTTGGTCATCTTCCTGTCGATCTCATGCCTCATGGCCCTGTTTATTCTTGTCTGTAAACATTATATTTTAATCGCCACATGGACTTACTTTCTTTTCTACACGCCAAGCGTGTCTTTTCTTTCACTTTACACATTATCCCTAGCATCAACTACCATTCACTGCATATTTCTATTCTACTTGCATTCCATACTATAATCAAACAACTTGTGCCTATACTATAGCACACAATGCGCCGCTAACAGAGCAGACGCATCGTCTCATTTAACACAGGCAAAACGATCACACATTCTAGCGCATTACTGCCTACAATTCAACCAAATGTGTCTGTGTCTAGGTAGCATTCTCCATGAATATCTCCTTTCCCTATTATGGCGTCCTAAGGTTCCCGGGGTCACTGCCACCCCACCTTACGCCTTAGTGCTCATCGGTACTTGTGCGCTGTACAGGTTATATGCTTTGCATAAAATTTCACATACAAATTCTATGCCTAAAGCGATGACTCGAAAGAATTTATGACTCAACATCCTGAGCAACCTCACAAGTGCCCGTCGGAACCACCGTTACGTCCGGATTCGTAATGGATAGCCCAACTGACACCCGAGACTACTAGTTAGCTTCACACCCTTAAAGAACAACCTGCCTCTGATATCAAGTTTGTCACGACCCCCGTTTAGAGGACCGTGACCGGCACAGACACAGGGAATACCCCTATGCCTGTAAGCCTTATCACCTAATTGACAGAATAGCTATTATTGAAAAATACATTCACATGCATTATAATACCATGGCTACACCGAAACGGTGGCCTATCCTAGGCAAGCAAATCCACGGCCAGTGCCGCTTCAGGATATAGATATAGGAAAACACACATAATATATAACCTGTGTACCGGCTACACATCCGAAGATACTGCCTATCCTATTCACATGCAACAGATATATGTATATATATATATATATATATATATATATATATATATATATATATATATTTTGAAAACAAATTTTCCCTGTACCGTAGTAAAATAAATCCTGATCTTTAAGGTGTGTGAAGCTGACAGTTCTAGATTTAGTAATACAATCTAATTGGGTACGTCTACCCTTTACTTTATGATACAACAATAAAGTAAATTAAATTACAATTGCACTTTATTCACCCACATGAACAAGTTGTGGGTCTTGGAAAGTGTTGCTCAACACTCGTTCCACCGAGACTTCTTCCACATGTACTTAACCTGTCTCTGTGTAGTAAAAATGAGGTGTGAGTCTTAACCACGCGACTCAGTGAGGACTCTCCCATCCCCGGCGCAAGGTGGGTACCATAGTGCTGGGTTTGGGAGTCATACACAACCACATGCAAAAACAACTAGTTACTGTTATTAGCATACATTCTTGGTGATCACACAACAACAATAATTTCACCCAAACACTCACATGCATTTAATAACTATAAACATGCAGTGGTTTATTCCACGTCATCAATCAGCAAGTAAACATGTAACATATAGTATCGGCTTTTACCTACCAGTCTTCTCACGTTTCAGCATGTCTGAATCAAACAAGACGTGTGGTTGCGTAATCCTGTACGTTACCACTACGCTGCACAATCAGCAATTATATGCAAACACAGATAATTTATACATACACAAAGATGCTAAACATACATCTACTTAATCTTCTCAACTCTAGGGTATCTACTAGCCACTACATGGCTTTCCATCTTCGAACCTGTGCACTCGGGTTGCTGGCCACCAAGTGGCAAAGCATAACTAACCCATCCACTTGGGTACTGGTCACCTCGTGACAATTATGTTAATTAAACAATGCTTAACTCATTCACTTGGGTACTGGTACCTCGTGACAATTATATTAATCAAACACAATCAACTTCTATCTATCAAACAACTTATACGTAGCCACCACGTGGCATGTCCTGACCCCTTGTTGCGGGGCAAGGGGTCACATGGCGGGCACGGCACGACGTCTCGAAGGATGGCCATTGTCACACCTTGGACCAACTCCACAGGATGATTTCTCTTTTACTAGGTTGGGCTCACAGTTCACCCATAGGTTCCTCCCGTGTCTCATTACCTTAGTCTCACATATTAATAGGATTCTTTGTATCTTTCCCGAAAGGTCAACAATTCTTCTCCTTATTAATATGTACAAGTATCCTCAACAGGATATAACTCATATGCCCGTCCAGATGCACTCTCTGAGCCTCAAGCTATCGTCATAGCAATATAAAACCTTTCTGACCCTATTGCCAGGATAGGGCAATGACCATCGTCATGGTGATTATAAAACTGAGGTCTCAAGTGCTATCTGACGTTGTTCTAGTCGATGTCTCACATCGCTAACATAACCAAATCTGAAACCCACCAATACTTCCTTTTGCATGATTATAATCTAAGTCACCGTCGTGACGAGTTTTCAAAATAAAAGCTTAGTCCTTTCGTACAAGGACTCTTGCCACCGTCGTGGAAAAGATCTAATAAAATATTCATCATGCCTCCGGAGTATAAGAGTTGGATTTGTAACACATCTATCATAGCAAACAATTAAACTCTACTCCTATGTCTTCCTATCCAAGCTATTTTCCACAACCTATTTTCTAGTTCTTTCATTCTTTTAGCATTCTATATCTCTAGCTAACACATACCAAACAAGCAGAGAATATACATACCCATGTAATCCACATGAGCATACAACCCTAGGAGCAGAGATGAAAGAACCCTCACCTTGGTCACTTTACTTAACATTCCCTTTGAGCACTCTTGTCTCCAAGGAAGTACTTGAATCCTATCACATACAACAAATTCAATCCATATCAATTTTCATACATCAACTTCTATTTCACCACATAAGTCCTATCACATATAATTATTTCCACCATATTCTAAATTCATAATTATATAGCAACTTAAAACTACATTCAAGGCTAACCCAAAACCCCTTATTAAGCTAAGGTCATCATTTAGAGTTCTTTTTAAGTTAAAAACAATTTATGCTTAAGTAAACAAGTCTTGTCACTTGCTCACTCTCCAAGCTCCTTCAATGAAGGATTTTGCAAAATATGGAAACTTCTCATTTTCACCATGGGTCCACAAATAAAAAAAATCCAACCATTGGGCAATCTCTCATTTCATTTAAAAAGTGTAAGCAATTCATTTGGAACCCAAACAAACCAACAATTTTTTTATCTAGGATGTTGTTTGATCTTTGAAATGACGCTTAAAATTTGGTTAAACTCATTTTAGTTGAAGGAAAAGGAACCATTCAAATTAAGGAAGAAATAACAACTTTTCAAAAACTAGAAACTTGGTAGTGTGTAAAACAAAACCGCTAACTTTCGAGAAACTTCCCAGAAAATCTAACCGTTGTACTTTTTAGTAAAAATACAACTTAGAAATCTTAGGATGTTAGCTTTCATATGGCTTTGGAATCACTCAAATCCATTAAGTAACGAATTCAGAAAACACATTTAAACAGAGCAAGATCAGATTCAAAACAGCATGCAACATTTGGCAAGCTTCATTGAAATGGTCATATCTCCTTCCATACTTAACGAAATTATTTGATTCTTCTTTCTAAATCAATCTTAGAGATAAAATATTCTAATTATCAATTCATTATAGAAAGGATTTGAGCCATTTAAGAGCAGTAATTTAAAAACAGTAGTCAATCATACAAAAATTCTGCATCAGTTTAGAAAACAGAACCGCTGACTTTCGAGGCAATTTCCAGAAGATCTAACCGTTGGAATATTTTGGAAAAATACAATTTAGAAAGCGTAGGATGTTAGCTTTCATATGGATTGGAATCATGCAAATCCATCAAGAAACGAATTCAGAAAACACGTTTAAACAGAGCAAGGTCAGATTCAAAACAATTCAGTTTATGGCTGTAAACATGCTCTACGAATTTATCTAAATTAAACCCGATTTTTCCTTCTTTCCTTCCATGAATCCAATGATTCAATCCTTAAAATGTATATTTGAATGATGGGTTTTAGTTTCTTAGGTTTCCTCAACCTTTTCCTTCCATAAATACCATCAATCTAAGCTCAAACAACATCCAACAACATCAAATCAAGTCTTTAATCTCAAGAAAGTGAAGAACATGATGACTCATAATCTCTAAATCAACAACCAACAAAATCTAGCACACTCATAACAAAATACATCCAATAGAAATGTTGTAAATAGTAAGAATGCAAGTTTTATCCCCCATGGTTGTAGAAATCAAGTGGTTTTTCACAAAATCTTCAAAATCAAGAAAATGGGTTCAAAGTTGAAAATGGGATTAGAGAGCTAATCCTACCTTAATGAAGAAGATGGAGGTTGAGAGGGTCCCTTGAGTGCTACTCCGGTCACCGGCCGCTGGATTCCGGCCACCCTTAACCTTCAACCTTCAAGACTCCTCCACTTTGGCTCTCTTAGGGTTTGAGAGTTCTCCCTTGGCCAAGTGTGTGTGAGAATGTCGAATGGGATGGGTGATGATGATGGGAGGAGGGTTAAAAATGTTAATTAGGGGAAAATAACTCTTTTCCCTTGACTATCTATTCATAATTCCTTTCACTCTATCAATTTCTATTTCTTTTCACTAAAGTCTCAATTTCTTAGGTCCTGAATTAAATCCTGAAAATTATTTTTTACTTCTTTTCTTTCCCTTTCATTTTATTTTAAACCTCGAAAAAATTTCTTTCTGGTTTCTTTTAACTTTCATACAATTTCTATATTCTTTTTTTTTAAGTTTTAATTCCTAGCCCCGAAATAAATCATTCTTTAATCCTCAAAATTTTCCGGGGTTTTACAAAAATGATATCATGTCATTTTGTCAATATGACTATGAAAATTTATACGATGTATGGGAGAGATTTAAGGACTTATTCTAAAGGTGTCCTCAACATGGGTTTCCCAAGTGGTTGCAGGTTCAAACGTTTTACAATGGATTATATTCAACCTTCCAAACAACTATTGATGCTTCTGCTGGTGGTTCTTTAATGGCAAAGCCTGTGGAAGTGGCTTACAACTTGTTGGAGACCATTGCATTAAACAATTATCATTGGCAGTCAGAGAGACATATGCCAAGAAGCGCTACAGAGATCAATAAAGTTGAAGTTATTAATGCCTTGTGTGCCCAAATAGCAACTTTAACTAAGCAGGTGCATAGCTTAAGGGTTCAAGCAAGTGTTGATGCCATAAGCTCATTCATAAGTTGTGAATTGTGCGGACCAAAGCATCTATATGACCAATGCCCTGAAAATTCTATGTTTGAGCATTATAGTACTAACCCTTCTTGGTTCAATGCTTTGAGTTCCAGTCAAGAATCCAAACCACATCCACCATCAGTTGAAAGTAAGCCATCAATGGAAGATATGCCTTTGACCTATTTGGCAAAAATAGAGGGAAGTGAAAAAGTAATGGAAGGGAATCCGAGGACTGAAGAGGTTGACAAAGAGCCAGTTGAGGAAGCAACCATAACTAAGGGATGTTTTGAAGTCTGTTTAGTGAATGATGTAGTTGACAATTTAGCTAATGATGATGAGTTAAAATATCATCCAATTGAACCAAGTAAATCCTCATTATCATTTAATGCTAAGTGGGATGCTGATGACTTTGTGATGAATTCACCTTCATTGGTGCAGTGCCAAAATTTCGTAGTGGCTAAACTTTTGCATCTACTATCTAAATTTTGGCACATATTTCTACAATAACCCATTACCACCCTTTATCCCAATTGATCCTGGCTGAGAAAATTGAATATGGTAGTCAGGCTGAGGACTTTAAACCAAGCGCTTTTTGGAAGGCAACCCAAGCTATTTTAATTCAATTTTTTCTTTATTTATTTTTCTGAATTTCATGTTTTTTTTATAGTTGTGTTAGTTTATGTGTGTTTGTAGGGTGAAACTACCAGGATTCAAGGAAACACAATGGATCATAAAAAGGAGAATTAGGACGGCAATCAACTCAGGGAGATTTCCCATATTCCTTATCTCTTCTAGTTATTCTTTTCTTCTTTCCTATCTGGACCCCATAAATATTGGCTTATTTAATTTTTGTTTATTTTTATTTTTGTGGCTGAATGACATTTTGGTCATAATGCTGTTAGCCCTTCCCCTTTACCCCATTCCCTTTTGGTTGAATATGTTTGAAACATTGAGGACAATGTTCAATTTAAGTTTGGGGGTGGGGATGCAAAATTTTGCAATATTTTCAAATTTTTGCTTTTGCTTGAGCCTTGGATGACATGAATTTTTGTGATAATTGTGGCCAGTGTTTGTGCTTGTTTTTGGTGTTTACGTTGTTCAAACCCCAATGAGGATTTTGTTTGCACTTAAAATCAGAGTTAATTAAAAAATGCATGTCCAAGTCTTTCAATGATCAGGTCTTTCAGTATGGTTAAATTCTTTTCTGCTTTTGGAAAACTTTTAAGCACAAGGTAGCTTTGCATGATTTAAGTGTGTGTTTTAGAGGAGAAATGCTAGCATGACTCAATATGTGTGTCTATTGCAACACTAGGGCTCTAGAACTTACTCTATACCCCCTTGAGGCGAAATCCTAGGTTTTGCATAGATTAGAGACATGATTTAGGCTTTTTTTTTCTGCGTTTGAGCCTTTCAAGCCTTCTCCCATAATTGATTATATCCTTAGCACCAATTTTGAGCCTTATTAGAAAAACCAAGAATAAAATTTTTAAAAATTTACCCACATGAGCTTACCTCTCCTAAACCGAAAAACCAATGAATTTCCCTTTCAAGTGGTTAGCTAAGCACATGTTGTTGGAAATTTTGGGTGATAAAGGAATATGGAATTCAAAAACAATCAAAGATTGTGTCAAAAAAAAGGGGAAGAAGAAAAAGAAGTAAAATAAATAAAGGCTTCATGTGAAATTAAAAAAAAATTGAATTAAGTCTCTATCATTGTGTTTTGTGCTATCTTAAGCTAACCCTTGATATTTGATTTTATCCTATGCGTTTGTTGGTAGCCCAAAACCCTAGGTCACACTATAAACTTAAAAAACCTGATGATCTCTAGTTTATGTGAGACCTACATTAGTGGAGAGGGGTAGACAAGTAAGCTTATGAAGTACCTAGTTTTGGAATCTTCTATACATGTTGGATATGTGAACATGAACCAATAAAGTATGCATGAAATGATTGTCTGGCTGCACACACACACTCCAAAAGAAAGTTAAGAATTTAGCTTATATTCCTAGAGCTTTGAATTGTTTGGCTTAGATATGTCTTTTAAGGTTAAGTCTGGTAAAAAGTATAATCGCTGAGGGTTAGGTTTGACCATTCATGATTGCCACAATGAGTCCATTCACTTGCCTATTTTCTCTTTTATTTTAATCTATTTTGCCCAAGGACGAGCAAAAGCTTAAGTTTGGGGGTATGATAACTCTATGAAATAGAGTTATTTAGGCTAGTGTTTCATGGATTTTAGGAGGTTTTTATTGTCTTTGAGCCACAATTAATTGCATTTTAGAGTGTTTTTATGTTCTTAGGCTTGTAAATGTTAATTAATGTGATTTTAGATTATGTTGTTTTTATTTGTGAGTGTTTTGTTGAATTTAATGGAGTTTGGGGACTTATTTGTGTTTTACTTTTGTGCTTAGGGTCATTTTGGAGAAGAATAATTCAAGTTGGGGCACATTTGAAAGTAAAGCATCAAGGGAAGCAAACAAAGGATGTGTGCTATAGCACAAAACTGATGTGCTATAGCACAGGGGCTACACAAAGAGACAGAAGCGGTGTGCTATAGCACAAGAAGATCAGAGAGCATGTGCTATAGCACATAATCGATGTGCTATAGCACATTGTCGCAGGGGCAATTTTGGAACCCGATTTTTTAGCTGATTTAAAAGCATTTTGACCTAGGGTTCGAGAGGATTCAGACATTTTGGAAGCTTGGGAGCTGAGAGGGGCGAAAAACTCAGAGGGAACTTCATCTCCAAGGTGGTTTCAAGCGGATTCAAGCTGAAGAAGAGCGGTTTAGAGTGCTGGAAACAATATTCTTCGCCTCTTTCTTTCTTTTGCTTTGATATTTGTGATGTTTACTGATTTTGGGTTGTTGTATCTCTTAAATATGCTAGGCTAAACTTTCTTTTCCTTAGGATTGTAATTCTTAGCATGTAAATTGTGATTATTGACACTCTTTCATCTCTATTTCAATGTTTATGGAGTTTATTCAGCTAAATGCTTGTTGTTCCCTCTTTGTTTGATCACCAATTAGGGATTTCATTAGAATTTGAGTAGTTCTTGGGAAAGACAACTTGAATTTAGTCCAAGGGTTGAATACTACTTGATTTAGTTCAACCAATGGAGTGGTTAACTAGATTTACCCAAAGGATAGGCATATACCGATGGGTCTTGTAGAGTCAAATTAGTCAAGCTTAATGCATTTCTTTGATTTAGGTTCCCATAGGAATATAGGGAATTTAATTAGAGAAATAGAATTTATAAGAAATCGAAAGGTTTTTATAATGACAAAATAGGCTAAGACTAACTCATAACATTGAATTAGGGTGAATTGAAGTTGATTTCACAATCGAATTGCTAAGCTAGACTACAATCCTAGGGATCTCTCTTGCACTTAAGTTCTTTTGATTAGTTTCATCGTGAAGTTATTAACTCCGTTTATTTCTTTTCAATTAGTTTAATTTTAGTTTGCTTACTTTGAATTAAATACTAGATTATGATAGCTTGAATTTGGTAAATATGAATACACTAGTATTCGGTCTATTTTAGCTCAATTCCCTGTGGACGATACTCTTTTCTCATCACTTTACTACTTGTTGGCAGTGTACAGTTGCACCGTGTCGTTTCGTTTGAGCGAGCAACAAGTTCTTGGCGCCGTTGCCGAGGAACTTAGTTGAAATTTTTCTGATATTAGTGTGGAGTATGCACCTTAGATCAAACATTTTTCTTAATTTTATTTCCTATTGACTGTATTTAGATTTCTTTTTTGGATTGGTTGTTTTCTTCTAGGTACCTCTAGTTGTGTTAAGTATGAATCTCAAATATAATATTTTTTGTTGTTTTCTTTCTATTGTTTCTTTATTGGATTTTTACAATTACTAGTTGTTCTAAACTATGGAGGTTAAGATGGAAAATGAGAACAACCGTAAGCTTTATGAATATGCAACCCCAACGATACATTTGTTGAGCCCAAGCATAAGAAGGCCTGCAACTGAAGCAAATCATTTCGAGATCAATCCGAACATCATTCAATTATTGCAATCTCATGCTCAGTTTGGGGGTTTGCCTACTGAAGACCTGATTGCTCACATTTTAAATTTTCAAGAAGTATGCGATACCTTCAAGCAAAATAGGGTGAGTGAGGAGGCTATCAAGTTGAGGATGTTTCCATTTTCTCTTAGGGATAGAGTTAAATGGTGGTTGAATTCTCTTCCAGCAGATTCCATTACAACTTGGGAAGATCTAGCCAATAAATTTTTAGCCAAGTATTTCCCACCAGGTAAGACTGCCAAATTGCGAAATGATATCATGTCATTTTGTCAATATGACTATGAAAATTTATATGAAGCATGGGAGAGATTTAAGGATTTATTGCAAAGGTGTCCTCATCATGGGTTTCGCAAGTGGTTGCAGGTTCAAACTTTTTACAATGGATTATATTCAACCTTCTAAACAACTATTGATGCTTCTGCTGGTGGTTCTTTAATGGTAAAGCCTGTGGAAGTGGCTTACAACTTGTTGGAGACCATTGCATTAAACAATTATCATTGGCAGTCAGAGAGACATATGCCAAGAAGCGCAACAGAGATCAATAAAGTTGAAGTTATTAATGCCTTAGGTGCCCAAATAGCAACTTTAACTAAGCAGGTGAATAGCTTAAGAGTTCAAGCAAGTGTTGATGCCATAAGCTCATTCATAAGTTGTGAATTGTGCAGACCAAAGCATCTATATGACCAATGCCCTGAAAATTCTAAGTTTGAGCATTATAGTAGTAACCCTTCTTGGTTCAATGCTTTCAGCGAGCAACATTTACGTGGCAAATAACAACTACAATACCCTTACAAAAAGTGCTTATGTGACAGACAATGACTGAATGTAGACTAAAGTCTGACAAAAGGGTGCTAGTAGACCTGATCACGGGCCGGGTTTGCGGGCTTTTTTGCTAAAAATTCAAGCCCGAGCCCGGGTCGAGGCCCTTTTTGTAACTAAAAACGGGCCAGGCTCGACCCGTATAAAATGAAAAACGGGCCCAGGCCGCCATATTTTGTACCATAATTTTTTTTATAGTTTGTTTCATGTTTCATCTAAGATACAAAAAGATACTTTTTTTCTTAAAAATAGATAGTTAAAAGATTTTAATGTATTATATATATATATATATATATATATATATATATATATATATATATATATAAACATTTTATACGGATTGTATATAAAGATATACATATTTTGTATCCAAAATATATTATATATTCTAAAATCTGGATACAAAATATGTATACATATATAACAAATTACCCACTCTAAAAGAGCTTGAATTTGCTACTAATGGATTATGTGAAGAAAATGGTACACGCACTCTAGGAAAATTAGTGTAATGCTAGTTAATTGGAAGTTGGAAGCTAGTCTCTCCTGTAAGGCTGTAAGATTGAATTTTTGAAATGTTCAAATATGTAAGATTGAATGAATCAAATACAAGACCTTGGACATTAAACATTAAAAGAAGTTATCAATTAGGTTGGTATTTATTCTATACTAGATTGAGTTTTTTTTTAAATTTTAATGTATTTTATATATATATATATATATATATAAATATGTATACGGGTCGGGCTTTTAAAAAAGCCCGAGCCCGACCCGTTTTTTTTTTTTGCGGGCTTTTTTTAAAAAGGTTTTCGGGCTCATTTTTGCATTTTAGCGGGTCGGGCGGGCTTTAAGGCCCGTGATCAGGTCTAAGTGCTAGGTGTCCTAAATTAAAAATTCAGGGATCTTTCTGCAATGTTTTAAAACTCAAGGGGTGTAAGTGCTCATAACATTCAAACTTTTAATAAGTTATTATAGTTTTAATTTTTGTAATTAGGCCCATATACTTAGAGTAGTCTTATCTATAATTCGTAATTAAATCCTTGCCATTAAACAATGGATATCTCACTTAAACCATTAAACACTTATCCCATTAACTTTTATTTTCTACTTACACAATGGATATCTCAGTCAAATATCTCTACTAAAAACAAATTAGTGATTGAATAAGTGAACTTTATTGATTCATTAGAGAACACAAGAATTGTACAAAATTAACACTATTGGTTTCTTTCAATCATAATTTTGGAAAAGTTTTAATTACTCATTGTCGTGTATATGGTGTGTGATTAGAAGTAGATGTTTAGTGGTACGATAGTACTGAATTTCAGTATATTTCTCCAATTAATTGGTCCTTAATCCATTTAAGATGGGTCCTAATTAATGTGAGTTTTTATCAATATTAATAAATGACACTACTTAATCAGAGGGATGCACTGAAGTTCAGTATTACGATAGTACTGAACTTTTATCTTGTGATTAGAATATTAATGGTGAGCTTAATCATCATCAATCTTCAACTATATAAGCATGAATTAAATGACATATAACTCCAAATTATAACAACGGAGACTTAATTATAAAGAAAAAACTTACATCTATTTCTTTATATCAATTTTTTTAAGTTTGTTTATTAAAACATGACGTGTGTTATTTTATTTATGTGAGCATTTTTTTTCTTGCTATTAAAGAAAACACTTACATATGTCATGTTTTGATAAGGAAACTTGAGAAAATGAATATAAAGAAATAGATGAAAATTTTTTTAATTATAAATTGAACCCGTGCGATGCACGGGATATATATATATATATATATATATATATATATATATTATTTTTTATATTAATTTAAATTATTTGTAACCTAAAAAAATAGACACATATAATTTAGAGTATAAGAGTTTTTGGTGTTTTCATAAACAAATAGAGTCAATTGTCTATTTGTCAATAATTTTATAGAAATTTTAATGTTGTTGTTAAATACTCTACATCCTATAATGACAGAACACTTCAAAAATCAGATCTAATAATGGTGATACTCTCCAGTAGAAATACTAATGTTGTTGTTAAATACTCTTTAGTACT
Organism: Senna tora; assembly: GCA_014851425.1. Classification (NCBI taxonomy): domain Eukaryota; kingdom Viridiplantae; phylum Streptophyta; class Magnoliopsida; order Fabales; family Fabaceae; genus Senna; species Senna tora. Next base: position 3,228,734 of record CM026270.1, on the reverse strand, counting down.
TTCAGTCCATATCTTGAACAAACACATGAAATTGCTGCATATAGTTGACTATCGGTAAACACAAAACGTGGTAAATATAAACTTACATTAGATAATGTGTGTCTTTAGCTCTTATTGATAGTCATTGCAAAAAACAAGACAATTGAAAATTGTCGACATTGAAATCTAAATTGTTTCGAGAAAAAAATTCTAAATTGTAACATCGAATATGATGAAGTAATCACCATATGTGCAGTAAACTTACCAGAAATAATCATAGCTTCAATAACATATTTACATAGTCTTGTCACAATCAAAATTTGTTTCATTACAGTAAACCATTGGTTTATCAATATTATGAAATAACATAATAAGTGCACCAGCTTTTATTTTCAGCTCATGATATGGAAGTCTGAAACTAAAAATAGTGTTAAGAAATTCCGTGGTATAAACATCTTGTACCAAACGGTTCTATTATTATCTCTTCATAATTTTTTATAAATAATTTATTACTTTCTTATCTCATATCTACTCATTCTTCACTTATCTACTTTTTATTCTTCCCACACCAAGCTCTATTTACCTACTTTTTATTTTTCCCATACATATTTATTTATCTATTTTTTATATTTTCTAAACCTACATCTATTTATCAACTTTTTTATTCTCCTAATATCTTTCTCTATTCACTTTATTATTTATATGTTTATCTTCTTCAAACCATTTCTTTTTTTTTTCTCACTCACATTTCTTCATCTTCCTCCTCTCTTCTTTTTTTTTTAGTTTATTGTTTCTATGTATTTTTTTTCTTCCTCTTTCTCAAACCGTTATGTATCTTTTCTTATCTTTTTCTTCATCTTTCTTTCACACATTATATTTTCCTTATCTCATTCTGCTTCTTTTTCTTCTTCTCCCTCTCAATCTTATCCTTCTTTTCAATTTACTATTTTTTTTTTCAATTTGATGTATAAATGATAAATTCAAGATTGGTAAGATTTAATTTATCATTTGATCCAAAAATAATAAAGTCATCATTTTATATGTATACATATATATAATTGATCACTCTAACGTATTTTTAAACAAAAACTAAATAATTGCCATATTTGTTATTATTTTTCTTGATCAATCAATTGATTAAACAAATATAGTCACGCTCAAAAAAACATAGAGATATGATTATAAATAAAAGAATACATATAAATTAAAACATGTATAGAATATCTTTATATTCTTTTTAATAAAATAAGTGATTCACACACACACACATATATATATATATATACTAGAGGCTTCGCATGCACGTACCGTGCATGTAATTTATTTTTTTTAATTTTTAAAATTTTTGACATATTGAATTAGTGGTCTAAATCATAATTTATAAAATTATGATTATTATATTTTAAATTAAAAAAATAAAATATTAAATTATTTCAAAATTTAAAAATATAAAATAAAATAATTATTATATTTAAAATAATAAATGGAATCATGAGAAGTTATCACTAATCTTATTTTCTCTCACACATGATCTTCTCACATCATATTTTTATTTTCTTTTTTAATTAACTAATTGACTATTTTAGGAGACCGTTGACGGGAAGACCCCACAGCCATATTAATATAGATATATATTATTACTTTTTTCTCTTCTTTCCCTCCACTATTTACTTATCTACTTTTTATTTTCTCCACACCTATCTCTACTTACATACTTTTTATTTTCCCCACACATATTTATTTACCTTTTTTTATATTTTCCAGACCTACTTCTATTTATTAATTTTTTTCCTTCTCCCTATGTATTTCTCCCTTTACTATATTGTGTTTATGTTTATCTTCTTCCCTCCTTCTCTCCCATTCTTTTTCCTTCTCACTCACATTTCTTTATCTTCCTCATATTCTTCTTCTATCTTCTTGCCACCATCTCTTTCTCACATCATTATGTATATTTTCTTCCTCTTTTTCAAACCGTTATGTATTTTTTTTCTCTTTTCTCATATTTTTCTGATACATCAAGTTTTCCTTCTCTCATTATGCTTCTTTCTCTTCTTCTCTTTCTCGCTCTCATTCTTCCTTCTTTCAGTTTACTATTCTTCTTATCGATGGATTAAAAAAAATATGGAGACATGCTCAAAAAAACATAGAGATATGCTTGTTGATAAATCTGTCATTTACCTAGCTAGCCCACACATACTTGAGATTTCGGCTTTTGTTCTCATATTTATAGTTTCACTTCAATCTATATAATATTTTTTATTATTTCCCTAAAGATTCATCCCTGCTTAATAGTATTTACAACATTTTTAATGAAATATTTGTTGAAACTTTTGTCAAGATAGTTAACTACATTAAATATTTGATTGGAAGATTCTAAAGTGATTTTGGCTCGATTTTAATTTTAATATTACCAGTAAATCAAACTTTATTTTACCCTAAACACTTAATAATTATTATGAATTTTAATCTTCCTTGTTATTGTTATGTTGGTAGCAACAAAAAAACTCTTTACAGAAAAGATAAATTTAGATATTATAATTATCAAATTTTTTATGAAAATAATTATCAAATTTTTAAGCAAAATATAAGCAAATTTAATTTTTAGTTATTTATAGTCTATAGACCGACCATAGCTTTCAAAGGGCGTTCTCTTTTGCTTTTTTTCAGGCTCAATAAAATTGCAAGGAATTTCTAAGGGCTCATATTGGGTATTGGAATAAAGTAAAATTAATTATCATGTTACTTCTCTCCTCTTACCTCTCTTTCCATCCTTAATCTCCAATTTAAAGATAGAGTTTTGAGAGGCTATCATTGGAGAAATATTGTATCCCTTATGTGTTGTAGTCAGTTTTCCTTGCATCCAACTTCTCAAGATCTGAAGTGCTTTTGGTTGATCCATATGGACCATGTGCTGTGATTCACATAATCAAAGTTAGCAAAAATGGAATTAACCGAGATAAAGTTCTGAGTTAGTTCTTTAATAGAATCACTTAAAACTTGTTTAAACATAGAGACCTTAAGGAAAGTGTGAGATATCCATGGCCTTTGATCACTCCTGCACCATCAACAATGAAAGGAATATTATTCTTTTATACCTGACCACTGCTTGGCATGAACCCACCTTGAATTCCCTGTTCAATTAGAGGCACATTAAATCGGAAAGTTAAGTGACAGTAAATAAAGTTAATATAATAATAGTGTTACTTACCTAGTCCATTACATATGAGATCATCTTTCCCAACATACACAAGCATCTTGATTCCATCCTCAAGAAGAGAAGGAATACCACTTCCAAATTCTTCAAGATTCAAGAATAAATTATTGCATGTGAAAGTACATAAGATTTACAGGTTACCTCAACAACACAAATTATTTGTCATTTCTTAATCCAAAAATCAACTCTTATCGACGCAGATTATTTGTCATTTTCTAATTCAAAAATCAAAGTAGATTAACAAACATTAAATATGTAATCATCAAAACAGACAACAATGTTCCAAAGTAAAGAATAATTAAAAATGACGTTTAAGTTATATGTTATGAGTGTTTTTCTAAATCAAAGTCCACGATTTGAATATTCAAAAACTTTTTAGCGATACTAATTTTAACTTAAAATATTTTGCGCTCGTCAATTTTCAAATGATAAAAAAAAATTTCAACAGTGGTATTGAACCCGTGCGAAGAGAACATTATATTAAAGATATAAAGAACTTTACTTAAGTTTAGTACTATAAAATATCTGTTTTCTCAATCCAGAAAATAAAAAAAAAATATCTATTTTTAGCAATAATCTTCATATGACTATATTCAAATGCATTTCCATTGGTTATCACAAATTAATTAATTGACCATTGCAATCCTCCACTATTTATAAGGGAAGGGCAAAAGTACCTTTCCTAACCCCAACGTTTGGGGGTCCTGTCAGTTTCGCCCCTAACATTTTTTCGTTGTCAATTGTACCCCTAACGTTTTACGTTTCTGCCAATGTCATCCTTTTCACTAACACCGTCAAATATTTAACAGTTTTTGCTGACGTGGCATCCTATGTGGCAAAACGTTTCTTTTTTCTGTCAATTGTAACCCTAACGTTTTACATTTCTGCCAATGTCACCCTTTTCACTAACACCATCAAATATTTAATAATTTTTGCTTACGTGGCATCCTATGTGGCAAAAATATCTGACTTGGTATATTTTTTTTCCACATCAGATTTCCTACTCATCTTTTCCCCATCAAAGTTGTGTCGTTTTGACCTCGGCCTATTTCTTCTAAAATATAACTCAAACGCACGCGCTATTTTGCTCATAAAAACATCGGAGACGTTATCCATTCTCTATTTTAGGGCAACGTCTCCGACAAAGTAGAGAATGGGTAACGTCTCCAACAAAGTAGAGAATAGATAACGTCTCCAATGTTTTTGTCTGCAAAATGGCATGTACGTTTGAGTTATATTTTAAAAGGAATATGATGAGGCTAAAACGACACGGTTTTGATGGGAAAAAGATGAGTAAAAAATCTGGTGTGGAAAAAAATATGTCAAGTCAGATATTTTTGTCACATAGGATGCCACGTAAGCAAAAACTATTAAATATTTAATGGTGCTAGTGAAAAGGGTGACATTGGCAGAAATGTAAAACGTTAGGGTTACAATTGACAGAAAAAAGAAACGTTTTGCCACATAGGATGCCACGTCAGCAAAAACTGTTAAATATTTGACGGTGTTAGTGAAAATGGTGACATTGGCAGAAACGTAAAACGTTAGGGGTACAATTGACAGCGAAAAAACGTTAGGGGCGAAACTGACAGGACCTCCAAACGTTGGGGGTAGGAAAGATACTTTTGCCTAAGGGAAGAGGCAAAAGGTAAACATTCATTAATCTATATATGACTGGAAAGTTTTTTTGGTCTCACTATTTTTTGTGTAAAAAAAAACTTGTTTTATAATTTAAAAACACACTAAAATACATGGCACCGGCAAATAAACAATAGTAGATCACGTTGTTTAAACTTCAAACAAATAGTCATTACTTTGAGGAACAAATTAGCATGAGAAAGTGTACTTTAACTTCAAGAATTAGCAAAATAGGGGATTTATAGAGGAAGAAAACCTCAATTGCTTATGCACAACATGACAAAAACCCTAATAATTAACATTTACTGAATAGTTATGTTTGGGTTATATATATAACACCTTTATAAGTACATATTACACAATCTAAATATTAAGATTTGATTTCCCTTGAATGAAATTAAACACCAACTAATCATATTTTCCATTCCTTCTCTTCGGCAGGGAAGTGACCTATGCTAAGGTGCCGGTGAGATATAGAGTGTAATTCTTAAGTGAAAACAAATTGAAGGTGCTTACACAATTCCACACTTACATATAAATTCTCATTCATGAATATTTCCTCTCCATTAACACTTGCATTTCATCATCAAATTCCTTAATCCTCCTGTTCATCATCGGTAGGTGGTACAAACCTACAATTAAAATTTTAAAATCAAATCTTATTAGTTTAATCAAATTATCTTTGTAGTTTACTATTCCATTGAATAGTTTGTGATAATCATATTGGATTAAAATTTTTTGCTTGTATACAACAACGAACCAATCTTGCTTTCTAGTCCTCTAGGACACTTGATTTGATCCTACACTACATTCTTGCAAGGGAGAAAACAAAACCATATATCATGGAAGTATGATAAGTCATGGATAATTTATGAAATAAGACAATTTGGGATTGTGATTAAGCAGTGATTAGCATTTTCAGTTTCTTATGGCTGCCCCCGCAACACCTACCGACTCCCACTTCCTCTTTATTAATTTGGACCCCCTAATTAATACTTTCAATTTAATTTTTTTAAAAAAAACTGATTATTTACTCATTTCTTTTTTGTTGTCCGTCAGCTATTTGAGGCACTGTCTCAACTAATCTGAAATCGACCCGTATCGTGCAACAGGCCGTGAAAGTTTTTCAATGGGAATAACTGCGTTCACAAAGTCTCAAATATGAAACTTTACTAAAACAATACCAAGTCGCTTACCACTTAGACAAATCCGGTGATTATTTAATCATTTGTGCAATATTTGTTTGAACTATTGAAGCTTAATTCTGATTAATTCCCACTTATAGCATTGAAATAATCTACATGCACTACTCAGTTTCAAATTACTTTTTAAAAAAAAATTAATTTGTTAAAATTTCAACATTACGTTGGTGGGTGATTATCAAAAGGTCAGCCGACCAAACAAGAAGATTAGTTAATATTCAAAAAGATTCACCAAAGATATATAATTAATATTCGAAAAAGGAAAAAAAGGGTCCCAATCCCCAAAAGAGGTCGGATAAAATATTACCCAGTTCCTCTTTTGCAAAAATATATGGTAAATGTATACTAAACTTTGTATAGCCTGATTTTTTTTTAAGGAAAATGCATAGCATGAATTTTAATTTTCTTTTCATTATGTACACAAAATATTGAATTTTTCATGTATTTGATATATAAAGGTAAATATTTGAAAAATTAAAAATTATTCTAATAGTAATCATCACAACTTTTTCTATTCTTATAATTTTTTTTTAAAAAAAAAAAAACTTAATGACTTATTGTTAGCAGTTTAGCACAAAACAAGTATTTGTTACATTTTTCATGAGAGCATCTTCTATTAAAAATAATCTTGTTTGAGCACTTTAGAAATAATCTCATCAAATATGTGAATCATTTTTTTGTTAATTTTATGCTTCATGTTCTACGAAAACAAAAAATCAATTTTTTAAAATTTCTTACATGCATCTTCTTACTTAATGCAAAGATATTAAGATATTCTCTAACATTAAATATCGGTACATTTTTCAACAAAATTTGAACGTTTATTAACCATGTTGTAATGGACAAACTTTTTTCATATCACTTAAACCAAATTTGATATCAGAATTAGAGATGTCAAAATAGACTAGTTTTACTTACCCTTAATTCGCTTTAGCCCTACTTTATTAGGACTAAAATGGGGTAATCCATTTTTAATTAGAGCTAAGATTTTTCCAAACCAAAATGGCCTTATTAGGGGCTTAGGGTTGGGCTAGCTCGTTTTTTTTTAAATTATTAAATAATTATAAAATAATTTATTGCATCATATTTATTTTTATTTAAAATTCAAAATAATAAGATATATTAATAAAATATGAATTAAAGTAATGAAATAAAAATTAAATAAAATCACAACATGCTTAATATAATTTGTATTAACATGAAAATCATAAAATTAATTCAATATATAAATATTAAAAAAATAAAAGTAAAAATGGGCTAGTCAAACTCTAGTCTAATTTGGTCCTATTTTTTTTTTAAGGCTGGAGCATATCCTTTTGGCAAAAGTACATTTCCTGCCTCCAACTTTTGGGAGTCCAGTCAGTTTCGACCCTAACGTTTTTTCGCTGTCAATTGTACCCCTAACGTTTTACGTTTCTGCCAATGTCACCCTTTTCACTAACACCGTCAAATATTTAACAGTTTTTGCTGACGTGGCATCCTATGTGTAAAAAATATCTGACTGGGCATATTTTTTTCCACATTAGATTTCTAACGTTTTTTTTTTTTTGTCAATTGTACTCCTAACGTTTTACATTTCTGCCAATGTCACCCTTTTCACTAGCACCATAAAAAATTTAATAGTTTTTGCTTACGTGGCAACCTAAGTGGCAAAAATATCTGACATGGCATATTTTTTTCCACATCATATTTTTTACTCATCTTTTCCCATCAAAACCGTGTCGTTTTGGCCTCATTCTATTCCTTTTAAAATATAACTCAAACGCACGTGCCATTTGGCAGACAAAAACATCGGAGACGTTACCCTTTCTCTATTCCAGGAAGACGTCGTCGGAGAGAAGTCGAAATCGGTGCTCGAAAGCTTTCACGTTTTCTCAGTAATCGAAGGTCGAATATGTCTTCTTAAAATAGAGAATGGATAACGTCTCCGATGTTTTATGAGCAAAATAGCGCGTGCGATTCAGTTATATTTTAAAAGGAATAGGCTAAGATCAAAACGACATAACTTTGATGGGGAAAAGATAAGTAGGAAATCTGATGTGGAAAAAAAATATACCAAGTCAAATATTTTTGCGATATAGGATGCCATGTAAGCAAAAATTGTTAAATATTTGATGGTGTTGGTGAAAAGGGTGGCATTGGCAAAAATGTAAAACGTTAGGGGTACAATTGACAGAAAAAAAACATTAGAAATTTGATTGAAAAAAAAAATATGCCCAGTCAGGTATTTTTGCCACATAGGATGCCACGTCAGCAAAAATTGTTAAATATTTGACGGTGTTAGTGAAAAGGGTGACATTGGCAAAAAGGTAAAACGTTAGGGGTACAATTGACAGTGAAAAAACGTTAGGAGCGAAACTGACAGGACTCCCAAACATTAGGGGGCAGGAAAGGTACTTTTAATTAAAGCCATAAAATTTCTAGTCCGACTCTATATATTTTAAAGGGTCAAATTGGCCAATCCATAAAATCTAACCCATTTTGACACATCTAATTAGAATCATGGTTTGTCACCTATAGAAATTAATTTATTTCGCCATAATCAATTCCCATTAATACAAGATAAGTACATGAAGGAGACAATAGTAAGTACACATGCATTGCGCATTCCAGCTCAATAAAAGCCAAATTGGAAGCAGATGCAATTAGCTCAACTTTACTCCTCTCTCATTCTTTCAACCCTTAATCTACATATAGTGACATTTCTATTGTTGTCAAGGAAGCAAGCTGGCTAAGCATGCTTTACCAATAAGGAAAAGTCAATAGTCTCATTAAGCTTTTAGAAAAATTTGAAAAAAAAAACAATTTGTTGGTAGTTTTTGAAAAGGAATGCTAACAATTCAACAATAATAATAGTAAATAAAGTTTTTTATTAAATTGCGTGGATTATATGAATCAAGTAACGCTAATTTATATGATATTTGGATTTCAAGGTTTTTATTGTAAATACAAGTTAAGTCCTACATAATAGCCTCACGGTCATGTTCTAAGATGAGATACTTATTAGAATACTTGAATAGTTTGATTCTTCCCACTTAACCGTTAAGGGTGTGTTTGATTGGTGGTTTTGAGGATGTAATGTTGGATGTCATCCTACAAAACAACCGATCATTTTTGTAATGTGATGAAATTATGTTTTTGTTCTTACTTTTTTTACCCACTTTTATTTCGTTCTCACTTTTAATATAAGGGTAAAATTATCATTTTACTCAGTTTTATTCCATTCACCTCACATTACATCATATTGACATAACATGACATTTCCTCCAATATTTCCATTCTCATTCTCATTTCCATTACATCCAACGTTACATCCTCCACCCCACCAACCAAATACACCCTTAATTTTTAAGGGAGGGCAAGCTCAAATTAAAGAAGAAAATTATATATTAGTAGGACTGCCAAAATAAAACTTTATCTAATATCTATGCATATGAAAATGAAGGGATCTAGATGATGTGCATAAAGTGTACATCTTGAGCTGTTGGATGGAACTGTTATAATACGGATACGAATCTTAATTTTTATTTAACGGTTTGAATAATATACTTCATGTACCTTTTACACTTCCATAGATCCAATTTGTACAATAATAGTCTACACAAATTCCTTTTCCTATATAGCTATGAGTAATTAATCACATTGGATCACTCTCTTGCCTCGTTAATTTCAAGAATAATTTCTTATTGCTGCTGACAGTTGTCACGTACATAAACACAAAATTGGATCCAGTGAAGTACAGAAAGTATAAAGTATATGAAGTGCATCATTCAGACATTTAAATAAAAATCGAGATTCGTATCCGTACTGTAATAATTTTATCCAACGGCCATTAAGTGTGTACTTCACACACTTCATCGAATTTGCACTTTAGCAGATCCGAATCCTATATAATCATCAGTCAAACATTATTGTGATTATTATTAATGTTATTAATAATATTATTTGGTGACCCTACTCAGACCAATCATACCAAAGTTCTCACTTCTCACCCTTGCTTTAAGCTTCCTGCTTCCCTGTAAATCATCCACCTACAAAAGAAGAAATGGGAATCATGTTGTTTTATAAATATATATTTTTTAATATTATATAAGATTTCTCCTTTTTAAATATAACGGTTAAAACTTAAAAGTAAATTACCCTCGAACTTAAATTTTTACACATCTTGTAATTAAAAACTAAGGAAGTTCAATTTTACGAAGTCATAAATTTCTTAGACTTCTTTTGTGTTCTAGAAAAAGCAAATAAATGGAGAGTTCTTCTAGTTACTTGAAGTGTTAAGCAATACTCAACTGGAAATTTTTTAGTAATAATTATTCTGTACTTAAAACTTCCTATTATATTTAACTCACTAACGGAAAATGAATTAAAAATCAACGTTTACCCATTAACTAAAAAATAATAATAAAAGGACATATAAATGAAGTTCAAGTTGCGCAGAGGCAATAAAAGAAGAAACCTATTCAAATGTGTTAGGCCAAAATCTCATGATTGTTATCTATATTTGACAAAAACTTTAAATTAGTTATTTATGTTTGTGTTGTTTTAAATAACTCCTTTAGCTTGACACCGTTGGTATTCTCTATTAAATGATAATATGGATAGTTGATGTGGACAAAATCTTTCTTACGTAGTTTTTGTTTTCCTTTATTTTGAGATCTACGTGGCTCAATATCATCAACATCAGTGTAAAAGACATGTATGAGAGATTTTGTCCACATCATCATTTAATGGAGAACACTAACGGTGTTAGGTAAAAGGCCTTGTTTGGAACAACTTGCAATCATAGAGAATTGATTTGGAATTTTTGAAACATAAAGAACCGATTTGAAACTTGAGTGAAACATAGAGAACTAAAATAAAATAACAACTCTAGTACATAAGGAATGACGATATGACGGTAAGAGAATAATTGCTTAAGATGATGGCATGTGTTCTTTTAAATTGATGTTTGAAGATCAAAATAAGGTGCCAAATTGATTAAGAGAGAGATTTTGTCCACATAAGTTGTTCGCATTATCATTTAATGAAGAACACTAACGTGGTTAGGTAAAAAGCCTTACTTGGAATAACTTGTAAATATAAATGACTGATTTAAAACTTTTAAAACATAAAGAATTGATTGGAAACTTAAAATAAAATACAGAGGACCAAATATATCAGATAAAAATGACGTTAAAGTGAAGAATACTCCCAAGCAAAAAACAAAACTTGTGGTTCACCCATCAATCATCATCCTTATGTGTAAAAAGTGTTTATATTCTCCTAGCCAGACAAGAAGAAATGATAACAGTACTAGCTAGTTAGCATGAAACTTGTGGAGAAGCACATAGTAATCTAGGTGAATTGTTTTTTAATCAAAATTTGAGAGAGACTCACTCAGAGGAAATTTTGAGTCTAGTGCGCTCCAACGTTCAAGTACTCTTGAACTTTTTTAAACATCTACAATAGAAAAAAAAACATATTTTTCTGTCTTCCTCCTTTCTTCAATAAACTTTCTTTCTTTTTTTCTCTTTTCTTTTTCTTTTTCTTCCTTCTGCAACTATAAATTGCTCATTCTTGCATGCAGATCTCCAACAAAATCATCATCATTATACCTTCCCCTCTACGTGAAAGAATGGAATAACCACATGTCGGGACAGGTACTTTTCTTACTGTTATCTAACTAAATTACTATTATTTTTAATTTAATTATCTTTTTTTTTTCAAAATTTTTCACTCTGAGTTTCTCATGTCAGATCCCAACTTCACTGGAAACTAGATTATGCTTCTATCTTTCAGCTTTACCTTGGATCTGATTGATCAAGATTCAAGACCCACCTTCCAAAATGCAATTTTGGAAATGGGGTTTCAACCTCTTGCTCATTTCTTCATCATTCTTCCTCTCTCAATTCTCCCAAAATGTTGTTTCAATCTGTTCAGAACAAGACAGGGCTTCTCTTCTTGGGTTTAAAGCAAGCATCTTGAAGGACACAACCGATACGCTTTCTTCATGGACAGGCAGAGATTGCTGTGATGGAGGTTGGGAAGGAGTTGAGTGCAATCCCTCCACAGGGAGAGTCACCACATTGCAATTGCAGAGACCTGATAGTGATAAGGACAGTGGCCTTTACATGAAGGGCACTTTGTCCTCTTCACTGGGGAATTTGGGTTTCTTGGAGGTATTGGTGATAAGTGGAATGAAGCACATAACAGGACCAATTCCTGAGAGCTTCTCAAATTTACCCCACCTCACCCAACTGGCTTTGGAGGACAATTCTCTTGGAGGGACCATCCCTCCAAGTTTAGGTCACTTACCCTTGCTCCAGACCCTTTCATTGAATGGGAACCATTTGAAAGGGCAGATCCCTCCAACTTTAGGGAGTCTCACAGGCCTTGTCCAAATCAATTTAGCAAGGAATTATCTGTCAGGTCCCATCCCTTTGTCTTTCAGAACTCTAAAGAATCTGCAATACCTTGATCTTAGCTTCAATTTGCTATCTGGGTATGTCCCAGATTTTGTAGGGCAGTTCCAAAACTTGACCTTTATTGATCTTTCTAATAACCACTTCACAGGGAGAATTCCCATTTCCTTATTCAATCTTACCAATCTGTTAGACTTGTCCTTGAGCCATAACAACCTCACAGGGACCATACCAGATCAGATTGGGACATTGAAATCCCTAACCACTCTTCAATTAAGTGGTAATCACCTCACAGGTCATCTTCCTCTTTCCATATCAAGATTACAAAACCTTTGGTACCTTAATCTATCAAGAAATGCAATCTCTGATCCCTTACCAGTTATCCCTAGTAGAGGCATCCCTTCTCTCTTGTCAATAGACTTGTCCTACAATAATCTCAGCTTGGGAAGTGTTCCTGATTGGATTAGAAGCAAGGCACTTAAAGATGTCAATCTAGCTGGGTGTAAATTGAAGGGAAATCTCCCAAGATTCATCAAACCTGATTCTTTGAGCACCATAGACCTCTCAGATAACCACTTGGTTGGTGGCATTTTCGGTTTCTTCACAAATATGTCTAGCCTGCAAAAGCTCAAGCTTTCACACAACCAGCTAAAGTTTGATCTTTCTCAAATCAAATTGCCTATAGGGCTATCTTCCATTGATTTGCAATCAAATCTGATTGTGGGTTCACTCTCATCAATCATAAACAACAGGACAAGCAGCTCTTTGGAGGTTTTGGATGTGTCAGGGAATTCAATTTCAGGTCACATTCCAGAATTCATGGTAGGCTCAAGCTTGAAGGTGCTGAACATAGGATGCAACAATATATCAGGTCGAATCCCCGTTTCGATCTCGAATTTGATTGATCTTGAGAGATTTGACATCTCAAGGAACCACATTTTGGGAGGCATCCCTCCAAGTTTAGGTATGTTGCTGAAGCTGCAATGGCTTGACTTGTCTATAAATGGCCTCACAGGACAAATTCCAAGTGCTTTGTCACATATTATTGGTTTAAGGCATGCAAACTTCAGGGCAAACAGACTATGTGGAGAAATACCACAAACTAGACCTTTCAATATCTTTCCAGCAGTTGCTTATGCTCACAATCTTTGCTTATGTGGGAAGCCCTTGCTACCATGCAAGGGAAAGAATGAAGAGAAGATACTTCAGTGATGGCTCAACATGCTCATGCCTTGTGACCATTGTTATATGAGCAAATGATGTAATAGGCTCCACCTTGGATTAAAACTATCTATCATTTTTATTTTTTTTCCAACCAAAGTGGTATTGTTCCATTTTATAGTATAATATTATTTATTTTAATGATAATATGTCCACACTATATGGACGCATTTGATTTGTGGAATCTGGGTGAGGAAATAAAAATCGAAGTTAAGTAGAGTCTGAAAAGTCAATTTTGTTCTTCCTTTTAAATATTAATAATTTTTAAATAAAAAATAAAATTATTAAAATATAAAATAAAATTGACTTTTCAGATCCGCCCGTTTCTTAATCAAATTACAATGCGCTACAAAGAGTTTCAACGTACTTATACCCTCCCCATGGAATGGCATCAATGCATCTTATCAATAAATACCATAGAGCATTAGAATAAAGCACCAATTACCAAAAAGAATGTATTTAACATTATAATTAATGGTGAGCTTAATCATCATCAATCTTCAACTATATAAGCATGAATTAAATGACATGTAACTCCAAATTATAGCAACGGAGACTTAATTATAAAGAAAAATCTTACATCTATTTTTTATATCAATTTTTTTAAGTGTTTATTAAAACATGACATGTGTTATTTTACTTATGTGAGCATTTTTTTCTTAACTCTCTTAACCTGCTATTAAAGAAAAAATTTATATATGTCATGTTTTGATAAGAAAACTTGAAGAAATGAATATAAAGAAATAGATGTAATTTTTTTTTATTATAAATGGAAGGTAAGTATAGGATATAATTACAAAAAAAAAAAAACTAGAGTAAACTATATATAAAGACCAATAAATCAATTTAACCTAAATTTGAAAATTAAAAAAAAAAAGATATTACTTGAATTTGGATTAACTCGTAATAATTGATTAGACAGAGAATAAGACAATTTGGGATTGTGATTAAGCAGTGATTAGCATTTTCAGTTTCTTATGGCTGCCCCCACACCACCTACCGACTCCCACTTCCTCTTTATTAATTTGGACCCCCTAATTAATACTTTCAATTAAATTAAAATTTTTTTATTATTTACTCATTTCTTTTTTGTTGTGCGACCGCTGTTTCAGGTACTGTCTTGATTAATTTGAAATCGACCCGTGTCGTGCAACGGGCCGGGAAAGTTTTTCAACGAGAATAACTACAATCACAAAGTCTCAAATTCGAAATTATACTAAAATAATACTAAGTCGCTTACCACTTAGACCAACCCGATAATTATTTAATCATATGTGCAACTATTTGTTTGTACTATTGAAGCTTAATTCTGATTAATTCCCACTTATAGCATTGAAATAATCTACACGCACTACTCAGTTTCAAATTACTTTTTTTTTAAAAAAAATTAATTTGTTAAAATTTCAACATTACGTTGCTGGGTGATTATCAAAAGGCCAGCCGACCAGATAAGAAGATTAGTTAATATTCAAAAAGATTCACCAAAGATATATAATTAATATTCGAAAAAGGAAAAAAAGGGTCCCAATCCCCAAAAGAGGTCGGATAAAGTATTACCCAGTTCCTCTTTTGCAAGAATATATGGTAAATGTATAGTAAAATTTGTATAGCATTTTTCTTTTTTGGATAAATGCATGGCATGAATTTTAATTTTCTTTTCATTATGTACACAAAATATTGAATTTCTCAAGTATTTCATATATAAAGGTAAATATTTGAGAAATTAAAAATTATTCGAATAGCTAGCAATCATCACAACTTTTTTCTATTTTTTTAATTTTTTTACAAAAAAACTTAATGACTTATTGTTAGCGCAAAACGTGTATTTATTATATTTTTCATGAATCATGAGTATCTTCTATTAAAAATAATTTTGTTTGAGCACTCTCAAACATAATCTCATCAAATATGCGAATCAATTTTTTTTTAATTTTATGCTTCATGTTCTACAAAAACAAAAAATCATTTTTAAAAAAAAATTTTACACGTCTCTTCTTACTTTATTAAGATATTCTCAAACATTTAATATGGGTACATTTTTCAACAAAATTTGAATGTTAATTAACCATGTTGTGAAGGACAAACTTTTTTCATCCCACAAGTTTGATATTAGAATTAGAGATGTCAAAATGAACTAATCTTGTTTAGTTTTAATCTACTTTGATCATATTTTATTAGGACTGGACTGGGGTAGTCCATTTTTAATTAGAGCTAGGATTTTTTCAACCCAACATGACCTTATCATGGGCTTAGAGCTAGGCTGGACTAGCCCGTTTTTTATTTTTTAAAAAAATAATATTTTAAAGTTATTAAATAATTATAAAATAATTTATTACGTAATATTTATTTTTATTTAAAATTTAAAATAATAAGATATATTAATAAAATATGAAATAAAGTAATGAGATAAAAATTAAATAAAATCACAACATACTTAATATAATTCAAATTAACATGAAAATCATAAAATTAATTCAATATATAAATATTTAAAAAAATAAAAATAAAAATGGACTAGTTAGATCCTAGTCAAATTTGGTCCTATTTTTTTAAAGGTTGTATTGAGCTGACCTGTTTTTAATTAAAGTCATAAAATTTCTAGTCCAACCCTACATATTTTAGAGGGTCAAATTAGTCGGCCCATAAAATTTAAACCATTTTAACACCCCTAATTAGAACCATGGTTTGTCACCTATAGAAATTAATTTATTTCACCATAATCAATTCCCATTAATGCAAGATAAGTACATGAAGGAGACAATAGTAAGTACACATGCATGGCGGATTCCAGCTCAATAAAAGCCAAATTGGAAGCAGATGCAATTAGCTCAACTTTACTCCTCTCTCATTCTTTCAACCCTTAATCTACATATAGTGACATTTCTATTGTTGTCAAGGAAGCAAGCTGGCTAAGCATGCTTTACCAATAAGGAAAAGTCAATAGTCTCATTATGCTTTTAGAAAAATTTGAAAAAAAAAAACAATTAGTTGGTAGTTTTTGAAAAGGAATGCAACAATTCAACAATAATAATAAATAAAGTTTTTTTTTATTAAATTGTGTGGATTATGTGCATACAATGTTTGGTTTTCAAGGGTTTTATTGTAGGATAAAACTTATGTGTTTTTTAGTAAGGTTACCCAATTAAAAAGAGACATGTGTCAGTTTTGAGAAGAAAATTGACACATGTCACTTTTTAATTAGGTAACCTTACAAAAAATATGTAAGCAACATCACATAAATTTTTTCCTTTATTGTAAGTACAAGTCAAGTTCTACGTAATAACCTCCCTGTCTAAGATGAGATACTTATTAGAATATTTGAATAGTTTGATTCTTCCCACTTAATTGTTAAGGGTGTGTTTGGTTGATGGTTTTGAGGATGTAATGTTGGATATAATCGAATATTCTTCCTACAAAACAAACCTTACTTTTTGTAATGTGATGAAATTATGTTTTTCTCCTTACTTTTTTATCCACTTTTATTCCATTCCCACTTTTAATGTAAGGGTAAAATGGTCATTTTACCCACTTTTATTCCATTCACTTCACATTACATTACATAATATTGACATTTCCATTTCCATTTCCTCCAATATTCCCATTCTCATTCCCATTTTCATTATATCCAACATTACATCCTCCACCCCACCAATCAAACACACCCTTAATTTTTAAGGGAGGACAAGCTCAAATTAAAGAAGAAAATTATATATTAGTAGGACTGCCAAAATAAAACTTTATCTAATATCTATGCATATGAAAATGAAGGGATCCGGATGAAGTGTATAAAGTGCGTATCTTGAATCGTTAGATGAAACTGTTATAATACGGATACGAATCTCAATTTTTATTTAACGGTTTGGATAATACACTTCATACACTTTTTACACTTTCCTAGATCCAATTTGTACAATAATAGTCTACACAAATTCCTTTTCCTATATAGCTAATTAGCTATCAGTAATTAATCACATTGGATCACTCCCTTGCGTCGTTAATTTCAAGAATAATTGGTTATTGCTGCTAACAGTTGTCACATACATAGACACACACACACCCTCCTGTAATGTAATTATGTAAGGCTTCAGAAATTTCCCCTTTTTTTTCTGAGAAATAAATAAATAAAAATATATAATCATCAGCCAAACATTATTGTGATTATTATTAATGTTATTAATAATATTATTTGGTGACCCTACTCAGACCAATCATACCAAAGTTCTCACTTCTTACCCTTGCTTTAAGCTTCCTGCTTCCCTGTAAATCATCCCACCTACAAAAGAAGAAATGGGACATTCAAAAACATCTATATCTTATTGTACGATGGGAATCATGTTGTTTTATAAATATATTTTTTTTAATATTATATAAGATTTCTCCTTTTTAAATATAAAGGTTAAAACTTAAAAGTTAATTACCGTCAAAGTTAAATTCTTACACATCTTGTAATTAAAAATTATAAGTCAATGTTTGGTATCACTTTTAAAGGGAAGGTCAGAGAGAAGTTAAGGTTGAAGTATATTTGGTATGCTTTGAGAAGTGAGAGGTGAGGTTGAGCTTTCTAGTTGAGAGTGAAGCTTGTTACCATGAAAATTGAGAGGGAAGTGGAGGGAATGTGAGGTGAGGTTTGGTTTAAAAACCAAAATGTCCTTAAAAAATTTGTGGCTTTTAAAAAAGTAAGGACAAAAAAGGTATTTCATACTTTTATCTTCTATTTACCTATCTTCTTCCTACCCTACCAAACAATATTACTTTTACATTCCATTTCCATTTCTCTGCATACCAAACATACTTTTTATCACTTACTTCCACTTTCACTTCCACTTCTGTTTCCACTTCCACTTCCTACTTCCCACTAAAACATTCACCGAATACCAAACACCACCAAGAAAGTTCAATTTTACAAAATCATAAATTTGTGAGACTTCTAGTGTTCTAGAAAAAATAAATAAATGGAGAGCTCTTCTAGTTACTTGAAGTGTTAAGCCATACTCAACTGGAAATTTTTTAGTAATAATTATTCTGTACTTAAAACTTCTTATTATATTTAACTCACTAACGGAAAATGAATTAAAAATCAACGTTTACCCATTAACTAAAAAATAATAATAAAAGGACACATAAATGAAGTTCAAGTTGCGCAGAGGCAGTAAAAGAAGAAACCTATTCAAATGTGTGAGGCCAAAATCTCATGATTGTTATCTATGTTTGAGCTAAATTTTAAATTAGCTATTTATGTTTTTATTGTTTGAAATAAGTCATTTAGTCTAATACTATTAGTATTTTTTATTAAATGATGATATGGACAGTTGATATGGATAAAATATCTCTCCTACATGGCTTTTGTTTTACTTTATTTTGGGATCTTGTTTATTTAATCTTTGTTTTTAGTAAATGTACGTACACATTTGGCTTCTGTTTTAGTTTATTTTGAGTTTTACATGGCTCAATATCATCAACATCAGTTTAAAAAAACATGTAAGAGAGAAATTTTGTCCACATCATCATTTAACGGAAAACACTTAACTGTGTTAAATAAAAGGCCTTATTTGGAACAATTTGCAATCATAGAAGACTGATTTAGAATTTTTGAAACATAAAGTATATATAACATCCCGCTCCCTAGGATGCTTAATTAAAATAAAGATGGGATTGATAAAGTAGATATAAAAATTAAGTGCAAATGAGATCAAGTAAAATTAAGATGATGAGAATTAAAGATTTAGGTATTATTAGATTAATAAACTAATTGATTTAACAAATAGAAATATATAAAGGAAAAAGTTCAGGTAAAGTTGCTTAGGTGTTTATTATAAAGTTCACCAATCATAAACATTATTTATATTCTCTCTCCTATTTGATTGGTTATGTAATTTATTGCTTTTCATTTTCTCTCTATACCATGATTGATTCTACAAAAATTTTTTATCACGTGTTTTAATTATATTGATGAACTTTATAGCAAGCATGTAAGTAACCTTAGTTTAGTCCATATATAAAATATAAAAAGAAAAGACTTACCCATTGAGAATAAATCTCAGCCATTCATACTAACCAACTAAGTTTCAATCACCACCCTTCATTCCATTTTCACTCACCTTTAGTTTTATACAAACCCACACACACACAGACAGAGAAGAGAGACGGAGGGTGATAGTGAGTGAAGTGAGAAAGAGGAGCAAAGAACCGAGAGGAAGAAATGAAGAAAAAGATTGAATTGCAAGGACTCGAATCTTGTTGAGTTCGAGCTATGTAAACTGAGTATTAGCTGTGAATCTTTCATCTTCTTCAAACTTCTCAGCTTGGAGCACAAAGGTAAATCTTCCCCAAGACTTTCTAAGCTCATACCAAGCTTTAAATCGTGTGCCTAGTTTGCTTAACCGGTTGGAAATCGTTGTTTGTTTACTCGTGTTTCTATTCAGCGTCTTTTCTGATCTTTCCTCACTCAAATGCGTTTTTCTCTTTCCTTACTGGGCCGATTTGAGTGATTCCAAAGCCCAGAGAAAGCTAACATTCGTAGCTTTCCATAGATTCCTTTTTGTGCAGAATCCAATGGCTAGATTATGAGAAAATCCCTTAGAAAGTGGGCTGTTGTTCTCACTGTTCTGTTTTTGCGTTTGAGTGTTCTTTAAATGATATCTATTTATCTTGTTATACTGGGACCATGAGCTTTTGATATGAGGTACTACACTTGCTTAAGAGTGCCCAGAAAATATGAAAAAAAATAATTCGTGATATTTGTGCAACTTTAAAATTGCTGGTTTATTGCTTGTTGTGAGAAACTCTATGAATTCTTATGTTCGAACTCTCAGTAGAATTTTCAGTATTTTCTTTGCTGCGTTGTTGAAAATTAATCTATATCTTTCGCTGATGATGTGAATGAGTAATGAATCTGGTTGGAAATAAATTAAGTAACTCACATAGGTAATTTACTTTAGAAAGGAAACTAGTGATTCTACTCTAGAGACAAATTTGTGCATATGAGAGCTAAATTTCTGAGTTGTTGTCTAATCCTAATCAGTTTATGAGTCCTCTTAAGTGCTATGTGTTTTTAACTCTCAATTTAATTCTGGAATTTCCTGGAAATACTTGAGCCAAGAATATTGTTGAGGAAAAAGGAAATTGTAATTAAACTTTTTAACGT
The DNA here is from genome assembly GCA_014851425.1 of Senna tora. Classification (NCBI taxonomy): domain Eukaryota; kingdom Viridiplantae; phylum Streptophyta; class Magnoliopsida; order Fabales; family Fabaceae; genus Senna; species Senna tora. Next base: position 3,207,932 of record CM026270.1, on the reverse strand, counting down.
AATTTATTATCTTACTGATTTCCTTTTCTTTTGTTGTGATTTTTCTCTCGGATTAGGACTGGGATATTGGTTCTGAATGTGAAACAAGTATGAGTATAGTTCACCTTACCTCCTTTCAACATGAAGATTAATGTTAAAAAGGCTAGGAATGAAATTAGAAGGAATTAAACACATTTGACTTTCAATTGCATTGTTAGTAACAAATAGGTAAACTATACTGTCATAAATCAAGCCATGGGGCTGCCAAACCTGAAAAATAATGTTGTTCTGGGTTGACACAAGTGTAAAAGACAACAGACTATTAGTTTAGTGTGATTAGAGTCCCTATTATGTATTCAATTGCAAAATGACCCCTCACAGGGACTAAAATGAAAGAAAAGTTATTTTCTATGATTTCTGGAAAATGAAAATTTTAAGTGATTTCATGTTATGACAATTAGTGCCTTGATGGACAAATACTGTTTTGAGGATTGTGATTCAATAACTTTACATTAAAAGTCTTAAAAGAGGAAATTTCATGGAGAGTATGAACTTTAGGGACTGTTTTGCAATTTCTCTATTTTTGTGATCTTAAATTGTGAAATTTCATGCTTGAAGTATTAAGCTGTATTTATAACTTCTTAAAGTTGTTGATGGTTTCTTTAAGCCATATATATATAAATGAATTTGAGTCTAAGTTAACACTTTCCTGTGAAGCAAGAAAAGTATGGAACTTAGTAACTTTGTGAGCATTCTAAAGTTGTTTTGAACACTTTATGAATTTGTATAGTTGTATGTTGTGGTCTTAGAGCCGATGTGAGTATTGAATAATGCTGATTTCTGCATACATATGTGTTGTAATGCATTAGATTGAGGAAACGGATATGAGATGTGGGAATTGGCATTCAATTCTGAAAAGGGTAAAGTAGCTTGGAAACGAGGTAGGATACTTGATGCCCTCAATACTTTTAAAGTTATGCATTGCCATGATGAGAGCATTAAACTGCATTTCTTGGCATAATGAGTGCCGTAAGTTAATTATGATTTGTATGTGTTGCGTGGTATTCAATGTACATGCATAGGTAAAGAATAAGTCCATGATCGATTGACCAACTGTCAGTATGGGATGGCCGTTGGGATTTCCACGGTTGTACCCTAGTTTGGGATGGTAAAACATCCATTCGATTAAGAATGAGATTACGAAAAACACCGTGATGGTTACTGAATTTTAAGCTAGTATGCTCTATGTGGCCACTCAAAGAGCGACATGCTTAAAATTAGGTGAACCATGATTGGGACCAATTCTATTCAATATATGTACATGTGAATAGCATATCAAGGAGATAAGTTGTAGAACCTTTGGGAAAGACACAACGAATCCTATGAATGAAAAGGAAAAGGGAGATGAATTGTTGATCCTTTCAGAAAGACACAATGAACCCTAAGAATGTGAACTATAAGGGAGATGAATTGTTGATCCTTCAGGAAAGACACAATGAATCCAATGAATGTGAATGGTAAAGTAAAGGAGATGAATTGTTGATCCTTTGGGAAAAACACAATGAATCCAATGAATGTGAATGGTAAAGTAAAGGAGACGAATTGTTGATCCTTCGGGAAAGACACAATGAATCCTATAAATGTGAATAGTGGAGGAGACGAATTGTTGCTCCTTCGGGAAAGACACAATGAATCCTACTGCGGAACATGAGAAACGAATGAATAGGGTATTTGCGAGTGTTTGATGGGCGACGCTCCCAAAGCTCATACATTTTATGAAAGCTAATGCTTACAATGTTCTATGAGTTCCGGTTGAGGTATTTTGGCGTAGCCCTGAGTATAGTAGTAGAAATGTTTTATACATTTGTATCTACTTGTCCTACTAGGATTTTTATCTCATGATGTATATTCAGGTATTGCAGAGCTTAAGGAAGATTGATTGGTTGAGCGCTGCAGTTGGCGTTCATGATTGATGCTGCAAGGAGCAGTTTTTTATAAGCCTATGTAAGGCTTAGATCTATTATATATTTGTTGTAAATAGGATTAGTATTGAGTAAATATTGATGGAACTTCAGTTATAAGAATCTAAATACTGTATTTTTAGTTAGTTTAGTTTAACATAGTGTTTTAAATTAGTAACCAAAACTAAAGGGATTACTCAGTAATAACTCTAGATGAAAGAAAATTTAAATTCTTATGCATTTTTGAGTTACCAATTACTTTAAGAAGGCTTAAATAATCAATATATGTTGGTAATTCAGGTTGGACGTTACATAAAGAATCGATTTGAAACTTGGGTGAAACATAGAGGACCAAAATAAAATAACAACTAGTACATAACAAATGACGATATGACGGTAAGAGAATAATTGCTTAAGATGATGACATGTGTTCTTTTAAATTGATGTTTGAAGATCAAGAGGTCCCAGATTGATTAAGAGAGAGATTTTTTCTACATCAGTTGTCCGCATTATCATTTAACAGAGAATACTAACGTGGTTATGTAAAAGGCCTTATTTGGAATAACTTACAAACATAGATGACTGATTTGAAACTTTTAAAACATAAAGAACTTATTGGAAACTTAAGTAAAATATAGAGGACCAAAATATATCAGATGAAAATGACGTTAAAGTGAAGAATACTCCCAAGCAAAAATAACTAAAAAATTTGCGGTTAACCCATCATCCTTACGTGTAAAAAGTGCTGATATTCTCCTAGCCAGACAAGAAGAAATGATAGCAGTACTAGCTAGTTAGCATGAAACTTGTGGAGGAGCACATAGTAATCGAGGTGAATTATTTTTTATTTGAGAGTGACTCACTGAGAGGAAATTTGAATCTAGTGCGCTCCAAAATTCAAGTACTCTTGAGGGATCCTCGTGATTCATCAAACGGTCATAAATTTCCATGTGAACTTCTTTAAACTCATACATCTACAATAGAAAAAAAACATTTTTTTCTCTTCCTCATTTCTTCAACAAGCTTTCTTTCTTTTTTTTCTTTTCTTTTTTCCTTCTGCAACTATAAATTGCTCATTCTTGCATGCAGATCTCCAACAAAATCATCATCATTATACCTTCCCGTCTACGTGAAAGAATGGAATAACCATATGTCGGGACAGGTACTTTTCTTACTGTTATCTAACTAAATTATCATTATTTTTAATTTAATTATCTTTTTTTTCAAAAATTTTCACTCTGAGTTTCTCATGTCAGATCCCAACTTCACTGGAAACTAGATTCTGCTTCTATCTTTCAACTTTACCTTGGATTTGATTGATCAAGACCCACCATCCAAAATGCAATTTTGGAAATGGGGTTTCAACCTCTTGCTCATTTCTTCAACATTCTTCCTCTCTCAATTACCCCAAAACGTTGTTTCAATCTGTTCAGAACAAGACAGGGCTTCTCTTCTGGGGTTTAAAGCAAGCATCTTGAAGGACACAACCGATACGCTTTCTTCATGGACAGGGAGAGATTGCTGCGATGGAGGTTGGGAAGGGGTTGAGTGCAATCCCTCCACAGGGAGAGTCACTACATTGCAATTGCAGAGACCTGATAGTGATAAGGATAGTGGCATTTACATGAAGGGCACGTTGTCCTCTTCATTGGGGAACTTGGGTTTCTTGGAGGTATTGGTGATAAGTGGAATGAAGCACATAACAGGACCAATTCCTGAGAGCTTCTCAAATTTAACCCGCCTCACCCAGCTGGCTTTGGAGGACAATTCTCTTGGAGGGACCATCCCTCCAAGTTTAGGTCACTTACCCTTGCTCCAGACCCTTTCATTGAATGGGAACCATCTGAAAGGGAAAATCCCTCCAACTTTAGGGAGTCTCACAAGCCTTGTCCAAATTAATTTAGCAAGGAATTATCTGTCGGATCCCATCCCTTTGTCTTTCAGAACTCTGAAGAATCTGCAATACCTTGATCTTAGCTTCAATTTTCTATCTGGATATGTCCCAGATTTTGTAGGGCAGTTCCAAAACTTGACCTTTATTGATCTTTCTAATAACCACTTCACAGGGAGAATTCCCATTTCCTTATTCAGCCTTACCAATCTGTTAGACTTGTCCTTGAGCCATAACAACCTCACAGGGACCATACCAGATCAGGTTGGGACTTTGAAATCCCTAACCACTCTTCAATTAAGTGGTAATCACCTCACAGGTCATCTTCCTCTTTCCATATCAAGATTACAGAACCTTTGGTACCTTAATCTATCAAGAAATGCAATCTCTAATCCCTTACCAGTTATCCCTAGTAGTGGCATCCCTTCTCTCTTGTCAATAGACTTGTCCTACAATAATCTCAGCTTGGGAAGTGTTCCTGATTGGATTAGAAGCAAGGCACTTAAAGATGTCAATCTAGCTGGGTGTAAATTGAAGGGAAATCTCCCAAGATTCATCAAACCTGATTCTTTGAGCACCATAGACCTCTCAGATAACTACTTGGTTGGTGGCATTTCCGGTTTCTTCACAAATATGTCAAGCCTGCCAAAGCTCAAGCTTTCACACAACCAGCTAAAGTTTGATCTTTCTGAAATCACATTGCCTATAGGGCTATCTTCCATTGATTTGCAAGCAAATTTGATTGTGGGTTCACTCTCATCAATCATAAACAACAGGACAAGCAGCTCTTTGGAGGTTTTGGATGTGTCAGGGAATTCAATTTCAGGTCACATTCCAGAATTCATGGTAGGCTCAAGCTTGAAGGTGCTGAACATAGGATGCAACAATATATCAGGTCGAATCCCCATTTCGATCTCGAATTTGATTGATCTTGAGAGATTTGACATCTCAAGGAACCACATTTTGGGAGGCATCCCTCCAAGTTTAGGTATGTTACTAAAGCTGCAATGGCTTGACTTGTCTATAAATGGCCTCACAGGACAAATTCCAAGTGCTTTGTCACAGATTGTTGGTTTAAGGCATGCAAACTTTAGGGCAAATAGGCTATGTGGAGAAATACCACAAACTAGACCTTTCAATATCTTTCCAGCAGTTGCTTATGCTCACAATCTTTGCTTATGTGGGAAGCCTTTGCTACCATGCAAGGGAAGGAATGAAGAGAAGATACTTCAGTAATGGCTCAACATGCTCATGCCTTGTGACCATTGTTATATGAGCAAATGATGTAATAGGCTCCCACGTTGGATTAAAACTTTTTATTATTTTTTTGTCCAACCAAAGTGGTATCGTTCCATTTTATAGTATAATATTATTTATTTTAATGATTATATGCCCACACTACATTGATGCATTTGGTTTGTGGAATATGAGGAAATAAAAATTGAAATTAAATAAAATTTGAAAAATCAATTTTGTTCTTATTAAAAAAATAAAATAAAATAAACTTTTTAAATTCTATCTATTCTTAATTTTCATTTTCTCATCCAAATTTCACAAACTCAATGTGTTTCTTAATCAAATTATAATGCTCTCCACGGAGTTTCAAATGTACTTATACCCTCCCCGTGGAATGGGATCAATGCATCTTATCAATAAATACCATAGAGCATTAGAATAAAGCACCAATTACCAAAAATAAAGTATTTAACATTATAATTAAAAAGAAATCCCCTTTAAGCACCATTACAAAATGGAGATAACAGACAAGTCTTATGACATTGATGTTTTTGAATTTATAGTATGGACCAAATTATCTTACCAGTAGCTTCCACGTTAATTCCACGAGGTATGAATGAATGGCAAAATGAAATCAGAGACCTTTATCGCTTTGTAGATAACTATGAAACAAGCTATAATTAATTACCATATGAAAACTCCAGCAGAAATAGCGCAAAGAGATTTTGCATTGGAAGTCAACAAAAAATAACATGTAGACATAAAACCTCCAACCATATGTTTCAAAATTTACAGCCCTAGATCAAGCATTTGACTAATGTTTCTAGTCTACAAAGTAAGTAGGTTATGCTGCTACTCCTCATCAGTGATCTCTTCCACTTCCTTTGCGGTGTCATCCTTATCAGACCCCTCTTCGCCTACTTCCTCTGCTGCGTCTTCCTTCTCAGACCCATCTTGATCCTGAGAACAAACAAGTAGCATGTTTCAGACAAAGAATTGAATAATAAACTCAATGATATCGGCTCAGAAGCAAAGAAATCATACATCTCCATCTTCTGCAGCATTATAACTTTCTAATGCCTTCTCATATTCTGCTTTGAGTTCAGCAACTTTATCCAAGTAAGGTTTCTTCTCCTGCTCCAATAAGAAGGGTTTAATTGACATAACATAATTTAAAAGACACAAGCTTAACCAACGAAGTAATTCTTTCACTTACTTCATCAGACAAAGACTTCCACTTCTCACCTGCCTCTTTAGTAACCTAGATTTTTCATTCAAAAAGCATGTTAATTAGAAAATCCAAAATTGAAGTGATCTAGCAAAACCAGAAAGTTGAAGACGTCAGACATCCATGGAACAAGTTTCATTACCCTTTTGACATCCTTTGAATCAGGATTTGCTTCCTTAAAAATTTTTCTAAACTCCTCCCTGCAGCAGAAATTTCAAACTTGAGTAATCAAAGATAATTATACTTGAGAGATACAGACATAGGAACGAGAAAGAAACTGTACAGGAAGACAAAAAAGGCTGTAGCAGGACGCTTGGGCCTATTAGGATCCTTGCTCTTCTTCCCCTTCTCTGCCTTCTCCACCTTGGCCCTTTTTGCCTTAGGTTCTTTAGTTTTAGGCTTTTTCCTACACAATTTTATATTAAAACAAACAGAAGGTTATGACCTAAAAGCACAGGTGCAAACTGGTTAAAGTCAGACTGAGGGCATAACTAAGAAACTCAAATTCACCTATCCGCTGGCTTCTTGACTTCAGACTTCTCCACAACCTGAGCCTCTGAACATAAACAAAATCCAAACTGTAACTACATAATAGGCTAACAGGCAGGACAAACTTTCCAACACAACACACGGTATATAAATAACAGCAAGAAACAGAATAATACCCAGATTCATTTTAATTTTAGCCTCAAGGCTGCAACTGTGCATGCTAATGAGTGCCACTGGAACATTCTTGTTACATTCTTCACTGCAGAGAAAAAGTGGATAAAAATAAGCCACTGATTAAATAACCTAACGATGGGAGAAAAGTTAGAACCTCTAAACTACAGAGGGCATTCAAGAATATCATAAGGTTTGATTCCCAACTAAGTTATGACAACCTAATCTAATTCCACAACCATATCGAACTCAAGACTATTAACTAACCGAGAATAGCAACCAATGCAACTGAAATCACAAATTCCATCTTCTACAACACTCAACTCGTATATCGGAAAGACATCAAGGGAAGCAGAAAGCAGAAATCAAACTAAACTCTAGGGCACAGAAATGCCAAAATCGACAAACGAAGCAAACACCTCAAAATGTCTACCAATACAACAACCCGAAAAGACCTAATTGTAAAACTGGATGCGTGCGTACACAGAGAGAGCGAGAGGAAAACGAACCATTTCGCAAAAGCACTGCCATCCTTGGCGCGAACAAGACCAGATGCAGCACGAGAATCAACAGCATCAACTCTCTTCCTAGCCTGTGATGGATTTGACCTGGATGATTTTCCACCCGCCATTTCCACTACTTGGTCTCAAAGGAACCAACGACGCCAAATTCAGAGAGAGAAAGAGGGAGTTTCAGTGACAGAAAGCAAATGTGGAAGAAGATATGCTTGTTGGGCTATATATCAAAGGGAGGAAATGGAAAAGGCGAAGAGGGAATTGCGATTTCACATTTTGGGTTTAGCGCCAAATAGAGCTTATATTTGGTTTTGAGACGCGCGCTCTGACTATGAATATAATTCCGAATTTTCACACGGATCAATGACCTGGCACTCTCATCTACCCTCAACTTTTTCCCACTTCTGTTACCATGGACGGTGAGGATTCCTTGGTCATGTATAAGTTATTTCATTTTTAATCAAAAGTTCATTTTGGTCCCTTATGTTGTACTCAAGTTTTATATTTATCTTTTATGTTTCAAAAGTTTTAAATTGATCATTTATTTTGTACAGAAGTTCCAAATTAGTCCTTTTGTCTAATTCCGTCAATTTCTTAAGTTAATTGTTGGCGTGTCCGTTTAAGCTGATGTGTCATACCACGTCAGCACTTAACAGAAGACATGGACGGAAGGACCAATTTAGAACTTCTGTGCAACATAAAGGATCAATTTAAAACTTCTGAAACATAAATGATCAATATAAAACTTGGATACATGGATCAAAAATAGGCTTTTTGACCTTTATTTTTTGTCAAAATGTATACATTTTCAGTATTTTTTTTTCTTTTGTATGTGATGGTCTCATTCCCAATTGGGCTTTTGGGCTCCACGGTTAAATGAAAGTTGGGCCATTTAATTATCTCTTAGCTCTAGCACCTGATTCAAAAATTTGACCAAAAAAAAAAAGATTGATTCAAATTCGAATATTTCTTTTTTTTCAAATATATAATGGTTACTTTGAGAATGGAACCATTGGCCCTCGGCCTTCGGCACCCGATCGGCCCTAGTCGGACTACATTTAGTGCTTAGAACCTTCCATGAATCTTTATTCTAATTTAAAAAAAAAAAGAAGGAAAATGATTATAGGAAAAAGAAGGGAAATGATGATGAAAAAAAAAAACATGTAAGTGTCACATGTTATCCACTTTTTTATTTTTATCTTGAAAAGTGTGTATAATTAAAAAAAGAAAATACAAAATATCTATTATACCCTTTGATTTGACACAATTATAATTTTTTTCTTTTTATTATTTTAATATAAGGGACATAGTGGTAATTTAATACATTTCCATTCCATTTCCATTCTCAATTTTTACTAACAAATCCAATAAATATATTCCTTTTCTCTTTTTCTTTTCCTTTTCGTTTCTGACGTATTTACTTTTCCACGCAAATCTCCACCATTATGCTTATATAAGAGAGTTTCAGTTCATTTCTTATTCAACCAACATGTTTGCATATGTTGCTTTGTCCATTATTTTCTCGTTCTTTACGGCCTTGAAACATCACCATCAAATGAACTACGTAAATTCCACTGTTCTCAGAACCGGACCGGATCGGAAAACTAGCTGCCAGTCCGGTCCGGAATAACCAAAGAATCGGTCAGATATAAAATCGGTCAATAATCGGAAAAACCGGTCAAGAACCGTCCAAACCGGTCAGAACCGGTGGTTTAGACGGTTTGACCGGTTTTTCCTTTTTTTAAAAAAAAATAAATTTTTTGTTGTTGTTTATGATTTACTATTTATTGAGAATTTGTTGTGACTTGTAGTTGTAAGGATTGTTCTATTTCAATATTTATTGTTTGGTTTGTGATAAGACTTGAGACTTAAATATGTTGATCCTTGAACTTATTTGAAGAGTTTAATATATTGTGGTAATTTGAAACTTGTTCTATTTCTTATCATGTTTAGATCGAGATGGAAACATATAATTATGAAGTATATAATTTTTTATAATATATTTTAGTATGTTTAATTAAAAATATATATTTTAAATGCCACCGGTTCGACCACGGTTCGACTACGGTTGGACCATTGAACCGTGAACCAGTACCTCGACCGGTTCAATGACCGGTCCGGTTTTAAAAACATTGGTAAATTCTAATCTTATGCCTAAGTACGTAGACCCCATATTCTACACCTAAGTGGCTAAGTCTAGTCCTTCCTTCGGAGACTTCCCTCCTCGGTTCATCTCCTCCCTAATTTCGACAAGCCACCAATTTACGAAATATATATATATATATATATATATACAGGAATATCATAAATTGTGACATTTAGTTTATCGTGTTAATTTCCCGCAAAAAAAAAAAGTTTATCGTGTTAATTAATTTTTAATAATTCTAAATAAATTTAAGTCAAACTACTTTTATATTTTAAATGTTGGGACAATATTTATCCATATTATAAATTAATTGATTTGATAATATTTTTTATAAAAATACGATTTTAATATTTGAGAGATCCTAATTTAATTGATGAAGTGTTAACTTGAATATTTTATAACAATCAATTAATATAAATGGAGATATCGGGCTGATATGATAAAGTAATGAAAAATTAAGGTTTTAGTCATTAAAGTTGATCTTGTACTTAAAGCTGATTGAATAGTGAATCAGTGACTAAATGCTTTAGGAAAGATTTTATCAAGCATTTAATTCTTGATCAAATATAGTAATTCATTTTTTATGATATATAAAATGATTGTGAATTCATGAATACTTGCTCACATGTTTTATATGCAAACTAGCGATCGACAATACACGAGATATATTTAAAGATGTTTATAAAAAAAATGAACATACGAATAATGACTATAATAAAAAAAATTAGAAATTTATGAGAATCTAAACTAATCAATAAATTTTTACAAATATTTATGTTGGATAATATAATAGAATTTAAAGAGAAAATGTCTCTTTGATTATGACGGTTGACAAAGTAAAACCCTATAATTAAAAAAATACCAACAACAAAATATTTTTTTACTTGATAAAATAATATAGGGTCGTTGGTAGGAAGAAAAAGAAGAAATGTAATGTAATTAGCACAAAATTCGAGAAATACATTTGCTTGATATGATTTGAAAGTATTGTAATCTACTTTACATTGTAATTTCCTTTACGTCAAATGAAGTAAAATTAATTACATAAAAAATATTGTGTGAAACTTGTTTACTTAGGTAATTAAAATTTTTACAAAATTGTCCATTTCATTTTTCAGAATCATCCACCCATACCACCACTAGCCACCCACCCACCAATGTTTTTTTTTAATATAAGTTTTTATATTTTTTAAATATAATAAGTGCAATTTGATATTTGGACAGATTTTACATTATAAACTTTTTTTGTTATTTTATTTCATACCAAACTTTTTTTTTCTATATTTACAATTACTTTACATTCATTCTCTTTACATCCCTACTAACATACTAAAGAGGCCCATACTAATTAACTAAAATATGACCTATTCCTATTGTTAAAAAATCAATATTATTATCATCAAGGATATTTTACACGTCTGATAGACTTAATGAAATCTATTTATATTTTTAAAATAATGAGAAAATTTATGTAAAATAATTTACCCTTTATATAATTACGAATAATAGTTTGGTTTCTAAATCTATATTGTGCTACATGTGAGTTATTGAACACACACAAGTTCATATAATGACGACTTTGGAGGAGAAATTTAACATGAGTATTGATAAAGTACCACTGTTGTCCACAAACTTGGTTGCAACGTTCATTCTTGTCCTTAAACTTTTTTTTGTTCATGCTTACCCCCAAACTTTCAATTTTGTCACATTTAACTTTTTACTTTTATTAAAAAAATTAACCTAATCAAAATAAGAAAAACATTTTAGGGTAAAAGTTCGATTTGTGTTTTTTATTTGAATTAGGTAAATTTTTTTTTAAAATAAAAGTAAAAAGTTAATGCGAGGTGAAAATGAGGTAAAAAGTGAACTGGCAAAAAAGATACACATTCATCGTCCATGTCAGCAAATTCCGTCAAGCAAGTTAACAGTGTCAGTAAAAATGGCAGGCATGAATATAATTGAATGTTTGGAGGTAAGCATGAACAAAAAAAAAGTTTGGAGACAGGAATGAACATTGCAATAAAGTTTGGGGGCAGCAAGAATACTTTACCCTAAAACTTTAATTGGTTAAGGAAGAGTTGAGAAGGTAAATACCATATCCTAAACCTAATATTCAAACTATGAATAATCACATGTGTTCTATGGTCTTAGCTTTGTCACCCCATTACTAAAGATTTTACTAAAAAAGCTTCAAAGATTCTTTTGCTTGTTTCAATTTTCCATTAATTTTTGTTTCTCACATAATGCTGTTTTTTTATATCAAGTTCTTCAATTTTCATTACTCAAATAATATTATAAATGAAAATGTTAGAAGAATAAATTTTTTGTATAGAATAATTGCATCATAAAGTATATAAGATCTAAGATGTATATTAGACACAATTATTATTTATAAAAACAAAACTTAAAAAATAAGAATAACCTAATGTGAAGGAAAAAAAAAGATTAATTAAACTCAATAATCCATACATGGAGGATGTAGGTGACATTCTCAAAACCTGAAAGCAATCATGTGAAAATCAAAATATACCTGGAAATCACTTAATTGTTATAATATCATAAAACGATTAATTAATTGTGAAAATGAAACCTTTGTGTGAATGATAAAGGTGTAGTCACTGCAAGACCAAATGAACACTAAAATCAATAGAAGAAAATTTTATAAAAAAACTGAACACACACACATATATATATATAGATATATCAATGAAATATATATATATATATATATATATATATATATATATATATATATATATATATATACTTGAGAAGTGAATTAATGTCACAAATGGATTCAAACTCTCCACCCAATTTCGAAAAATCAGAAGGCAGGAAGAAATCATATATATATACTAGAGGCTTCGCATGCACGTACCGTGCATATAATTTATTTTTTTAATTTTTAAAAAATATATTATAAAATTATGATTATTATATTTTAAATTAATAAAAAATTAAATATTAAATTATTTTAAAATATAAAATAAAATATTTATTATATTTAAAATAATAAATGAAATCCTAGGAAGTTATCACTATTATTATTTTCTCTCACCCATGATCTTCTCACATCATATTTTTATTTTCTTTTTTAATTAACTAATTGACTATTTTATGAGACCGTTGACGGGAAGACCCCACAGCCATATTAATATAGATATACATGATAAGTACCCATACGAAGAAAAAATAAATCCCATAATTAGAATTACTATATATATATATATATATATATATATATATTTATATATAGTATGTATAGAAAAAGCACAAGATTATTATATATACCCTGGAATGACAACATCTCCATTGCCTTTCTGAAGAGATTTGGCTAAAACTTTTTTCAGAACATACAAATATTATTAATATATATAAACATATGCAAGGAAAAAATTTATCTACATTAATATTGAAGGGGGTGTTATAGCTGTATGGTTAAGAATCCCACCACATCCCGTGCACAGATGTATCATTGATTGGTAAAAATTGAACTAAATGAAAACCAGATGATACAGCCCAATCAACCAATAACTTTAGGTCAAGAAACTCTCCATTAGAATATATTGACTCCTTCTATCATCACGTCGGTTTTATATATTGCAAGTGACATTAATGCGTTTTAGAAAAAAAAAAATAAGGAATAAAAATTATTGGTTAAGATAGTTGCTTCATTGTGCTACATGGCAATTTTGCATAGCACATATTGAAAGACACATGTTTAGTTTTTACTCTATGTATATTACTTTAATTGCCTTATATTGAAGGAATGAATGAATTAAATTTACCACTAAGAAGTACAAGGTCTTTAGGTGTGAGGCCTTTGTTTAGAAACTTGGCCTTGAGTAAGAAAATGGAGTCAGAAACTTCTGGCATGTCATCTGCAAGTGTTACATTGGAAACCAGTCCATCTCTTCTCCTTGTTGGCACTTGGTATAATGGTCCATCAGCCTGCACTTGGTATATATTTAGATGATTTGGATCCTTAACAATAGCTATTTATATATAGAACAATAATTCCCAAAGCCACGATTAGAAAAAGAGAAAAAAAAATTAACAGTGCCAAATTTCATGTGAGTATTGATAAAGAAAAATAAATTAGGAATTCAAATTTGATTGGAATCATAATCACAATTTTATTAGGATTGATTCCATTTACGAAGAAAAAGCAAAGTCAGTTTAAGAAAAAAAACGTGCGACTAATTATTCCATTTTCTTTACCTCTGGGCTCTGGCTATCATTTTGTTGCTGCTGAAGCAAAAGATTCATACACTTTCGAGAATAAGGAAAAGAAGAAGCCATGAGAGCCAATCTGCGTGCTTATGTTTTGTCTAATGATATTATAAGGCAACAACCTCACAAAGAGTAAAAAAAATAAGGAATGGAGCCATCTTTGTATACTGCTTACCCAGTACAGGCAGGAGAAATGCATTTGAAATCAAAAAATTAATCAGAACAATCATATTTATGCATGATTCAAGGGACCATTAATTATATATAGGGTCAACGATTTTGATATTTCAAAATTAATGCTAAGGTTGAGGTGATATCGTTACTGATTTGAATGTGCATGAATCAAGGGACCATTAATTCTTAAAGAGAATTTTGCATATTGGAATTCATCTTTTGACATATGGCGTCAACTAATGCCACGGTGGAGGTGTACGAATTATATGGATTTATGTGGGACTCACATGTGGAATGCTTAATGACATGTGTACTACTGGCATGAGATTAAAAGATAGATTGATGAGGTGTTAGTTGAGCAAACCACTCCTTAATCCTAGTTGTCAAGCATTGCCTCTAGGGGTATTCCTTTATATATATATATATATATAGATAAATCAAAAGAGAATTGAAAAAGGAAAGATTTGATCATTAAACTGGTATTGTATTAAAGGCTGATTGAATAGTGAATTATTGACCAAACAATTTAGGAAATAAATCAAAATGGTTGAATGATTAATTTCGGATTCTGAACTTTTAAGGAATGCTTTCATTTGAATATACATTGTCGTCCTTAAACGTGTTTATTGCTAACAAATCCGAGAAAGGAAATTAGTTTAATTTCAGGAAAGTAGATATGAAGCAGATTGATTCACCATTAACCTACTTTCCAAATTGGTAGCTACCAGTATGCTGTCAAGCATCGACCCGAATCAAAATGGAAAAAATCTTTGTCAATCAAGATAGCATTGAAGAAGGGATTAAAGACCAACTTAAATGAAGATGATTTACAGCATTGAAGAGCTCTCCAACGTTCAGAAGTTTCAAAGCAAATATAAACACAAGACTTGGACATTTGCACTTCAAGAGATTGATCTACAAGCCTTAGTGTTCCAAGAGAGTGTGATTCAGCCTTAAAGCGTTCATCTGAATTTATTTATCTCTTAGTGAAAAGTTGGAGTCTGTATCCCTTTCATTTCACTTCTTAATCTCTTCTCTTTCTGTCTAGGTTCTGGGTAGGAACCTAGGACAGGGAGGTTAATTGATCAGTGGGCTACTGGTCAGGTTTTAGTTTTGGGAGTGTCGTAATTCACAGATTGGTTGTAAAAGTACTTGTGTTGAGCCTTCGGCTAAGGTTGCCTGGGTTAGATGGTAAAAGCCCTAGAGGCTGATCCTGTCTTTAAGAGTTACCTGGGTTAGGTAGTAAAAGCCAATGTGGCTGATCCCTTTGTGTTTTCAAGGTTGCCTGGTTGTAATTCACATTTCCCAAGCTAGTGAAGTAACTCCTCCTACTTGTTTAGTATAAGAGGGAGTGAGAGGACGTAGGATATTTGATCCGAACCTCTCACTATAATAATTTCTTGTGTTCTTTATTTATTTACTGCATTTAACATTAGCTTAAACAGTTTTTCAAATTAACCAGAAATTAACTATTTATAAAAATAGCATAATTTGAAAAACTAAATTTATTTTCATTAACCAAAGTGTCAGTAACCTAAGTTTTTAAAATTCAATATTTTCAAAGATTAGCCAATTCAACCCCTTCTTGATTCTTTCATCAAAGAATAATAATAATAATGATAAGATAAATTACTCGCCTTGCTTGAGTAATATCCACCATTTAAACTACATCATTTAATTTTAACCAAAATATCCACCAAGACGATTTTTATATCCTCTAAATTTTAGAAATGCCATGTAACAGAGAGATAGAACAAAAAAAGAGATTAAATATTGTGTTTGGTTGGAGGGGAGAAGGGAGATAGGGATATTTTATTGCTTATGGATAGGAAATTTTTGTTGCTTGTCGTGAGAGAGGAAATGTGAGTGACGTGTAGGCAGTGAAGAGAAAATGTTTATTTTGCTCTTGACAAATTATCAAAAGAGACATTTTTGAAGTGACATTTTTTTTTTCATCAGAAGTGGAAATATAATAGCATAAAAAGGTTCATACAGAGTTAACAAGACAAAGGCTACATTTAAAGGACAGAAGAGCCTGAACACAAGAACAAGGAACTAGAAAAGCAACACCTAAATAGTCTTTAAACAAGGAAAGCAAAAGGAAGGAAACAGGAAATAGCACCAACCGCCAGCAGAAAGGAATCTGCAGCAGCAAACCAAAGACAGATTGTAAACAAAATTCAACCAGCATCAATAACAACTGAAGAACTTCCACGAATGAAAGAGTGGCCAAAATAGTCCCTCCAAAACACATGAGCCAAAAAAGGAGGAGCCATTCGGAAACATGTCAGATCACACTTTGACTGCACACCATACTTAGCCAAAGTATCTGCCACTTGATTTACCTCCCTAAACTTATGAGTGAACCTAACTTCATTAAACAAAGCAAGGAATGACCTGTATCGTGAAATTAAAGGGAAATAATGGTGAGAGGAAGGCATATTCAGATCATTAATCAGATTAATTGCAACCAAGGAGTCGGACTCCACAATAATGTTAACACCCTCGGCCCGTCTAGCGAGCTCTAAGCCAAACAGGACAGACCACAACTCAGCACACAGGATAGAGCCAACCCCGATATATTTGGAGAACCCCAAAATCCAGTTACCACAATGATCCCTTATGACACCACCAGCTACAATGTCATCAGAGGGAGTGAAGCAAGACCCATCTATATTAATTTTCCACCAACCTTTAGGAGGGGTTTGCCAATTAACAATGACAGGTTCCTTTACCTAACCTGAACCGAAGTTTCCAAAAAGATGCGAGAATTCAGTCGCTTTACTAAGAGCAGTGCGAAAGCAGATATTAACATCAAATCCTTTATTGTTAAAAATAACATTATTCCTGAAAGCCCAAATCTGCTATAAAATATAAATAAAAAGGGTGCCATGAGGTACTTGAAGTTGGACTTTAGAGGTTAAAATTGAGTTCTTCCTAATCCAACTCAACATGTCATCCTCATGAATAATATTGAGCATAGGGGCAGCAAGCTCCCAGACTTTAGAAGCCACAGGACATAGTTTAAAAATATGATTCATAGTTTCTATTCGAGTACCACATGGAGAGCAAAGAGCATTTAAATTTATTCCCCTATGAAAAAGATTAGACTTGTGAGGTAATGCATCCTTTACACAGAGCCAAATAAAATATTTTTGTCTACGATGACACTTTAAATTCCAAATCCAGCAAAGGTTTGAGAAATATTAGAGCATTTGCTTCCCTCTATCGCCTTAAAAGCCGACTTTAGGGTGAACACCCCTTTAGGATGAAACTTCCACACACTTTTATCACATCTGTTAATTGCCCCAAATGGAACAACATTAATGAACTTGGAGATGGAGCAAGGGAACACGAAAGAGAGCTAATTCCAATTCCATTTATCACTAGAGAGCCTAAAATTAGCCACAGAAAAGGACTCCTCCCCTAGATTTAGTGGACCATAAATGGTACTTCTGATAGTGCCGCGAGGTGACCACTCATCAAACCAAAGCTTAGTGTTGAGACCAGAATTTAGAATCATTTTGATACCTTTGATGACCTACTCTGAACCTAGTCTTAAGCATTTTCCCAAAACTGAACCTTTTACCAGAATTTTGAGACAGCCTAGCAGCACACACTTTAGCCCAAGGTTTATGCGGTTCCTCCCTAGCCCGCCAGCAAAGACTAGTAAGAAACGCTAAATTCCTATCATGACTCTTAGGAATACTTAACCCACCTTTTTCTTTACTAAGACAAACTTCCTCCCAATTAACTAAATGTAACTTCCTTCTTTCATCAGTAGAACCCCAGAAAAGTTGCTATGAATCCTATAAATTTCTTGACAAACTAATTGGAAAGGGAAGAGCTTGCATGTAGTAATTAGAAGTGGTAGCACTAACAGATTTGATAAGGGTAATTCTGCCAGCTTTAGAGAGAAGAGGAGCTATCCAAGATTCAACCTTATCTCTAATTTTCTTAATAATAGTCTCAAAGTCTCTTTTCTTAGTACCCTTACCAAGAGGAAAACCAAGATAAGTTCTAGGAGTAGGAGAACACCTAAAGGGGACGGAGTTTAAGACAAAATTCTTTTCATCATTACTAGAATTTGGCGAGAACCAAATTGAGGATTTAGATTCATTAACCATAAGACCAAACATTCCAAGTGAGGACTCTTTTAACTGCTTCCACACTTTGCCTATCAGATTTAACAAAGAAAAAAACATCATCGGTGTACAACAGGTGAGAAATTTTGGTTCCCTTAATCGAAGGGGCTTTCCATTTGCCTTCTGCGACTTCAAAGTTGATACACCAAGTGAGAAATTCCATGGCAAGGATAAAAAGGTACGGAGACAAAGGGTCACCTTGGCGAATACCACGGCGAGGAGAAATATTTCCAGTCAAATCACCATTAACAAGGATTTGATGTTTAACCGAAGTAATGCAGCTCTTAAACAACACTAACATATTATAGGGCAGCCCAAAGATATGAAGACAACTTAAAAGAAAATCCCAATTAATCTTATCATAAGCCTTTTCAAGATCAAGTTTCACCACCATCCACCCCGCTTTGCCTTTTTTCTTTTGAAATGTATAAGTTAACACCTGGGCGATAACAACGTTATCAACCAGATTTCTACCAGGGATAAAGGCTCTTTGGTTAAAGGAAACAACATCAGCAATTAGGGGCTTTAGTCTCTTAACCAAAATTTTACTCACAATTTTATAGATGGTAGTGCAAAGACTTATGGGGCGGAAATTTTTAACACTTGAGGGGGATTGAACTTTGGGAATAAGGCAAATCATGGTACGGTTCCACTCCTCATAAATTGCTAGACTAGAGAAAACCTCTTGGATTTTATTTGAAATCGAAGTGTCCACTATATCCCAATATTTTTGGAAGAAACCCGGCTGGAAGCCATCAACCCTAGCAGATTTGAAAGGTTTAAGGTCCCACAGAGCACTCTTTACTTCTTCTAAATTAGGGATATTACAGTCTATGCCGCTAAGAGCCAAGTGGGCATTTGGGTGGCAGATGTGGCTAGGAATATAAAAAACCTGGCTTGGGGAAAAGCAATCAACAAAGTAGCTAACAATCAAACTTTTAATTTCTACAGGATCATGGATCCACTCACCCACATTATTTTTCAGACCGAGAATTCTATTTTGACGCCTTCTAGAGATAACTGAAGTTAGGAAAAATTTAGAATTCCCATCCCCTAATTGAAGCCAATCTATCCTAGCTTTGGAGGCCCATAATTCTTCTTCAGTGAGAAGTACTTCCCTATACTGATTAGACAGCTCTTGTTCAAGCAAAGCAAGTTGAGGAGAGGGTCTAGAGTTTATGGCAGTCCCTGTACTGTTTAGACGTCTAATAAGTGTTTTCTTTTTCTGAAAGATATTGCCCAACGAGACCTTATTCCACTCAATGGCTTTATTTTTAAGGACCCCCAGCTTACTAGACAGATTTCCAATAGTACCCCAAGCCTCTTGTAAAACATTGAGGAAGTCCAGATGATTTATCCATATCCTCTCACACCGGAAAGGCTGTGCATTACGATTGCCTTGACTTGGTCGAGAACGCAGTAACATCGGATTATGATCCGACCTAATACGGGGGAGGTGGAAATTAACTGTGTGGGGGAATAAATTAACCTATCCTGCATTTCCAAGAAACCTATCCAACCTTTCAAAAACAATTTGGCCATTTGGTCGCTTATTGTACCAAGTATATTTAGGGCCAGAGAAACCCATATCTGTTAAACCACAAGCATCTAAACAGTCTTGGAAGTCTTTAATTCTAGATAGAGAGGCATCTCTAACCCCCCACTTTTCATCAGGGCTGAGAATTTCATTGAAATCCCCACCTACAAGCCACGGTAAGTTATGAAGAGAAGAAAGACTCACTAAATTCTCCCATAAGATTTGTCTACGCTCTCTACTTGGACTACCATACACAAAAGAAAGGATAGCAAAGGGAGAACTATTTACCTCCACCAAAGCATGAATTTCCAGAAAAGTATCTTCTACGACTCTGAGCTTAATTTGTGAATCATCCCAGAGCAGCCACATACCCCCTAAATATCCCATAGGTTCAAATGTGTGGAACTTAGGAAATCCCAGATTGGAGACAATTTGATGGGCTTTCTGCCCACTGACCCGAGTTTCAGTGAGAACTACAACATTTGGTTGGTGTTGACGAATCAAGTCCTTATAGATTCTTTTGAATTCGGCACTGGCTGCACCACGGACATTCCAAGCAAGAATATTAATGGATTCCATAACACAATAATTAGAGGAAAAGTTTTGTCCCACTAACACGTCTTGGTTCGTATCCATTGGATCATCTTCAACAGACGGAGAAGATTCAAACTGAAAATTGTGTCCCCAACTCCCATTGCTGTTGAGGAGTCACCCTGACCATGTAATCGAGGGTTCCGGTTATGAGCCTCATGGAGGACATGACGGATATCGACGTTAATATGAACGCTCCGTTCGGTAATGTTCCTTTCATTGTCCAGCGAATCTGTTCCGTTATATTCTCAAAGTATTCCACCAAATGCCTTGCTGCTAAAAGCACCTCGTTTATCTCCACTTGTATATTCCAATCCAGCAAGATACTCGGAGGCAGAACTAGAATGAGACCGTTCAAACCCAATACGTCCATGTAGGTTTTCAGTTCCGAGTTCAGGAGGGCTTTGAACTGAGAATCCGAGACTAGCCTCACCCAGAACGGCATCCACGGTTCCTGCATTCTCATAGCCTTCGTCAGGGTCACCCACACCTTGGAAGGGTAGGTCATTTTTGCGGCTGGGTTGTTGAACAGGATAGACAGGGACGGAAAACGGGACCATTGGAGGTTCGGGGAGTGATTTAGCTGGAGCAGAGTACCCTTGTAAGAGTTGAAAGCAGGGATCACCATTGGGGTTTTCAAACAAGTTGTGCACCATTCTCTGTGGGTTATCTCTCTCTTGAGCTTGTCCTTCTCCCTCTTGATCTTTCGAGCTCTGTTTACCAAAAATTGAAGAATGGGCGAAGGCATGATGAAGTTGTGAAAGTTCAGGACCAGAGAGCTGTTTAGGAAGGATAGAAGAGTGGGTGGAGCTTAAGCTCTTCAACGGATCAGTATTTAGAGTGACTACTTCTGACCCCAAACCATTAGGGTCCATTGTGTAGAGAGATTTCTTAACTAAAGAGATGTCAAATGAAGCTTTATCGGATCAGAAGGTTCAATATGCTTACCACTCACATTTTTGGAAAGGTTTGGAGGTGGAGAAGGCTTGGGATTAGAGCTGTGATTTTTGTCAGCACTAGAATCAGATGACTTAGCTGGTTTTAGAAAGTCAACATAGGTCAAAGGGAGGTCAGCTTTACCATTTGATAAATTAGAGAAGTTTACAGGTGGAAGTGAAGGACACTGAAGGGGCATTGCATCAGACATTTAGTCAGTCGAGGAGGCATGCTTCTTGGATATAGGATTGAAAATTTTGGGAGAAGGAGCATCCACAAAGTCAGACCTAGTGCTTTTATCAGCATAGGAAGCAGAGGTCTTTGTTGGGTTTATCAACTCAACACATTTCGTGACCCGATCCCTACTCTCTAGCTGTTGAGACCTGTTAACATTTGGAGGGCACCCACTACTAGGCCCAAAAAAGGATGTAGAGCCCAAAGCAATGGTAGAGTAAGAAGAGGAGGCCAGAAGGCCCACAGAAGAAGAGTTTATAGAAGACTTTCCAAGCATAGGTGCTGGGTCTCCAGACTTAGGCCCATTTGATGTAGAATTTGAATTTTTTTTACCATTAGCTTGAATAGGAAAAGAACCGCCAGTGATCTGATTTTTTGAAAGGGAAGTTTCCCTTAAAGGAAGTTTTTTCTTCTTGGGTCCCACGGTGATCCATTCAGACGTCTGGGCCACCTTGTGGTGGCCGAAAAATGGCTTCGTTGGGATATGATGCTGGCCGAATTTACACACAGAGGTGGCGTGGCCATTTTTACCACACCAAAAGCAGAAGTCGAAGGAACCTTAAAAAACCAAACTTTGATGCAAATCATCGATGCAGATAGATTTAGGAAGACATTTACCTATGTTCGTGAGGACACACAACCTGGCAAACTTCATCTTTGAAATTTGTGTGTGTCTGCATCTAAACCAATAAAAGTTCCCAATGCATTGCCTACTCGCACATGGACTTCTCGATCATAGAATTATAAAGGTAGGTTCTCCAGACGGACTCAAACAGGGGAATAAGCACTTCGATTATGCAAAGAAGGGTTAAACCGAGGTGACCAAAGCTGGATCAACATAAAATTTCCATAAATGAAGTTTGGGCCAGAGAGGAGAGCCCGCCAACGATCCTTCGCAAACTTGAAGGAGATCAGAAAGAAACCTTGCCCAATACTCGAAATGACTGGTTCGACCTTTAGATTCCATAGCCGAAGCAATTTCTGGCTTAGGAAATCTGGAGGTAGAATGAGTCCCCACAGTCATATAATTAGGGATTCCCTCCATGGTTTACACAGCTTCTTGTTTTGTTCAGATGTGATTGATATTTGGGGTGGGGAGTTGGTAACAGCCCCAAACTCAAGACCTATAGGAAGAGAGGAAGGAGGAGAAGAAGGAGTAAAGGACCCAAATTTAATTTGGGTACATACCTGTTCTACTGCTTGGGAGCCTCCTCTGGGAAATTTTAGGGCTTCTGGTTTCCCCAATTTCTCTAGCATGTTCACGGGTTGGAGCTGCTTGGTGTGTTCGCCTTCCTCCCTCTCCACCAGATCGCTCCACCTCTCTGTTGACGTTTGCACCTTATCTTTCCTAATCTTTCCGCTATCTTGTTTCTCTTCCATCCGAAGCTTCTTTGAATCAAAACTTTTGCGATCTTTCATCAAGTTCTTTAGCAACGGTGGTCGGATACTTCTGATGTATTCTAGGGTTTTGTGGGAATCTTCTAGTTCTGCATCCGCCATTTCTTAAAGTTTAAGTGACATTTTCAAAAACGAAGACAAAAAGTGACATCCAATTTTATCTTCCATATAATCTAATTCTATTTTTTTATATCCAAAACATTTTTTTAAAAATTATATTCCACTTTTCTCTCACATATTTCCACTTTCACTTTCCTTTCCTACCAAAACTTTCCTTTAACCAAATGCCACCTAACAAGGGTCTGTCATAAATAAGTTAAGGACCAAAATTTGTGTTCTCTACTTTAAAAAAATGTAATATTTTTTAAATGTAGAAAATTCATATCATATGTAATTCAAATATGCTTGTAGTTTATTATTTTACATATTAGCCATATGTAGATTAATGTATAAAACAATTTGTTTTACATATTAACCCGCATACGGAATTAATTTATAAAATAACAAACTACACGAACTTCATCAAATTCGAACTATAAAAAATCTCTTTTCATTTTTACCACTTATAGACAATACTAAGGGTACATTTGGTTCGTTGTTTTGTTGATGTAATCGTAGACATAATCCCTTTACATTCTTTCAACCAAACAAGCCCCACTTCTTGCAATGTGATGAAATTATATTTTTGCTCTTATTTTTTTATCCACTTTATTCTATTCTCACTTTTAATGTAAGGGTAAAATAGTCATTTTACCCACTTTTATTCCATTCACATTACATCACATCACACGTTGCAATCCCATTCTCATTACCATTCTTATTCCCTCAAACATTCCACTAACCAAACATAATTTCTTTACTAAAAATATAATTTATTAAAAAAGTATATTCTAAAAACTAGATAATTTACGATTCATATATACCAGATAACTTATCACTAGCATATATATATGTACATACAAGTTGAAATAAACCATTTTTTGACTTACAAGTTACAAACCAAATAATTGTCATCCATAATCATAGTTGCAATGTTAATTAAATAATGGAATAAAGCTAAAAGCATACATATCAATCACTTAATGAACTGTTATTCTCACACAACATGTGAAGAGGACAATATTGCTTAATTGTATAGTAATTCATTTGTACGTGTGATTGATAAATTACATGATATCCACACCATTGTTTTGGCCAACCCCAAACAAAAATTCACAATATCTGCTTCGTTGGGTAGGTGCGCACATATCAAGAAAATCATTAGTTCACCTTAAACTTAAAAAAATATGAGACAAAAAGACTAAATTACTCATACTTACTCTTTCTCCATTGATCTTATATTGGGAATAAGTATTGGTAGGGAAAAATTTTTTTAAAAAAATTTTAATGCTTTCTTAATTTTGTAAAATAGCGGATATTTTGAAATATAGAAAATCTCCCAACGAAACTGATTCACATATCGGAGGGAGTACTATTTTAGGAACATAATTAAAGTTAATTATAAGCATTGTAACACGAAGAGTTCCTATGGAGGGAGGGTGATACATCTTTGTCCCAAAGAACTATATGCTCAAACTACCTACAACATAAGGGGTGTTGAACGTTGGTTTTGTCCACATATGAAAACCACACCAACCATAATACTTCAACATGTTTACAGACCTAAGAGATATGATAAAATCAACAAATGCAAATCAAAGTAGGCAATATTGTGTTTAACCACTTGTTTTGGCGAACCTTTTTCAATGACCGATTCAATTTTAAAAATATTATCTACATTCTCATCTTTCGTAATCTTGAATAGGAGAGATAATAGGTAAAGGATATAGACTCTTTCCATCTATGCCAAAAACCTTGGTTAGTGGTTGATATTATGGCTTGGGTTGGCTCCAAAACGTTAAACTAAACTTAAAAAAAGGTGAAAAAAATAATGTTCTTGTATCAAATGTGGAGATAAAAATTTAGTACTATGACATTATTAAATTTCGGTACATCTCTCCAATCATGTATTATCATTTTTTAATATTAATAAAAATTCATGTTAATATAAGGACCCACCTTGAATGGATTAGGGATTAATTGATTGGAGGAATGTACTGAAGTTCAGTACTACCGTACTACTAAACATCTTCTCCAAATATGGATGTGTTCAAATTTTTGAGTCAACTGTATTATTATGCTTAAATTTGGTCCTACTTGTCCGCCCAAGATTTTACTTGGAGTAACTCGCCTTCTATCAGTTAACATTACCACAAATAGAACCTTTTAAACCAATTATAATGAGAGTAAATCCTCTGTCATTATTTTTCTTTGTCATTTTTTGCCATTAACCTAAAATAATGTTTTTAACATTATTTTTATAATGAAAAGATATAAGTGTCTCAAAATATATTTGTGATGACTACTGTAATTCCATAACATGCCTTCTTAGGGACACGTGGCACTAGCCTTCTAGAAGGTTAACCGGACCATGGATCAGTGACACGTGGAGCCGCTCGATGGCCTCTAGACGTGGCTTCTCCCCACAATCACCTACGTACTCTCTCGCATTAGAGACATGGGTGAACTCCCCAGATCGTGGGTCAAGCTTCAGGCTTAAGAATGTGGGTTGACCATGTTCTCTTCTACCCTGAGTATAAATACCCATTACCTGGGGGACTAAAAGATAGGCAATTGAGAAGCGAACAAGATAGTGCTCGCAACACGAGATCATTGTTACCTTAAGTCTACCTAACAGACATCAGTCTATATTCACTCCATTAACAAGATACACTCAGTCTCTTGCTCTAAGCAACATCCATAGACCTTTGCTCTCTCCCTCTACCTACGAGGTACCTTCAAAAGGTGGCTCGCTCGCCCGGAGAACACACACACATCCTAGCTGCACACGGCCACTATAGGTAACACTCATGCCTAACGGCCACCATGGACGTTCCCTCTTCGAACTATGTGGACTTTGATCACTCTACAAGGGTATTTAGGCACCTAGGTCTTCACTTAAGGACAAGTCCCCCAAGGTTACTAAAACAAAGAGAGAATGAGATACAGAGATGGACAGAGCTGAGACTGAAAGTAGTGTATTACAGCTGTAGTGCATACAATACACAGAGGCAGAATTAAATACTAATTTCAGTGAGTCAACCCTATAGCTACAATACAAAAAAAATAGGAACTGTTACAACAGAGAAGATATGCTATTTGAATTTAAATATACATAGAGAGAATTAAGGGATGAGATAACAGCTAATAATTAAACTTAATAAATAGGTGAGATATTAACAAATAACGCCTGATAATAAAACCCTAAAAAATTAGGATTAGGTTCGTTATTATGCCCCCACAAGGTTGGTGGAAAATTCTTTTACACCAAGCTTGAAAAAATGTTGTTTGAAGGCTGCTGTTTGAATTGGCTTTGTTAGGATGTCTGCCACTTGGTCAGCTGCATGTAAGTGTTTGACTTGAAGCTATTTTCGTTCTACTTGTTCTCTCACGAAGTGGAAATCGATGGCGACATGCTTCATTTTACTGTGTATGACAGGATTTGCATATATGTAAGTAGTGCTAATGTTGTCACAGTAGATTGTTAGAGTGCTGTGTTTTACATGAAGCTTTTTGAGGAGGTTTGACAGCCAATTTATCTCGGACACTGTGGATGCCACTGCTCTATATTCAGCCTCTGTTGAGGATCTAGAGACGGCTCTTTGTTTCTTAGAGGACCATGAAATTGGAATGTTGCCTAGATAAATGATGTATCCAGTAGTTGAGCTTCTGTCTAATGGGTCTCCAGCCCAATCAGAGTCTGAATATCCAATAAGTTGAAGATTTTTTTTGTTGGAAATAGAAAGACCATTATTGGATGTATGTTTTAGGTACCTTAGAACTCTTTTAAGTGTTGTCCAGTGGGATTGCATGGGCTTGTGCATTGTTTGTGACAGTTTGCTAACTGCATAGGCAATGTCAGGACGTGTAAAAGAAAGGTAGTGGAGTTTCCCAATAGTTTGTCAATACAATAACCCATCGGCTGGTTCATCATTTTTTGGAAAATTGCTAGATGGTGTCATAGGTGTTGGTAAACCTTTGCAATTTTCCATATGAAGATCATGAAGAATATCCTTAATATACTTATGTTGAGAAAGGTGAATACCAGTGGTGGTTTGTAGGACTTCAACACCCAGAAAGTATTGAATAGGACCTAAATCTTTCAATGAAAAATGTTGAGACAGCTTTTGAATATAAGATTGAATGCCCATAGAGTTGTTTCCTGTCACTATAATGTCATCAACATAGACATTGACATAAATTAGACAGCTGTGAGAGTTAAGAATAAATAGTGACGAATTAGACTTGAACATCTGAAAATTTTGTGATATTAAGAAGTTGCTTAGAGCTGTGTACCAAGCTCTAGGTGCTTGTTTAAGTCCATAGATTGCCTTCCGAAGTTTGCAAACATGATAAGGGTGAGTTGGATTCTCGAATCTTGGTGGCTGTCTCATGTAAACCTCTTCTTCTAAATTGCCTTGAAGAAAGGCATTGTTGACATCTAGTTGATTGATTTTCCAGCTTTGTTGAGTTGCTATTGTGAGAACTAGTCGAATGGTGGCTGGTTTCATAACAGGACTGAATGTGTTGTGGTAGTCTTGTAAACCCACGAGCAACTAATCTTGCATTATACCTGTCAAGAGATCCGTCAGATTTATACTTTATTCTAAACAACCATTTGTAGTCCACAACATTCTAAGTTATAGTAGATGGTACCAATTCCCAAGTATGATTTTGTATCAAAGCATCATATTCAACTTTCATTGCTTTATTCCAATGAGGAATTTTTTTGTGCTTGTTTGTATGTGTGTGGTGTTTGATGAATATTTGTTAGTGTGGTGTCGTGTTGTTGAGGTTTCTGGCTATTTGATTTTGAGTGTGATGTCATTGGGTGATGAGGTTGGGTTTTGGGTGGATGTTGTATAGGAGTTGGTTCTGAATTTTGGTTTTTGTGGGATGTTTTGGGTTTTGTTTCATCTTTGGTTGGTGATAAGAGGAGGCTGGTCAGTGGGTGCAATGGCAGTGGTATTTTGGTTACTGTTTTGTTGTGTTACAAAGAGTAACATAGTGATCGGTGGCGGAAGCTGGTGGATGGGGTTGTTGATAGTGAGAGAGGGTGGAAAATTGTTTTCTTGATGTAGTGTGGTGGTGTTATCCGATGGGTAGGTTGTTTTGGGTAAAAGATGTGCAAAGATGTTGGTGAATGGGAAATGGTCTTCATGGAAGACAACATCTCTAGATAGGTATAATTTGGAAGTAATTGGATTAAAGCATTTATGACAGTGGTGATGTAATTTTAAAGACCAAATAATCAACAATACAATGAACAGGGTCAAGTAAAATTACATAAATTGGGAGACATAACAAACAACAAATTAAAGCAATAAAATCACATACCTGGAATCCCCGAAGTCATGGTTGTAGGCAATAACCTAGCAACTCACAATACCGAAGTAAGGCAATAAAGATATAAGAAAGTTGAAGAGAAAAAGGGTCTAGAGTTTTAGGTTTCAAGAAAATAAAACTCTGTGTATATTGAGTCAGTTAACTTAGGTTATTTTATATGTGGGATTGGATGCATCCCACTAATCCTAATAAAACTGACCACTAACTAAAATAATAATTTAATATTTAAATGTACATATATATCCTATTTAAATATTATAGATAAAAGATGTGTATCTTTTATTCAATTTAAAACTAAACAGATGAGGATATATATATACACATTAAATATTAATTATGATCAAATCTCTTCAATTACTTATTTCTATATGAATAATTTAATGGGATAATTATTCATTTCCTCCGGCTGTGAGTTGTGGTATTTGCCTAATAGGCATGTATTAATCCAACCCATCACGGATCAATACATATATTAACATAGACCCCAAATCCATTCAGTCAGTTAAATAGAGATTATTATTATTAATTAAATTTTTAATATTAGTCCACCTTTAAATTAATGCTAATCCATCACAATTTTTTCCAACAATCTCCCACTTGGATGGCATTAATCTAAAATGGTCTAATATCTTTAAATTTGTAGATAAACAATAATCTCACATGCGCAGTCACGCTAAAGGTGTTTGCTTTAAGGTATTCAACAAATCACTGATTCCTATAGGGAAACTAGTGATGTAAACAGATCATTTAATCCTATAGGGAAACAAATGATTTTAACAGATCATTGAATCCTATGGGGAAACCAATGATGTAAACTGACAAAATGGAGTGCGAAATCAGACGTTAATGTCTTGATACAACATAAGACCCTTAGGGTCCAAAACATATATATATATATATATATATATATATATATATATATATATATATATGTACTCCCACTTGACCAAAGTTATTTACAAATTGAGAGCAATACCCATATGGGATACATGGTTCTTGAAAACTCCCACGGGTAAACCCTTGGTCATGGGATCCGCCAACATTTGTTCACCAGGAATGTGAACTAGACAAGTCTGAGACTGAGAAATCTTCTCTCTGACAAATAAGAACTTCACATCAAAGTGTTTTGTTCTACTGGAGTTTCTATGATTATGAGAGAAGCTAACTGCAGAAGAACTATCGCAGTATATGGTCAAGGGTTTTGATATGGAACACATCAAACCCAACTTACTTATCAAATTTCTCAACCATACGGCATGGCGGGTAGCCTCATAACAAGCGATATATTCTGCTTCCATGGTTGAGGTGGCTGTAATTGTCTGTTTGCAGCTCTTCCACGAGACAACAACTCCAGACATCATGAAGATGTAACCTGATGTGGACTTGCGATCATCTACACAAGAGGCGAAGTCTGAGTCTGAATATCCTACAATCTCAAAAGGATCAGTTCTCCTATAAGTGAGCATGTGATGCTTTGTACCTTGAAGGTACCTCATGACTTTCTTTGCTGCTTTCTAGTGATCCGGACCGGGGTTACTCAAGTATCTTCCAAGCACGCCAACAGCAAACGCAATATCAGGACGAGTGCAAACTTGAGCGTACATAAGACTGCCAACAGCGGAAGCGTATGGAATCTTATCCATTTCAGTCTTAGACGCATCGTCCTTAGGGCAAGATGACAAAGACAAACTTTCACCCTTTTGCACAGGTGCAGCACACGCTGTACATGCATTCATGTTGAACCTTTTCAGAATTCTTTCAATATATGTTGTCTGTGATAACCCTAATGTACCCCGAGTTCTATCACGATGAATCTGGATTCCCAGAACGAATGACGCATCACCAAGATCCTTCATATCAAAATGGCTAGATAGGGCAAGTTTTGTTTCATTTAACATCTCAACTGAATTACTAGCCAGAAAGATATCATCTACATAAAGGACTAATATTACAAAATGGTTTCCTTCAAATTTCTCATAGATGCACTGATCAGCTGAGTTCTCCAGGAAACCAATCGAAGTGATGATCTTATCAAACTTCAAGTACCATTGTCTTGAAGCTTGTTTCAGCCCATAAATGGATTTCTTCAACTTGCATACCAAGCGTTCACTGCCTGGTCTAGAAAATCCATCTGGTTGTGTCATATACACATCTTCTACCAAATCACCATTTAGGAATGCTGTCTTTACATCCATTTGGTGGAGTTCAAGGTCTAGTTGCGCGACTAGTGCCATCACTACTCTGAAGGCATCTTTGGTTGACACTGGTGAGAAAGTTTCTGTGTAATCTATGCCTTCTCTCTGATTGTAGCCTTTAGCTACAAGCCTAGCCTTGAATCTTTCAATTTCACCATCCGCACCTCTTTTGGTCTTAAAGACCCATTTGCATCCCACTGGTTTCGAACCAGTAGGTAATTCTGTCAGCTCCCACACTTCGTTGTGGTACATTGAATTCATCTCATCTTTCATGGCCTCCAACCAATTATCTGAATGAGATCCTGACATAGCTTCTGAATAGTCTGTAGGGTCTACATTGTCTACCAAGTTCGATTCAAATTCTTGCAAATAAACATAGTAGTCGTTTGGGATTGCAGATCTGCGGTTTCTTTCTGATCGTCTTAGATTTATGACTGGCTCTTGCAAATGCTCATTTACTATATTAGCAGGAGGTTCTCGTAATTGTTCTTCTACAGGATCGACCACAATATTGTCATTTCTATTATCTTGACTCGTCGAAGGCATGTCTGAAAATGAGGATACAGCAGAAGGCATCAATAGGTATGTATCCTCATTGCGAAGTTGTATGGCCCTAGGGGCCTCACTCCCACTGTCTGAGTCATTCTCAAAGTAGTAAGCTCTATCAGATTCTATCACTCTAGTGGAGTGACTAGGGCAATAGAATCTGTTCCCTCTAGATCCTAAGCAATACCCAATGAAATACCCAGAGATAGTCTTTGGATCCAATTTCTTTAGTTGAGGATTGTATGGTCTTACTTCTGCCTTGCAACCCCACACTCGCAGATGTTTCATAGTTGGTTTCTTAGCAGTAAAGAGCTCATATGGAGTGTTCTCTACAGACTTGCTTGGAACCTGATTTAGAATGTAGGCAGCCGTTCTAAGTGCATCCCCCTATAGGAACTCTGGTAAGGTTGAATGACTGATCATGCTTCTTACCATGTCCATTAAAGTGCGGTTACGTCTTTCAGCAACTCCGTTTTGTTGAGGAGTGCCTGGCATGGTATACTGTGCTTCAGTACCATGCTCCTTAAGGAAGAGAGCAAATGGTCCAGGATTCCTTCCTGATTCAGTGTATCTTCCATAGTATTCGCCTCCTCTATCAGATCTTACAGCTTTGATAGACTTACCAGATTTTAGTTCAACGGCTGCCTTGAATGTTCGAAAGGCATTTAGAGAATCAGATTTCTCACGTAGTAAGTCTACTCATCCAAATCTTGAGTAATCATCTATGAAGGTGATGAAATATTTATAGTCACCTAAAGTTGCAGGAGTTATCGGCCCACTAATATCAGTGTGGATTATATCAAGAATGTTTTCTGACCTATTTGCTTTGCCACCTCTAGTCTTAGCAGGGAATTTTCCTTTTATACAATCAACACAGTAGTCAAAGTCCGAAAAGTCTAAATTAGGTAAAATTTCTTGTTTAATTAATCTATCTAGTCTATTTCTTGATATGTGACCTAAACGTCGATGCCATAACATAGATGAATTTTCATCAATTCTATGACGTTTATGTCTAGTCACTGTGTTAACAGATGCAATAGTAGGGGATTCAAAATTAGGATTTAAATTAAGACAATATAATCCATTCAAAACTTTTGCACTACCAACCACAATAGTGTTATAATAAATGTCAATCCTACTATTTCCTTGCCAAAAAGAATAACCTAGTGCATCTAATATCGAAGTGGAAATTAAACTCCTTCTTGAAGAAGGCACATAAACGACATTTTTAAGTACAAGGTTGTGTCCAGTAGGTAAGTTTAATACTACAGTTCCTATGCACTCCACTGCAGCAGAACTTCCTTGCACTCCTAGTACTGTCCTTTCCCTTTCACTTGGGCTCCTCCTGTTTCTAAGCCCCTGCAAAGAATTAGTTAGATGCACTGTGGCCCCATAATCTAACCACCAAGTATTTAAGGAGATTTCAAAATTGTTAGATTCAAAACAGACTAAGGCTAGAGGGGCAAAGTCAGATAAATTACCTTCCTTCTCACGTTTGTTTTTCAGCTTAAAACATTCATTTATTCTATGTCCAGGTTTTTTGCAATAAAAGCATTCCCCTTTAAGAGGTTCCTTTGCCTTTCCTTTGGACTTCTTTCCATCTTTCTTCACTCCAAGTGCCCTTTTGCTATCATGCTTCTTTCCCTTCCCTTTTCCTTTTTTGTTAGAGGAACCTAGAGAAAGCATATTAACAGACTGAGTGAGAGCTTTTATTTTCTTCTGTGACTCTTCCTCTTGAGTCACTATAGACATCAGCTGGTTAATGGACCATTCTGTTTCTTGCGAATTGTATGTGGTCCTCAAGACCACATACTCAGTAGGCAGTGATTCGAGAATTTTATAGACCAGAAAGCTCTCACCAAGATCTAATTTTAGGCCCTTGAGTTTGTTGTAGTAATTCACCATCTTCATCATGTGTTCCCGCACTCCAGATACTCTGTCATACCGAGCATTATCAAGCAGAGAAATATAGTAAGCCTTCTGTGATTTGTCGAATTTCTTGAACTTCTCACCGATGGCTTTAAGATACTCAACAACAGTATCTTTCTCAGGGACACTTTGTCTGATTGTTTTGTCTACAGTGTACTTCAACACTGTTAGGCAAATTCTATTTGAGTCATGCCATTGTTTGTGGAATGCCTTCTCAGCATCATTAGATTGGGCAGTCAAGTCTGCCGGTTTTCCTTCCCTCATTGCCAGATCATCTCTCGAGACTGTGAGATACATATCCAAGGACTCATACCAATCATCATAGTTGGTCACATTCAATGTTTTCACAACCGAGAGTTGTTGAAACACAGAAGCTGAAAAAATGGCCAAAACAAAATAGGAAACATTAATTATGTCCCGGAAACATAATTACAAATACAAGGTTTCCATAACTAAATCAGCTTATACGATTTGCCAAACAAATGCATGTTTGTAAGATGCAATGAGTCATTAAAACAGAACGTCTTTGTTGTTTCCATATCTATAGGATACAACAACCAACAAAGAAGTTATCAATATTTACCAAATGTTTATTTAATATGAATATAATGGATGTGCCTTTGATCAAAATTGTACATTAATTATGCCATACCTATAGGGTAAAATCATAATCAACAAACAATCAAATATTTTATAAGGCGCAGTATTAATCCATTATGAGTGAATTAGATATTTTATGTGACAAAAAAAAATGTTGCAGTAAGTTTTTTTTTTATTGTATATATATATTATTGCATATATACATATATACAATGTATATATGCCATTCACGCATGCGCCAAAACATACATATATATATGTATGTGCTATGTGCTGTTACACATATATATTATTATTATTATATATATATATATTATAATATATATTAAGCACACATACACACCTTGATTTGCGCGTGAATTACACATATTATATATATATATATATATATATATAACCAAATCTTGCTGCGGCAAGATTTTTATTTTACTCGGTAGAGTAAGTTGAGAATTTTCAGCGGCACATCTTCACGTAAAACGTGGGTTATAATTTAAAATCAATTAACCACAAATTCTGGGATCTCATAGCTGTAACAAAATAATAAAATTAATTTATTATGTTGTAAATCAGAATTTAGGACCTATTTAGGATCTAAATAAATATCACAGTTATGTATCAAAAAATCCAGATTTCATGAATATGAAATTAGTTCTAGGGTTCTTCATCTAGGATTCTAAAATTATAATTCGAATTACAAATTTATCAAATAAAATATACCATCATGATTAGAATAATCAATCACTGTATACAAATTCAAGTATACCATATGCTTCATATTGGAGAAAAGAAGGGAAAACAAAAAAAAATGAATATACGTGTCACCATGAAAATCAAATTTATTATATATGCATACTTTTGTTTTATCCATTGGACGAATTTGAAAAAGTAAGAATTTTATCCAGTGGATGAACTCATATTTGTCCATTGGACTAATTCAAAAAAGAAGTTTATCCATTGGACGAATTTGAAAAAAGTAAGAATTTTATCCAGTGGACAAACTCGTATTTGTCTATTGGACAAATTGGAGAAGAAGAAAATCGCAGGTTTTGAAATTAATAAATTTTGAGATTAAATTTATTAACCTGGCTCTGATACCATTTGATGTAATTTTAAAGACCAAATAATCAACAATACAATGAACAAGGTCAAGTAAAATTACATAAATTGGGAGACATAACAAACAACAAATTAAAGCAATAAAATCACATACCTGGAATCCCCGAAGTCATGGTTGTAGGCAATAACCTAGCAACTCACAATACCGAAGTAAGGCAATAAAGATTAAGAAAGTTGAAGAGAAAAAGGGTCCAGAGTTTTAGGTTTCAAGAAAATAAAACTCTGTGTATATTGAGTCAGTTAACTTAGGTTATTTTATATGTGGGATTGGATGCATCCCACTAATCCTAATAAAACTGACCACTAACTAAAATAATAATTTAATATTTAAATGTACATATATATCCTATTTAAATATTATAGATAAAAGATGTGTATCTTTTATTCAATTTAAAACTAAACAGATGAGGATATATATATATATACACATTAAATATTAATTATGATCAAATCTCTTCAATTACTTATTTCTATATGAATAATTTAATGGGATAATTATTCATTTCCTCCGGCTGTGAGTTGGGGTATTTGCCTGATAGGCATGTATTAATCCAACCCATCACGGATCAATACATATATTAACATAGACCCCAAATCCATTCAGTCAGTTAAATAGAGATTATTATTATTAATTAAATTTTTAATATTAGTCCACCTTTAAATTAATGCTAATCCATCACAATTTTTTCCAACAAGTGGTGCTGGTTATCAAAGCCAAGATAGACACAAGGCTGAGATTTTGGTTGAAGCTTGTGTTTGTTGTATGATTTTAAACAAGGATAACAAAGGCATCCAAACACTTTGATATTTGTAATGTTGGGTTGTGTTTGGAAGAGGATTTGATGTGGGGATTTTTTATTAAGGTTTGGAGTGGCCATTTCATTTATGAGGTACATGGCTTGGTGGTAAGCAAAGGACCGAAAGATGGAGGGAAGGTTGGCTTAGTGTATTAGTGTTTTTACTGTTTCGATGATGTGACGATGGCGTCTTTCAACGAGGGGAATTCGTTGTGGGGTGTAGGGTGGTGATATGAGATGTTGAATACCATGTTGTTGAAGGTATGGTGTAATTTTTGTGAATTCCCCTCCACTATCTGTATAAAAAAGAGATCAATTTGGTGTTAAATTGGTTTTCAAGAAGACGATGTACTGCTTTGAATAATTCAGGTGTTTCACTTTTGTTTTGTACTGTATAAAGCCACATATATTTGGAGAATTCATCAACAAAAAGAATGTAATAACGTTTGTTGTCAATAAATAAAATTGGAGAAGGACCCCATAGGTCACTGTACATAATTTGAAGAGGAGATTTGCTATGTAGAGTGTTAAAAGAAAAAGGTTGCCGGTGGCTTTTATTTGATTGACAAGAATTACAAAGAAATTGATCAGAATAAGAAATATAAATTGATAAAGGTCTTAAGGTCTTGTTTAGAACGGTTGTTGTTGGGTGGCCTAAACGTCTGTCCCATACTTGATATGAGATTGTTGAATTGCATTTTGGATGGTTTTGTTTGATTGTGTTTGGCCACTCATATAAGCCATCTTTATTCGGCCCTCAAAGAAGAAGCGCCCCCGTAGTCAGATCCTTTATATGAAAAATGAAAGGAAAGAATTCAATGGATGTGTTATTGTCATGACAGAAACAAGAGACAAAAATTAGATTGTTTGTGATTTGTGGTGAGTGAAGTGCATGTGTAAGCTTGAAAGTATTTTGTGATGCAGATAGTGATACATTACCAGTGTTGGAAATCAGAATAGTGTTACCATTACCCATCACTATTTCCTCAGAACCTTGGTAGGTCTGAAAAAGTGTCAAAGCCATGGTCGTCAGATGTTATCTGATGAGTAGCACCAGTGTCTACTATCCATGGTGTTTGAGAATTCTGAATGCGAGCAGCAAAGTTTGCACGAGCTTACAAGTGATTATGAGAGGCTGATCTGCACACACGAGCAGTATGACCCATCTTGTCACATAGTTGACACCTTAAAGGATTGGGCTTTGGGTTATTGGGTTTCCTGTTTCGCTGCCAATTTTGGTACTGACCAGAGGGAGGGTTGTTTTGGTGGCGTTGTGGTGCATAGTTATAGTTGTTGGGTTTTTGGTTTACTTGGGATGGTGTTTGGGCTATATTGGCAGTGATGGGTGTTGTGAGGGGTTTCTTTGCTTTCTCATGTTTGAGGAATAACTCATGGTCTATGAGTTTATCATAGAGATCCTCATAGGTGATTTGTGTGTCTCGTGCTCGAATTGTTGCAGAGATGTATTTATATTCGGTGCCCAATCCTCGGAGGATAGTGATAACAAGCTCTTCATTGGTCACAGGGGATCCAGCCGTGGCAAGCTCATTGGAGATGGTGCGAATTTGATGAAGGTAATCAGAGATTGGCAGGGAATCTTTTGTAGATGAGGCTAGACGGTCACGAAGGCTGAGTATTCTTGTTTGTGATTTGTTGGCATAGGATGTGTGAAGGGCTTGCCAAGCTGTATGGGCATTGGTAGCAAGTGCTATTGTTGAAGCTATAGTTGTGTCAACTGAAGTGAGCGGGGCTTTTTGAATTAATTGGTCCTGGCGAAACCATTGGAGGAAATCAGTACTGTTAGCGGCTGGAGAAGGCTTGGAGCCATCAAGGTGTCCATAGAGGTTGTGGCCATGCATTAGCATAGACAGCTGAGCCTTTCATAGTGGAAAATTGAGCGGACCTGTGAGCTTAATAGGTAATTGGTTGGCGGGATTAAATTGCACAACAGTGGTGGCTGTGCTTGTGATGTTGTCGGCATTGACAACAAAGGTCCTGGGAGTTTCAACTGCCATTAGAGAATATTAGGGTTGGGTGTGGTGGGGTTTGCTGAGAGATGAAGAGAAGAGAAGGAAAAAAATGTTGTGAGGCTTTAAGCTCGGATACCATAAAATAGAGAGAGAACGAGAGACAGAGATTGACAGAGTTGAGACTGAAAGTAGTGTATTATAACTGTAGTGCATACAATATACAGAGGCGGAA
This sequence comes from Senna tora, assembly GCA_014851425.1. Taxonomy (NCBI): domain Eukaryota; kingdom Viridiplantae; phylum Streptophyta; class Magnoliopsida; order Fabales; family Fabaceae; genus Senna; species Senna tora. Next base: position 3,170,238 of record CM026270.1, on the reverse strand, counting down.
TTAAATACTAATTTTAGTAAACCAACCCTAGAGCTACAATACAAAAAAAATAGGGACTATTCACCAGTTATACGCCCCTCAAATTAAATACTAATTTTCGTAAACCAACCCTAGAGCTAAAATTAAATACTAATTTTAGTAAACCAACCCCTTAGGGGACTATTCACCAGTTATATGCCCCTCAAAAAAGTCCCACATTGAAGTCCTAGAGGAAATCTACTACCCGCCGCTGAAGCACTCTCCTCCACGGCAACCAACCTTGTGGGAGGAGCCTCAGGAGCAGTGGCGACATCCTGTCCGACTACTCCTTCCACTCGAGGCCTCTTGCTCGCTGGCTCCTCGGCATCCCCAGCAGAACATGGAGAGGAAGAGCTCGACAAAACAACCCTCAAGGGCGAGCGATGAGTCCGCTCTGAAGGCAGAAAAGTACCCCCCCCCCCCCATTGAAGCTGTAACTCTAGTCTCCACCAGAGTAGCCCTTTGATGCACCGCCGAAGACAGAGGAACCTGAGAAGAAAGCCGAGAATCTATCTTCTTGGACCCCATTCTTTAGGATTTCCTCTTTCTTTCTTCTTTTCTTTCCTCCTTTCTTTCCCTTGGAGATCCTCCTTCTACTGATAACGACCTCCGGTGGTGGCACCCTAGCCTTGCCTCCCATCACCTCCGGTGGCGTTACTTGAGCCTTGTCTCCCTTTAGCCCTCCTACCTCCTTTAGACATCCTGATACGTACCCGAAAACCTTCTGTCGGTTGGGAGAAGAACCCTATCTTGGCTTCTTCTCCCTGCCTAGGTTACTATCCCTAGCATGGTTAAGAGGAGGAGGAGGCGGAGAAGAAAGATCCTCTAAGTTAGTAAAGTCGAAGGGGTACAACCCTGCAATAAGCAAACCCTAAATCATAATAGAGAAAAAGAAAATGGAAAATGGGAAATTAGAGGGAGACAACAGTCACTTTCATCTTCGTTGGCCATGGCGAAATACAAACAAGTAAGCAAGAAACTTCGACGCAGAGAAGAGAAATGGAGAACTCTCGGAGAACGAAGGGACTCTCGGAGGCAAAGGGTAAAACACCATAGAGTTTTAAGGTAAGCAGAGCCATTTCCTTTTTAATCTTGGGAGTATTTATAGGGAGCTAGAGGTAGGACGATTCAAATCACACCCTCCCTCGAAACTCGTAACGAAAAAGAAGTAATTATCACCTACATTAAATAAAGGCTGAGTCATCCGATCCCAGCAAAGACATGTCAAGAGGAACGACCCAGATTCAAAGTCATCAAGCCACAATCGAAAAAACCTAAATACCCTCGGAAACCCGAAAGTCCTCTAAAAGGACCCAAGCATAAACACGAAACTCCGAAGCAACGGTTAATGATTGCATCTCTTAGAAACACACGGACCTTAAATGGAGAAAACGGCTTCACAGGTAACATTACGAAAACATCAAAAGCGCCGGCAGCCGACAGGATCCTGACGCATGGCACAACCCCTTTGAGATAATCTCCAGAGAAACACCCCTCTCGAGAGAACACTCGACCGCCCCCAATCCCAGGAATTAGCGGTCGATCTCGCTCTAATGAGACGGAGCTTGTTCCACGTGTCAACCCTCGCACCCAAGGAAAAAGTCTAAAAAGTCTATGACCTTTCAAATCCCCTCGAAGCCCTTCAAGTACATCTCCGAAAATTCACCTTCTCTGCAATGATGACATCTCCTCGGAAACACGCGAGCGTTTCTGCAGAGATGGCTCGAGAAACATGCTAAGGAAGTCAAGCGATAAACCGTCCAAATCCAGATGTGTTGCATCCTTGGATAACCACTCCTGACAATCTCCAAGGAAACGCGAGTTCCTACAAATGCACGATTGACCGCCCCATCTCCTATGATTAGCGGTCAATCTAGCTCCACGAACAATTCATGGCAGGCGACCTTGCCCCCAATATTCTGCAAAAGTCAACTTAAGTCCATGGGCGCCCAGCACCCATAGACTTGGGGGACTTATGTAATTCCATAACATGCCCTCTTAGGGACACGTGGCATTATCCTTCTAGAAGGTTAACCGGACCACAGATCAGTGACACATGGCGTTGCTCGATGGCCCCCAGACGTGACTTCTCCACACAATCACTCGTGTACTCTCCCACATTAGAGACGTGGGTAAACTCCCCAGATCGTGGGTCGACCTCCAAGCTTAAGAACGTGGGTCAACCACATTCTCCTCTACCCCGAGTATAAATACCCCTCACCTGGGGGACTAAAAGATAGGCAATCGAGAAGCGAACAAGACAGTGCTTACAACACCAAAGTATACCACGAGATCATCGTTACCTGAAGTCTACCTAACAGACATCAGCACATATTCACTCTATTAATAGGATACACTCATCCTCTTTCTCTAAGCAACGTCCAGAGACCTTTGCTCTCTCCCTCTACCTACGAGGTACCTCCAACAGGTGGCTCGCTCACCCGGAGAACACACACACACATCCTAGCCGCACACAGCCACTACATGTAACACTCTTGTCTAACGGCCATCATGAACTTTCCCTCTTCGAACTACGTGGACTTTGATCCCTCTAAAAGGGTACGTAGGCACCTAGGTCTTCACTTAAGGACAAGTCCCCCAAGGTTACGGCCCCTTATGATCCTTATTTAACATTATGAATTGTCTGAACCAAAAACGACAGTTACAACTACGTTTTGGAGTTTAGATTCTCTAAATTTAAAAAATGACAAACTTCTCTAATGTAGGAAAAAGATAGAAATGAAAAGATGCACTTTAATCCATTCATAGTAGGTTCGAATTAGTATAGGATATTTAATATTTTTGCATATATCTCTCTACATTTTTGAAAAAATAATAAATTTAAAATACTTAAAACTTTTTTAATTATAAATTGGGAAAAGAAAAATGGTTAAAAAACATTATTTTAAAGTTTAAACTAATGTGAGATAATGGCAGAAAAAAAGAGAATCCATTATCAATTATAACACAAGTTAACGAGTTTGTTCATTTACGAAACAAAAGGCAAGCAAAGCGATGATGAAAATATTCATATGGTGGATAACCAGTTTGTCCGCGCGAGATTTTGCTTGAAGTAAGGATGATTATGGATAGGAATTGGGTAGGATACTATATTTTCGATTCTTAGATTCGGATTTGAATGGGTATCAAAATCAATCTTCATTTTCAAACCCTACGAATAGTTGAATCCCCATACCTCAGACCTAGACCCGTAGAAATATTCAAATAAATTATTATTTTATTAATATAAAACTTATTTTTATCAAATTTTTCATCTATAACTACGAAAAATAAAATAATTAAATCATAAGTATAAATATACTATTAAATTATTTTAATATGTAAAAAATATTTAAGATTTTTCCTTTCTATTATATATTTTTTCAACACAAAAATTTAAAAAATATTACTTTTAAGGTCAAAACTCCAAATTGGTCCCTTATGTTTGCACGAAGTTTCATATTGGTCCTTTATGTTTCAAAAAGTTTAAATTGATCCTTTATGTTTGCAAGAAGTTCCAAATTGGTCCTTCCGTCAATTTCTTAAGTTAACTGCTGACGTGACATGCCGAGGTGGACACATAATCTCTTCTACGTGTATCAGATAGCTGACGTGACCTTAGATACACTAAAAACACTCAAACGACGTCGTTTAAGCCAAAAATAAAATCATGCTGAGATGACCAATATGAAACTTTAATGAAACATAAAGGACTAATATAAAACTTCAATGAAACATAAAGGACCAATGTAGAACTTCAATGAAACATAAAGGACCAATATAGAACTTGAATGAAACATCAAGGACCAATATAGAGTTTTAATGAAACGTGAAGGATAAATATAAAACTTTTGGGAAACATAAAGGACCAATATAAAACTTTTGAAAGACAAAGGACCAATTTAAAACTTGTGTGAAACATAGAGGACCAAAATGGACATTTGACCTACTTTTAAATATATAAAAATAAATAACTATTATTGTTGGTAAAATACTTCTTTACCCGTGTTTGGACCCATTGACTTTGTAACCAACCAGACCAATATCTACAAGATAAAATTTTAAATACTCATTAAATATTGTTGTGGATATACATATATATATACTAGAGGCTTCGCATGCACGTACCGTGCATGTAATTTATTTTTATTTTTTAAAAAATATATTATAAAATTATGATTATTATATTTTAAATTAATAAAAAATTAATTTTTAAATTATTTTAAAATTTTAAAATATAAAATAAAATGTTTATTATATTTAAAATAATAAATAGAACCCTGGGAGGTTATCACTATTATTATTTTCTCTCACCCATGATCTTCTCACATCATATTTTTATTTTCTTTTTTAATTAACTAATTAACTATTTTAGGAGACCGTTGACGGAAAGACCCCACAGCCATATATATATATATATATATATATATATATATATATATATATATATTACTAAAGCCAAGTACATGAAGCCAATTCTTGCCACGTGGCTGGAGTGTCATGTTTTGCAATTTTATCACGTCATTCTTCGAAGAAATCTAGCTTACCTTCAAGCCAACGAATGAGATCATTTCTTGGCTCAACCTTTTTAATTAATGCAAATTGTATGTAATTAATCATATCATAAATATTTGAATGATCCATGAATCAATTTACACTGATGTTTTGTATCATTTATTTCAATTGGGTTAACCTCATCACTAATTGATTTAAACCAATAAATATCATATTCAAAAATTTAAGATGATTCTATATCAGTTGAAATTTTAATATTCAATTAATTTTTTATATACAGATAAAAAAAATTTGAAAATAAAATAAAATAAAAAATTTAGATAAACATAGTATAATAAAAATTTAGAAAAACGTATTTTATAATTTTAAAAATTATAAAAACAATTAAAAGTTTTTAAATATGAGTGGATTGAAGAAAATAAAAGTTTATAAATAAAATTTTTAAATATATATTTTTTTTTGGTAAGGAAGTGAAGAAGGAAAAATACAAACCAGAAAAACAAAAAAAGACAAAAAGGCCCATGAAGTACAAGGCCGAAAACAAAGGTTTACCCTAGGGAAAGAGACACCAGAACTATCTGCTAACAAGGCAAGGTTGATCGCAGAGGGGGGAGTCTCCCAGATAGTGAAAGGAAGGCTATTTTGCGAACCCATCTTCGCAATGCCATCTGCACATTGATTTGCTTCCCTATAAACATGTTTAAGTCTGAAATTAGTAAAGGAACTCGAGATGACGCGAATATCCTTAATTAAACTCCCAAGTTGATGCCTGGAAATATCTTCATCCTTGATGAGATTGATAGCTTCTAAGCAGTCAACCTCAACCATAAGCTTTCCAAACCCTCTTTGTAAACCGAGCAACAATCCATGCTTGATAGCCATGAGTTCCGCACTCATATTTGTCTGCTTTCCAATCAAGCCCGAGAAACCACACAGCCATTCACCATTGCTGTCGCTAAAGAGGCCACCCATGCCAGCGGGTCCAAGATTACCAATTGAGCTTCCATCAGTATTCAGTTTTATATACCCCTGATCTGGCCTACACCATGAGATAAGCTGACCCTCCTTTCTTGTTAAGGAGACCTCCCTGGAGAACGCCTGAGTTTAAATATATATTATAAGTAAACTAAAACAAAATTTTTAAATCCATAAAAAAAACAAAATTTTTAAAATTTTCTAATTAAAAATAATAACAAAAAAAATAAAAGCGTATCTCAAATACTAGAGCTTATATTACATATGTTACCCATCCTCATTTCAACATTCACCATGATTTGCCACATATGATTTGAAATTAAATGTATAAATTCACCTCTTCAAAAATGAAGAAAATGATTATATGAATCACAAATGGACAAAATTCAAAGTCAACTATAATATGACAATAAAGACATTTAATTTTTTTATGGGGCATTCAATTTCTTAAATCACTATTAATTTCATTTACTCTCTTCCAAATGGACTACAATATCATTAACTTCAAATTTAAAATTTAACTTAACTAAATAAAAATTAAAAATCAGATTTTTAGTTTATAAGAATGTTCTTATAACATATATTTTCATATCACTTAACTATTTTAATTAATTAATTGATTTTTTTATACGTTCTACTGATTTTCTTTACTTTTTCAAAACTAATTTATTTAATTAATTATTCTTATTTATTAACATGCTTTAAATCTATTAAATAGTAATAAATAATTTATTATTTAAGTAATATATAATTTATTTGCAATTTCAAACTATTTGCGTTTTGAGAAGAAAAATTATATTTAATGCATTTTTTAATTCTCTCATTATCTCATTTATGATTCTCTCCATAATGTCAAATCAAATCAAATTTCTCATTTTATTAATTTCAATTTTTACATCAAATCAAAATTCTACTCTATTAATATCAATTTCAAATAAAGAATTCATATGCATACTCTATTAATCGATGCTGCTTTGGTGGTTCGGCACATCTAGCTTTCCCTTCACCATCAATTGGGTCAAACCCCATTCTTTGTCAAGCTTTAGCCTTCCTCCCACACTCTACTCTACTATCATTGTACCGTCATGATTTTAACGAAGGTTCATTTTCATCTCTCTTTGTTCATATAATTGCTTTTGATTCTAATTGCTTTTTATCATTCTACGTTCATCTCTTAAAGTGATTGTTACGTTGGTGAAGGAATGTGAAGCGGCGCAATCATTGTACCGTCATGATTTTAACGAAGGTTCATTTTCATCTCTCTTTGTTCATATAGTTGCTTTTGATTCTAATTGGTTTTTATCTTTCTACGTTCATCTCTTGAAGTGATTGTTGCGTTGGTGAAGGAATGTGAAGCGGCGCAACTCGAAGAGACTTGTGTGATTGTTCAATTTTGCCACTATATTACATAATGGTGATCTCTAACCAGATTGTAACCTAATTGTTTTTCTATCTTTGTTTTATATAAATTTCTCATACTTAATGTTCTATGGGTTTTGGATGGCTTTCATCTTCTTTTCTATATGCAATTTCTCACTTTCTCTCATTTTTTGTATGTTTATCTTTTATAGAAATTTGAAGCCAAAAGCATTCGATAATCAAGGCTATGTACTGTTTTCACCATATAATTATATTTTCACTTTTGATGCAAAATAGAAATCTTCGGGTTGTGAGAAATATTTCGGTACAATTCTAATCTTCATTTCCCCTAAGAATGTACATAGAACCAAATCTTATCACATATACTCCATGTATGATTTGCTCAACCTCCACATAATCTTCCACCAATTGTTTCTTTAAGCACCTAATCCACGTGTAATAAAAAGTCTTCTATATTAATCATAAACAATGACATCATATATGGTCGTCCTTCCTCCAACTTGCCAATCCTATGTGGCATTCTGAATTGTAACTCCTTATCACATATCCGTGAATTAATGATCGAGTATGATAACGTTTTGATGCACTCTTTTAATATACGTTTTCAATTATAATTAATATATTGAATATGGACCAGTTTTTTTTATAAGTACAATTCTAACCGTTTTTAAACACTTAACCATTGTTATAACTTCATGGAATTATCTAACATGCGCCCTTGGGCAAATTTTAAAGTTTTTTTATTGGTTAAAAGAAAATCTAATGTCTTTAACTTGGTAAAAAATTTACAAAAACAATTAAAAATATGTATTTTGAGATACTAATAACCAAAAGAGTGATGATCACATGGGCTCAGGTTCATGTATTCTTACATGAACCCTCCACATGTCATATTTCAATAGGATCTCTAAAAAACTTACTATTATATACAATGTAAGTAATCAAACCCTATAATTACTTGACCTCTTAAATTACTAGAAAAATGAAATAGAAAGACGTGCTAATTTTTTTTTGAAAGACCTTACCAAAGAAGTAATATTGAAAAAAAAAATCCATTCACTCCCTTTCCACATTAAACTCCCCAATAACATATCTACCTATTTCATTCTATCCCTTCCCCTTCCTTATTAAACATATCTACCTATTTCATTCTATCCCTTCCCCTTCCTTATTAAAACTTTCAAAAAAAACATATCTACCCATTCCTCTCCACTCCTTCCCATTAATTAATGATAAACCCTTTCCATTCTGCATAAAATTCTCAAACATTAGCCTAAATGGTTATAATTCATAATTCTTAATAGTTCATGCTAAAAATTAAAATCTCTTTCCAAAAAATCATGATGCAAAATTAATTATATTATAACATATTTAATATGGTGAATACACTATTTTAATAATCCACATCTCAAAATATTAATGAAACCTCTAGAATATTAATAATATTATGCTATTTTATTGACACATCTTAAATATAATATCCTTATATTTTTAATTTTTTTTATTGTGTATTTATTTTAACAGTCTATATCCCAAAATATCACAACTTATCAATATCATCATTTAATGCATTTTTAAAAAATTATATAGTTTAATAAAAAATTAATTGTATTACGAATTTTTTAAAATTTAAATTAAAAATACTCTAACTTCAAATTAAATGCATTATTAAAATTTTAAAATCTAAACTTTAACTAATATTAGTAGTATAGTTTGAGATCAGTAAAAGTTTCTGATTCTAAAAGAATGACACAAATTATATATTTATATACTTTTTTTATTTTAATCTGATATGTATTTGTTTTTCCATTAACACGTTAGTTTTCATTATGATGTTTCTATTGTTTGAAATTTAATTATTTATTTATTATAAATTAGTTAAATCAAGCGTGTACACTTGGTCAAATACTATTGTTATTTATTCAGGGCACAAATATTATTTCTATTTATTAACTTAAGAATTACGCAGTTTTATGGTTATATATAAATTGAGAGAAAAGCTATTATTTAGAAACCAAAATGGTACTTTTTGACCCTTTTCATAGTTATATTTGAATTTTATTTTTTATTAACTTTTTATTATAAATAATCTTTATATTGCGATTATGATTTTATTTGTAATATATACATATTATTATGTTTAAATTCTTAGTAGACATATACTTTTTAGAGGCTTTGCATGCACAGAGTCATTACCACGTTCGGTTAGCCGTGAAAAGATAAATAAAAATATTACCACTTTAATGTCTGATTGGCTGAAAAATAATGAGAAATGGGAGGTAATCATGCAAAATACTCATTTAAATAAAAAAAAATCATCAAAATTAAAAAAAAATCTCATTTCATTCTCTAATAAATATTTTTTCGTAATAATCTTATATTTTATAATAACATTATTAATTTTAAAGAAAAAATTTATTAGAAGTTAGTACAAATTTAACTATATTATTTTATAGTAATAATAAAATAATTATGGGGCATTTGAATCTTTTTACATTTCATTCTATGAAGTGAAAAAACTTTCGCTAGTTTTGGCTAAAATTAAATTCCCCTCAAATGAGGAATAGGTTCATTCCTGAGAAAGTTTTTTTTTTCAACCAAATATGAGAGATCTAATCAGTTTCCCTATCTCTATATATTGCAACCAAATGTATCTATAGTTTTTTTATAAGTGTTTGAAAATAATATAAAATTGTTATTATTAACAAATAACGAGATGCAAAGGCCTCTATAGTCATTTTGGAGGACTAGATTATAACAAGCAGGAGGAACATCATAAAAAAACTATGAATTTCACTATGAAATTTATTGGGCCATATATGTCCGTCGGAAAAGACATCTCTTTAAATATGTCTTTTGTAAATATTCTTTGATTAGGGTAAATTCTCACAATTATCATAATTTTTATATAATTATTATTTATATTTTTATGTACTCATTTGCAAATAAATAATTATTCCATACATATATAACGATGATTATATAAACATCCATATACGCAACCCGTGCAAAGCACGGGTCGCACGCTAGTATATATATAAAGGAATCCCCCTGTAACATCTGCTTGACAATTAGGATTGAAGACTGTTTTGCTCATCTGACACATCATTACCTCAACTTTTAATCTCATGCATTTAGTCCACATGTCAAGCCATGTTACAAGTGCTAAATTTCTATTAGTCCACATAATTTATAATAATCCAACTTGGTATTTCTGTCTTCCATGTAGACCCAATCAAATTGATTTGTTTTCATCCACCTTTAATCTCATTAAATCTACCTTTAATCTCATTAAATGTGAATAATCCAGCACCTCAAAAAATGCTCACCTTGCTCAAATTAATTATCTCCTTGATTCATGGTGAATTTCATAAACCGTGATTAATAAAAGATTCCAAATCGAAATTTCCAGCATACTAATACAAAGGTTTACTAATCAAGTGTTCAACAGTAAGCTGTAACATACTCAACGCCATTACAAATTTGCAATCAATAATAATTACGTTTGATTCATGGCTTCATTCTATGTGACTCACATTACAATCACTAAAATAACCAGTAGTGAGATTTATATAGAGAGCTTTGTCATCATAAAATATATATATATATATATATATATATATATATATATATATAATGGAATTAGGTTGCACACTAGATTCATCGTTGATTTTGCACCTTTCTCAACAATGCATTTATTACGAATCAATATCAACATCCCAAATAATGCGGATACGAGGAGATTTCGTTGGTGACAATATTGAATAGGAGTCAACTATCCCCTTTAAATGGTCCAATTATTGTATTTACTCTGATTGACATTCATTACTTTGTCATCATACATATATAGATTGCTACACAGTCTAAGAATGTAGTTTCAATTTCATATTCGATTTTTGAATCTCCAATACGTGTGAATAAGTAGTATAAAAAGAGATCATCCATCTAGAATTATACACTCGCCTAGAAACCACTTTTGAAGCTTGGCCAACACGCAGCAAGGTATTTCTATGTTCTTAAAACTTTCTGAATTGAAGTTTTGATTTTAATGATTTAGAAGGTATCTATTCCTCACAGCTCTCTCATTCTATGTAGCAATTCTATTATATATATATATATTGAAATATTCTCATTCTATGCATATATATTCTAATGATTCATTCTAATGATTTAATTAATAAAATTACAGCTCTCTCATTTCGCAATGTTGGTCAACAAGTTACATCACATACAGAAGAGGGGGTGAAAGAAGAGGAAGACGATTGACTTCGGAAGAAGAACGCATAGCCTTACACATCCTACATTCTTTGTAAACGTGGCACGCCATCCAAGTTTCTACTTCTCCCTCTTTTGTTTTTATTTATTTTTTCAAATTATTTAAAGATTTATTTTTAAAAAATATATAGTATTTTTTTTATATGTCTAATTTTCATGATCCATTTTTTTGCGGTCAAAATGGATGTCATCTTGATGAAATGGAGAATAGAGTGAAGGAGACGAGGAATCAAATAATATATGAAGGACACAGACAAGGTATATATAGTAAATTTGATATACTTATGTATACACAGAAAAGGATTGATTTTCTTTTAGGTTTTTGTCTGAAATTAATAAGTATTTTGGTTTCTTTTGGTTTTGGCTTTGCCTTCTCTTCTTTTCTCTTCACTCACGTTGTTGTATGTATTATATCTGAAATAAGAGATTGAATTGAGGTGTTCATTATCATGTGTTCATTTTTGATAAATTGGGTATAGAGTAAAACAAGATTAGGAAATTCCGTGCTCTTTCATTATGACTCAGGCAAATATATACACTTACAGAGTAAATGAAAGAAGGGACACCTGGCAGTAAAATCTAACAAACCTATTCTAGAAGATACATAAAATATCTACAACTGCCAGCTATACAAAATATCAACAATGCTAGCAGACTAAGGCTAAGACTAATGGACTGGGCTAGATAGGCTAATGGACTGAGGCCCAAAGCAATAAAACGAGTATGAGTATGTACATTTTCTACACTCCCTCCTCAAGTTGGAGATTGGTAAGATACCAAACCCAACTTGGACTTCATTAAGGAGAATTGAGGCCGAGCTAGTGGCTTAGTGAAAGCATCTGCTAGCTGCGACTGTGATGGCACATGTTGTAGTTGGATGAAACCGGCTTTGCACTTGTCTCTCACAACATGGCAATCTATTTCTATGTGCTTGGTTCTCTTATGATAGACAGGATTAGAAGCAATATTGAGGGCAGATCTTTTATCACACCATAAGGTAATAGGTTTAGGAAAAACCAAACCAAAATCCTTCAATATATATGAAATCCATTGAAGCTCACATACTGTGTTGGCCATGCTCCTGTATTCTGATTCACAGGAGGATCGTGAAACTGTACTTTGTTTCTTGGTTTTCCAAGAAATTAAACTTTCACCAAGGAATATGCAATAACTTGTGATTGATCTTCTTGTTTGTGGACATGAAGCCCAATCACTGTCACAAAATGCTTCTAGCTGTATCTTTGAATCTGATTTATAGAAGATTCCTTGATTAACAGTGCCTTTGAGGTATTTAACAACCTGTAGAGCTGCTTCCAAGTGAGTTTCACAAGGTTCACCTACATACTGACTTAGCTGCTGCACTGAGAAGGTGATGTCTGGCCTTGTAAGATTCAAATAGAGTAGTCTCCCAATGAGTCTTCGGTATTGTTCAGGATCTGCTAGAAGCTTTGAATTCTCTTGAAATTTATGATTTTTAACCATTGGAACATGACATTCTGCTGCATCTGTCATATGAGTATCTTCCAGTATGTCTTTAATGTACTTCTTCTGACACAAGAAGGTACCAGTAGTACTCCTAGCTATCTCCACTCCGAGAAAGTACTTTGCATAGCCCAAATCCTTGATGGTAAATATAGAATGTAAGAAATCTTTAACTTGTAAGATTTCTTCCTCTTTAGGACCTGTCAAAAGAACATCGTCAACATAGACTATCAAAGCAATAGGACCACTCACAGCATTTTTAATAAATAAGCAATGGTCATTGGAAGACTGTGTAAAACCATAATTCACTATTTGTGCAGTGAATTCCGAATTCCATTCCCTTGATGCCTGCTTCAAGCCATATAGAGAGCGTTTAAGTCTACAAACTTCATTCTCCTTTGTCTTAGTGTACCCCTCGGGTGGTTGTAGATACACTTCTTCCTTCAAGTAACCATGCAAGAAAGCATTATTAATATCTATTTGATGTATTGGCCAATTTCTACAAGTTGCAATAGCTATGAACATCCTGACAGTAACCAACTTTGCTACAGGTGAAAAACTTTCCATGTAATCTATTCCTGCAACTTGATTGTAGCCCTTGGCTACCAATCTAGCTTTGTAGCGATCGACTGTACCATCAGGCTTCATTTTGATTCTATACACCCACTTTGAACCTATGGCCTTCTTTCCCTTTGGTAATTCTGTGACTTCCCAAGTACCATTGTCCTCCAAGGCCTTCAATTCTTGGTTCATTGCCTGCACCCATTCCTCCTGCTTAACTGCCTGTCTATAGAGCAAGGCTCTTGAAATTTAGAAACATTAACCATGAATGCAACATATTGGTCAGAAAAAATAGGTTTAGAGGATGTATTACAAGCTAGATTACACTCATAGTCATTTAGCCAGGCTGGTGGTCTTCTCTCTCGGATACTGTTTCTGTTTATGGTTAAAGGAGGATTTAATGGTTGTTCTATTTCTGTAACTGTGTTGGGAGAATCCTGAGATGTCACAGGTGAAGTGTTAACTGAGGAAGAAGGTGTCTCATGGTCAGAAAATGGCTCTAGGTTAGTATTATACTGATCTGTGTTTATGGAATTGGTTGGTGAGGAAGATATGTTGGGTATGGAACCTGTGCTGGAAGAAGGGGTGTCATTGGGATAGTCAAGTGCATCTGTAAATATGTGATATGGTATGGTAGGGGATGATGCAGGCATGTTATCACAGATTTTATCATATGGAAAAATTGACTCATAGAATTGTATGTCCCTGCTAATATACACTTTATGTGTGTTTATGTCATAAGCTTTATAAGCTTTTTGTCCTGCAACATAGCCAATAAACACACATTTATGTGCTCTCTGCTCAAATTTATCCTTTTTAGGAGTAGTGTTAGAGACAAAACATAAGCATCCAAAAACTTTAAGCCTGTGATAATCTGGTTTTTTACCACTAAGGACCTCATATGGTGTTTGCCAATTCAAAACTGCAGTGGGCAGTCTGTTTATTATGTAAGTTGCTGTCAATATGCTTTCCCCCCAAAATTTAGTTGGTAGCTTAGACTGAAACAAAAGACCCCTAGCAACTTCTAATAGGTGCCTATGCTTTCTTTCCACCACCCCATTTTGTTGGGGTGTATACACACATGTCTTTTGATGGGTAATTCCTAGATTACTGAAAATAGTTTGACATGTTGAGTTGACAAACTCTGTGCCATTATCAGTACGAATAATCTTAACAGATTTACCATATTGCTTCTGTGTCTGTCTAAGAAAAAATTCTAGGATACTTGGCACTTGACTTTTAAATTTGAATAGGTGAGTCCAAGTGACTGTGCTAAAGTCATCCACTATGCTCAATACATAATGTGCATTAGTTAAACTAGGTTTGGCATAGGGTCCCCATACATCAATATGTAAGAGTTCCAAGGCTTCTTGAGCCTTTGTTTCACTGGTAAGGAATGGAATTCTGTTTTGCTTTGCTAGATGGCAGACATCACATACAGGTAAGTGTTTAAGCTCTGTGTTCTTTATAGAATTAATATGATTAAGCACTAGTAATGGACAATGTCCTAATCTTTGATGCCAAACAACTGAAGTTTTCTCATTAGAAATAGGTATAGCATTACAGAGAACATTGGACAATGAATCACATTGAGATAGGGAATGCTTTATTACAAAAGGATCAAAAGACCTAGGTTCTAAGATGTATAAATTTCTTCTAACCCCAGCAATTGCTATGATCTCCTCACTCTTCAGGTCCTGTAAAATACAGTGATGTTTATGGAAGATCAAATGTAAGTTTGTCTCCTTCACTAATTTGTTCACAGAGAGCAAATTAAAATCAAAACTAGGTATTAGCAGTACATTATGCAGAGTCAACTTAGAATGTAGAACAACTTGGCCTTTTGTATGAACTGGTTTTGTAGAAGAGTCAGGTAGATGCACTTTAATAGGTGGGTTAAGGAAAAAATTTTGTTGCACCAGATTAATATTGGAGCAAATATGGGATGAAGCTCCTGTATCTAAAATCCAAGAGCCATGAGTTAGAGAAAGGAAATTACCATTCTGGGTGTTACCTGCAAAATTCATGAGGTTGGCAAAATTGACATGCTCTTCTCCTTCCTTTCCTTTGAAGTACTTCCCCATTTCCTGCTTAATGATCTGAGACACCATTGAAGCTATCTCTGTCTGTTTCTCCTCTCCCTTTCCTCCTGTACTTTCTTGGTTAGCACCATTGCTAGTCCCAGCCATGTTCACTGATACTTTTCTGTTGCTTCCATCCCTTTTCTTGCTTCTTTCAAATCTTTGTACCATTCAGGATACCCGTGCAATTTAAAGCACGCTTCTCTGGTATGTCCAGCCACATTACAGTGATTACATAGCCTGTCTTTCTTAGCTGCATCCCTCTTCTTATCTGCATCACTCCTGAAAGTGTTCTGACCCTTAACCATCATAGCACTAGCTTCTACTCCCGAGGCTGAGTAGGTCATAGTCACTTCCTGCTCACTCTCTGCACTTATGACCATAGCAAATGCTCTGTCAACTTGTGGCAGCGGATCCAGGTTTAGTATATGTCTTCTTATGGGTTTGAACTCCAGATTGAGCCCCATAAGAAATTGTAGGAGTCTGGTGGATTCAGTTATCGCCTTCAGTTTCCCGTTAACATCACAGGTACACTTATCGCATTGACAAGTGGGTTGTGGCACCAAACGATCAATCTGATCCCAAGCTCTGTAGAGCTTGCCATAGTATATAGTCACTGAGTCCGTACCCTGCTGGATTGAACTCATCTCCCTTTGCAGTTGGTAGAGTTGTGGGCCCGAGCTCTTGCCATATCTGCTTGCTAATATGTCCCATAGTTTCTTTGCTGAATTGCATGAAACAATAGTGTCAGCAATATCCTTACCAAGCGAGTTGTTGATCCATGCTTTGACCATGGAGTCAGCTTTTTTCCAACGCTTGAAGTCAGCTTCATCAGTGGGTGCAGGTAAGCTCCCATCGATAAAACCCAGCTTATCCTTAGCTTCCAAAGAAGTCTTGATAGCTAAGCTCCAAGTTAGATAGTTCGTCCCTGTGAGTGGCGTGTTCACCAACGCTGTCCCAGGGTGGTCTGAGTTATGCAGGGTAAATGGTCCTTCATCGCGCTGTTCTTTGCGTCCTCCACTTCCATTTCCAGTAGAGCTGCTCGAGTCAGTCATTAGCTCGTATTACAGGTATTAACAACGAGAAAAAAAAGGAAATGGTGCAGAAGATGCGTCGAAGGCAGAGAAGGATCAATGTCCCGAAATTTCCTTATAATCAAAAGGTTTGCTCTGATACCATGATAAATTGGGTATAGAGTAAAACAAGATTAGGAAATTCCGTGCTCTTTCATTATGACTCAGGCAAATATATACACTTACAGAGTAAATGAAAGAAGGGACACCTGGCAGTAAAATCTAACAAACCTATTCTAGAAGATACATAAAATATCTACAACTGCCAGCTATACAAAATATCAACAATGCTAGCAGACTAAGGCTAAGACTAATGGACTGGGCTAGATAGGCTAATGGACTGAGGCCCAAAGCAATAAAACGAGTATGAGTATGTACATTTTCTACAATTTTTAGTAGCTTTTGACTTTGATTCTTTGTGAGGTAAATTTGTTGTTTTTGGTTTTGGTGTGCTCATTAAAATTTTGTTTGTAGTTAAGTCCATATTTTATTATTGCAATTTCAATTCCAAAATCATTGAATTGGGAAATTCCAAGAATCCCAATTGCATGATTTTTTTTACCACAAGAAACTTTAAAATTTCTTGATCTTTTTACAATTGTAATTCCAACACTCCAATTCCAATTCTAAATTGCAAACCAAACGTAGCAGGAACTTTTTTTACTATCAATTATATTCCTAATATTTTTTTTATATCATCATTTTTACTAACACTTTAAAATAATTAACGGTTTTGACTTATGTAACATCACATGTGATAAAAAAAGTTGGCTGAGTTTAATTTATGCTAAGTAATATTTGATTCCAAATAGTCACCTAAAAATGGTTACAAAAAATATTAGGAAAAAGTTAAGAATTATCTCAAATTTAAGAATTAAAAATCTTTTTTTTTTTCTAAAATTGAAATGCAAGAATCAACAGAATTTCAAATTCAATAAAGTTATATATATATATATATATATATATATATATATATATATATATATATATATATAAATCTCCAATTAGGTAGTATAAATCAAATATTTGTATTTGACGTGTAAAAAGCCTTCACAAGCAAATCCTATAAAATGTGGTGTTTAAAAATATGCGTGATATATTTTTTCATAAAAAACAATAAATCATATATTAATTATATTCAAAGATCCATAATACTTTTTTTACGTGAAATATAAAATAAATATTATATTTTAAAATAATAAAATAAAATAATAATTTATTTAACCTTTAAATTCTAACTATTTTAGTCTATTATAACTTTTCATTATCTATATTTTTTCTCTTCATGATCACACACACACACACACACACACACACACACACACATATATATATATATATATATATATATATATATATATATCATGACAATAGGAGTAGTCAGTTCATGAAACAGATTAGAAGTTATAATTAATGATATGTTCTATTTATATGAATGATTTTTTAAAGAGATGGTTGAAAAATAACGTTATGCATGTCTTATGAACCAATGCTTTCAGGAAAAAATTGATACCAATTGTAAATATGAGTGACCAAATTAATTGAACTTGACTAAATCTTAGGGACTAAACTATGAAAAATGTTAAACATAAAGGACCAAAATGAGATTCATGTCTAATTATAATATTTTAAACCAATGTTGTAAGAACCGGACCGGACCGGACGGTCCGACCGGTTGAACCGTCAACCGAATACAAAGGCGAGTCGGTTGGACCAAAAAACCGTTTTTCTAGTTGGACCGGTCAACCGGTGGTCCAACCGGTCCAATTTTTTTTTATAATTTAAAAATAAAAAAATAAAAAGGAAAAATAACATAAAAAAAAAGAAATTAGAGAAATCTTAAAAATTAAAATTAGAAAAGTCTTAAAAATTAAAATTTAAAAGTCATGATTATCAATAATTTCATATTTGGTTTGATTAAATTCTTTCAAAGCTTGACAAGTCTTAAAAATTAAAACTTTGAGAAGTCAGGTAATTTAAAACTTTAAAATTATGTATATTGAAACCTAAAATTTGAGTGATGTCATTTTATATATTAAGAATAATTATTATTTATTATTTATTGCGTCATCCGGTTCGACCGGTTAAACCGATTAAACCATGAACCGAACACTTGTCCGAGTCTTTGCTGGTTCGGTTCTTACAACATTGTTTTAAACTGTTGTTAAATGTCAGTGGTTAAATTTTGAGATTCTAAAAAATAATTTTAATATATTTTTTAAATTAAAACTTTATATTAGAATTAGAAAATTCTAAATGGTTATAATTTATAATTCTTAATAGTTTAGGTTAAAACAATCATTCAATTTAATGAGTTTTTTAAATTTAAATATCTTTTCTCCATAAAAGAATCAAATATCTTTTTAAAAACAGGATGCAAAACTAATTATATCATTATAGAGGTATGGGTATGAAAATTACAAAAAAAAATTACAGGTAAGGGGATTATGCAAAATTAATTCATATTTATTAAAGACAAAAAAATGAATGTAGATTTAAAAAATTTTACATCATGAGTTATATATAGGAATACAACTTTTTTCAAATTGTATAGATTATGGGTACACTACTAATATATACTAAATAAATAAAAATATTATAATATATGAGTACCGGTACAGACTCATGTGTGTGCATATACTAAGCATGACACAATTTTTAAATATATTGGGCATGAGTAGGACAATATATACTAAATAAATAAATTTTTAGTAAATAAAATATCTTCAAGTTACCACTTGATGAATGAACAATGTTGGCATCCCATCGAAAGCAATTATGGTGGACCAGCAAAGGAAGGAACAATGTGAGAATCTCTTTAAGAAGAATTGTTGTTGTTGCTAAGGTTGGATCTGATTCTTTAGAAGACATGCTAATTCTTAATTAAAGTCTGCTCAAGTTAATTTTTTATTGTGTGTTTATGTTGGATATATTGGGGTCTTCGGGACTAAATATCCGCCCATGTGGGAGTCCGATCGGGTCGAGTGAGGATCCGTTGGAAAGCTCGCAGAGAAACTAAGAGAACGAAACGAAAATGACTCTCATCGGAGGTCACACGAGCTCGTACTCGTGGCCCAAAGTGGGCTAGGTGATCATGATGGAAGCATGATATTTTGTTCACATTCCAAGTCCCACATTGCTTGCGTCAATGATGGGAGCTCTGTTATCCTCCTATAAATAGAAGTGACTCCACACCTTTCCAGTTGCTCATTCCATATGTTGGAACGGGGGATCCTGTTTGGGAAACCCCACATAGTATAATATTTCTCTTTCTCTTTTGAGTCATTCTTCCGCGCATCAGTCGTGGACATGTGGCTCTACCTCTCGTAGGTAGAGTCCTCCGTTTGGTGCGGCCCTTTTCGGAGCTCATCGATTGGTGGTCAGCCCTGGTGGAGCAGAGGCACTAGCAAGATCCGAGATTTTAGCGATGACGTCTAGGTTAGTAATTTCCACAATATTTAATTTTTGTCTGGATTTATTTTCGGTTTTCTTTTAGGTCCCTGGGTCGGGTCGGGTCGGGTCATGTGGATCCGGACCTTTCCCTACATTGGTATCAGAGGCTGGTTATGCTAGAGCTCTGTTCTCCAGGGATTGATGAACCGAAAAGTGTTAGGAACATGTTTAGGTCTTGTATGATTTTTTATTTAAAATTTAGGAACATGCTTAAGTTCTCAGTTTTATTTAAATATTTTAATTTTGATTTAAAACATGTGATAGTCATATATTGTAAGGTAGGGTCCCATAATTTTTTATATTAAATTATGTGTTAATTTTTTAATTCAATATTGACTGGTAACCCGTACCTTAAAACTTAGAAACATGTTTAGGTTCCCCTTTCAATATTAAAAACCCTAATATGCATGCATGTATATATTATTTAAGGTATGTGTACCCTACGAATTAGATATATACTTGTGGATGTATGCTACTGCTTTGGGGAAAGGGAAAGTTGACTAACGGGATGATGTTGACCGGCCGGGAGGCTGATGGAGTCGCCGCCACCGGTAGCTGATCGGCAGCCGGCGTCGCCGCATACCGTCGCCGGTGGTGGCCGGCGCGGAGGTCCGGCAGCCGGCTCCATCGTGGACCACCGTCGACAGTGGTTGGCCTGTGGTTCACCAGCGCGGTCGCCGGCGGAGGTCGGGCGATCTCCGCCGGCGACGGGGGTCCGGCGCCGCCGCCGACGGCGGTCGCCGGTGCCGACGGATGTCCGACGACAGTCGACCGGAGGTACTCCGATGACTGTCGCTGCCAGAGACGGTGGTCGGCCGACGGTGGTCCGACGCGGCAACTGCCGCCGCCGTCGGTGGTCGGTCGGCGCGACCGTTGACTGCCGGAGGTCAACGGTTGACCGTTGACTGGTCAACGCTGACTGTTGACCAGCGTCACGAAGTTTTCTGTCGCGCATAATTTCTCCGTTTTAGCTCCGATTACGACGATTTTCGAGTCATTTTTCTTGTTTTCGCGAGACGAATACAAATATGAGGAGAAATTAGGGTGAATTGGAGTCTAAAGAGTGGATATGACCATCTCTTAACTCATTCACATACACAACGAAAGAGAAGATTTAAGCGGCTTGTGATCGTTTAAATCAACTTAAGCATTTTACTCGAGTGGGAGCTATAGGCAGCATGTGGCAAACCCATAACTCGATATAAATGCTTATCTACGTGGGAATTTAAATAGTAAATGACTATTTAAATGATCGTAAGTGTTGTAATCAAGTAGAAGTTCGAGATCGTGCTTGTGGCGACTCGATGTTCTTCTTGATCGCTTATATAGTGGGAATCCAAAAGGGATTTTGAATAGTATGTGACTATTCTATGAAAATTGTTGAGTCAAACAGAGAAAGGTATACATATATAGGCTCTCTGTGTAATGAGAGTGGTTGACCCCACTTCTCGAATGTAGAGACTGACTATATCTACACTCGTCTTGCGTTAATTATAATTTTCAAGAGTTGTGTGTTGTGTAATAAGGAGCTGTGTAATTAGTGTTAGCATCTAGGATTGACTGATAGTATAACTACAAAACTTGTAAATGTAGATCACGTTAGAGAGATCGCTTTGGTGACACTGTGGCCACCAAACTGAGGCAGCTTACAATCAAGTATTGATGTCTCCAAGATGCGCTCTGACAAGAGCATGAAGACGCATCTAAGGGAGAAATCAAACATAATTTGGGAGTGTGAGTAAGCCTGAACACTCCCCACTAGTAAACAGTGAGTTCAAACTGTTACCAGATCTCTTCCTTCCTATTGGGAGTGCATATAGACCATTTCGACCTTCACTAATTCCATCAAGTTTCTTGATGATATTAAACGCCACCTAGTGCTCAATGATTTGTGGCATAAGGCTGCAAAATCTATCGAGCACGTAGCCTAAGTAGCTAATGTTACTTAGAGCACTAGGTTCCAAGAACAAGGACAATGGGTCCAAGAGATGTGGTGCTAGGAAGAGAAAGGGTAAGTGTAAGGTAAGTAGCCTCAGTTCAAAGGAAATACAAGAGAGGAAAAGAAATTTTGGCTAAAGTCAAATGTTGCTTGTGCCATTCCATAAGGCACTATGCGCAAAAATTGTTTGCAGCAATCATTTTCCTCTCACCCATGAACATTGGTTCATAGAGTTCCGTCCTCTGCTCAACGGGAGCAGAAGTATCCTCATGGGAACAAAGCATTATTAAAGTTAAGAGGTTGGGCAGCTACAAAAACGAAGTTGCGTAGTGGCCACTCTTTATCTTTATATTTCTAGATACTAAATGGAACTCATTATTAGCTGTTTTTCCGTGAGAGAACTTAATATATAATGTGATCTACATGTTCATCATGACTCCTTAGTGTTAGTTATGATTTTATGACAATGGTTGTGTTGTGATACACATTGAATTACATTCTCGTAATTGAACTAGTTGCTTTGCTGTGACTTCCTCTGTGGATGATACACCTATTTGGCAAGTGCGTGTGGGACGCAATCATGTATTAGCAAAGGAGAATTTGTGAGGACAAATTCCCAATGCTAGTCTGTAAACGTTGCCTTCCCGTCAAAGCAACCTAAGAACCATTCAGTCATGAAATTAGAAAATCCTCTTTCATCAAATTAGTCCACTCGGACATCAGCGGTCCAATAAGCGTAAGGGCAAGGCAAACGGCCTAGTATTTTCTCACAGTTATGTGATAAAATTCAGATAGTTAGACAACTAACTTTTCAACTCACTCCACAGCAAAATGAGTTGCTCTTAGAGTTGGTTAAGTTGATAATGACTCAAGTGAATGTTCCCATTGGGGAGATGTTTTGCCAACAGTCACTTTTGTCTTAGCCATATGCCCTTCCAAATTATGTGAGTGACTCCTTATGACCTGATTAGAGTATGCTGAGACCATGAGGGTATACGACATACTTGATCCTTCCTATGAGTATGGGAAGCTTGATCCTAGAGGCAAGTAGCGTGTCTTCGTAAGATAGCTTGGTCACTCAAAAGCATACGTCTTCATTAGCAAGAATGAAGACACTCTGGTCACATAATTTGAGTCTAAGGATATCATGGTCCTTAAGACAAACTTTTCTACAGCAAGGGAGACAGATTTTAGGATGTGCCACAACACGTTTATAGGAGCGTATAGACGCATCTCTAGTTGCTGAGTCCAGTGGGAGTAATGCTTACGAGGAGCATGCCTTCCACGAAGCACAATCCAAGAAGAGTACTAGAGGAGTACTAAATTATCAAGTAGAGCCTTTGATAGTTCAAAAGGCTCTCTCTGGCCCTACTAGTAAAAGTTGGACTAAAACGATGTAAGAAGAAAAGACGAAGTCTATAAGGATATACCAAGTATAAGGCTTGGTGGATCAGCCCTGCGTCACAAGGCATTTTGAGAACAAGTGTGCTCTCAAAAGTTAAGGGAGGCAGATTGGTCAATCGACCACTACTAGGCACATTAAGCAGTGAAGAAGTACACACAACAAAAAGGTATCGATTGTGACGAAACCTTCTCGTTTGTTGTGTAGTTAGAGTATGATTCTAGCTTTGGTCACCAGTTTAAATCTGGGAGTACATCGATTAGGATGTCAAGACCACTTTATTGAATGGCAAACTAGGTGAAGGGATCTACGTGCACAAGCACATAGGTTTCATGGCAAAATGCCAGGAGCGCAGAGTATGCCGACTCCAAGGATCTGTCAAGATCTCACATCTTCATCTAGACTTGTGGTAATTGACCACTTAGTCCATGTCAAGAAAGCTGAGAGTATTTCATTACCCTCACGTTATATGTAGAAGACATATGGCTAGCTAGAAATGACACAGAGGCTGCTTTAGCCAATTAAAGATGGCTATCCTTTCATCTTTAAGATAAAGGAATTGGGTTAGGCAGTGGGAGTCAATATTCATGGAGAATGCTCCAAGAATTGACTCACTATGTCACATGAGTCCTATGAAGAAGAGATTCTTGGTGGATTCTATTTGAGGGAACCTGAATCCAAATGATGTGCTAGTAGCAAGAGGCAAGAGTTTGAGTCTTGCTACATGTCTTTAGACTAAGTCAGAGATGGAGTCATTGGATAGTATTTTGATACATGTGGTTGGTAGCTTGAAGTACAATTAGGATTGTACTCGCTCAATGTGCTTTTTGTAGTCGACTTTGTGAGCCGTTATCAATCAAACCTAGGTTAGACACACTGTTTAGAGTGTTCTGAGGTACTTATAGGGAACTGCTGACAATCGAATGTTTTCATCATATTGGTGACCCGCAAACGGCGAGCCACACATTGATGTCGATTGGGTAAGAGACTTGGATGAGAGGACATCCACGTCTTGGTGTGCTTTGCTAAGCACTGGAACCATCTTGCAGAGAGGCAAGTAAGGATTATGCATTTCTCTCTCCACTAGGGACATGGAGTTCATTGCATGATCATCAGCAGTACAGGGCAGTTTGGATTGGAAGATCTAAAGTCACTTATAGATCACAAACAGAGCTGTTGACCTAGTGACATTGATTTCATCAAGTCAAACAGCTATGGTTTACACCAAAGAAAGCCTAAGTACCACAAGAGAACGCAACACAACTTTTTATGAGACATCGTTACACAGTAGTTAACTACCCTGTTATGTCAGTCTAAGCATCAAGTGACCGGAGAGAGGGTACTCACAGTATGACCTGTGATAGAGCATTGGCTCTATACCCTCACGGGCCCGCATTGGTGGGTTGGCTGTATAGAGATGTTGGGGAATCTCACATATTTTAAGTTCGAGTCGTGCCGATTAGGACACTCACCTTAAGAGATATTCCAGTACCCTCAAAGAATAGGTAACAGCACTCTCACAGGAGAAAACGAACTCGTCCCCGATGTCGCACACCAGAGGAAACAAGAACAGCAAAAGAATTTTAGAGACTCAAAATTAGAACACACAAATGGAAAAACCCAAAAATTAGAGAGTACACACACTCTCTAATCTGATTCACACCACCCTTGCTACCTCATCTTATATATATATATAATAAAATAAAATGAAATGGTGGTATGTCTGTTGAAGAAAACGTGCATTGATAAAGCCATATTTTTAGGCAAAGTAAATCACATTAGTTGTGATTTACTGCCTTGACGGAGTCAATACACGTTTCCAACAAATATAATACATATATATATATAAAATAAACTTCTATCTAATTTTATATATATATATATATATATATATAAACATTTAATTTAATTTATAACAATAATAATTACTTATTATTATAAATTAAATATACACATTTTATATTTGGGTTTCGTTCTAAAAAATGATATGACTTTATTTGACACATATACTTGCACACCATATGTGCACTCAAATTTACAACAATTCCCCACATGTGTCAAATAAAGAACCACATTTCTCATGAGTCTCACTCATGGATATAATCATTGTATCTAGTGTCTTTTCGACTATGAACTAGACCTAGACCAATAACACATAGTACACAGAGATGTTAGTGAAGCCGGCTTCTATGAACCAACAACTCTTGTTGTATACTAGAGGTATTAAGAGTCAGATTATACCCCACATTTTTGCTGTTAACGTCGGTTTTGCGCGTTACAACGGCCTTGCGCGTGCCTGTTTCATAACGAATGCTCTAGAGATTTTGCCAAAATCTCATAGGAGCGGCCCCACTCCACATTCGTAGAGGTTATTTCATTTAAGTGTATCTGCAATTATACACGATCCCTTAGGAATATGAAATCATTAAGTGTCTTTGCACAGCCTCACCAAAATGCAGTATAACACTATCTCACACCATAGGAAGGGACATAATATTTAGTGCTACTAGAATTAACAGACGACTTGTTCTTCCCATTGAACCTTATTCATGGGATCACCAATCACAAAGGTTGGGTTGCCATCGTTGTTAATTTTCAAATTGGCCTAAGTCCCATTCCCCTCGATGTTTCAGTAATATATTTTCTTCCCAGAGGTTTAGTAAACGGATCCGCAAGATTTACCTCTGACCTCACAAAATCAATTGAGATCACACCATCTTTGAGCAGCTGCCTCACAATATTGTGTCTCAATCGAATGTGTCTGCTTTTGCCATTAAAGGTCTTATTTTTAGCAGTAGCAATCGCTGATTGGCTATCGCAGTGTAATGACACAGATGGAGTTGGTTTGTCACATAATGGGATATTTGCTAAGAAGTTTTTCAACCACTCAGCCTCAGTTCCAGTAAACTCCAAAGCAACAAACTTAGAATCCCTTAAGGATTTAGTTATAATGCTTTGTTTGGCTAACTTCCATGTGACAACATTACTACCAAACATAAACACATAGCCACTAGTGGATTTTATCTCCTCTGAATCATAGACCCAGTTTTCATCATTGTATCCTCTAATACAATGGAAAATCCACTATATTATACCACAATGCATGGTACCTCTCAAATATATCAACAATTTTGTCTTCCCCTTCTTCAAAGGAGGTATACATCTTTTGTTGCACAAATATGCTTGATAGCCCCAAAGTCTACCAATCATTTTCTCATATTTTAGGAAGAAGGACTAGAGATATCATTTCAGCAATGATTTCATCACTACTATTATCATCTCATTTAACCAAAATCATATTTGGCTTAAGAGGATTATCATCTCTTCTAGCCCTCTTACTACACTGTGCAGTATAACATATCATGTACGGTATAATTCATCAATTGCATCAAACTCCGAAAGATATGGGCATGTTTGTGCAATTGGATTCTCTTTATGCTTATCTAAATGTACATAGAAAATTGTAGGGTCATCTTACACAATCCAAATAAAAATCACCTCAAAATGATTTTCCTTTTCTTTCTCTTTTACTTTATCTCAAGTTTTCAACTAAATTTTAACTTCAATTTTCAAAAGTAAAAGGAAAGAAGTAGAAGATTTTTTAAACATCTTTAGGAATATGTTCAACTTTCAAAGAAAAGATATTTTCAAAAATCTGCATTTTTAGTTTCAGTAATTGTATATTGATTGAAACATCACTCTAAAAATAAATGCAGCAATTTGTTGAGCATAACCAATAAAATTGCAATCAATAGTTTTAGAACCTAATCAAGTAATAAAACTTTTGCAAGGCACCCCCACACTTTTAAATATTTCAAAATATTATTCTACTACATAATAATATAATCCAATAAAAATATATTATATATTCATTTGAGGAACTTTTTCAACCTCTATTATATGACCAAAATTTTAATATTATTCTACCTCTTTGTACAGTAATATTTTTTCAATTACTAGCATCAAATGCACAATCAAAATATAAATTAGGCATATCATCATCTCTTTTGAGATGGGTATCACCAATACATATCATCATCTCCATTGAGATAACATCATCAATTTATAAATTGATTACGGATAATTAAATGCATATAATATTTTGGTCACATGTTCACAAAAAAAATTCCAAAAATAAAATATATAACTCACAGTATAAATTGCATAGCACTTTCTAACAATTACAATATACCCTAAAAAATTAGGTACAGATACGTATGGTGTCTTTTGCAAGAATTTCACAAATTTAATTCACCCAAAAATTAAAGAATATTCTTGTGACACTCATTAAAATATCACATATGAAATCACAATTTATATATATGAATATTTCACTAAATTTACAATTATGTGAAATTTTATTTTTCACAACTATGCATGTGCCACACAATTCACTATTAACTATAATGTGAAATCTAAATGTTTGCAAACATATAGTCTCAAAATATTTCACCAAATAGATATAGAGACACTCTCCAATTTATCATAATTTTAATGACTTAAAATTCCACAAAAAATATAAGGTCATTAAAAATCTCAAATATATAAAATATAAATTATGCATAAACATATCTCTAATAGTTTTATGTTTTACCACATATAAGCTTAGAAAAAGATAACGTGACACACATGTGAGTCAAGATGAATAACCATTACAAATAATCATTTTTGTAGTCATCACTAATTCAACATAAAATTTTTATAGCATATGAACATAATAAAAATAATATGTTCCAACAATCATGAAAACCACAAACATTTAAAACCTAATAAATGGCCTCAAAGGGAATATAAAAATTTGACTAAAAACCAATCTTTTATTTAACCCAAACTAATTTCTAACACAATTCTGAAATTTTTCAGCCATTTTTATAAAATCAAATAAAAGACAACAATACTTATATATTCAATTAATCATAAAATTTAACAATTTTCTTATAACAATGTATTGATATTTAATTCTCTTATTGTTATAAAACGATATGGCCAACCTTTTAAGACAATATGATATAACGTCAAATACTTGACCACCAATATATATTGTCTTGTATATCATTAACTTTATCAAAATCAAGTTAATGGTATTTAACATAATATAAGTTTTGGGCTCAACAACAAAAGAATAATTAACCCAAAAATATATATATTTATAATAAAATCATTTATCACATTTTTTCTTTTACTTGCCCCAAGTATTAGCAAGATTCTCATAAAGATGATACATACCTTATTGACATACTTCCAGATTTCTTCTAGTTTTGGTTAGCGTTCAAATTGTGTAAGCGAACTATAACCAACACCGAATACGTTACTGCCATCACTTGAAATTCTTCACATCTAATGCTTCGATATAAGACGCAGCAAGAACAAGTCTCGGAAGACAGTGAATGATACATTGACAGTATCAATGTTAGCCATGAAATATAATATCTCTTAAGATTGTTGGGGAATCTCACATATTTTAAGTTCGAGTCGTGCCGATTAGGACACTCACCTTAAGAGATATTCCGGTACCCTCACAGAATAGGTAACGGCACTCTCACAGGATAAAACGAACTCGTCCCCGATGTCGCACACCGGAGGAAACAAGAACAACAAAAGAATTTTAGAGACTCAAAATTAGAACACACAAATGGAAAAACCCAAAAATTAGAGAGTACACACACTCTCTAATCTGATTCACACCACCCTTGCTACCTCATCTTATATATATATATATATATATATATATATATATATATATATATATAATAAAATAAAATGAAATGGTGGTATGTCTGTTGAAGAAAACGTGCATTGATAAAGCCATATTTTTAGGCAAAGTAAATCACATTAGCTGTGATTTACTGCCTTGACGGAGTCAATACACGTTTCCAACAAATATAATATATATATATATATAAAATAAACTTCTATCTAATTATATATATATATATAAACATTTAATTTTATTTATAACAGTAATAATTACTTATTATTATAAATTAAATATACACATTTTATATTTGGGTTTCGTTCTAAAAAATGATATGACTTTATTTGACACATATACTTGCACACCATATGTGCACTCAAATTTACAACAAGAGATACAAGCCGTAAAACTAGTGTTTTTAGATACACGTGATTGCTTAGAACCAGGGTGATTTAACATAGTTTATGTCATGAGGACAGGCTTTATGAGAGCTCTATTTCTTGATCATAAATAAAGTATGATGCTTAGGCATACCTTTATTTTTGTGTGGATCAAGAAATAGAAGTACTTATTACACAATATATAAAGTATGTCGTACATGCTTAGGAGGTTGGCTTTCTCACACGAGCAACCGCCTTAGACACGCAAGTGGTGTGGGCCAAGATGAGACTTGGGTGCTTTTTCCTTGAACACCAAAATGGGATATAGAGTGAATATCCAGAGGCAGCTGAAAAGCGCTGAGTGTTGGACAGGAAAATGCCACTGAGAAATGATAAGTCGCCCTAGTAAGTGTACTAGGATGAGATCCGCTAAGATGATGATGTCTTATGATCGAATTATGAATTCCCGCTATTCATAATGCTTGTAGCCAGACGTGAGTGCTCCACTTGGCGCTATGTGAAGCGAGCGAAGTGTGGTAGCAAACTCAGGTCAGATTCTAAGTGAGTCTGGACTAAGGTCTGTGTGGGGGTAAGTGATTGAGAATTAAAATCGACATACGCTCGATAATACCACAACGTGCGTTTCATACCGCATGTGCTTTAAGAACCGCACGGGAAGCATCTGAATGAATCCCTGCTTCAATGTTGTGTGAGTCCCTGAAAGGATGCATCAATCCTTTCAAAGGGCACCCTTATGCACTTTGACTCTGTCATGAAGAGATAAGGTAGTGCTTGCTACTTTGATATCTTTCCAAGAGGCTATGGAAAAATACGGCCCGATGGAAGACTGTCAGGAAAGCAGCTATCTTTGATTGAACTGATCAGAGGTCGAAAGGAAGATTGTGTTGACATATGCATGTGTGATAGTATCCTGAGGTCGACCCATTATGTGATCCCTTTGAGGTTCTCATGGATGTGGATACCTATCGCAACTGAGTATGGCTGAAGTCCTAGTCTTATTGTAGACTTAGAGGGATTGGACTAGCCATGTATATGAACACGTCTAGGGAACCCATGACACTATTTTTCAGTGAGACATGTGGTCACATCATCAGACACTTGGGTTGTAGCATCACTTATAGCTGCGCCTTAACAGGCTTCTAGTATAAGGCTCCCACATATCGTGCCAAGCGGTCACGACTGACACGGAGTATGAAAGAAGATGACGAGAGAAAGAGAAATAGAGAAGTCCTTTGTGATAAGGATAGTCATGGGCCTCCCACCATGTGCGAGTGGGAGTATGTTGGATATATTGGTGTCTTCGGGACTAAATATCTGCCCATGTGGGAGTCCGATCGGGTCGAGTGAGGATCCGTTGGAAAGCTCGCAGAGAAACGAAGAGAACGAAACGAAAATGACTCTCATCGGAGGTCACACGAGCCCGTACCAAAGTGGGCTAGGTGATCATGATGGAAGCATGATATTTTGTTCACATTCCAAGTCCCACATTGCTTGCGTCAATGATGGGAGCTCTGTCATCCTCCTATAAATAGGAGTTACTCCACACCTTTCCAGTTGCTCATTCCATGTGTTGTAACGGGGGGTCCCGTTTGGGAAACCCCACATAGTATAATATTTCTCTTTCTCTTTTGAGTCATTCTTCCGCGCATCAGTCGTGGACATGTGGCTCTACCTCTCGTAGGTAGAGTCCTCCGTTTGGTGCGGCCCTTTTTGGAACTCATCGATTGGTGGTTAGTCCTGATGGAGCAGAGGCACTAGCAAGATCCGAGATTTTAGCGATGAAGTCCAGGTTAGTAATTTCCAAAATATTTAATTTTTGCCTAGATTATTTTTGGTTTTTCTTTTAGGTCCCTGGGTCGGGTCGGGTCATGTGGATCCGGGCCTTTCCCTACAGTTTAAATCCGTTTATCACTTTGTTATTTAAGATTGTCTAATGTTTGATAAATTCATATTTAAACTTCGTTTACTTTAATATTCAAGGTATACTTATTCCAATATAATTCATTTGGGTTGGGTTTGGTTCAAAAAAATTGTGGAAATGGATATGAAATTGGAATTGGTGAGATGAAATTGGAATTAAATTATTTGAATCGAAAAGTGTGTTTGGTATGAAAAGATAGAATTGAAAGTTTGTAAAAGAATGTGAGGTAAAAAGATTAATTTACCCCTCAATAAATATTAAATAATTATTTTCCTTTTAATTTTATTTTTTGGTATATAATTATTTTTTTATATTCATTATAAAAAAATTAATAATTTAATATTAATTAACTAATTATAAAAAACATTAATAAATAATTATAAAAAATAAAAAATAGTGAGAGAGAGAGAGAGTAGGGGCAAAAGTGTCTTTCAAACTCAATTCTACAAAATTTATCCCAATTCCTCAAAAAATAATCTTTAATCCAATTCCACAAAATTTACGCACCCAATACCACAAAATAATTCCACATAACCAACCAAACATAGTGGAATTCCACATGGAATCCAATTCAATACCCAACCAAGTATAGTGGAATTCAGCCAATTTCATAGAATCCAACTCCAACTCTCATGTCTCAACCAAAGTGAAGAAAATCTCGATTATTATATGATTCTTTCAAGAATTCAATTCTTGTGCAAACCAAATGTAACCTTGGCACATCTTTTTATATTAACATCATATTGCTTTATATTATATTTTTGTAAATTTAAAATTTTAGTCATTTATATTTTAAATATTTAAAATTAATTTACAAATATCTTTAAACATAACCCGTGCATCGCACGGGTCACCACCTAGTATATATATATGTGGATATATGTATATTAAACTTCTAGAGTTATCCTTAAACGCGGATAATAACTCTAAACTTTATTTAACAAAATTTAAAATTAAATATAATATCCTTAAAACTTATAAAAAAATTATTCTTTTATAATCCTAACTATTTATAAAATATTTTTAAATATATGCATATCCATGTATGAATATTTTCATCATCGCTAACTTGAAGTAACTCGCTTTGTATCAGTAGCATTACGATAAAAAATAACCTTTTGAACCAATTACAACACAAGTCAACCAGTTTGTTCATTTACCATAATTTAGAAACAAAAGGCAAGCAAAGAAAGAGATGACTTTATCAAAGAAACACTTATTTGAGAAAGATAAAAAACCCTTTCTGTCTTAAGAAGTACCAAGACAAGCATCGTGTTAACTTTTGCCCAAACCCTCTCACATGTTTTTTTTGTCCGTTTGGTAGGGAGATACTACTTTAATTAATTCAAATTCGATTCTCATCACACACTTAATTATGATAAAAAAGTCTTTCAACGAATATAATTGCATCCATAAAATTTCAACTCCGAAAACTTATTTAAAAGATATCAAATCACTTATCACTTGATCATTAAAGCCCTCCTTAGTACCCTTCCACATTTTAAGGGTGCATTTGGTAGAGAATGGATCGTATGCTGTATAGTATAAGATCCATTCTCGTGTATATTATTTCGAGAATGTAATGTTAGATTATATTTTTGCTTTATCAAATATTCTTCCTATCATATATACCTTACTTTTTGTAATGTGATAAGTTATATTTTTGCCTTTACTTTTTTTATCAACATTGTTCCTACCAAACATAATTATATTTTTGTCCTTAATTTTTTATTCGCTTTTATTACATTCTCACTTTTAATGTAAAGGCAAAATGGTTATTTTACCCACTTTTATTCAATTCACATCACATTAACATGATATTTTCATTACATTCAACGTTCTCATTCTCATTACCATTCCTCGGCTCACTAACCAAACTCACAGAACAGACCCCTCTTTCATGGTAGTCATACATCTGAAGTCTAAACGTTCGTGGAATTGTGAGTGCTCCCAAAACAAAAAGAACAAGAAAAATGAAGAGTTAAGAAAAAGCAGAGAGAAACTAGTGAAACAGTGAGAGTAGAAGAAGTAATCAAGTAGAATATGCATAAACAAGCAAACTAGTAACAAATCGTTGGTAGATAGATAGATAGATAGATAGATAGTGTGTGGTAAACTCAACAAAAGAAGCCAAATTTGCCATTGTCAAAGTTGAGAGAATAGCTAAAAGGGTCATAGTTGAAGTTGAAATTCTTGTTGTGATAATTGGAGTTAGCCTTCATTTGCCTCTTAATATCTGCTCTCACCTTCCAAAACAAGCTCCTCAGCCTTCTCTTCCCACGCACAAGCACAATGTGAGGCTCAAAGCAGAAGCAGCAGCAGCAGCAACCCATGATGGTTAAACCCTCCTCTTTCTTATTCCTCACCAAAATTTCAAATGCAAATATATATAATATTGAAGATGAAATGGTAGATATATATATATAAGTGAGGTGAGGGTTGAGGAGAGGCGAAGTTATATAATAATAATAATAATAATAATAATAGTAGTAGTAAATAGTAATAGTAAACTAGGTTATGTTTGTTAGGAATGTGGAAGGAAAGAAGGTAAAGTAAATGGATGTAAAAATAAAAAAATGTATTTGGTATATTAAAATATGAATATTTTAAGAGACTAAAATACTCTTGTTTTATAATTAAAGTGTAAAGAGAGAGTGTAATTAGGAGGAGTATTTTAAATATTTATTCTTCAATCAAAGTAAAAAAATAAAAAAGTGAACAATATTTTACATATAATATACTAAATAGTATAAATTTTTGAAATTTGAAGATTACATCCTTTTCCTTCATTTATATTTATATCAAACATAACTAAATACGATAAGGGTATGCTTGGTATAGATGCACGGATGTAAAGTACTGTAGAAAAAAGTGAGGAGAGAGATAGAGAAAAAAATTAAGAAAAAAAAAAGTATAATAAAAATGTGTTTGATATGTACCACAATTTTATTGTTTGGTGTTGTTACCAAACATACCCTAAAGAAGAGGGTATAAAGTGAGGGTTATGGCTTGGGATTTTTTTCTTGGAAGAAGAGAGTGAGGGGTAGGTGGAGAAGTGGCAGGAGGAGATGAGGATGCACAATACAATTTGGATTATGTAAAATGTATTTTATGAAAAATGCATTTCAATTGATAAATTAGACCTGAATCGATTGTAACAAAATTATGGTCTGGTTTGTAAGGTTTGGATGAGAGAAGGTAGAGTCTAAAAGGTTAATTTTGTCTTTTATTTTAAAATAATTTTATTTTTATTTAAAGATTGTTAATATTTAAAAAAGAGAACAAAATTAACTTTTCAAACTCTTCATTTTTATTCCTTCCCATTCCCTCATTTCAATTCTACAATCCAAACAAAGCTTATATTTTAATCCATCAACGATTTTGATTGCTATCTAAAATGTATTTCAGATAAAGTCACTTCAGTTGATCCGGATCCGTCGATAATTCTGATGGTGCAGCTGCCGTTGGTCTCTCCTTTGTGTTGTCGCTGCTGTGGGGGCATACGGCGCTGACACTTTCTAACACACGGAATGGCTCACTCACATAGTCACATGCCTATGCCATTACACAGCACACTACCCTGTCACTGCACTTTCAATTGGAAGCACATTTTTTACTTTTTGTTTCAGGCAAAAGCAGTTTTTTTTTCTCAAACGGTTTGTGTCAATTTTATTGATCAATTAAGTTGGTAAATGGTAAATTTTTAATGTGTGGAGAGAGAAAAAAAAAAATGAGAACATTGAAATCATTGCCTGTAGTATAATTCAGTGATTGGATAGATGATTCTCTTCTTATACATTTTGATGGATGGATGGATGGATGGATGGATGGATGATTCAACTCGTTTCTTAATATATTTCTTTAATTTCTTCAACAACAAAATTTTTCTCCTTCTTCTTAAAATCATGTAAATTAATTACATCAACTTTATTTCACATTCACTCTCACGGGAAAAAAGTTGTATTTTTAACTAGTTATATTTTCACAATTATTTTAAATTTTAAAGAATACTTTTTTAATAATTAAGTTTTGACTATTAAAATAAATTATTAAAAAAAGACAATAATAACTTTGACAGTTAATAATTATCGAATATAATTTTCTTAATAATGTTTTTTTTACAGTTGTCATCCACAAAGATATTATTGAAAATAATATTAATAATTATTGATCATAAAAATATTACTATTAATTTTTTTAATAATTTATTTCGATTGTTAAAATTTAATTGCTAAAAAAATTTACTTGTTTCAAGTATAAAAATGTAATAGTTGGATAAAGTAAAAATTTTCAACGATTAATAGTAATTATCGAAATATAAATTATTAAAATATTCAATTTTTTGTTTAGTAAAATTAATATTTTACAATAGTTCATATTTATTCTAAGATAATAAAATTACTTCATTATCTTTTACAATCATATTAAAACTTTCATGTTTAAACTTAATATAAACTAAATGAATTAATTTATTGGATCTAATTATTTTTTGCTCATAACAATTGTATAGTTTATGTTAAATTTTAAATGATTCCTCATTTGATGAGTTATTTGTAGGAAACCGTTAAAATATTCTTTGAGTCTAGGGCCTACCTTGATGACCTTGGATTTGAGCGTTATTCTGTCATCTAATTTTTTTAAACAGATAAATTACAATTTTGTTTTGCACAAAAAAATATATTTAGGTCCCATTTGGTTGCTCGAATGTTGGACGTAATCTTGACTATAATTCAGCATTCCTTCCAACATTCTTCATATCAAACATACCTTATTTTATGCAATCTGATGAAATTATGTTTTTTGCTCTTTTTATCTACTTTTATTTCATTTTCACTTTTAATATAATGGTAAATTAGTTATTTTAGCCTACTTTTTTTCTATTCACATCACATTCTCATTCCCTCCAATATTCCTATTTCCATTTCCATTCTCATTTCCTCTCACATTCACGTAACTAAACGAGACCTTAATGACATAAAATGAATTAGAGGGGTCATAAGTGTAATTCAACCAAACTTTAGAGCAGGTTTGTGTAATTTTAATTTTCTTTGATTGGTTCATGACAAATTTTATTTTGCTGAAACTAATTACAACAAACATGCATGTATGTTTTTTTTTCATACGAAAATCTTTTTATTAGAGGTAATCTTATTTAAAATATTATCAGACATTAAATATAGATATCTCTATTAGCAAAAATTCGAACTTAAGTTTATAAAAATAGACTAGTAGCTACCAGTTGAATTGATTACTTATAAGACTATATACACAATTTGATCCCTGAAAGATTTTGAAAGTGAATTTCGTCCTTGAAAGATCTAGACTACTTAACTTGGTCTCTGAAAGATTGCGCCGTTGGACAATTTGGTCTTTCCGTATCTTTGAATTAAGTTCACAGTAAATTTGTCATCAATATGTTTGTTGGCTTTGTGTGTTGTATTAGAAAGCTAAGCATAATAATTTAAATGAATTCAAAGATAAGAAAAAAACCAAATTGTCCAACGGTGCAATCTTTTAGAGACTAAGTTGGGTAGTCCAAATCTTTCAGGGACGAAAATTTCAATTTCGAAATCTTTCAGGGACCAAATTGTATATATGCTCTTGTTTTCTTCCATGTAAGCAAGTACACATCAGCACTTAATGGGCCACATGTGCATTTAACGTGCCACGTCAGCAATTCCGTTAAGCGCATTTAACTGGGCATGACGGAAGGACTAAATTGTTTAACGGCGCAATCTTTCAGGGACCAAGTTAGATAGTCCAGATCTTTCAAGGACGAAAATGTTAATTTCAAAATTTTTCAGAGATCAAATTGTGTATACTGTTAATCTGTTACTTATTAGTTGTTACTTATCAGTCCAATATTATATATTTTAGGTCAAAACTCCAAATTGGTCCTTTATGTTTGCACGAAGTTTCATATTAGTCCTTTATGTTTCAAAAAGTCTAAATTGGTCCTTTATGTTTGCAAGAAGTTCCAAATTGGTCCTTCCGTCCAAGTCTGTTTATTTCTTCTATTAAGTGCTGACGTGGACACACCATCTCTCCTACGTGTCATGCCACGTCATCATCCAATATCATATGTGATGACGTGGCATGACACGTCAGCTTAGATGGACACGTCAGCACGCCACGTCAGCATTTAACTTAATAAATTGACGGAAGTGGACGGAAGGACCAATTTGGAACTTCTTGCAAACATAAAGGACCAATTTAAATTTTTTAAAACATAAAGAATCAATATAAAATTTCGTGCAAATATAAAGGACCAATGGGGTTTTGACCTATATTTTAAATATGCAGAGTTAACTACTTTAATTAATTGTGCAAGCAGTGTGAGCAAAGAGATATGATTAAACAATTAAGGAAGAATGAAAGTACTAAATTAATAAAACTGAAACATAAATAGATAAGAAAGGTATGTGTGTGAAGTGGATGTAAGCAAAGAATGGAAGAGATGGCAAAAAAAAAAGCAAAGAATGGAAGAATGAATGAAAGAGAAAGAGGAAGAAGAAGAAAAGGGCGCTGGATTTGATGATGTACACTATACTGCATCCAAACAACGACAACTGATACAACTGTGGGCACCACTCATCCCTCACATTCTCCACATGCCTCCCTAATACTATAGGCTTATAGCATTTGGACTTTGGAGTAGGAGTAGGACCCCTCTCTCTTGTCCAAATTCAATTTCAAAGTTCAAACACATCAATCCAATTCTTACTTGACACAACGCATCAAAGTCAAAATTCAAAAATCGTATTGCTCCACCGTTACGATGAGTTGGAATTTTCTGACTCTTTAGGTTTATGTTTCTGATGGCTAATCGATCAGATAATTGTAATAAAAATTTAGACACAGTTATTTGATTGGTTATTATTGTGATTAGTCGAGACAGCATGGATTTGGACAGTAGAAAATCCAGTTTTCATTCTGATGGGATTAATGGTACTTATTGTTGGAGATTCTCAGTATTTTTTTGAGTTGAGTTGCGTCTAAGAATATCATCTTAAGAGATATTTCGCAACCCGTCAATAAAATAGGAAGCGATACTCTCACAAAATTAAATGAATTTTTTCTTAGGAATATTCTTCGTTATGAACCCGGGCCATAACAAAATACATTTGGACTCGGGCCCACAAGATAACATGAAATGGACCTTTTTCTTAAAAAAAATGTTTATAAGGGTGCAAGTGTTTCGGCGAAACACCTTTTAGGCCTTGGTTCCCGTGCTTGTTTGGACGTGGGCACCAAGGGTAGAGCTGTCAAAACGGGTTCGATCACCCGCAAATTTGGGCGGGTTGGGTTGATGGAAAATCAACCCGTAAAAAAAGTAACCCAGCCCGTTTAACCCGTTTTTTATATGGGTTTTGTTGGGTTACCCGCGGGTTACCCTTTTTTTAATTATTTTTTTTATTTTAAGTGAAGAGAGTAAAGTTAAAAATTTTAATTCTAAGTTTATAACCCTACTTAGTACCTTGGCAGCCACAACCGGCAAGCCCACAGCCACAACCACAACCCTTCTTTTTCTTTTGTTAGTCTTGTATTGGGACTATTGGCAATACTTTTATGTATCTCTAGTACTATAATTTTCACTTTTTTTACCAACAAAAATATATATACCCATAAAATAAGTGAAAAAAAAAGTTAAAAAAATTAATAGTTAAACGAGTCGGCATATTCCGCCATTTACCTTTTGGAAATTAGAAAATAAAAAAAAATTAAAAAATTGATATTAAAAAAAAAAGACCCGTTTGACCCGTTTAACCCGCAACCCGCACATATACGAGTCGGGTTAGTATTTTTTCGACCCGTAAAAATCTTGACCCGTGCGGGTTGGCCCGTTTGACCCGTGACCCGTGACGGGCCAACCCGTACGGGCTGGGTTGGCCCGTTTAACACATCTAACCAAGGGACATGTGTATTTGGTCAGGGTGCCCAATCACCGTTGGATGGAAAAATTTGAATTTTTTTTGCAGATGTTGGATTAAATAGTGTATTTTCGCTAGTAGGTAGTCGAAAATACACTATTCCAACAACCCCCTCCCCACCGTTAGATTAAATAGTGAGAGATTTGAACCGTTGGATTGGAAGCAAAATTTTTTATATAAACCACCAACATTTTCTCTTCTTCCACCATTCAATCCAAAAGAAAAAATGTGTAGAGTAATAGAAAAATGATATTGTATGATTGATAGAAAATTTTGAGAGTAGAGTTTTGTAACAAATTTTTAGAATATGAGAGTTGATGAGAAGTTAGTGTATTTTTTTTCTTTCATGGTAATTATTATATTAATATTATTCTAGTATAGTAATTAGAATATAGTAATTATTATAATAGTATAATAGTATATTATTAACTAGAGGCTTCGCATGCACCTACGTGCATACATGTAATTTGTTCTTAAGTTTTTAAAAAATATAATATAAAATTGTTATTATATTTTAAAATCATTAAAAATTAAATATTTTAAAATTTTTAAATAGAATTTTTATCAAAATTTAAAATAAAAAAAATTAAAAAATGAGAAGTTATGCACTTCTCCATTTTTTTAGTAACCACCTATCATACTTGTTTTCTCTCTCCCACATCCTCCAATCATATTATTTTTTTGTATTTTTTAATTATAAAATATAGCTATAAGTATAAATATAGATTTATTGAGAAGTTGGTTTTTTATTGAGAAGTTGAGGGGGAAGTTATTTTTTTGGTGTCACACTTTGCTTGTGTGACACCAAAAACTCCAAAGCCATATATATATAGATATAATATAATAATATTATACTATTATACTAATATACTAGTATAATGATATAGTAATTATTATACGATTATGCTATTTTTTTAGAACTTATATGATTACACTATTATACTAATATAATATAGAGTTCTCTAAACATCCAACATCATCATTTCGACTTGGTCTATTAAACCTTGTCTCTATGTCATTAAAAGTACTCGCTATCCATCTCAATAACTTGAGCAGAAGGTTAAGATTTCTTCAGCAAGATAACTTTCAGCAATAGAACCTTTTGGCTGAGCCTTATTTCTTACATGAGACTTACAATGTCCAAGGCAACCTATTTACAATAATTTAATTAAAAATAACCAAATTTTGACATTTTAAAAAAATTATGAAATAAAAAAAATTAAAAAAATTACCGTTCTGTAGAAAACATCCATCGATTATGAATTGGACCTCGAAGTTTTGCTTCTTCTACCAAATGAACTACCAAATGAACCATAATGGTAAAAAACGATGGTGGAAACAACATTTCAAATTGGCAAAGTGTAACCACTATTTTTTTTCTTGAAGTTGGTCAAGCTCCTTGGGATCCAACACATGACTACATAATTTTCTGAAGAATAAACACAATTCTAGCACCATTGATTGACCTTAGGATCAATCTGTGCATTTCGTAGTGCTATTGGAAGTAATTGCTCTAGAAGAACATGACAATCATCACTTTTCAAGCCAAAGATCTTACGATGCTTGATGTCAATACATCTAGAGATGTTTGATGCATAACCATATGACATTATCACATCCTTCAATGTTTGTAAGAAAACATCTTTTTGAGCATTAGTCATAGTAAAGCATGCAGGTTTAAATTTACCATTTGCATATAGCCATAACTCAGGTTGCATTCCTAATTCTTGCAAATCCTTTCTAGCACTCAAATTATCTTTTGTCTTCTTAACCTCATTCAACAAAGTATACAAGATGTTATCACATACATTTTTTTCAATATGCATTACATCTAAGTTATGCCGCAGCTTGTTGTTAACCCAATATGGCAATTCAAAAAACACGCTTCTCTTCCTCCATTGTTGAACCTCATTTTCACTATCTTTGTGATGTGGCCTTTTCTTACTTGAATCAGAAATCAGTTTCTTACCAAGTGTTACATTGACACTTTGTAATTGATTGAGTATTGTAGTACCATCTGGTGTTACTGGTGCTTCCCGCTTTTCAATTGTCCCATCAAATCGATTTCGATAAAATCTATACCTATGTGTTGATGGTAAAAATCTACGATGATACATAAAGCACCACTTGTTTCCATGTTTAAGTCTATGAAGCGCTTGATCAAAATTACATGATAGACAAGCAAGACCAGTATAGGTATTCCATCCAAAAAGATTGCCTAAACCTGGGAAATCACTTATGGTCCACAACAATGCAACTCGCATTTTGAAAACTTGGTTAGTTGAACAATCAAATTAATGTATCAACGCCATCAACCCATAATTCCTGCAGTTCTTTAATTAAGGGTTGTAGATAAACATTAATGCCTTCCAGGCATTCGTTTCCCAGGTATGATCATAGACAACATAAAGGATGTTTATTTCATACACATCCATGGTGGAAAATTATATGGAATCATAATAACAGGTCAAACGCTACTGTTACTCATCACCCCAAAAGGATTAAAACCATCACTTGCTAACCCAAGTTTAACATTTCTAGGTTCTTCAGCAAATCCAAGATATTGAGCATCAAATGCCTTCCAAGCTTGACCATCTCTTGGATGCCTAAGAAGGCCATCTTTGTTTTGATTAGTAAAATGTCATCTCATATGCTCAGCTGTTTTGGATGACATATACAATCTTTGTAATCTTGGAATAAGTGGAAAGTAACGCAAAACCTTTGCAGGTTTTTTTTCTTTTCTTATTTGCGCTACATCCATGATCACCACCCATTCTTGTATTTATCTTCCATCTAGATTTATCACAAGTTTTATATTTTTTGCTTAACATCATCCCCCCAATATAACATACAATCATTTGGACATGCATGAATGATTTTATAATTAAGACCTAACTTATGTATGGTCTTTTTAGCATCATAAAATGACTCTGGAAGCTTTGCATTCTCAAATGCATCCCTCAACAATTCTAAGATCATATCCATTGCCTTATTGCTCATCCGACATAAACATTTAATGTGATAAAGTTTCACTAAAAATGAAAGTTTTGAATATTTTGTACAACCTTCATACAATTCTTGATTTTCTTCATTGATTAAGTCACTAAACTTGCTTGCTTCCTCATTAGTGGCGTTAAAACGCACTTCACTAGTTTGGGTGTAGCTTGACCATGGTTCATCAGTGTTCCTTCCTCCAAGGACATCCCTAAATGCATCATGAATTAAATCTTGCATAGACCCTCCTACTTCAACATGTTGATCTATAGGATTAGGAGGAGAATCATTTTCTAGATGTTCACCATGCCTAAGCCAAGTAGTATATCCTAATAGAAAACCATTACATATCAAGTGATCAAATATAACATCTTTCGAAAGGAATTTTTTAAAGCCGCACTTGAGACATGGGCATATTACAATTTCTCCCACATGAATGCAAATTCAAGAAAACCTTTTACCCCACAGACATACTCAGGTGAATATCGTGGCTTATTAATCCAACTTCTATCCATGAACACACCTAAATTTTCATGGAGATACTTAATTAGAGGAATTAGAAAGAAACTTTAAACAAAACCAACTTTTCTTATATATTTAATAAAAAGCTAATATCCCTATACTTTGTACTATTATATATAGCTTGTAACACCCAAAATGTTTTAATAGAGAAAAGTACAAAATGCATTTAACTTACTTGAAAGTCAAAGCTCAAATCTAAATGTCAACTCGTACACCAAGAATAGAATGTTGAACACTACACTTCCTGAAGAAGCAACTGTGAGAAATACTGCATTCACAATTTGTAAAAATTAGATTTGAATTCACAAGTCAAACCCCCCTCCAAAAAAAAATAAATAAAAGAAATCATGTTCAGTAGTTTATATTTCAGATTGTCTGGATTAAAAATTCAAGTTTCCCATTTATATGTATAAAAAAAAGGTCTTAACTTCATGAGAGAAGAGAATAATTCTTAATTAAGGAAGTAAAAACACAAGGGAGAAATTAAAAGAACTCAACCTGAAGTCAAGTGACTTGGGAAAAACCTCTTTCATAAAAGCTAGTAACTATAAAAATAAGGTAGTATAGCATATATACACATCAAGGTGATTCCAAGCTCAACCAAGATACCATATAAAAAAAGTGATTCCAAGCCGATTAATTGAAGAATTTAGCAGCAGAATGAGATATCCATATAAACAACAATCCTAATCGCTTGTGCAATGGTTGCTCCAAAGTAAAACCAAACAGGAATGCTCACCCTCATATATATATTTCCAAATAATTAAGGTTCCCTCGCTCCCAGGTACAAAGTAGTGTAAAAGAGATCAAGGCAAGTGCTACCCACATGGCTATGGAGACGCTCACCACCAACCAGGAAAACAATAAGGCACATTGAATTTTTGTTATGAATTAATTAATTAATACACATAAATATATTCTTCGATCCTACAATCAAATCAAATTAAACATCCAATTTCTGTGTGTCAATCGGTTTGATTTAATTTAATTTCTGCTTTGTTTTTTTTTGTTTAGACCAGGGTATCTACCGTCGAGCACAGTGACTAATCCCCTCGCTGAATTGTAGGCACCTCGTAGGGTGGGACAGCTGACCCAAGGATTTAAAGTTGCTCCATACCCAAAGTAGGTATCGAACCCTGACACTTAAAATGGATTAGTCCTTTCCACTCAACCACACTCCTTAGGTTTTTCTGCTTTGTTTTATTTGGTACAAGAGGGAATGGCATCAAGTAGAAAGTAAGCAATGGATGCGTGGATGTCCGTGGCATGATTGCTGACAAGCAAACAACAGGAGGATGGAAGGCGTCTCCGTTTATCATAGGTATATATATTATATATGGTGTATGTATTAGGAAATTAAACAGGAATGAATTAATTAAGTAATTAGAGCATGGTGATTTGGGTGGGGTTTAATTTGCAGTGAACCAGTATTAGTAGCCTACTAGGAATCAATTAAAGCAAAAACAAGCAGCAACAATAGACAAATAGAAAAAACAAGATGGGCAGCATTAATAGCAAAACCATGCATGCCAATAATTACAAGGTGGCCGATCAATTTGAAGAAGAAAAGAAGAAAATCATCAAAAGCAGCAATATTGCCCAAAGGTGGAGAGATCTCAATGGAGAACAAAATTGGAAGGGTCTATTAGCGTAATTATTTAAAATACATTATGTCTATTTAATTATTTTTTTTGTCAAAACCCCAAATTGGTCCCTTATGTTTGCACAAAGTTTTATATTGGTCCTTTATGTTTCAAAAAGTTTAAATTGATCCTTTATGTTTGCAAGAAGTTCCAAATTGGTTCTTCCGTCCAAGTTCGTTTATTTTTTTTCGTTAAGTGATGGCGTGGCATGCTGAGGTGGACATATCATCTCTCCTACGTGTCCATTTAAGCTAACGTGTCATGCCATGTCATCACCACGTCATCATCTAATATCATATGTGATGACGTGGCAATGATGTGGCGCTGATGTGACAATGACGTGGCATGACACGTCAGCTTAGATGGACATGTCAGCACGCCACGTCAGCACTTAACTTAAGAAA
The DNA here is from genome assembly GCA_014851425.1 of Senna tora. NCBI lineage: Eukaryota > Viridiplantae > Streptophyta > Magnoliopsida > Fabales > Fabaceae > Senna > Senna tora. The sequence continues at coordinate 3,125,573 of CM026270.1, read as the reverse complement.
TTGACGGGTGTGGATGGAAGGACCAATTTGAAACTTCTTGCAAACATAAAAGACCAATTTGGAGTTTTGACCTTTTTTTTAAGCTCATGTTATCTATATTTATATGCAACTACTGAAATGCGTGACCACAGTTGTATAAATGACCTTATTTAATTTACAATTATATCAAATACTGCAATTATAACTCACTATCTTACAAGGTTAGTTAGAATAAACATTGATACTCATTTCACTGAAATTCGTTAAGAAGTCTCCACCTATACCTTGTCAAGAACTTATATACCAAAATTTAAACAGAAATTGCTCACATGTGCAGAACACAATGGAACATGCAATCTGAAGGAAGTTCACAACCAACATTAAAAAGAGTATGAAGGAAAACCATGAAAAAGTTGATAAACCAGAAAATAGAGATTGAAGAAATGAAGAATGAGATAATTTTATTAATTATCAAAAGTGTTTATATACATTCACTAATGGACCAATCAGTAAAACTACTCCTAACTAACTGAAGGGTAAAAGAGTAACTATAACAAAATAAACTAACTACTACTAACAACTCTGTACATTCTTGCTTAACAAGCACGCTACCTCCAATACTTCTACACCCCCCTCAAGTTGGAGGCTGGTGAAAATCTATCAGACCCAACTTGGAAACAATTTCTCCAAATAGTGCAGAAGCTAATGGTTTTGTAAAAACATCCGCAAGCTGTCTCTGCATTGCCAAATACCGAGGAAGAACAAAACCTTCCTTGTAATGATTACGCACCAAATGGCAATCTATCTCTATATGTTTCGTCCCTTCATGGAAAACGGGATTCTGCACTATGTGAATGGCAGCTTGATTATCACACCATAATGAAATGGGCTGAGGAACTTCAATTTTAAAATCCTGCAAAACATAAGTCATCCACTTCAACTCACACACTGTGGCTGACAAACTTCGATATTCTGCTTCAGCAGAGCTTCTGGAAACCGTAGACTGCTTTTTGGCCTTCTAAGAAACTAAACAATCACCCAGGAAGACACAAAAACCAGTTAAGGAACGCCTAGTATCTGCACACGATGCCCAATCAGCATCACAAAAGGACTCAAGTACAAAATCACCTCCTGAAGGATAAAACAACCCCTTTGCTGGATTACACTTTAGATACTTCAAAACATGAATGGCAGCTTCCCAATGTTGCTCATGTGGTTCACGAACAAATTGACTAAGCTGCTGTGTGGAAAATGCAATATCAGGTCTAGTGAAACCAAGATAAAGCAACCTGCCAATAAGCCTTCTAAAACTCTATGGATCTTCACACTTTGCTCCACCTTCCATAGTTAACTTGGTATTCTTCACTATAGGAACATCAACAGACTTGCACCCTGTAGGCCCAGCTTCTTGAACTAAATCAAGTATATACTTCCTTTGATTGATGTATGTACCTTTAGAAGACCTCTCGATTTATCAGCAAAATGGAGTTACTAGTAAGTAATATATCATCAACATAAACAAGAAGAGCAACACACCCATCCTTATCACTACGCACAAACAAACAATTATCATTTATGGATTGCTGAAACTCAATAGATGACAATTTCTGTGTAAGCTCAATATTCCACTGCCTCGAGGCTTGCTTCAAACCATATAAACTCCTATTAAGCTTGCAAACTTGCCCTTCTTGTACTGCATATCCAGGAGGAGGCTGCATATACACATCCTCCTGTAAATAACCATGGAGAAATGCATTATTGACATCAAGTTGATGCAATGGCCACCCTCTAATAGATGCAATGGCTAAAAACATCTTCACAGTGACATTCTTAGCCACGGGACTAAAACTGTCAAAGTAATCCACTCCTTCCACTCGATTGAAGCCTTTAGCGACCAATTGAGCTTTATGTCTTTCAATAGTCCCATCCAGATTGAGCTTAGTTTTGAAAATCCACCTACAACCAATTGCTACCTTGTCTGCTGGTAGAGTTTGCATCTGCCAAGTATTATTCTTCTCTAGTGCATCTATCTCCTTTTTCATTGCAGCTTCCCACTCAGGTACACCTTTAGCTTGCGCATAAGTAGTAGGATCCTGAACCTGAGACATATTAGCTAGAAAAACCATATATGAGTCAGAGAAACAATTAGGTTTAGTGTAAGGAAAGGCTTGAGGAGTATGTGAAGAAGAACTAGGAACTACAAAGTTCACATAGTTCTTCAACCATGTAGGAGGTTGCCTTTCCCTGGTACTTCTCCTTACTTGAGCCTCAGGTGTAGGAGACACAACAGGAACATCAGAGACTGTAGAAGGAACATAGTCGGGAGAGGAATGTAATGAAGGTGAACTATTGTTAACTGAAATCATAGGAGTAGACACCGCATCCACTTCTTCTAGTTCTGTTTCATCAACAACAGAATCTGGATCTAGGTTAAGATCAAGATCTGTCACTTCTGCATCAGCAGCATCAATAGAAACAGGCTTTCCCTTACTAACAGCAACAATAGGGGTAGGTACTGCCAAACCATTACTACCAGAAGATGCACTCAGAGGAAACACATTCTCATGGAACTGCACATCCTTGGAAATGAAGATTTCTTTTGTACTAAGATCAAACATTTTATACGCTTTACTATCTGCAGCATATCCAATCATCATACATTTCTTAGCTCTTTCTTGAAACTTAGACTTATGAGGATGAACATTGGTAGCATAAGCTAGACATCCAAAAGTTCTCATATCAGAAAACTTTGGTTGCTTCCCTGTCAATACTTCATAAGGACACTTCCAATTTAGCACTTTTGTAGGCAACTTATTAATGATATAAGTAGCCGTAAGCATTGCCTCACCCCAAAACTTATCGTTCAATCCAGCTTGAAACAACAATGCTCTAGCTACTTGTGCAAGATGCCTGTGTTTACGCTCCACTACTCCATTCTGTTGTGGAGTATAAACACAACTTTTCTGATGAATAATACCCTTTTCAGCAAATAAATCTTGACACGATCGACTCAAAAATTCCGAACCATTGCCAGTTCGAACTTGCTTAACTACAACATTGAACTGAGTGTGAATACATTTAAGAAAATTCATGATCACATTAACAACTTGCTGCTTATTTGACATTAAGTAAATCCAAGTGGCTCTAGAAAAATCATCCACAATAGTGAGCATATACTGTGCACCAGTTAATGAACACACTTTATAAGGCCCCCATATATCCATATGTATCAACTCAAAACACATATTCGTATTTATAGTACTGAGAGTAAAAGGTACTCTAGTTTGTTTAGCCAAATGACAAACATTACAAGCCTTACAATCAACATACTTTGCAACAACAGATAACTATGACAAAGCTTTACTAGAAGGATGTCCCATCCTAACATGCCACAGATTATTTAGCTGTGAACTAACATTCACACTTCCATCTACATTATTTAAAACTACTGAATTCAAATTACAATTCAGAGTCTTATTAAGAACATACAAGTTCTTCTCCAATGTCCCTTCTGCTAAAATCTGATTATTCAACCGGTCCTGCATGACACATCCAAGTGAGTGAAATTTGACCTCAATAGAAGAATCAGAGACCAATTTACTCACAGATATGAGATTATAACGAAACTCAGGCACATACAACACACTATCAAGCTTCAAACATCCATTTATCTCAGCAGAACCCACAGATTTCACTATTTTAATACTTCCATCAGGAAATGTGACAATATTTTTTCCTTGGATTATTCTCAGATTTTGCAGCAAATCTACATTTCCAATTACATGACTCGATGCACCAGAGTCTATAACCCATTTATTACTGCCTTGAATATAATTAATATCAGAAGAAGTAGTATTACCTGCAAAATCAGCAAAATAAGTTGCATTTGCATTCACTGGACTCTCTTCATTACCTCCCTTCATCTTCATGAACTTCTTTATCTCCATCTGTATCATTTGTGAGAGTTGTGATGCATTGCCGTCTGTATTTTTCTGCTTAGAATTCACTTCTGTTCCACCAGCAACTAAAGCAGTATTCTGTGGAGCCTTCTTCTTCTTGTACTCATCAAACCAATCAGGATAGCCATGTTTTTTGAAATAAGCATCTTCCATATGTCCTGACTTATTACAAAATTGGCAGTACCTATCTGACTTCTTAACATAGTCTTTCTTCTTATTATAACCTCCAGATTTAGCCTGTTGATATGTATTTACAGCTAAAGCACTAGCATCTACTGAACCACTAGCAATATTGCCTATACTTCTCTGTTTCTCAATACGAGCAACAAGAGAATACACTTTGTTGTATGATGGTGATGGTTCCATCAACAAAATTGTACTGACTATATTGTCATAAGACTCATTGAGACCATAGAGAAAAGTTATTGTATCATTAGATTCAACCTTCTCATGCAATTTCTTATAACCTCCGCAAGTGCAACCATTGCAAATGCAAGGCGATTTAGGTGACAAGCAGTTCAATTCATCCATCAACTTTTTCTGCTTATTAGAATACAAGGCTAGAGAATCATTACCTTGTATTGTATGAATCAGCTGCTTTCCCAAGCTAAAAACAACAGATCTATCACTGACTCCGAACTTATCTTCTAACTCCAGCCATAAATCTCTAGCTGACGGTGCATGTAGGCTTCCATTAGATCCTTAGTCATCAAATGCAAGATGCATCCAATAACTAAGGAATCAGCATCACTCCATCGCTGAAAATATTCTGAAGCCGTATTTTCAGGTGACAAACAGGTTCCGTCAATAAAACCAAGCTTGTTCTTGGTTTTGAGAGCAATGTGAATTGATCTACTCTAGATCAAGAAATTTCCTAACGTTAGCAAGTTCACCACGATCGGAGATCCAGAATTGTCCGATGGATGAATATAATAAGGATCTCTCCTTCTCTTCACCTCCAGCGTTGTAGATGTCGACTTCTCCGAGCTATCCTTCTCTTCCATCTCAGAAATTATGTTTCAATTAAGGAAAAACTAACTGAACTCTGAAGTAAGAAGAAGAAGAAGAAGAAGAAGAAGAATTATGGATGATAATCGCGCGGAAACCTAGAATCACAGAGATCGAGCTCGATCCTCTGATACCATGATAAACCAGAAAGTAGAGATTGAAAAAATGAAGAATGAGATAATTTTATTAATTATCAAAAGTGTTTATATACATTCACTAATGGACCAATCAGTAAAACTACTCCTAACTAACTGAAGGGTAAAAGAGTAACTATAACAAAACAAACTAACTACTACTAACTACTCTGTACATTCTTGCTTAACAAACACGCTACCTCTAATACTTCTACAAAAGTGAAGAAATTCTGTTTGTTAAGTAAATGACGTTATTATGTTACCAGAAAGAAAGAAAAAAGATGGTATCTTTGTTCAACATTATTGCACTATGACGCGTTGGCCCATTAGACTTTTCTGGACCTTCTCTTTAACGGCCTCCTGCTATTTCACTATATTCAAAACCACTACCCCACGTGGCCACAATAAATTATATTATTTACTTTTGTCTAATTAAATATATAAATATCAATGGTTAAAGTACTATTTTGGTCCTCAATATTTGCATGAAGTTTAATATTGGTCCTCAAAGTTTTTTTTTGTCGATTTTGGTCCTCGAGCATAACACCGTTAACTTTTTGCCGTTAAATGATGACATATCATGCTTATGTGGCATACCCTCTCTCCTACGTGTCATATTTCAATTACGTTGCATAACACATCAGTGCCACTGAGATGAAGATGAAGGAGAGATGATGATGTGGCAATGTGGGGTGATATGGCAGTGATGTGTCATGCCATGTCATTAAAATATGACACGTAGGAGAGAGGCTGTGTCACATAAGCATGTCACGTCATCATTTAACGACAAGTTAACGGTGTTACGCTCGATGACCAAAATTGATAAAAAAATTTTTTTTGAGGATCAACATTAAACTTCATACAAACATTGAGGACCAAAATAGTACTTTAGCCAATATCAATTAGAAACAAGATATTGTTATATAAAATAAACAAATATATAGAGTATACAGAGTCATGCCACTAATAAGGTTATTAATTTTCTTAAGGGTAATTGGTAAACACAGTACAAGATTCTATATCCAGGCAGGTCGAGGGCTATTGTGTGCTCCAAAGAGTTCCTAACATCAATGACAAAATTTCTCAACAATAAACCATAAAATTACATAAATAAAATATACGTGTGAAGAGTAAAACGGATAGGGATGAAAATTAAATAAAGTAGGTGAGATCAAATTAGATTATATTGCTTTTTGAATAACTGCTACTCCAATCTTGTATCCTACCATATATGCTAAAATTTTCACAATCTATCCTTTAAATTTAAAACCTATCATTTTGATTTATCTTCTAGAACAGACAAAATCTGCTCAAAATATCTTCAAGATGCCCAATGTAACTTACTATATAGTTTACCTCTTCCATTTGTCTGCCAAGTGTTTAATATAATGGAAATTTAATTTTCTTAAGTCCATGAAAACTTATTTGAAAGATATATAGATATAATAAACTTGAAAGACCTACAATTTGAGTTTGTTCAAATTACAAATCCCAGCCAAGTAACCAAGTACAACAGAAAAAGAAAAATACAGAAAGTAGACGAGTTTGTTCAAATTCAAACCTGCAATTTAAGGAACTCAAGATTCTAGTGATCTCCCTTGAAGATATCAACAACTTCAAACTCGATTTCCTTCTCAGACATTAAATCAAAAATTTCACACAAACCAAATGAAAAAGAGTGAAAAAGAGAGATTAGCGATTCTGAGAGTGAAGAGTGAGAGATTTGAGGGTGAGAGAAACAACATACCAAGCTAAACCCTAGCCGTCGGTTCGAACCGTCGATTCTGAGAGTGAAGAGTGAGAGATTTGAGAGTGATGGCGTCGATTGTGAGAGTGGACAGTGAGAGTGAGAGTGAGAGATTAGCGATGCGTATTCGATTTCCTTCTCTTTGTTAATTCTATTTTTTAAATTTTTCTTTGAACATAACCACGGTTCGAACCCTCGTCACATAACTGTTGTTAAGTCATCATCTTGATCCTAATTTAACGACGGTTTTTGTAACCGTCGTTGATTGATTGTCGCTAAAAATGGGTTTTTTTGTAGTGCGATGGTAGATAAAACTAGTCAATGAACAAGTTTTCACCTGAATATCCTGTAATCCCTACTTTCAATGCACAGTTTAAGATGGTAGTACAGAGAACTATAGTCTATACATAACACAACAGAATAAAAAGGCCAGTTTCTCAAGGATAATTTTCACAACAAAAGCATTAATTCGAATATTTACAGGCAGCCTTACGCTATCTAGCTGTTCAAGGAGACAAAAATGCCCTTTGGGGCTTAATATACTATAGGCTACAAGTTGGATAAACCTATCTCCATTAGCCAATGAGCAACTGATGTCAGCAGGCACAAAAAATGCATCTTTGTATCTTGCTAGTTAAAAGTAGATGCTAACTAAACCACCAAAACAAAAGCACCGAGTGGCTTAGACCATGAAAAGATATTTCAGATCGTCCACAGTCAGGCGAGCTGCAGAGCTACCGGCGTGATCTTCACCAAAAGCAGATGCTACCATCTTTCTCTTTTCTTCCTGCCAAACGTGATCAAACAGAAAGACATTAGCAGAATTTTTCATTCCTCAATCTATATAGTGAGATGCATGCTATATTCTATACACGAACACTAAATCTTCTCCCCCAACATATTATGCATAGCGCATTGCATGGCGTGTGGAAACATTGAAGTATAAATCCCTCACAAATTCACAAGTTGTAAACTAGTAATCAAAGCACATCACATAAATAAAGCCACAACCCACAAGCACAAGTATTTTTTGATTTTACCCTACACCTAGTGTTTTGGCCTCAAATGACATATGAAGGGAGAAATAAATAATAATCTTACATGAGAAAGAACCAAGTACAAAATAGTGAGGGGAACTACTGGCTATCATGGGGAAGAAAAAATCAAGGACTCGAAGAAGAAGCATGAAAGAAATAACCAGAAAACTAGAAGAGAAACTTAAGTAAAAAATAATCAAAACTTTAGAAAAGAATAATACTAAGGAAGGAAATAAAAGTAATCCTTGTATCGTAAAAACAAGGCTGCCACAATATAGCTCATAATCTGATTCAGCATGATCAGACTAAGCACATTGAAATTGATCGACATTTCATTAATGAAAAGGCCATTAGTGGGACCTTGAGCTTGTTCCATGTGACGTCAGAAAAACAACTGGCTGATGTGTTTTCAAATAGTCTTAGCAAACAAATATTCCATGCTTTAGTTTGTCGGTTGGGCATGTATAACATCTTTGCACCAACCCGAGGGTGAGGGTTTGTTTAGAATTACTATGATGTTTAGAGTTTATTAGGTTATTTTTAGAAAGTTTATTTTATTAAGATTAGTTTTTTTATTGAATTTGTTTCCTAATTAGATTAGGAACCCTTTGTATAAATTCAGAGGTCCATAGGTGTAATCAAATTATTACAGAATACATTTCCTATTCAAAATTCTACACTTTTACTGCTCTGTTTTGTATAATTTCATTCTAAAGACGTAAAAAAGAAAGCAAAAGAAGAGGAGAGAAAAAAGCAAAAGGGAAAAAAAACCTAACCACAAATCATCTTCACTTTTCTCACTGGCTTCTAAGCCTCACTCTAGTGACATCCCTTGATAGAAATATCATACCTCATTCATCTTCAAGAAAATCCAATTTTTATACCAAGTATAGTAGCATTTTGGAAAAGAAACTAAAATTCAATTAACAACTAAAGACTGATACTTTATCAAAAAAAAAAAAAACAGAAGCTAATCTATTCATACCTGGAGTGCCAGTATTCTATCTTCAACTGTATCCTTTACAGTGAGCCGTGTCACAGTAACAGGACGGGTTTGTCCAATTCTATGAGCTCGATCAATAGCTTGATCTTCTGTTGTTGGATTCCACCAAAGATCCAAAAGTATAACATGACATGCAGCTACCATGTTCAAACCAAGGTTTCCAGCTTTTAATGACATCAGCATCACAGTTACCTGAAATAAATTTCAGTTAGTCAGATATGAAGGAGTTGTAGAGCCGTGACTGAAACTCGAGAAACTGGGTGTAACAAGCCAATTTTAAGAAGTGGTCATACCAACACAGACTAGTTCAAAATGCATTCATCTGAATAAAAAAGTTAACTTCAAAAAAGTTAGCTAGGGCAAACCTCAGGATCAGTATTGAATTCCTTAACAGCTTTATCCCTTGCAAGCAGAGTCATGGTGCCATCGAGTCTCCTGAACTGAATACAAGTCTTGTTCAGTGATTCTTCGACTAAATCCAACATACTAGTCCACTGGGAAAAAACAATAGCCTTTATCGGTCCCTCAGTTGTGCATTCTGAATAATTTCTTCTGTGTTTTCTGACATTAACATCAGAATGGCAATTTTCAATATCTGAAGTTTCAGGGGACAGTGATCTTCTACAGGCAGATGAACTTGGTTGGCCAGAATCTGAACTCTTTAATTTACAAAATGAATTAATAATCTCAAGCAGTGCTCTGATTTTAGATGAACTGTAATCTCTCTGCTGTACTACTGAATAATCAACAAGATGAGAATTTGATGAACTACCAGCACCAAGATCACCAGAGATGCAACTTCTTAGAGTAGCCTTGGAGAAAACAACATCATCACCAATTTGTTCTTTACAATCCACTGCTGGGCACATATTATCATAACCTGTCAAATATTCTGATACACACTGATAACAGAAAACATGGCCACACATAGTAACAACTGGATCTTCAGGTGTATCCTGTAGAAATCACAGAACAAGAAGAATTAGCTAGGTTTCTTTCTGACAACCTATTGGTACTGTATATTAAGCTATGACAAATTAAATAAAAATCAATAACAAGAATATCAAAATTCAAAAGTAATAAAGATGGCACATAGGTTGGGTAATCATTTGATCGAACCATGCAGAATATAATGCCTAGATGCAAGTAATCAAGTAGGACTGAATGGTTATATAAATATTTTTTTAAGATAAATGAACAGATCTAACAGGACATAAACACGCCCAAAACAAAAGCAGATCATATTGGTGGGAATAAAAATACCCAGACTCAAACTATTTTAACAGTAAATCCACAGTACCATAGAAAGATAAAGGTCTTTATCATACTCCCTCCGGTTCACAATATCTGCTGTAATTTTATAGATGCACACAGACCAAGATAATGATTAGTTTATCTTAAACTTAGAAAAATATAAAATAGAAAGACTAAAATACCCTTATTTATTGGAAAAAGTCTTGGCTCAACTAATTAAACTTGAAAAGTCTAAGAAAGAATAAATAGGGATAAAACTGTCTAAAAATAATTAATGCTTTATTGATTTTGTGAAAACAGCAGATATTTTGAAACAAAAAATTTCTCCAAATTTCAGCAGATATTGTGAACCAGAGGGAGTAACAATTATCATTTATCAGTTACTTAAAACAAATGAGCCCATCCATCCATGGCAAACTAAAACTAAGTACCAGAAAAGATGACAACGCCCTTGAAAATATTTAATAGCAGAACAATTACTTTTAACCTCAAAAGTGGTGCCTTTTTACTTTTGGCTACTTAAAGCTACCATATATACAAGTTCCTTTCTTTTTAATACAATGAATACATGTTACTCATCACTTCAAGCATAAATTTTCAGTACCCCTCACTTAGTTTTTAAATGGGTAAAACTTAACATAAATCATGAAAAAATCTGCAAATTTAAACTTGAACAGTTACACCCTGCATTTTAAAATCTCCCGTGTGAAGAGCTTTCAAGACCCATTCTCAACATAATGACAACATTCTCTTCATTGATGTTAAGCGTTTATCGATTTTCTAAACCACATACAGAGGAAGTAAAATAAGCATAGACACATACACGGACACGGACACGAGGACACACCAAATTCTTAAAATTATAGGACATGACACGGCATATATATATATATAGAAATATATATTCTAATTCCAATGAACTTGAAGAATAATAGAATTTTAGAAAGAATGAAGGAATGTGATAAAAGTGAGTTGAATAAGATAAAACAGTGGATGAAAAGGGCAAGGTCAAAGATATATACAAGAGAGAAGAGAAAATGAGTACATGAGATGAAATACAGGTTTTCTTTTAGCAAATGGGAGGGAGATGTCAAAAACTCCAAAAAATATGAAACCTCGCACATTTGACCTCTTTTTTCTAGAAAAAAATTTTATTTTGACGTGTCCAATTAGTGTCCATGATTTGTCGGAGTCGTGTCCGACGCGTGTTCGAGCCGAGAAAAATTATTTTTAAATTGGACACGTACGGATGCGTGTCGGACACATGAAGTGTGTAGGTGTCGTGTCCGACACCGATGCGCGTCCGACACGCCAACATGCTAAAACTTTGAAGTGTCCGTGCTTCATAGGTAATAGTAAAAGTTAAACAAAGGATAAGTCAAATACTCCTAATTACAAGCCATGAAATCACATCCTTGTAAATTTCCACCAAAATGTCAAATTCTAGCATCTCTCAAACATATGGAATGTAAAGCGTGCACAAGAAAAATCATATTTTCCACCTAAAACTTTACATATACCATTAGAAAAGCATAACTCATGAAACAATCACAAGTTACGGTACAATCATGTTTTTGTAGGGAATATTCACAATAAAGAAAACAAACATAAGAATATCCCATATATGTAATAAAGTAATAAACTCACATTGCAAACACCACATATTGCAAAGGATGTTTCCAAAAGGTTAAAGAGATTAATCAGCATCTCCTTTGGAAGGTTTTTTGCCATTTCTACAGAATTTTCACCAACAAAATCCGAAACATGATCTTTAACAAGTAGTGGGTGATCGCAAGCCTGGCGGAGACGTAAAAGCATTAAAAGAATATTTGCATAGTTTTGATTCAATGTACCAGCAGCAGCATATGCCTGCAATACAAGAGCTTGTTATTTCAAGAATATGATGCATAAGCACAGAAAGATCATTTTCAAAAGGAATTTTGCATTATCTGATATGAAAATTTTCGTTTGGTCATGTACAAAGACGGCTGTTAGTGGCTCCTGTACCTAGAGTTGACCAAATGGAAAATAGCCCAATAACTAGAGGTAGGGGAAGACCAAAGAAAACAGTAGGAGAAACGATTAAGAGGGATCTAGCTTAAATAACCTAACCATAAAAATGTGCAAAGACTGTTGGTGTCGCTTGATCTATATAGCCGACCCCACCTAGTGGGAAAAGGCTTTGATTGTTGTTGTTGATATGAAAATTTTCACCTATGAAGCTTGTTCAGTGTTCAAAAGAATATATATATATATATATAAGAATATCAGACTTCACCCGAGAAAAGCTGCACTGTTTAACAAATCCAAAATTGTAGGTTGTCTTAGAAACTATTTAGAAAGAGTGTGTGCTAAACACATGAACTGGCCAATTTAAATATTATGGAATTGGAACTTTTCTACCTCAGTTGTAATAAGACGAAGAAATGGCATAGTTACATATGATGGGTTAAAACAAAAGTTGCAAATTAGGACAAAAACAGAAGACAACAGTACATGGTGAGTCAGGATATTAATTGAGGGATTTCTACACTAAACCTTTCGGTATCAAAATGTTGTATAATAGATAAATTCATTCATGCAGTAAATTATTGATATTTGAGTCTTTCAGCCACAGGAATCGAACTTGCACGGAATCTAACAACCCATGTGTTGAATCCCTGTTATATCTCTAATCCCTTATTTCTCTCCTAGACTTTTTTGTACATAGAAAAATATTTTAATTGTATAGTTTTATTTGATTAAGCTAAGTTTTAGGAGAATATCTCTCTGATTTGTTTTGGCCTTCTCCTATAAATGGATGAACCCTTTTCATGTAAAATACACACCGTGACCATGGAATAGAAAAACACATTTTCCGTCAATTTTCTACTCCATGTAACTAATATTTTGTTGCCATAAGCAATAATATATGCACTTGCTTCATGATGCAAAATTAAACATGGTTGAGCACATTCTAGAAGCTTGGTAGACTATAGTTTCTACCTGTTATCCACTTAAAAGCTAATCATTTTGACTAACCATCAAAAACCAAAAAATTCATACAATGGACTTAAATCTAAGAAGTCATAAGCAAAAGAACATTTGCCAGTTGCTATTCTTTTTTTTTTTTTGGCCTGATTGCCAGTTGCTATTCAAAGACAAAATGATAATTCAATCCAAATTGAGTATCTTACAGTAAATATTTGAGAAAAGATAAACCTTAAATTGAGTGCGTGAATCTGCTTCCAACTTGGTGTAGAAGGCCCGCTCCTCAATGGAGAAATCCACCTTATTCAGCTCAATTGTTTTAGGAGGCAAATTGATTATAGGCTCCCCATCAATCAATGTACCTAGACACGAAAGAAATTAAAATTAGAAGGAAAAAAAATGAGAGGACAAAGTCCAGCACCTTACATTTTATGTGACTCCAAGTTCATGAAAATCCAGATAAGTCAACAAATAAAAGCCTTGATGAGTGAAATGTACGTCAGTTCACTCCCTCAGGCTACAGTATATGTACGGAAACACATTTGGAAAAAAAAAAATTAACATCTCCAATTAATTGCATTCTATAGGATGGTCATGGGAAAAGAAATCATGGAGTTGCCGGAATAATTACATCATCTAAAATGGATTTGAAATTTGTGCAACAAGAGCTTATGCACACACTATAATCTCATCAATAATAAATTCACTAATTCAGCAGTTCTCAGCATTCGTCCTAATATACTTTAATAAAAATGGGTCCCAACAATAAAACAGAACCCTAGCCTAGTTCTAAAAGGATTGTAAAAAGAGGAGATTTTTTCTATCAACGAGGAAATTATGATGAGAATGTAATGATACAAATGTGGAGGATTAGGTATCCTCCAAGGAGAAGGTCAAAGAGCAAAACAAAATACACATACAAAAGAAAATTAAACATCTCAAAAAGCTTTCCAATCGCTCTGCATATCTGGAAGAGGCACTCTGATAAGAATCCTATGAACAGCCTTAAAAAGCCTCTACTGACTTATTCTAGAGATAGAGGGCTGTTGAGGATAAGTCAGATATAGCTTCACACTTCCACTTATCCAACTACTTGGCATATTCACTACCTATCTTTTCTAAGTAGTGGAGCCATTTTCTCCACCTACTTTATTTATGTTGCACATCTCTTTCTAGTTATTTTCTGTTATCTTATGTTGCAGCACTATTCCCTAGTTTTAGAATGCACTTAGGCAGGTATGTCTCTATAAATACCCATTATTTCCCTTTATTTGACATGAAAATATTTGCTTATCAGTTTGTACTGGGTTTGGTCCATCCTAAAGACTTTTTCTATTGAATTAACACTACTGCTCAGATTCTGCAATATTGATTATTCAATAATTGATGTTTTCTAGTCTTCATTCTTAAGATTCAGCCTCTATACACAATCTTGAAGCCCTAAGCAATACAAGGAAGCCTCAAAATTCCAACTATTGAGATTGCAATCCCTGCATCCGGAGAATCAAGTAACAACTCATTCGCGCATGTTCTTGCAAAAGAAAGTCCGGAGAATCAAATGCCTTATCATGGGAAAGGCCTTCGCATTCCTAATCCGGTAGGGGGCCGGACGGCTTTGTTTGCCCCAGCTTGGCGAATCGCATCCCCGCGCAACGACATTCTTTAATTTCCCATAGGTTATCTAAAGACAAGGAAAAACCCCTGATGATATGAGTATTCTGCCAATCTGCCCCTGCCAACTATTCCAAATCACAGCAAAAACCACACAGCATTGCAATGCAAGATATCTTTCCTTTACAAATTCGGGTAAGAACTAATTTTATTTTACCTAATATTGAAAATTATTATAATTTACTTTATTCTATTTGGACCATTTTGTCTTTGTAAAAAGGAATCCATTCCTGCATAAGCATGAGTTTCCACTGATGGTCTTCCTACAACGGTTGAACAAGAAACAAGAAAACAAGATGAAGACAGATCTACATGAAGGTTTTTAGTTAAGAGATACCAAGAGACTGAACCGATATCTGCGTAGAATCTATCCAACATGGAATCAAAAAGCAGAGGAAAGAACATTCACCTTTTGTACGCCGTAGCATTATAGCCCTCAGAACTGCTTGAAGCTTCTTGTAACCCTGGATAGAATTTTTGGATATTGGAACTTTTATTGTATTGTAGAAGGATTTATATACAGCATAAGGATCATATTTCAGGAATCTGAAGTAGCTATACAAATCATCAATAGTATTTTGAATAGGTGTTCCAGATAAGCACCACCGTCTTTTGGCTCGAAGGCTGCAGCAAGCTCTAGCGACCTGAGTTCTATGATTCTTTATTGTCTGAGCTTCATCTAGAATAACCCTAAACCAACCAACTCTTGCAAGAGGACCAGAAGAGCTGTCAAAAGAACTATCAATTCCCTTCTTACCCTTTTTGCCCTTTTTAGTTGCATCATTCGTCTTTTTCCTCTTTTTACCAAAAGCAAACTCAGAGGATAACCCAAATTTTTCCCCATTTTTTTCATCTATTTCATCCTCTTCAATTAAAGGTTGCTTTGGAACTTCATTAGTCACAAGAGAATATGTTGTAAGAACAACATCATATTTTGCAAGTTCAACAGGATCCTTTGTCCTATTACCCCCATGATAAATCAACACAGAAAGCTTAGCTTCGTCTCCAACTTTGTCATCGAGTTCCCTTGCCCACTGTCGGAGAACACTAGCGGGGCAGACAACCAGTGTACCAGCAGCTGGCCTTTTCCTATTAAGCACCCGTGATGAAGTAGAACCAACAGATTCCGGAATAGGCTTTATATCATCATATTCATTCTTTTTAGGTTTTTCCACATTACCGCTGCCATTATCATCATCTTCATCCAAATTCAGTGCTTCAGCTTTATGATTGCACGTCTCATCTGTTTTTGATTTTGACTGCAATGACCTTTGCATTTGTATAAGGGAAATCATCGAAATTGTCTTTCCAAGGCCCTGTTTGAACAAGGCTTCCATGTTAAGGAAAATAAACTCATAGATATCCAGTGCCACTGATCAAACAAAAAATATGGAAAGAGAAAAGCTCACCTGATCATCAGCTAGAATTCCCCCCAAGCAATGCAAACTTCTGGTTTCCTTCTGAAGCATCCAAGCCAGTGCAATTTTCTGCAATATGTAACAGTTAAAGCTTCAGAACATGTAAATACCCCAACAAACTAATGAACCATAATAGACAAGACAAAAACCTGATGTCTCAGAAGTGACACAGACAATAGACCATCGGGTAAAGTGGCTTCAACTTTTGGCTGATTGAGATCCTGCAACAAACAAATGCATTATTATTAATGAAAACAATGTGTATCAACTCACAAGTGACTCTCAGATATTAGAAAATGTGAGAAAACCCACAAGGAAGCACTGGAAAGAAATATAATTTATGAAGCATCATCAAATGACAACGAAACAATCAAAACCTTTTCCTACTAGGTGGGGTCAGCTATATGGTTCATGGGATGCTAACGTGTTTTGTGTTTACTCATTTCTATAAAGTAAAATGACATTCACAAAAAATAAAATTACATAATAATAAAGTGAAATGAAAAATTCATTTTTTTTTCTCTTAATGCAAATCCTAGATGGCAACCCGCTTACAAGAACCATGGGAGGAACACCAAACTGAGAAGATAAACACAATACTTTTTCACAACATCTCCCAAGACATAGAAACATCCCGAAAAATTCAAGCATTCCTTTCCCACTAAATATTGTGCATTGCCACAATGAGTCAACATTTTTATCCTTCCAAAACAAATAAATCTAGTCAAAAAGAAACCCCTGAGTAAGCAATGGTACACCCTGTTTTCTCCAAGAACTTCATAGTCCAAACAGTCTACTCCACAGTTTAAAACAAAAACTGATTGACTATTCATAAAAAAAAAACCACAACAAAAAAGTAGTGCTAAGCCTATTTAATTCCACAGTCTAGACAAACAAATTGTCCTTAGGGGAGAACTTTAGATTTCCAAATGCATTTATCTTGAACAAACATTTCCTTCTTGGTTAGACATTGAAAGAATGATTTAAATAAATTAAGAGTCCAAATTCTCCTATCTGGATTAGGTGGAAAATCGACAATTTCAAGTAGAAGCACTGAAGCAGAAGGAATTGTAAATATTGAGTATTCTTGTCAAAACATTGCTGAAGAAATTGAAATTCCAAGACATTGAAGAGCCCTATGGAATGAAAATGTGACAAATAATTGCATTATGCAAAGAAGAAAGATTAGAGACAGGCAACAGGGGGGCGACTAAGGGTGGCCCAGGCAAATTACTTGGTGCCTTATCAAGGAAATCTGAAGGAAAACACTACAGCAGTTTACTAACCAGGGCAAGGTTTATAGCCACCAAGTTACCAGTTGACAAGATTATCCTTTTCATTATGGATAGAATTACTTTTTTGTCTTCTTTGTGGGTTTCGTCCAATGGGTTGTTTAGGGGGGTTTCTGATAGACCCTTATTGACTTATTCTAGAAGGAAGAAGCCTAATCAACTTGAGTTGACTAAGTCTGATAAAAGTTTTCTGCTTTTGCAGAGTATTATGAGCATGGCATAACTGTCCTAATTTCTATGGTACTGATTGTTGGGCGATAAAAAGCCAGCATGAGCACAAATTCAACGTGGCAGAAATGAGAATGTTGCATTGGATGAGTGGTCACACTAGAATGAATAGGATTAGGAATGATTACATTAGAGAGAAAGTTGGGGTAGCACCTATTGTCGAAAAATTAGTTGAAACACGCCCTAGGTGGTTTGGTCATGTACAAAGACGGCTGTTAGAGGCTCTTGTACGTAGAGTTGACCAAATGGAAGATAGCCCAATAACTAGAAGTAGGGGAAGACCAAAGAAAACAATAAGAGAAACGATTAAGAGGGATCTAGCCGTAAATGACTTAACCATAGAAATGTGCAAAGACAGAACATGTTGGCGTCACTTGATCCATATAGCCGACCCCACCTTATAGGAAAAGGCTTTGATTGTTGTTGATTATGTGGCACGTTATTTCTGTTCTGCATGTTTATTTCAATTCCTTTGTTTTAGCCTAGTTAGTTAAGGTATAGTTCCTATAAATACCTTTAGGAAGCATTTATTTTGCATCTTAGAATTTATCAATCAATTGTATTCCCGATTCGGTTCTTTAGTGGAGATTATTCAGTGTTCAAGATTCTTGCACTTATATTTTCTCTACTGTTTTCCAATTTTTCCAATTCTTATCTGATGGGTTCTTACCATTTGGTATCAAAGCCTGGTTTCCACCACAATGGTTGATACTCGATCATCATCCGCTAACCTCGATACACATAAACCTACCCACGAGAACCCTATGGAGGTTTTATCCCAGCAAGTTTCAGCTTTGGCAGCTGAGCTGGCAGCACTCAAAACGTCTCACGATAATGAAAAAAGTCACAAGGCATAGAACTCAGACCGTAATAAGGGGTATTGGAATGAAAAAGATGGCTAGGGAAATTCTTGGGGTAATCGTGACCCCCACAAACCTCCTTACACCAAAATCGAATTTCCTAAATTCGATGGAGGTGACCCGAGGGGGTGGATTTTGAAGGCAGAAAAGTACTTTCGTTATTACCAAACACCAGACGACGCGAAGGTAGATGTAGCTGCAATGTATTTAGAAGGCAACGCTCTTGATCTATTCGCATGGATCAATTCTAGAAGAACTATTTTGTATTGGGAGGAGCTAGTGAGAGCTTTACAAGAGCACTACGGTCCATCTGAATTTCAGAACCATGACGAGCATCTCTGTGCCATCAAGCAGACCGGAACAGTGCAAGAATACCAGCAAGAATTCGCCAAGAGGGCAGCACGGGTGAAGAACTGACAGGAACATTGTTTGCTAGGAATTTTTCTCAATGGGTTAAAGGAAGAGCTGAAAGCAAACATACGCATACACAAGCCAAGAAGCATTTATAAAGCTGTGAGTTTAGCTCTAGAATATGAGACTAAATTAGGTTTTTTAAAAAACCAAATGACCCACTCTTTTTCAGCCCAACAAAAAAGATTTTTGGCCCAAAATATGGACAAAAACCATGCACCCATAGCCCAACAACAGCAGCGTTATTTTTCTAACGAAATTCCAACATTAAAGCAAGTTGCAGCCAGCAACGTTTCAAACGTTACCCAATCCCACAATTCAGGGGATAAAGAGCACCAATTCAGGAGAGATATGGGCCCTTGTCATCGCTGTAGAGAACGATTCTTCCCTAAACATCAATGCAAAAATTCCTCCCTTTCAGTTTTAGAGGTAACGGATGCTGAAACAAAGGCAGAAGATTTTTTTCAAAAATTCTGAAGAAGCCGAGGACGCCGCGGTTATGGCAGATATTTCCTTCCACGCTATTCTGGGTCACAATTCGACAACTACTTTGAAGCTGCAAGGGGTCATTAATGGCAAGAATGTTTTGATTTTGGTGGATAGTGGGTCAACCCACAACTTCATCTCTTCTAAATTAGTCCAAGAATTACAACTACCCACACTGGAGGTGGCTTCATTTGGCGTTCAGATTGGCAACGGTGATGTGATAAAGTGCAGCACGATTTGTAAGAAGGTTGAACTAAAAATGGCAGACTTGACTATTGTTGAAGATTTTTATCCATTCTCAATTGGCGGAGCCGATTTAATGCTCGACATTAAGTGGTTAGCATCTCTAAATACAGTGCAATCAAATTGGAACAAGATGTTCTTGGTCTTTTTTCCTTAATGGCAAACGCTACAAGCTACAAGGGGTACCACGGAGCAGTTCTTCTGAAGTATCCCTACGAAGTATGATTAAAGAAGGCGAAGAAGATCAATTGGCTTTTAAAACACCGCACTGTTTTCAGCCTCTAATACGGAAATTTGCAGCTGTTGTTAAGGAACCTGCCAACCTTCGTCCTCTTAGAGAGCATGCGCATTCCATTCCTCTCATTCCTTATGCAGTGGTCGAATATACGTCCTTATCGGTATCCTCATTCTCAAAAATCTGAAATTAAAAAGCAGGTGTCATCACTTTTAGAGCTTGGATTCATACGCCCTAGCACAAGTCCCTTTGCTAGTCCAGTGCTCTTGGTTCAGAAAAAGGACTCATCTTGGAGAATGTGTTAATTATTGCAAGCTTAACCAAATCACAGTTCTGGATAAGTACTCGATTCCCACTATTGATGAACTTCTGGATGAATTACATGGTTCACAGATTTTTTTCAAAGATTGATCTTTGCTCCGGGTATCATCAAATTCGGGTTCAGCCGGACGACATCCACAAAACTGCTTTCCTTACTCACAATGGTCATTACGAGTTCACTGTAATGCCATTTGGTCTCACCAATGTACCTTCAACATTTCAAGCAGCCATGAATGAGCTTTTCCGGCCTTACCTTTACAAGTTTGTGCTAGTATTCTTCGATTATATTCTCGTCTACAGTCCTGATAGAGAGCAGCATGAAGAACATCTTCGGTTAGTACTTCAAGCACTCCAAGACCACTCTTACTTTGCCAAAGAAAGTGTTTATTCGGGCAGCCTTTGGTGCACTTCCTAGGGCATGTGGTTTCTAAGGAGGGTTTATCTGTGGAAGATGACAAGATTAAGAATGTTATGGATTGGCCTCAATCAACCAATGTCAAGGAATTACGCGGTTTCTTGGGACTTATTGGCTATTACAGGCGTTTTGTTCGAAATTATGGCATTCTTGCATGTCCTCTTAAAGAACTTACAAAGAAAGATGCTTTTCAGTGGTCTACCACAGCGGAAGAAGCTTTCATCCGCCTTAAACAGGTATTAACTTCTGCCCCGGTTTTGAGACTTCCTAACTTTAATCAAGTATTTGTTGTAGAATATGATGCATCCTTCGAAGGAGTGGGCGCCATACTTCTACAAGATGAGCACCCAATTGCTTATTTCAGCAAGGGTATGTTATTTTCTGACCGGATCAAATCTGCCTATGACCATGAACTTCTTGCACTTGTCTTGGCACTACAAAAATGGAGGCACTACTTACTTGGGAGGCATTTTTTGGTGCGTACGGATCATAGGAGCCTCAAATTTCTCCTAGACCAGCGGCTTACCACAGTGGAACAGCAGCGTTTAATCATGAAGCTACTGCCATTTGATTTTTCAATCACCTATAAGAAGGGCTGAGACAACAAGGGAGCAGATGCACTTTCCCAAAAACCAACACATGCTGAATTTCTTGTTATTTCCATGCCGGTCCAGCTTGATTACAATGGGTTGCAAGAGGCTCTCGCTAATGATCCTATCACTAAGGAACAAATTGACACGCTCACAATCAATCCTACGGGTTATTTTATAATGATCACCTTGTAATTCCAGATTCTGCCACACTCAAGCAAACCTTGCTTGAAGAAGCTCATAACTCTCCTACTGGTGGTCATGGTGGATTCCTGAAAACACTACAGCGACTTTGTTCTAATTTTTATTGGCCTTCCCTCACTAAGGATGTCAAAAGGTATGTGCAGCACTATCTCATTTGCCAACAAAATAAGTATCAAACTCTTACTCTTGCTGGCCTATTACAACCTCTTCCTATTCCTAACCAAGTTTGGGAAGATATCTCTATGGATTTCATCATTGGGCTCCCTAAATCTAAGGGTTTTGATACTATCATAGTCGTGGTGGATAGACTAAGCAAATATAGCCACTTCATCCCTCTTTCACACCCATATTCAGCAAGTACAGTGGCTGCCATTTTTTGTAAGGAGATTGTTCAACTTCATGGCATACCTCACTCCATTGTTTCTAACCGAAACTCAATATTTCTTAGCATCTTTTGGAAGGAATTGTTCAAACTGAGTAAGATGCGACTCCACATGAGTTCTGCCTATCATCTACAAAGTGATGGTCAAACCGAAGTGGTTAATCGCTTCCTGGAAGCATATCTTCGCTGTTTTACTCATGAGCATCCTACTCTATGGAGTTCTTACTTGTGTTGGGCTGAATATTCATACAATACTGGCTTTCACTCTTCTTCGGGCACCACGCCCTTCAAAATATTGTACGGATGTGACCCACCAGCCTTGCATCCATTTGTTCGAGGAGAAACTAACTTACTTGATCTTGAGGAACAATTAGAGCAATGGGATGAGATGCTGCGAATTCTGAAAATACAGCTCAAAAAGGCACAAGACAGGATGAAGGCTCAAGCAGATTCTACGCGACGCAAAGTGTCTTTTGATGTTGGTGATGCTGTCCTATTAAGGCTTCAGCCTTATAAACAGCGTTCGTTGGCAAAACGGAAGTATGAGAAATTATCTCTACGCAACTTTGGTCCTTACAAAATTATTTGAAAAATTGAGGTTGTCGCTTATGAGTTGGAATTACCATCAACTTTGGCTCCCTAAATCTAAGGGTTTTGATACTATCATAGTCGTGGTGGATAGACTAAGCAAAATAAATGCTTCCTGAAGGTATAGTTCCTATAAATACCTTCAGGAAGCATTTATTTTACATCTCAGAATTTATCAATCAATTGTATACCCGATTCGGTTCTTTAGTGGAGATTATTCAGTGTTCAAGATTCTTGCACTTATATTTTCTCTACTGTTTTCCTATTTTTCCAATTCTTATCTGCTGGATTCTTACCAATTTCCATTATGGATCTCCAAAGGGGATGGAAGGCTCTTTTGAGTTAGCTTTTTGGTTTTCCCTTTTGTTGTTTTTCTTTTTGATGTTTTTCTTCTTTTGTTTTCTTAGTGAACTTCTTGTCCTCTTCCATTGTACATTCTTTCTTCTTCAATAATACTTTTTCTATCCAAAAAAAAAAAGTTATCCTTTTCAAATCTCCACCTAGTGGGAAAAGGCTTTGATTGTTGTTTTATCCTTTTCAAATCTCCAACACCTGACCAAAGAAAATCCCACATGATTCTACCTCTTCTCTGAACCACGTAAAAAGGGATAGGAAAAAGGGAAAAGTAAAAGAAAAGGATGCTGGACATATGTTAGGAGACTTTCTAAATCATGGGATCCCAAAACGATATAGTCTTTGGGTCTCCTCCTAAAGGAGATCCAAAATAAAAAAGGAGCCTTTGAAGGATTTGGCACCCTGCCATGGAAGCAAAGGACCGAAGATTCTCATGAAATCCACGAAGATGAGTCACACAACTCTATGCCAAATAAGCCTTGAACCAAAACAACCACCTCAAAAACCTGAAGAAGAAAAAGTACATTAGAAATACTCTCTCTATCCTCCTCCAAGAAAAGAATGGTGTCATGAGCAAACTAACGAGAAATCTTCACCCACTCAGAACCTACAGAAAGACTTCTAAATAAACCCCTCTCTACAGCTCTATAAATAATCCTACTCAACATGTCATACACTAAGCCAAAGTAAACAAAAAAGGATACAAAGGGTCCCCCTTCCCTTTCCCTCTCTGCCCTTGAAACCAAGAATTGGGGGTATAGTCCATATATCAAAAGCATCATATCTGCACAATTCTCTGATTCTTTTTTTTTTTTTTTGATAGAAAAAGAAAGTGTATTAAAGAAAGAAGAAGATTATAAATACAAAGACAAGCAGTCCTCAAGAAAAGAAAATAAAAAGAAGACAAACAAAAGAAAACTAAGGATTCGTTTGGTAAGAATCGCGCACAGTAAAATCATAGTGTTTCACGATTCCCAAAAAAACTTTACATCATATTTTGTACATACCAAACACACTTTTATCATACTTTTTCTCTCTCCTAATTTTCCTCTCTATCTCTCTCCCCGCATTTCTCTACAATACTTTCCTTTATTCTACAGTACTTTACTCTACAGAACTTTACATCTGTGCATTTATACCAAGCATACCCTAAAACATTATCTCACGCAATTCTCTTATTCTTTTTTACTAGTACCTACAAAGAATTAAATATATATATATATATATATATATATATATATTAAGTGGGCCGGAAGAAAAGGGAAAAGAGAATATCCTTATTGTTTGGGACCACAGTCTCAATTTTGATATTGGGCGGGGGGCCCACAGTATCAACTCTCATATATTGGAGGCCAGAGCAACGCAGAAAGGGGAGGAAAATTTTGGAAAGGGATTTGTGAGAGGGCTAGCCTCTCGAATGCTAGCAAGGTTTAGGGTTTCAAGTGTTAGTGTCTTGTGCTGTTGTTTCCTTTTTGGTGTGTGTTTCTCTGTTGTTTTCTGGTGTGTTATCTGGGAGTGTTTCTTTATTTCTGCTACTGTTATTTCTGGTTTCTTGTATTTTTCTTCCTCTTAGGAGGTCTATTTTAATATAAGAAAAAGTATTATCCAGAATACAAAAGACGGTGTAGATTATCAAGAAACCTTTGCTCCAGTAGCAAAGATCAACACTGTCAGAATACTACTGTCATTGGCAGCTCACTACAATTGGCAACACTTGCAATATGATGTGAAGAATGCCTTTTTACAGAGAAAATTAGATGAGGAAATTTATATGAGCATTCCACAAGGATTTGAAGACAACACCAGTAACAAAGATTGCAAACTAAAAAGGCTCTATATGGCCTAAAACAGTCCCCTGGACTCTGGAGCATGGTTTTGGAGGTTTGCAAAAGTCATGAAAAATGCTGGACACAAGCAAAGCCAAGGAGACCACGCTCTCTTTATTAAACACTCGGCTAGAGGGGGAGAAACAGGCTTACTGGTTTATGTAGACAACATCATAGTGACAGGAAATGACAAAAAGAGAAAGAATCCTTAAAACAAACCCTGGAAACAGAATTTGAGATAAAATAATTTGGAAAATTAAAATACTTCCTACGTATTGAGGTGGCCCATTCAAAAAGGAGCATATTCATATCCCAGCAAAAATATGCAACAGATTTGCTCAAAGAAAGTGGAAAAATAGGATGTAAACCAGCATCCACGATAATAGATCCAAACAATAAACTTGGGGAAGCCAAGGAAGAACCTAGTGCTAACAAAAGGAGGTACCAAAGACTAGTAGGCAGACTTATATACCTTGCCCACACAAGAACTGACATTGTATATAGTATATACTCAGTGAAATTAGTCAATTCATGCATGACCCAATGGAATCACATCTCCAAGCTGCCAACCGAATTCTTCACTACCTAAAAGGAAACCCAGGAAAAGGAATTTTATTCAAAAGAGGAGACCCTCTTAGGTTAGAAGTCTACTCTGATGATGACTATGCAGGGTCTCCTGTGGATAGGTGGTCAACTACTGGGTACTGCACCTTTCTTGGAGGCAACCTAGTCACATGGAGAAGCAAAAAACAGAATGTAGTAGCTAGATCCTCTGTTGAATCAGAATTATGAGCCATTGCTCAAGGGTTATGTGAACTCCTATACAATATGATAGAACAAAGCATATTGAAATTGATAGGCATTTCATTAAGGAAAAGATCGAAGAAGGGACTGTGTGTATGTCCTATGTTCCTACAGCTGGCCAACTAGCCGATGTCCTAACTAAAGGATTACATAGTCCAAGGTTTCATGATTGTATAAACACGCTGGGAATGGAAGACATCTATTCACTAGCTTGAGGGGGAGTGTTGAGAACTTATTAGAAATTAGAATTGTTTTAGCTAATTAATTGTTATAAGTATTTTGTTCCCTACTATTACATTTCTAATATCCCTAAAATTAAGGGATTAGTTCTGTTAGGATAATTATTATTTAAACATTTTCTGTTAGGATTAGGAATCTTAGTTTATTAGGACTATTATTTCCTTATTATTTAAACGTTGTAAAACAGGTCAGAAACACTAGTTAATAATATCTTTTCCCTTAATTTTATCAGAAGTCAATATTCATCACATAACATAAAACACGCAGATAGGCTCCACAATTTAAGAATTTTACACTTTTTCATAAGAGACAAATTTGTTACAATTATATAAGATCTACTTGTACTTAGACCCTAATATCTCTATGCAATCTAAAGAGTATCAAACAAAAAAAAAATAGAAAACTTTCTATCAAAAAAAAAATAGAAAACAAAACATAGTATCAGCAAGTAGTACCTCCAATGCTGCTTGATAAATTAACCTCTCATCATTTTCAGAAGTCCTTTCTTCAATTGCCCCAAAACGGTATGAAGATTCACTTGAACCACCTAACTGTGCACCAGAGATGGCCTTTCCATGCATCAAAGTTGGAGGAAGAATCCTAATCCCACCATTTTGATGCATGACACGTTCATCATTACCCCTGCCATAACTATCATGCATATAGCCCTTGTCACTATTCGTGCTAGGTCCTACTATATTGTTACGATTACCATGAGTATCATAAATCTGACTTCTGGGCATGTTATCTTTTAAGTTGTTTAATCTAGTCTCTTGTGTAAATGACGGAAGAGAAGGAACAGGTCTTGTTGCAGATGGCCTAAGAGATGACGGAAGGGTCCTCTTCAAATCTTGTTGGGATGGCATTATCTCATACTCAGCACCAGAAGTATTAGCATCTTGAGAACCAACTGTCTGATGCTGACTTCTGTTTCCATTCTCTGAAAGACTGAAAGATTCATTTCCTCGTGCAACTCTATGATTCAGCACATTGTTGCTGGACCCAGGTTGAGTAAATTGCTTGACTTGTGAATGATTATACATACTAGAAGAGCTTGCATTTGAAGTATTTTCTCGTTTAGAAGACCTATCCTGCTTAGGCCCTCCTCCATTACCTGCACGTAAGATTACATGCACCATTAATAGTTAAATCTAATGGCTATAGAAAAATTTCATTACAGAACAGCTTTCACTAAAGATCCACCCACCAGCATTACTTCCACCAGTAGCCCAGCTTGGAAGGTTCCTATAATTTGGGGTTTCTATCTCCTCCAGATCCAGGTCATCATCATCTGAGCTAATATATATATAGTCTCCCTGAGCCATGAAATCTGAATAATTATCTCTTTCCTTGGCCAAACAAGAAAGAGAATTATTAAATATTAATTCAAGCTGCTATCAAGAACCATCAAAAATATCTCATGATATGAAAACAAAAGAAAAAGAGGGAAGATGTTCACCAAACAAAAATGTCTTTACTCACTATGTCTCTGTAAGGTTTTAATATTAAGCTGGAAACCCAGCTGCCTAGAAGGGAACAAACTCTCCAAGTTGAGTTGATGAAATCTCGAACATTGTCCGCATGGTCAGGCATCGGTTTGGAACTTGAACCACATACTAGCTCCCTTATTAAGCGACCTACTCAGCAGTATAGTTAAGCCAAAAACTCAAAATTAAATGAAACAAATATCATCTAGAAATTTTGACTAAAAATATGGAGTATGAGCCATTTTTTCCTGACCTAAAAATCTGTTTAGAAAAGAATGGGAGCAAACAAAGAATGTAATTGAATGATTCAATGATGGTGAGTTCATAATACTCTCAACCTCTATTTTTCATACTATCACCACATAAAGACACTTATATACTCCCTACTTTGGGTGCACTATAAGTCTATAACTAATTAATTCTTTACATACAAAACTTTACTAAATTTTCAACACCTCTTTGCATCATATCTTGTAATGTTTCAATATATTTTTGGTTCCAGTTTTGTAGTTTCTTAGACAAGTTTTCAAGAAATTAAAATTACACCATAAAACCAAGAAGAAAGGGAAGAAAAAATTAACCAAAAGCATTAGGGAGTTGTATGCATGATATAAAGTTGTCATACATGCCAAAGTGTTTGACTTTAACATATTGGAAGTGGAGTGTTTATTCATTTTGAACAAAGCAAAAGATACACAAATTAAAGACTTGCTTCCTCATCTAACATCGAACACTCTCTAAGAAGAAACACAACCACGAAAATTCCTCCTGCTATAATCATAAATTTTCTATAAATATATTGTCAAAATGATAACCCTACCTCTCCTCCTTATTGCATTCTTTTTTTTTTTTTGATAGAAAAAGAAATATTATTAAGGAAGAAAAAAAATACAAAAAAGGGGGACAAGGAGTCCTCTAAGAGAGAAAACCTAAAACCAACAAAAAGAAACACCGAAAAGATACAAACGTTAAGCCAAAAAGGTTACTCTATCCCACAAAAGATGAGGTGGGAAGAATTTGTTATTGAAGATCCTAGCATTCCGTTCCATCCAACCAAATACACCACAAAGCCGCAAAAACTGCACAATGCCAAAGGGCTTTATGTTCTTTGTTCCTTATTGCATTCTTTAAGTTATATGCTATTAAGGACACATCTAATCCTACAAAAATTATAACAAAAACACTCTGAGAAACTAAAACTACACTACCCAGAAGACCACTTCACTTCATGGAGACTGGAGAGTAGTTTTTGCTTTTTAAGAACTAGAAAGTTGAAACAAAGCCAATATGGGAATTTTGTTTACTTAAAGTGACCGATCCTTCTTAGGCACCAAAGTAATAAATGGTTATTGATGCTACTTCCCATTCCTTAATGATAAACACCTGCATATGATCTCCCTTAAATTTCCCAACACTAGTTGGAAAAGGCAGTAGTAAACCCATTAATGCTTGGAGACTCCTTCCTCCCCCTCGCCCCAACCCCCACCCAAAAAAAAAAAAAAACAAATCGCTCAACTCATCTCATCCCATCCAGTCATCCTCCTCACTACCTCTTAACTACTTAATTCAGAAGAAGTGGGGATCATATACAAGGGGCCATTCACAATAAAAGTGACAATGGAAGTCGTAAAAACCAAATGAATGTCAATAACAAAAATAGGTCAGAGTGTAAATGAGATTACACATAAATCAGCAAAGAGAAAGGAAAAAGCTGAGAATTTCAAGCCAATGCCTAATGCTTACCTTAAAGACTTGTCAAATTTTACAGAAAGGGTCCCTTCTATAGAGGATTTCGTACGACGCACCAGACCTTACACTTGAGACTAGGGTTCGTTCACCATTACACCAAAAGGCAGTTACCAAACAGCGGAACAGCAGAGAAAGTGAAGACAACAAATCTTGGGTGAAGTTCAAAATCGGGTGTTTTGAAAGTATTATGCAAAAATATGGTAACGAACGATGGAAATTTCGGACGAACGAGGAAGTTGACACCAAGTACTGAACTGAACCCAACACAGCATCAGTCTTCCGTTTTCCGCTGTTCTTTTTATTGTCTTCTCTATTTATTTCATTTATTAGGTACGAAACGATGTCGTTTTGCAACTGCCGTATCAGGCTTGCTAGTTTAGTTACATTCTGTACGTAATCCTTCTTGTAATCTAATAATCTCTCCAATATTTTTTTACCAAACATATTTAACTTTTACAGTGTAATAAAATTATGTTTTTTTCCTTCTTGTAATCTAATAATCTCTCCAACATTTTTTTACCAAACATATTTAACTTTTACAGTGTAATAAAATTATGTTTTTTTCCTTATTTTTTTACCTACTTTTATTTCATTCACACTTTTAATATAAGGGTAAAATAGTCATTTTACACACTTTTATTCCATTACTTTAACATTATTATTCTCATTCCCATTCTCGTTTCATTCTCATTTTTATTAACATTCTCATTACCATTCACGTAATCAAACATGCCTTAGTACATTTACTTCACTTAAATTTAAAAAATGTGTTTAAACCATTACAATTTTTTAAAAGAATTAAGGGTACGTTTGTTTAGTACACAGAATGGGAATGCGAATAAGAATGATTTTAATAGGTTTAGTAGTAAAATTTGAGAATAGAAATAGGAATGGATTATAATTACCATTTTACCCCTTATATTAAAATATTAAAAAAAATTATGATTGTGTCAAATCAAAAGACATAATAATAAGCATTTCACACCTATATTTTTAACCCTGCACGCGTCCCAAGAAAGAAATCATGCAAACCCTCCTAATGGTGAGACCCACCGTTTTAGAGGTGGGCCTCAACCTTTCCATCCTTTTCTCCCTTGCAAAATAAGGCTATCGAATCTAACCTAAAACATCTATATTAATATGATTATTATCTTTTTTTTGTGTTACATTTTTTTGTTCCACAAAATATCAATTTTATAATTTATAATTAAATTTATATATCTATCTATTCTATATATCTATATAATAATATATAAAAGTAAGAGGCATGAAGCCTCCACCTGCCACATCAGCTTTTTTAATGTATGCATCCAAAACACATCAACTTTTTTAATGTATGCATCCATATTTTATGAAAAATATGGCATTGAAGAATACACTTTCGAATATTGGATAAAGCGCCAGTGGCATGTTTATTGAATATTTTATAAATTAAGTAAGTTAATTAATTAAATAATATATATATATACTAGAGGCTTCGCATGCATACAATCTATTCTTAATTTTTTAAAATATAATTATTATATTTTAAGATCATTAAAAATTAAATATTTGATAGTTTTTTAATTTTTAAATAGATTTTTTATGTTATTCACTTCTCCACCTTTTTAGTAACTACCCATCATACATGTTTTCTCTCTCCCACATCCTCCAATCATATAATTTCTTTGTATTTTTAATTACAAAATATAGTTATTTTGTGACCCCAATGACTAGAAGGGTACACAGCCATATAAATATAGATATATATGCTTCATTACTCATTAAAGTCAAAACGACTGCAGGATTATTCAATGGTTTTTAAAAAATTGGTAACATTGGTTTTTATGTTACTTATGTATTAGCCATTTGATTTTAATTATTTGTAACAAATGCTTTTAAATATATATTTATGTTACCTACAATATATATATATATATATATATATATATATATATATATATATATATGTGGGTTGAGACTTGAGAGAAGATGACGCAGACGTATGAGAAGAAAACACATATGTAAAAGTTATGTTATGTGTGTTATTTGGGTAGAAAAAGGTATGGGAGTTGAGAGTCTTGTCTACCTCCTACGTGCAAAGTTTGTAGACAGGACTGTTGTATTTTGGAGGTAACACGTCTGATTACCCAGTGTGATATAGCAAAATCAAATTGTGAGAAGCGTGAATTACCTTAAAGAGAGTGAGATATCTGTACTACTACGCATTTTGTTATTTCCCTAACAATTTCTCTTTTCTCTATTTTTCAATGTTTGAAAATCTGGATCGGTCTTTAATCCGGCTAAGGACTCGGGTCATTGATTCACTGGTTCAACCGCGGGGTCACTAAAAAATCGGTTAGCCCGGTCAAATTTTAAAAAAATTAAAAAAATATATATATGTATCTATACATACATCAATCAAATAAATATGAAAAACACATAAGTTATTATAATTCAAATTCAAAGCTGAAATTGAACATAATTAGTCTAAAATACACATATAATAACACATAATAAGTCTTAAACACTTAAATTTTGATCCCACGCTACATGATATTTAAATAAAAAATCAACACACCAAATAAATCGTAACTCAAACAACTTCAACCAAAAGGGGGGCCAAATTTTTTTAAATTTATAAATGCAATATTATATAATATATATATATATATATATATATATA
Source organism: Senna tora (assembly GCA_014851425.1). Taxonomy (NCBI): domain Eukaryota; kingdom Viridiplantae; phylum Streptophyta; class Magnoliopsida; order Fabales; family Fabaceae; genus Senna; species Senna tora. The sequence continues at coordinate 3,094,013 of CM026270.1, read as the reverse complement.
TATATATTATAATTATACGAGAGAGTTAATATTTAATATAATATAAGATAAAGAAATACACAAAAGATAATATATAACCAATATCATCAATTGACATGGTCTACCACATCATCATCTTAAACTTAAGGTGGGTGCACATATAATGCTTCTTCGTAAAATTGACCATTCAATGAGATTGCGTAATGGAACAAGACTAATCATGTCAGGAAAATTCACAGGTGAATAGGTTCTTATAGCACGTATGTTAATAAGTCCTTATGATTTTGAATTGCCTTTCAAGTTTCAATGCTGCCAATTTCTTGTTGTTCTCTCATTTGTAATGACAATCAATAAAAGTCAGGAGCAAACACTGTCTAATGTTGGTATATATCTTCCTCGACCTGTGTTCAGTCATGGCCAACTATATGTTGTTGTCTCACGTGTTCATAGACGCTCTGGTTTGAAGATTCCAATGTCCGATGCGGATTGTCATCAGCTGAAAACTACTACAAATGTCGTCTTCAAAGAAGTGTTCCAGAATGTCAAATAGAGTTAATATTAGTAACAAACTCTATATAAATGCATTGAGTTGGTTTTGTTTGAATATATTAGAATTTTTCACTTTCTAAATTCTTATCAAATTTTGCCTATAAATTTATTGTATTCATATTGTTTGCAGATTTTGAGTTCAAGCGTTTTAATTTTGCCTAAACACAATGTTTAGAATAATATGTACATACCTATAGATATAACCCGTGCAGAGCACAGGTACAAAGACTAGTATATATATATATATATATATATATATATATATATATATATATATATATATATATATATATATATGTACCTGGAGTCATTTCTTGCCACTTAGGATTAAGGAATGGTTTGCTCAACCTCCACATCACTAATCTAACTTTTAATCTCAACCCATTAATCCAAATGTCATGAAGGCTTCCACGTATTAGATACACGTAATTACACATCATCCAGACTGCTCTTGCGTGGCATTAACACATGCCACATGTCACTATTGCCATCCATTCTGCAAATCTCGAATTTCAAATTGGAAGCATAATTATGATGATTAATTTCCCATATCAAAGAGCTGATCAATTGTAGTATTAATAGCTCCTTGATTAACCAAGTTTGGTTGGTCTAGTGGTTAGCTCACTAGGTCGCTTAAGCAAGTGTTGGGGGTTCGAATCCCACCTTGTGTATGCAGCAACCAATTGGCCAGCGGCAAACCCTTAAATGGAGCTCAGATCCGCGGAGGATTAGTCCTTGGTCTGTCGGGCTGGGGGATACCTTGGGAAACAAAAAAAAATAGCTCCTTGATTCGTGGCCAAAATGATGTACAATCTTTAATTCCATGATTTCCATTCAAATTTACGCACCTGTGACCAAAAGCGTGTATAAAAACATTTCTTCCATCCATAATTTTTAGCCTTGCGTTGTTGCGTTTTGAAGTTGAGTCACGATGCAAGTGCTTGCTATACTCTTATTTCCTTCTACCTTTGTGTATTTAATTTTTTTTAGATTTCCCGTTACTGTGGTCCTCCTTATTTGAATGTCTTTTCTGCATTGTTTGATATGCATAAGTTGTTGATTGGTCTCAGTTTTCAATATTCACAATAAAAAAAAATTTAATACTGATTTTAATTATGAATTTTTTGACATTCTATATAAGCATAGTAGTTCTCTAACATTGCTAACTCACTCGTCGTGCGCTGGTATTTTGACAAAAATTTGCAGTGGCTAAAGGTTTGTCTAAAAGTAGTACATGCTTCCTCTTTTTATGAATGTTAATCTGTAATAATATGTCTATGCAATTCCTTATACATGCATCAAAATTCCAATTATCACTATTGTGACATTGCATGCTTACATAACTCATCGTTTGTCCTCGCTTGCAGGATTTTTTGCTTCATGCAACTCATGGAGCAGAGGTATTAATGAAAATACAGAGAGTTCAATAGTTAAACAAGAAAACAGATCACACACACGATGATGAAATTATTTTCGGATGCACTGATGAAGGTAAGACATATAACGTTTGGTATTATGCACGTCCACTGATTTAGCAATCAATTTTAATGCATTTATGATGCAATATTCTCCTAACCTCTGACTTCTGATCCTATTTTTCAAATTTGTAATATTCATAAATTCTTATTACATGCTCTATTTTTACAAAATACATTAAATCCTCCACCCCTGATATGGAATTCATCTTTGCACGCGGATACTCTTCTTTCTACCCGATTCCTTCGTCCTTCACACGTGGATACATACTTAGTCGATGAGATTCAAGAAGAATAAGGGTCTTAAGATTCTAGGGATTTTCTTTTTTATGGTAGTTATTCTAGGTATAGTGCGCTAAAGTCGAAAGAGTTGAAAAAGAGTTTCCCAGATAACAGGGCAGAGGGCGAAGGGTTGGTAACCTCGAATAGGAGCGGTGGGAGGAAAAACCATGGAAAGAATGTGACCTGTTAGAGGTGTGGTCAGTCTGGGCATGTAAAGAAATATTGTCCAGGTGGAGCAAGTTCGGCTAAAGGCTCCGAGGTATATGTTGGCTTTGCCTCTCTTATTATGGGGGAGGATGATGTTCTCTAAAAATTGAGAAGGGTATCCTCATGGTATTTCCGCGCTACCATAGAAGAGGATGAGTTGCTAGCGGGTCCACAATTACACATGGGCATTGGTTAGCATTGATGCAGGATGTGTGGTGGATTTATGTCGATGGCTAAGGGACTTCCAGGGAAAGCCAACATATGGAAGTAGCACCATAAAGTCTAAGCAAGGATTTTTTTCAACATGTGCCAAAGAGAAATTCTTAGAACTGGTCAATTCTAAGTGAATACAATTTCTATGGTGGAGTGTGATAGTTCTTGGCTTAAGAGCTATGATTGTCGGTGTTGACAATGGTGGAGTGTGATAGTTCCTGGTTTAAGAGCTATTGACAATGGTAAAAGCGGGATAGTTCTCAGTTTATGAGCTATGATTGTCGGTGTTGACAATGAAGCTGAAACAAGATAGACGACGACCGTGTTGAAGGGAATTCAAGTTAAGGGGAAGATCTGTTATTTTCTAAGTGCCTTAAATTTTGTTGTATCCTATTAGAACAAGAAATTCAAGTCAAGGAAAAGATTTGTTGTTTTATATGTGCCTTGAATTTAATTTTATCCTAATAGGATAGGAATTTAAGTCAATAAAAATATTTGTAGTTCTTCTAGGTGTCTTGAATTAATTAAGTTATTTATTATTGTAAGAGTTATGTATTCTAGTAGAATTAGGAATTGGATAATTAGGCCCTTTTATTTATTGGGCTTAATTTAGGAATTCCAACTAGAGCTTTGAGATACATATAAATACAATAATAGATGGTGAGTGAAGAATAGTCTAGTGAGATCTATCAAGTGAATATTTTTGGGAGATTATCCTAGGTGAATCATCTCAAGTAGATAATTCTAGGGAGAGGTCTATTGTGGGAGTCGGGTTGTAACCCTATTTTCAATATAGTTGAGTTCTTTGTTCTTATTGTGGACGTAGGCCAATTGGCTGAACCACGTTAAATTGCTTGTGTTCATCCTCTTCTATGGTAGCGCAAAAATACCATGAGGATACCCTTCTCAATTTTTAGAGAACTTCATCCTCCCCCATAACGAGAGAGGCAAAGCCAGCATCTACCGCGTAGCCTTTTGTCGAACTTGCTCCACCTGGACAATATTTCTTTACATGCCCAGACTAACCACACCTTCAACAGGTCACATTCTTTCCATGGTGTTTCCTCCCACCACTCCTATTCGAGGTTACCAACCCTTTGCCCTTTGCCCTGTTATCCGGGAAACTCTTTTTCAACTCTTTCGACTTTAACTGCTAACATCATCAAGCGAAATACTTTTCTTCTCATATAACATCGAGTCCACGAAGGTATCATAGGATGGTGATAGTGACATAACACAATGAGGGCTTGATCCTCATCTTCAATCTTAATGTCCACGTTCTTCAGGTCCATGATTATTGAATTAAATTCATCAAGGCGTGATTTGACCATTGTACCCTCAATTATCCTTAGATTATAAAGTCTCTTTTTTAGATATAGGCGATTGGTCAACGACTTCGCCCAGTATAGTTGTTCCAGCTTCTTCCAGGCTTTTGCCACAATATCTTCATCGACAATCTCACGTAGAACGATGTATGTAATGCTCATGAAAATCGCACCCAACGCTTTCTTCTTTATCACAAACCTATGTTCTTCAGTCACCAAAACGACAAACTTGTCCTCAATAGCTTGCCACAAATCCTGTAGAATCAATGCCGATTGCATTCGAATCTTCCACAGACTAAAATTTGAACCTCCATCAAACTTCTCAACCTCATACTTTGTCGTCATCAAAACAAGATCTATGAAAATCCTTTCTGGTTTAAAATTTGAAATTTTGGAACATGACTCTGGTACCACTTGTTAGGATTCAGAGTGTATCCCAACAAACCTCACAGATCAGACAAAGAATAAGAATGCGAAAAATAGAGAAGAAAAGATGAACACAAGCAATTTAACGTGGTTCAGTCAATTGGCCTATGTCCACAACAAGAACAAAGAACTCAACTATATTGCAAATAGGTTACAACCCGACTCCCACAATAGATCTCTCCCTAGAATTATCTACTTGAGATGATCCACCTAGGATAATCTCTCTAAGGTATTCACTTAATAGATATCACTAGACTATTCTTCACTCACCATCTATCATTGTATTTATATGTATCTCAAAGCTCTAGTTCCATAGGGATTCGTAAATTAAGCCCAATAAATAAAAGGGTCTAATTATCCAATTCCTAATTTTACTAGAATACATAAACCCTTACAATAATAAATAATTTAATTAATTCAAGACACCTAGAAGAATTACAAATTTTTTCATTGACTTAAATTCCTATCCTATTAGGATAAAATTAAATTCAAGGCACATAGAAAAACAACAGTTATGTCTATTTTTGCCAAGATCTCACTGCTCTCAAATACTGGGGTCCAACCACTACCACCAACTTTCCTGTAACTAACCTTCCTTTCTTTTATTTCTTTTTGGCCATCCTTCCTTTCTTTTATTTTCTCTTTGCCTATTTCATGATTATGTTATTATTATTATTATTATTATTTTAATATTCTTTGATTATATACTCGCATTTCTATCTACAAGAAGGAACTGAAAAACATGAAGAATATGACCCGCTTGGAATTTGGGTGCTTCCCTACAAAGGTAATCATAAAGTCATATATATATACACTTTGGATTTTGTGGACTCTTTTAATTGTTTAATATGTTTCCATTTATTGCAGAAAGAGTAGTGGTTTCTCTAGAGGGGCTTCAATATACAAAGGAATGATCAGATATATACTATTATATATATATATATATATATATATGGCTTTGGAGTTTTTGGTGTCACACAAGCAAAGTGTGATACCAAAAAAATAACTTCCCCACTAAAAATAACTTCCCATGATTTAATATATTATTTAAAATATAATTATTATATTATATTTTGAAAGTTAAAAAATTATCAAATATTTAATATTTTATTATTTTAAATCAAAATAATAATTTTATCTTATGTATTTTTTTAAAAAAATAAAAAATAACTTCCCCCTCAACTTCCCAATAAATAACCAACTTCTCAATAAATCTATATCTATATTTATAACTATATTTTATAATTAAAAAATACAAAAAATATGATTGGAGGATGTGGGAGAGAGAAAATAAGTATGATAGGTGATTACTAAAAAAATTAAGAAGTGCATAACTTCTCATTTTTTTTTAATTTTATTATTTTAAGTTATGATAAAAATTCTATTTTAAAATTTTAAAATTTTAAAATATTTAATTTTTAATAATATTAAAATATAATAACTATTTTATATTATATTTTTAAAAAATTTAAGAATAAATTACATGCATGCACGTAGGTGCATGCGAAGCCTCTAGTATATATATATGGTTTTGGACCCTTCTGGTCAATGGGGTTACAAAATAACTATATATTATAATTAAAAATACAAGAAAAATATATAATGAGAGGTAGTGGGAGAGAGAAAAAATATATGATTGGTAGTTACTAAAAAAGTGGGCAAGTAAATAACTTTTCATCATTTAATTAATTATTTTAAATTATAATAATTTTAATCTAAAAATTTTTAAATTATGAAATATCTAATTTGTTATTGTTTTAAAATATAATAATTATATTTTAAAAAATTAAGAATAGATTGCATGCACGTAGGTGTATGTGAAGCCTCTAGTATATTTATATGGCTGTGACCCCTTTTGGTCATTGGGGTCACAGAATAGCCATATTTTTTAATTAAAAATTACAAAAAATTTAATTGGAGGAAATGTGAGTGACGAAGTTGAGATATATTGTAGTTATATAATTTTTATAGCCCACTAACAACATTCATATTGACCACTTCATTTGGACACCCACGTTTACACACCCACACCCACGTTTACACAATCACATTTATAAAACTACTCACGTCAGATAGAATAATGATTTCATTGCTTCTTTCATTTGTGCAATTCAAGTATTATTTCTCCAATTCTACACACCCATATTGACCACTTCATTTGGGCAATTCAATTGCAAACATTTGGTGACTCATCTCGGTGTCAATATTTTTAGCATTTGTGCAATTCAAGTGTAATCATTGTGGTCCTTAAGTCCATTCTAAATGGTAACTAGACCTGCTCATGGGCTGGGTAGCCCATGAGACTACCCAAGCCTAAGCCCATGGGTCAACTACCCAACATTAAGAATTGGGTATGGGTAGTACTTGGGCCTTACCCATCAAATACCCATTTTATTAAAAATACTTGGGCTAAAACTTGGGTAGTACCTGGGCCCTACTCATCACTTACCACGATTCATTACCTACCATCACTACCCGTATTGGCCCGCAGGCCACTTTTTTTATTTTTTTCTAAATATATTTTTTTTAAAAAATAATTATAAAATTATATATTTACATAAAAATTAGTATTTTTAAAGCCCGGAAAAATACGGGCCGGGCTCAGGCAATTTATTTTAAATCTTTAACTGGCCATAGTGCCAGGCTAGGGCAATGGCCTCAACGGGCAAATCTTTTAGTCTTTTACTGACCCTAGTGCCAGGCTAGGGCAATGGCCTCAACGGACAAATCTTTTAATCTTTTACTGACCTTAGTGTCAGGCTAGGGCAATGGCCTCAACGGGTAAATCTTTTAGTCTTTTACTGACCCTAGTGCCAGGCTAGGGCAATGGCCTCAACGGGAAAATCTTTTAGTCTTTTACGGACCCTAGTGCCAAGCTAGGGCAATGGCCTCAACGGGCAAATTTTTTAGTTTTTTACTGACCCTAGTGCCAGGCTAGCAATACAACAAAACACAGATTTACCCACGGACAAATCCGTGGGTAAATCTGTGTCATTCTGTGGGTAAATGAGTTTACCCACGAAATTACCCATGGACACAGTCCGAGGGTAACATTGGCGTGGGTAAAAGTCCGTGGGGAATTCCCCACGGATTTCCCATGGACCCATTCGTGGCTATTTTTCTGTGGGGAAACAGCCACAGAATTTTTATTTTACCCACAGATTATTCCGTGGGTAATTACCCACGGATTGGATCCGTGGAGAATTTCATAAATTAGATTGGCCGCCGATGAACTTCACCGGTCGCCGGCCACCTCCGGCAACCCCTCCGGTGACCAGCCACCGTTGACCGCCTGCCCCCCGGCCACCCCTCCAGTGACCAGCCACCGCCGGCAACTCCTCTAGCGACCAAATTATATTTTTGAAAAATGGCCCTTTGATGATTTGAAGACAGGACACCTTGCATGGTAATATTTAGTTTTACCACTAGGCCATTTATCACATGTTGTTTATTTAATGTAAAATATTTTATATATATACATCTAAAATTTAAATAATAAACATTTACCTACGGATTAGCCACGGATATTTACCCACAGATTGTAAATCCGTGGCTAATTCCAAGAAATTGCCCACGGAAATTAATCTGTGGCTAATTTAACAAATTACACACGAATTGTAAATCCGTGGCTAATTCTAAGAAATTGCGCACAGAAATAAATCTGTGGCTAATTAACAAATTATCCACGGATTGGCCACGGAAATTAGCCACGGATTTACAATCCGTGGCTAATTTTGAACGAAAAAAAATTATTTTTTTTTCACCGTTTCCCCACAGATTCCCCACGGATTACCCAGGAATATATTCCGTGGGTAAATCCATGTTTTGTTGTAGTATAGGGCAATGGCCTCAACGGGAAAATCTTTTAGTCTTTTACTGACTCTAGTGCCAGGCTAGGGCAATGGCCTCAACGGGCAAATGTTTTAACTTGTTTCTCTTCCCAAGTTTTCAGCTAGGATCCATCTACCCATTACTATCCTAAACTGACTTTACCTAGGTAGTGTGAACATCCCTACGACTCACTAATCAATTAAGAGATCGTATTAATCCTCATATTGTTCCCGAACCCTTGGTTTAGATCATAACCTAGCTCTAAGGTCTTCCCTAAGTTCAATTACCATAAAACGTCGACGTTTACTAACAACTTCTATACGATTTCTTTAATGAGTTTCTAATTAATAGGGTAAACCAAACCTTGGATTCAATAAACAACTTACTCCCTTGCTTGTACTGTTCAGCGTATCTCATGTCATCACATGGATACCCTCCAGTACCTCTTTACTTGTAGTCAAACACACATATACAAATACTTTCATATATAACAGTTTAGGAACAACAATAACATGTTAACCACTAAATAATTCTTACAAATAGGCAAGTAGGCAAACCACATATCCACATCCTCAATCAACCTTGTAAGGCAAGGATGGGAAACCCCTCACCTGGACGGCTTCCTTGTGTTTGTCCTGGAGTAACTCCCGCTCCGGACGAATCGTGGTTTTCTAACAATTGCATTCACGTGGTTAACAATCTTAACTATATGCAACTCATATGCGTATGGTATGCTCGTGCCTAAAAATGCACCTAAACGTCGCCAAGAACCGAGTTCTTGGTCTTATCTGTCTTTCCTCTCTTCCATGAAAGTCTCAAGTGCTACACACTTGGTTTCGTATAATTATCGCTCACCTTCAATTGATTTTGGAGCCTTGGATTTGAGTTACTAAACCTCGATATGCTTCTAAGTTATCCTACTTAAGGTTTCCTAATAACTACGAAGGAATTAAATTGCCATTTTAAAAATTGGACTTTATTGTTCCGCAAATTTCCATCATTGAGAAACATGAAAGTACTTAAAATAATTCTTAATGCTTGATAGTATATTTAGAATTATTCTAGGGTGTTTAAGATTGAAAAGAAGAGGTTTGGAGCCCTCAACATCACCCTTAAAGCGTATTTGGGCAATTCGAGCAGGGACCCGACACGTTAATGTCAAGGTTAAACCTTAGTAACCTTGGGCCAGCTCTTCAGCTAATATCTTAACAATATAATTTCAATAATACCAATCCAAGCCTATTTACTCAAACCCAAACTCAATTCCTAAGCTAACAATAATTTCTCCAATTTAGAAATAATTATAATTTCAAACCCCAAATCCTTCCAAATTCAAATTCGACTAAATCCGAGGGTATAGTCTCAATTCTTACCCCAATTAAGTGTTCAAGAACACTTCCTAGGTCTCAATCTACCCTCGAAACAATCCAATCGAAGGTGGATCGAAGAAATCTCAAAAAATGGAGAAATTGAGGGTTTCGAATGAAATTGGGGTTACCAACCTTTGATTCGATCGGTGGGAGGTGTGAAAAATGTTGTAGTCAAGATTCGGTGAGCTTTTCTGGCGTCGACTAGTTCTCCTCTGGCGAGATTCTTCCTCCTTCCCCCTTCTTCTTCCCTCACACGTCCTCCCTCTCTCTCTACCCCTCTAGACTTCTCTCTCTACTCTTTCTTCTTTTCTTTCTTTCTATTTCTTTCTTTATACCCACGCCTCTCTTCTCTCTTTTCTTTTTCTTTTTCTTTTTCTTACTTTTTTTTCTTAAACCACGACACCCCCCTTTTATTTATAAAAAAATAAAATAAAACAAATAATTTAATAACTAAATAATAATAATTATTATTATATTAAAGAAGAGGTAAAATAAATATCCCCAATTTGCTCCCTCCTCTTTCCAATTAAATTTATTTTATTTTATTTTTTAATATATAAAAATAATAATATTAAATAAGTAAGGCTGAAAAATAAACCATATCCATTTTTCCTATTTAATTCAGGTTTCCAATTTCTTAGGTCCTGAATTAAATCCTAAAAATTCTTTTTTACTTCTTTTCTTTCCCTTTTTTTTTCAAGCTTCGAAAATTTTCCCGGATATTACACAACTCATACAGTTATTTTGGGCTCCACATATTGCCCACGACTCCACGTATAGACAATTCCAATTGTCACAAATTAATTCAAACCATTCCTATTAAAACCCATTCCCTTAAGGTACAGCCAAATCAATTGTTTCTTTTATGTTGACTACTTCAAAGCAAACCATTTTTTATTTCTTAACACAAAGCAATCATCTCTTCCTTTTCCGGTGGTCCACAATTCACGTGGTCAAATTATTAAATAAAGATAATTATTTTTATAGATTTTTGTATTATCTATAATTATTATAGATAATACAAAAGAGTATACCCACAGAATAATATATATATTCTTAAAATTTAGATATTTATTCCATATATTTAAAATTATTATTTGATTATACATATGCAAATAATATATATTAGTCATTTAAAAATATATTATTTTAAGAAGAGGATAATATACCAATCAAAAAAAGAAGAAGAGGATAATATAAGAATATCAATAATTTATTCTAATAAAAGATTAAGTACATAATAATTATACATATTCTTATATATTTAAGTGTTATTTAAATATATACCGTGCAAATTATTTGTATTAGTCAATTTTTTCTTACATATTTTTATATTAAAAATATTATTTGATTATACATATGCAAATAATATATATTAGTTATTTAAAAATTTAATATTTTAAGAAGAGGATAATATAAGAATATCAATCATCTATATAATATATAAAAGTAAGAGGCATGAAGCCTCCACCTGCCACATCAGCTTTTTCAGCGTATATTTCCCAACTACGTGGCTCTAATTGGACGCCAACTAGGATTTAATTTGGCGGATGACATGGATCCAATTAATTCTGATTGCTGGTAATTTATTCAGGATCTGCTTTGATTCTTACGAATTTGAAAATCATATAATCCTCCATCTGATTTAATACTATTAATTAAATTAAAAATTGAAACTTGATTTAAAATATCATTAACTTCAAATTTAATTGGAAAATAAAATCAGAATCCTTTCTAATTTAATATATCATTAACTTCAAATTTTAAATTTCAAATTTAACTTAATTAAATAACAAAGGAAAATCAAAATAAAAAAATTTAATTAAAAGGAATATTCTTATAAAATATCTTTTCATATATCACTTGTAACTTCGGAATATTCCACCTTGGGACACGTGACACTGACGTTCTAGAAGCATGGCCCCAGCACCCGCTGAAGGCACTTGGCACCACTCATCCCTCCATTACGTGGCCCTCACCCACGTCACCACACGGAGCTTTCCCTCAACTAGACGTGAGATCTCCACAAAGCCTCGTGGAACGACCCACGTCCCACGAGGTCGTGGGGCGAGCACGATCTCCCCACACACAAGTATAAATAGACCCTCACTCGAGGGACTCAGGGACATTCAACCCTGGACAAAATTACTTACAACCTGAAGGATTATCACCCATCGCTCTCAGATACACCTCACAAGTATTTTCACCCCCTTGAGTCCCGCCGTTGGCCCTCTAATTCCTGGAGCTCGCCCACCAATTCGAGACAACACTTGGTGATCCACCAAGCGATCCGTCAGTTGACGAAGATAAGCATGATTCAACGGAGGGTCTGTTTCCGTCCGACCGCGAAGCTCACCCTAAAAAAACAGCAGGGAAGGATGCAAAGAAGCCACACACTACGCTGGGAATCTCTCCCCACGGAGACGCTCGAGCTGCTCGACCGCCAGGAGCATGCCATACATCCTCTGCGCGGATAGCTCCTCCTGACGATCGGCGACATCGACAACTTTGCCCTCAGCCGCTAGCTGACCAGAAAGACTCTCAGTAGCACGAGCCTCCGCATCCCGCAGAGCCTCACGGAGCGAATGCAACTCCTGCTGACGACTCTCAGCGTCATCACGATGGACGGCCAGCCCCCTGCAAGCCCTCTCCAACTCCGAGCGGAGAAACACAACCTCGGAAGGGTGACCAGCTTCAGCCCTGAGACGGGCGACCTCCTCGTTCAAGGACTTAACTTCTCGTTCTTGACCCTCACACTCCAGCTCCTTGGCAGACAACTGCTCCCGCACGTCCGCCAACCGCTTCTGGGAGACCTCCAGAGCCCGGCTCCTAGAGGCTGCAACGACGGAAAACTGATCCCGGTCGCGACGAATATCCTCCTGCAAGAAGCGCGTACATACACAACGGAGTCAGGCAAAAACCCATCACAAAAATAAAACACCGAAGACAAGAGAACTTACCACACACTTCTCCCACTCAAGCCCTGCTTGATGGAAGTCGGCCAATGCCTCAGCAACCCGGCTGAAGTCTCGAACAGAAATATTCAGGGGCAAAGTGTCCAGCCCCCTGGCCTCCCTCTCCCGCATCTCCACGGGGAAGCGCGTGCCCAATGCCACCAGTTCAAAAGCCAATCCCCTCTCCGGTGGCCCAAGATGTTTAGAAGGGCCAGCACTCAACCCAGGAACAACATCTCTCGTGGAAGCCGCTTGACTCACCACTACATTCCCTCCGTCTGAGGCAACTCTGGCCTCCACAGCCGCATCTCCAGACCCAACAACCTCCACAGCCACAGGATCACTTGCCGCAGTCTGAGGTACGGAAGAGTCTCGGACAGGCTCCTCAACGGACACCTTGGCCCTCTTAGCAGAAGGCTGCTTCACCCCCTCAACAGGGTTGAGGACGGGTAGAAAGGATCACCCTTATAGGTGATTGATGGACGAAAGCGGAAGTGGTAATAAAGGTAGGAACAGGGGCAGAAACAGGAACAACATCTCCCTCTGGAGCCTCCGCCTGGGCATCCTCCCGGTTAGTACTCCGCCGTACCACCTGCGGAGACGATCGCAAGTCAGCCCCAACAGGATGCCTCTTGGGACCACCTTCCCTGCTTTCAGTTGGCTCCGCCGGAGAAGTTCCTCTCCTTCTACCTTCCCGGGGTCCGCTAGCGCCGACATTCCCGTCTTTCTTCCTCCTCTCCCTCGGAGGAACCTCTTGACGGCGCTCCCCTTTGGAAGACGGAGGCACCGGAAGCCGTCTTTCCCTCTCACCACCAGCAGGCACCATGGCAGGTACCACAACTGAAGCATCAGCAGCAACCCCCGGTGACAGGCCCTGCTGACCATTCTTCCTCCCCCCGCTCCAGCCAGTATCACGGGTCCGGACCAGAGGAGGAAGAGGAGGGGCAGAGGAAGGAAGATCTTCCAAATCGGTGAAATCGAAAGGGTAGTAGCTGTAATCGTCACCTCCGTCGGCCATTGAATTCAAGAAGTGAGAATCAAATAGGCAAGAGCAGATAAAATAGAGGCAACAGATAAAGGTGAATGGAAATGTAAAGTCACAAACTTTCAAACATGGGGCATTTATAGGGCACCCAGAGGTGCGACGATTCAAAAACTTCGACCCCTCGAATCCCGCAACGGATAAAACCCCTTATCCTCTGCAGTCAAACCCAGTTGCAACCGCCTGCCTCAACCGCACACGTGGAAAGAAGCAACGGACGGGATACATGGCCAGGGCAAAGGAGACGCCAAGACCGAAAAGCCCCCGCGAGCCTAAGAGTCGCTTCAAAACATTCGAGGGCCTTTTCGCAAAACTCTCCACCCAGGCTAATGATGGCTACCCTCGGAAACGAACCCGCATTGGGAAAGGCCCCTCTGAGCAATGATGACTCCACCTCGGTAAGTCGTGTACTTCCTGCAGAGACGGCTCAGAAACTTGTTGAGAAAGCTAAGCGGCCAGCCACCCAAAACGCGATGCGTGTCATCTCCAAGACACCTCCTTTCCTACGGAGCAGTGCGAGAAGGCCAACTTCACGAGTCGGACGGCCAGCTCCCCAAACTCCTAGTGGTCGAGCTATCCCACGAGTAGAGGCAGCGAAAATTCCCAAGTGTCTTACAAGTAAAGAAAATTAAGTCCACGGGCGCCCGACACCCGTAGACTTGGGGGACTTATGTAACTTTGGAATATTCCACCTTGGGACACGTGGCACTGACGTTCTAGAAGCATGGCCCAGCACCCGCTGGAGGCACGTGGCACCACTCATCCCTCCATTACGTGGCCCTCACCCACGTCACCATATAGAGCTTCCCCTCAACTAGACGTGGGATCTCCATAAAGCCTCGTGGGACGACCCACGTCCCACGAGGTCGTGGGTCGAGCACGATCTCCCCACACACAAGTATAAATAGACCCTCACTCGGGGGACTCCAGGACATTCAACCCTGGACAGAATTACTTACAACCTGAAGGATTATCACCCATCGCTCTCAGATACACCTCACAAGTACTTTCACCCCCTCGAGCCCCGCCGTTGGCCCTCCGTTCAGGCTGACCTCTGACCGGCTCACCTCGTCCTTGGAGCACATCGCTTACAGGGCTTCTAGCAGACCTCAGAGACCATAGCTCTCTCCCACTAAGGCAACCTCTCACAGAGCGGCTCGCCCGCCCGGAGTACCTTAGACACGTCTTAGCCGCACACGACTCAATACAGGTAACAACCTTGCCTAACGGCTCCGATAGACGTTACCATGACGAACTACGTGAATTTTGATCCCTCCAAAAGGGTACGTAGGCACCTAGGTGCATCACCTAAGGACAAGTCCCCCAAGGTTAAGACTCCTTGCGGTCCTAAATTCATATTACAATTGTCTGAGGCAAAAATGACAGTTACATCACTCAACTAATTTAATTAATTAATTAATTTTTTGATAGGTTCAAAATTTTTTTGTTTAGTTTTTAAAAACTAATTTATATATAATTTATTTGCAATTTGAAACTTTTTGTGTTTTGGGAAGAAAAATCATCTTTAATGCATTTTTGAATTCTCTCATAATCTCATTCATGATTCCCCCATAATATCAAATTAAATCAATATTCTCTCTCATTTTATTAATATCAAATTTTAAATCAAATTAAAATTCCACTCTCTATTAATATCAATTTCAAAAATTCACAAACACAATCTCTTTGTGTTGGTTTGGTGGTTCCGTCATCTCGCTGTCCCTTCACCATCAATTGGGTCAAACCATTTTTTGTCAAACTTGAGCCTTCTTCCCTCACTCTACTGTCATTGCATCGTCATAATTCTAATAAAGGTTCATTTTCATCTCTCTCTTTTAATATAATTGGTTTTGATTCTAATTGGTTTTCATTTCTTTATGTTCATCTCTTGAAGTGATCGTTGGTGAAGGAATGTGAAGCAGTGCAACTCCAGGTGACATGTGTGATTGTTCAATTTTGCCACCAAATTACATAATGGTGATTTCTGATAAGAACAATCGTAGCCTAATTGTTTTTCTATTTTCTTTCATCATTTCTTTTATATGAATTTCTCATACATAATGTTTATCTTTTGTAGAAATTTGAAGCCAAAAGAATTTGATAATCAATGCTATATGTACCGTTTTCACCATAATTAATTTTCACTTTTGATGCAAAATGGAAATCTTCAATTTGTGAAAATATTATGGTACAATTCTAATCTTCATTTCTTTAAGGCATATTACTTCTTCACATTGTGCGTTGAATTCACTAATAAAGAATGATAGGCATGGTTTTTTTTTTTCTTTTGATAAAACTAAGTTGAAATTTGGAAAAATAAATATTTTAATCTTTTTATGTTCACAAATTAACTTTAATTTGCAGTTGTGAATGACAATGTGACTACTCCATTGAAAGTAAATCATCATCTGTCAACAAGATTAGTGCACGATCTATGTCCTTTCCATATATGGCTATTATTTTTCGACAGTGAGACACAAAACAATTACAGAAAGAGTTCTTCAAAAGCATTCGAAGTTGGAGGTCGATTCAATTGATGATTTGTATTGGGGGATTGTGCAATGTAGATGGTCTTCTTAGTTTGGTTTGCTTGATTATCTCTCCATTGTTTCTTAGCTTCTCTTTGTTCTCATAATTAAGACTTTTAGTTTTAATAAACACTAATAATTATTTGGCCAAATTACTCTTTTGGTCCTCAACGTTTGCACCAAGTTTAATATTGGTCCTCAACGTTTCAAAAAGTTATTTTAGGTCCTCAACGTTTTTTTTTGGGTTAAAATTGGTCCTCCAACGTAACTCCGTCTGGTTTTTTTTGTTAAATGCTGACGTGGAAGGCTTATGTGGCACAACCTCTCTCCTACGTGTCATATTTGGATGATATGACACCCTCTCTCACTCCAATTCAGCAAAACGACGCAGTTTTCATCACTTCTGTAATACCCCAGAAAATTTCGAGGATTAAAGAATGACTTATTTAAAAATTTTGAGGATTTAAGAAGGATTTATTCCGGGGCTAGGAATTAAAACCTTAAAAAGAATCTAGGAAAAATTATGAAAGTTAAGGGAAACCGGAAAGGAACCGAGAAATTTTTTCGAAATTTCAAGTAAAATAAAAGATGAAAGAAAGAAGTAGAAAATAATTTTTTTTAGGATTAATTTATGTAATACCCGGGAATATTTTAACTAGCATCGGAAATTAAATTAAATTAATTAATTTAAAAGAGGAAAATGAGATGAAAAAAATACACTAGCTTATCATTTATTATGTTATAAATATAAAATTTCTAAATCCTAATTTTTATATATGTAATTCTTTTTATTATTTATATTTTTATATGTACCAGATTGTTTTTTTTCTCTTTTAAGTGATATGTATATGTATTAATGTATTACATATATATATATATATATATATATATATTAAATAAGAAAGGATAAAAGAATGAAATAAGAAAAGAAAGAGGAGGAAGCAGATGGGTGAGGCGTGGAAAGGAAAAAACGCACGAGAGAGGGAAAGCAAGAAACACGAGAGGGAGAGAGGCTGGGCGTTGTGCACGGAAAGCTCACGGACGGAGGAAGGGAAACACGTGGTGGTTGGTCGGACGTGCAAGGAAGCCGGTCGGAGTCCGTCGCCGTCGCCGTTGAGCTGAAGGAGGAGAGAGAGTCGCAGGTTAGAGAGAGAAAGCAAAGGGGGAGAGCTTTCTCGCCGGAAAACGCCGTCTCTTCACCGGGGAAGGTAGCTGGGAGTCTCCTCTACTCCATATCGTCCTTCTAACCGGTTGAATCGAGGTGAGGAGTCCCGAAACTCTCAAACCCCAATTTTATCAATTTTAGGGATTTTTGGAAAGACCACAATTGAGTCAATCTGAGTATTCTGGGTCCTAAATTGGAGTATTTGCATGCTAGGAAGTGAGTTGGAAGCTTAGGAACCGGAACCAAATTGATGGAATTTATCCGGGTTGGAAAACTAGTAGGAAGAGTATGATTGGAAATGTTTTAGGGTGTTGTGGAATGATTTGGGGTGCATTGAAATGTTGAATGGTAATTATAAAATTGTTAAAAATTATTAGAATGTACGAGGGATGAAAACCCGAGTAATTCCCGTCTCACCCGGAACTCTGTTCGGGGAAAAAGAGACAATTTTCTAATTTTACGCATATTCGGGTATGTGTATTCATGTGTAGGTGAAATGTTCAAGGTTAGCTTGATAAATGGAAATTTTAGACAATGAGAATTTATGCCTCTCTGGAGCCATAAATTCAAGACTTGCGCAATGGAAACTTCGCATGGACACATAGAGGTGGAATTGGGTAACCTTGCATTCCCAAATTCAACGTTTCCGAATAGCGTGATTAAGAGAGGGTTGGACACGAATAGAAACATGCTAGGTGTCCTAGAACTAGTTGAGGGCATTTCCAAGCCAACAACTAGTCTATGGAATTAATTAGAGAGAACATGAGCATTGGCGTTACATGTGCACGATAGTGGTTGAAATTGCAAGTTTCTGAATCTCTCAAGTATTGTGTATAGGGCACCATATTGTGAGTGGACCTTCGGGCACACCGAGAGCCGATACGAGGGGCCAAACAGGTTATGGGCTTTCTTATCCTTGTCCTATAGGGTTGACTGCAGATATGGATATATGGTTTGCCTTCTTGCCTATTTGCAGGAATTACATGTTAGATAACATGCTATTGTTTTTCCTAAATTACAGTATATGTGAAAACATGCTATATGTGTGTTTTTGAATTGTAAAAGCGATGGTGGCTCAAGGAGCCTTATATGAAAAGAAGGTCCACGGGACCTATACGATATCGGGGGTAGGATCGAGTAAATATTATCTGAAGGGTGTGGTTTTGTATGTAAGTCCTTAAAGAGAATAAACCTAGGTGACTTTGTTCTGAACCAAGAGTCTGAATTAGAAACCACTTGGAAATCTAGATTTGCCTAAGAAGTAAAATGAACAAGTAGTGGTCCATAGAGGTCATTTATGGTACAACGCGGGAACCGAGTCTATCACGGGTGGTCCGGGTAGATTGAGTCTCTTGTCTTGAGTCAACCCACAGAAATACAGAGTATATAAGTTCACCACATTGTGGCTATTGCCTTGGGTAAACCAAGGTCATATGAGTCGCCAGATATACTCCAAGTGAAGTCTTGGGGTCAGATTATTGTTCCAAGTATAGTCTTGGGACCAGGGGTTCCTAGAATGATCAACTAGGTTCCCATATTGCTCACGTGAGATATTGCCTTCGGGCGAGATTCTCTCCTAACGGAGATATTGCCTTCGGGCCAGATTCTCTCCTAACGGAGATATTACCTTCGGGCCAGTTTATGATTACGGTTAATTGAATACGGGTGACCACTTGGAATTATATGTTAAACTATGATATGATGTATGTGTGAATTTAAACGTATGTAAAACCATGCTTTAAATTCTATATTGTGAATGTAATATATGCTAATTGTCTGACCACTTAATATATGGAAATTTAAACCCGTTATATGCGTATGTGTTTGTGATTGGCTCCTCTTCCCCAGTTGTAGTGGTACCCGCTACTACACCAGGGATGGAAAAGCCTGTCACTGAGTCTGTTTGACTCACCCCAATGTTACATGTTACAGACACAGGTGGTATAGGCATCGGGAGCGCTTTCACTTCATCTCAGGGAGGCGGACAGACTTAGAGACCGCACGCATTGTTCGCGTGGGTAGTATTGATATACGTATTTTGTCAGGATGTATGTGTATATGATTCTTTTGGTATAGCATTGTTTTGTACAGTTGCTATATGCATATATGTATATGTCACACTCTAGAACTGTTCGGCTTCATACATGTTAAAGATTGGTCTGGTTGGTGGGATCATAGGTTATGATATGATGAATATCATGTGTATATATATATGAATGTGACTTCCGCATGTGAATATGATAGATCACACGCACTGAGCGTGTGGTCAATAAGTAAATTTATATATATGTGTGACTGAATACTTGATTGTGTGAAAATACGGCTTCCGCATGTGAATAGGGTAGGTCACACGCATTGAGGCGTGTGATCAATATGTATATTTTATGCAGGTGTGTGAATGAAGATATATGCTTGACTGTACACAGGGATTCTGCATGTGAATAGGATAGATCACCCGCCCTTAAGTGCGTGATCAATATGTATATTATATGTACGTGTGATTGATTATGTGTATATGTATAGACTGAAGCGGCGTTGAGCGAGCCGTGGATTGCGTGCTACTTAGGTCACCGGATAGGGATGACCATATATACTATATATTGTTTGTAATAGAAATGGGTAGTTATGCATATATAAGAATGTCAATCAGGAATTAGAGGCTTACGGGATAGGAGAAATCCTATCTCCCGTGCCGGTCACGGACGTCCGATAGGGGGTCGTGACAAACTTGGTATCAGAGCCAGGTTACTTTAAACTGTATGAAGCCATAGGTATGACCGGGTGTCGGTTTACCCCTCTTTGTGTACCCGGGCACAACGTGGGAGTAAAAAGGCACTTGTGGAAGTACCCAGGAAATTGTGTCAGCCTTTCTTTCTACTCTCTATTATACGAAATGTCATTAATATACGTGTACTTATTAGGTGTGGTCCTTGTACAGTATAGGGATGTCACCTATTACGAGACGGACTAGGGGTGGAGGGAGAAATCCTACTGAAATTGATCGAGAATCAGTTCGGGAGGAGGGAATGCCCACCCGAGGCCGAGGTAGAGGCCGTACCCGAGGCCTAGGTAGAGGTCGTGCTCGAGGTCGAGGGGAAGAGACGAGACCGTCACCGGAACCTCAACCTCAAGTAGAGACAGGTGCACTTTCCGTGGCGGAAATGCTCACGACAGGATTTCAGGAACTAAGAGAAGAGATGACGAGGCAAATACAGAGGGAGGTACGCCGGTTGATAGTCGGCGAGGAAGAACAAGAGAGAGTTCCCAGGAATCAAGAGATGGAGGTTGTTGAGGAAGAGGATAGGGAATGGCAACAACCACAGGGAATGCCTCGTGAACCACGGGCAGCACCCCGAGAGCTGCCAATTTCAAAATTTCTGAAGCTTCATCCACCCACTTTCTGCGGAACTAGTGAGAAAGAGGATCCGCAATACTTTATCAGAGATGTGGTCAGAATTGGGCGCATGCTGAGGTGCTCAGGCCATGAATTGGTGTAATTAACTTCATTCCAGCTGAGGGGAGCGGCTAGAGTATGGATAGAGTCCGTACAGACGAGGTATTCACGTAGAGTAGCACCGATGACCTGGGAAGATTTTCAGAGGGAATTCCTGGTTCGGTTTCTACCTGAAGGTACCAAGGATGCAAAGCGTCAGCAATTCGAGGAATTGTGGATGACGCCTAACATGATCG
Source organism: Senna tora (assembly GCA_014851425.1). Taxonomy (NCBI): domain Eukaryota; kingdom Viridiplantae; phylum Streptophyta; class Magnoliopsida; order Fabales; family Fabaceae; genus Senna; species Senna tora. Next base: position 3,072,977 of record CM026270.1, on the reverse strand, counting down.
TGACGGAGTATGAGTTACTTTTCACAGAACTAGCTCAATTCTCACCCGAGTTGGTTCCTGATGAAGAGGCGAGGATCAAGAGATTCATACACCGACTCACAGAGCCGTTGTTTACTGCTTTATTACCTCAGAGGAGACAGTTTGAGACTTTAGCTCAAGCAGCAGACTGTGCTAGAATGATTGAAACAAGGAGGAGGTATGGGACGTCTGTTGATCCTAAAGTCAAGTTAATTACAAGCAGTGACAACCAAGGAGGTGGAAGTAAGAAAAGGAAGACAACAGGTGGAGGTGCAAGATATTCAGGGTCCGCAGGAGGGCAATCCTCAACTACCACCTATGAAACAGGTACAAGAGGTAATGTTTAAGGGGGACAGAGGGAACAAGGGGGTGGAAATGCCGGGAAGACAAAGCCCCAGTGTGTGACTTGCGGCAGATTTCATTTTGGTATATGTCGGAGACTAACAGGTGGATGCTACCATTGCGGCCAGATGGGCCATATGGCTAGAGAGTGTCCAAAGAAGAAAGAGGGTACAAGTGTGAGAAGCAATCCGACGCTAAGGAGTACACCTATTCCAGCTCCACCAGTGAGAACCGTGCCACCACAGGTAGCAAGTACAGGTGCAGCTAGAGGCCGTGGTGTAGGGTCTAGTGGCCGAGGGCCAGGGGCGGTAGGTGGAGGACAAGCGCGGGTATTTGCACTCTCTCAGCAGGATGCTCATGCATCAAATGCAGTTGTGACAGGTACTCTTATTGTCTGCTCTCTTGAAGCACGAGTCTTATTTGATTCCGACTCCACTCATTCCTATGTGTCTCATGCATTTGCCTCTAAATTCAACAAAAGTCCATCTAGAATGGAAGAAACAGTACTGGTCTCTACACCAATGGGAGAATCGGTACAAGTAGAGTATGTGCACAAGTCTTGCATTGTGGAGGTCGATGGTCATGAGACTGTGGTAGACCTTCGGTTGTTGTGTATGGTTGATCTTGAGGTGATCTCGGAATGGATTGGTTGTCGTCGCCATGCGGTTGTTGACTGCAGGGCTAAATGGTTGAAATTCAATATGCCAAACGAGGAGCCTTTTGTGATATGGGGTGATGGAGCTGCACCGTATCCAAGCTTGATCTTGGCTTTGAAGGCATCCAAATTACTTGCAAAGGGATGCAAAGGGTACTTGGCATTCGTCCAAGATACTACGAAAGAAGTACTTTCACTGACTCAAGTACCAGTGGTGCGAGAGTTCTTGGATGTATTTCCAGAAGAATTGTCGGGGTTGCTGCCCGACCGTGAGATTGAATTTGGAATTGAGCTGCAACCTGGTACTCAGCCTATCTCCACACCACCCTACCGTATGGCTCCGAAAGAGCTGAAGGAGCTACATACACAATTGCAAGAATTGCTTGACAAGGGTTTTATAAGACCTAGTTTCTCTCCTTGGGGTGCACCGGTCCTTTTTGTAAAGAAGAAGGACAGATCTTTGCGGTTGTGTATCGATTACCGAAAGTTAAACAAAGTAACGATCCGCAATCAATACCCACTGCCGAGGATAGATGACCTATTTGATCAGTTGCAGGGTGCGAAGCGGTTTTCCAAAATTGATTTGCGATCTGGGTACCATCAATTAAAGATTCGAGAATCGGATATACCCAAGACCGCATTCCGGACCCGATATGGACATTACGAGTTCTTGGTGATGTCTTTCGGATTAACTAATGCTCCTGCATCGTTCATGGACCTGATGAACAGGGTCTTTAAACCATTTCTGGATCGATTTGTCATTGTTTTCATTGACGACATATTGGTTTATTCAAAGAATTCTGAGGAACATGTTGAACACTTGAGATTAGCATTGCAGAAGTTGAGAGAAGAGAAATTGTATGCCAAGTTCTCCAAGTGTGAATTCTGGCTTGACAGAGTTGCCTTTTTGGGTCACGTGGTATCATCAGAGGGAATCCACGTTGATCCAAGTAAGGTAGAGGCAGTGAAGAATTGGTCCCAGCCTACCTTTGTTACTGAAAATGGCGGCTGTAGTATTCGCCTTGAAAATATGGAGACACTACTTATATAGTGAGACTTGTGAAATTTATACAGACCACAAAAGCCTCAAATACATTTTTGAGCAGAAAGACTTGAACTTGAGACAACGTCGATGGTTAGAGTTGTTGAAAGACTACGACTGCACGATCTTGTATCATCCAGGAAAGGCTAATGTGGTGGCCGATGCTCTGAGTCGGAAATCCATGGGCAGTCTTGCTCATATAAGCGAAGAAAGGAGACCGTTAATTAGAGAACTGCACGAACTAGAGCAAACGGGAAATCAGTTTGAGATTGGAAGTTCTAACTCACTTTTAGCCCATTTGCAAGCTAATTCCTCTTTGGTAGAAGAGGTGAAGGCTAGACAAGATGAAGATACCGACCTCAAGCAAATCATGGATACCGTAACTAAAGAGAAAGGGGACGATGTCCGATTCTCTATAGATGATTTTGGGATACTTTGGTTGGAGGGACGGTTGTGTGTCCCTATGGTTGATAACCTGAAAGAAAGAATTCTTGAAGAAGCACATCGGACAGCGTATACAATCCATCCGGGAGCTAATAAAATGTATCATGACCTGAAACGGTTGTATTGGTGGAATGGCATGAAAAAGGATGTCGCAAACTATGTAGCCAGGTGTTTGGTGTGCCAGCAAGTCAAGGCTGAACACCAGAAACCCGTCGGAACATTACAACAGATAGAAATACCTGAGTGGAAATGGGAGAGGATAACGATGGATTTTGTAACAGGGTTGCCAAGGTCACAACGGGGATTTGATTCGGTTTGGGTAATAGTGGATCGCATGATTAAGTCCGCACACTTTCTGCCAGTTAAGACCACTTACGGAGTGAGTCAATATGCACAGATTTACCTATAAGAAATCGTTAGATTGCACAGTGTGCCAGTGTCCATAATATCTGATAGAGGTACACAGTTCACTTCCAGGTTTTGGAAGTCATTGCAGGAAGTGTTGGGAACTAGAGTGGATCTGAGTACTGCGTTCCACCCACAGACCGACGGGCAATCAGAAAGAACCATTCAGATTCTTGAGGACATGCTTCGGGCGTGTATTATGGATTTCAGCGGAAGTTGGGAAAGGTATTTACCTTTGGCTGAGTTTGCGTACAATAACAGTTATCAAGCAAGTATTCAAATGGCACCTTTCGAGGCTCTGTACGGCCGTAGTTGCAGATCCTCGATTGGGTGGTTCGAGGTCGGAGAAGCTAGCCTAGTCGGCCCGGAATTGCTACAAGATGCCTTGCAGAAAGTAAAGTGTATAAGGGAGAGATTGCTGACGGCTCAGAGTAGGCAAAAGTCTTATGCAGACAATCGAAGGAGAGAACTGGAGTTTGCCGTTGGTGATCAGGTGTTCTTGAGAATATCACCGATGAGAGGCGTGATGCGGTTCGGTAAGAAGGGGAAGTTGAGTTCTCAGTGTATCGGACCGTTTGAAATCTTAGAACGAGTTGGGAATGTAGCGTATCGGTTGGAATTGCCTACAGAATTGGAAGGGGTACACCCTGTCTTTCATGTATCGATGCTTCGAAAATATCTTTCCGATCCCTCGCACGTAATCCAATCGCAAGACGTGCAACTAACCGAAAATATGACGTATGAAGAGGAGCCAGTGGAAATCTTAGATCGACAGTTGAAGAAACTCAGAACGAAAGAGATTCCATTGGTTAAAGTTCTGTGGAGAAACCACTCGACCGAAGAAGCTACATGGGAGGTCGAGGGTGAAATGCGCAGAACGTATTCTCATCTATTTCGAGACTAAGGTTAGTATTTTGTTTGAAATTCAGGGACCACATTTCTTAAGGGGGGAAGATTGTAATATCCGGGAATATTTTAACTAGCATCGAAAATTAAATTAAATTAATTAATTTAAAAGAGGAAAATGAGATGAAAAAAATACACTAGCTTATCATTTATTATGATATAAATATAAAATTTCTAAATCCTAATTTTTATATATGTAATTCTTTTTATTATTTATATTTTTATATGTACCAGATTGTTTTTTTTCTCTTTTAAGTGATATGTATATGTATTAATGTAATATATATATATTTATATATTAAATAAGAAAGGATAAAAGAATGAAAAAAGAAAAGAAAGAGGAGGAAGCAGATGGGTGAGGCGTGGAAAGGAAAAAACGCACGAGAGAGGGAAAGCAAGAAACACGAGAGGGAGAGAGGCTGGGCGTTGTGCACGAAAAGCTCACGGACGGAGGAAGGGAAACGCGTGGTGGTTGGCCGGACGTGCGAGGAAGCCGGCCGGAGTCCGTCGTCGTTGCCGTTGAGCTGAAGGAGGAGAGAGAGTCGCAGGTTAGAGAGAGAAAGCAAAGGGGGAGAGCTTTCTCGCCGGAAAACGCCGTCTCTTCACCGGGGAAGGTAGCTGGGAGTCTCCTCTACTCCATATCGTCCTTCTAACCGGTTGAATCGAGGTGAGAAGTCCCGAAACTCTCAAACCCCAATTTTATCAATTTTAGGGATTTTTGGAAAGACCCCAATTGATTCAATATGAGTATTCTGGGTCCTAAACTGGAGTATTTGCATGCTAGGAAGTGAGTTGGAAGCTTAGGAACCGGAACCAAATTGATGGAATTTATCCGGGTTGGAAAACTAGTAGGAAGAGTATGATTGGAAATGTTTTAGGGTGTTGTGGAATAATTTGGGGTGCATTGAAAGGTTGAATGGTAATTATAAAATTGTTAAAAATTATTGGAATGTACGAGGGATGAAAACCCGAGTAATTCCTGTCTCACCCGGAACCCCGTTCGGGGAAAAAGAGACAATTTTCTAATTTTACGCGTATTCAGGTATGTGTATTCATGTGTAGGTGAAATGTTCAAGGTTAGTTTGATAAATGGAAATTTTAGACAATGAGAATTTATGCCTCTCTTGAGCCATAAGTTCAAGACTTGCGCAATGGAAACTTCGCATGGACACATAGAGGTGGAATTGGGTAACCTTGCATTCCCAAATTCAACGTTTCCGAATAGAGTGATTAAGAGAGGGTTGGACACGAATAGAAACATTCTAGGTGTCCTAGAACTAGTTGAGGGCATTTCCAAGCCAACAACTAGTCTGTGGAATTAATTAGAGAGAACATGAGCACTAGCGATACATGTGCACGATAGTGGTTGAAATTGCAAGTTTCTGAATCTCTCAAGTATATGTGTATAGGGCACCATACTGTGAGTGGACCTTCGGGCACACCGAGAGCCGATACGAGGGGCCAAACAAGTGAGGGGCTTTCCTATCCTTGTCCTATAGGGTTGACTGCGGATATGGATATATGGTTTGCCTTCTTGCCTATTTGCAGGAATTACATGTTAGATAACATGCTATTGTTGTTCCTAAATTACAGTATATGTGAAAACGTGCTATATGTGTGTTTGTGAATTGTAAAAGCGATGGTGGCTTAAGGAGCCTTATATGAAAAGAAGGTCCACGGGACCTATACGATATCGGGGGTAGGATCGAGTAAATATTATCTGAAGGGTGTGGTTTTATATGTAAGTCCTTAAAGAGAATAAACCTAGGTGACTTTGTTCTGAACCATGAGTCTGAATTAGAAACCACTTGGAAATCTAGATTTGCCTAAGAAGAAGTAAAATGAACAAGTAGTGGTCCATAGAGGCCATTTATGGTACAACGCGGGAATCGAGTCTATCACGGGTGGTCCGGGTAGATTGAGTCTCTTGTCTTGAGTCAACCCACAGAAATACAGAGTATATGAGTTCACCACATTGTGGCTATTGCCTTGGGTAAACCGAGGTCAGATGAGTCGCCGGCTATACTCCAAGTGAAGTCTTGGGGTCAGATTATTGTTCCAAGTATAGTCTTGGGACCAGGGGTTCCTAGAATGATCAACTAGGTTCCCATATTGCTCACGTGAGATATTGCCTTTGGCGAGATTCTCTCCTAACGGAGATATTGCCTTCGGGCCAGATTCTCTCCTAACGGAGATATTGCCTTCGGGCCAGTTTATGATTACGGTTAATTGAATATGGGTGACCACTTGGAATTATATGTTAAACTATGATATGATGTATGTGTGAATTTAAACGTATGTAAAACCATGCTTTAAATTCTATATTGTGAATGTAATATATGCTAATTGTCTGACCACCTAATATATGGAAATTTAAACCCGTTATATGCGTATGTGTTTGTGATTGGCTCCTCTTCCCCAGTTGTAGTGGTACCCGCTACTACACCAGGGATGGAAAAGCCTCTCACTGAGTCTGTTTGACTCACCCCAATGTTACATGTTATAGACACAGGTGGTATAGGCATCGGGAGCGCTTCCACTTCATCTCAGGGAGGCGGACAGACTTAGAGACCGCAAGCATTGTTCGCGTGGGTAGTATTGATATATGTATTTTGTCAGGATGTATATGTATATGATTCTTTTGGTATAGCATTGTTTTGTACAGTTTCTATATGCATATATGTATATGTCACACTCTAGAACTGTTCGACTTCATACATGTTAAAGATTGGTCTGGTTGGTGGGATCATAGGTTATGATATGATGAATATCATGTGTATACATATATGAATGTGACTTCCGCATGTGAATAGGATAGATCACACGCACTGAGCGTGTGGTCAATATGTAAATTTATATATATATGTGTGACTGAATACTTGATTGTGTGAAAATACGGCTTCCGCATGTGAATAGGATAGGTCACACGCATTGAGGCGTGTGATCAATATGTATATTTTATGCAGGTGTGTGATTGAATATATATGCTTGACTGTACACAGGGATTCTGCATGTGAATAGGATAGATCACCCGCCCATAAGCGCGTGATCAATATGTATATTATATGTACGTGTGATTGATTATGTGTATATGTATAGACTGAAACGGCGTTGAGCGAGCCGTGGATTGCGTGCTACTTAGGTCACCGGATAGGGATGACCATATATACTATATATTGTTTGTAATAGAAATGGGTAGTTATGCATATATAAGAATGTCAATCAGGAATTAGAGGCTTATGGGATAGGAGAAATCCTATCTCCCGTGCCGGTCACGAACGTCCGATAGGGGGTCGTGACAATTTAGGACCTAAGAAATTAGAAACCTAAAATAAATAGGAGTGTGAACTAAATTAAAATATTATTAGTTATTGTTTATATAGTTATTAATTAACTAATTTATTTATTTTATACTATTTTCATATTTTATTATTATTATTAATATATATTAATTATTAAAGAAAAGAAAGGAAAAGAAAAATAAAAGAGAAAAAGAGAGAGGGAGGGGGCTACGGGGAAGAAGGAGAAGCAAGAAAGAAAAAGAAAGGAAAGGAGAGAGAAGGAGAAGAGAGAGAGAGGGAGCTAGGGCTTGGAGGTGGGAGGAAATCCGGCCGGAATCTCGCTGGAATCTGGCTATCCGGAGTTGGAGGAGGAGCCGGAGATCATCCTCGTCATCTTCCTCATCTCAATCTCTCGAGTTAAGGTTGGTACAACACCCGATTCTCTCCAAGTTCCCATTTTCTTCATTTTTGGAATTGAGTTGAAAATCCGAGTTTGAGCGGATTCAAGCATAGAATAATGTTTCTAAAGTGTTCTTGAACACTCATCGGGCTTAGGAATCTGGCTAGATCGTTGGATTTGGCCAGATTCGAAGTTGTAAGAGTTTGGGGTTTATAAAACCCATTATTCTCAATTTCGAACAATCAACGATTCGACGACGAATCAGAATTGGATTTGAGTTGTAGGACTTCCTAAATATAGTATATATGTACGAGAACAAGACCTGGAATCGAAGCCGGATCGAAAGATGGCCGAAAAGGTGGCCGAAACCAACCACAGCACAGCAAAAACGATGATGTGCTGCGAGCTGGCGCTGCAGCGCCCAAACCGGCGCTGCAGCGCCCACTTGCTGGTTGGCCAAGGGCTACCAAGGCAGCCCCTTGGCACCACAACGCTAGAATTGGCGCTGCAGCGCCCGGTCCCTGCCTGGCTTGCCCCAAGCCCATTTTTAGGGCGAATTGAGACCTCTAAACCCCCTCTCTTCAATCCTAAACACCTTAGGACACTCCTAAACATGTTTTTGAGAATTAATTCACTTTTTGAGGATTAAATCATTCTAAGTATCTTCTTGTTTCTCAAGGATGTAAACTTGCGGAACAAATTAGGTCTAACTTTGTGAATTGCAACCTTATCCCTTCACAACCTTCAGGAAACCTTAAGTAGGATGAATTGGAGGTATATTGAGGTTTAGAAACTAGATTTCTTAGAACCCAAGTAGGATAAATTGGAGGTATATTGAGGTTTAGAAACTAGATTTCTTAGAACCCAAGTAGAAACACAAGTTGAATTAAAATGCTTAAACCTTCCAAGAATTAGGATTCCTTCCAATTAAGTTAGATAAGCTTCTTTAGGTGCGAATACAAGTTAGATAGAGGTCTAATTAAGTTATATTCGAGTGAGTCAAGTGTCCGAGGAAGGATACGCATAAGTCGGGATAGAGAAGTCCGATAAGACCAAGAGCTGGACTCTGTGGCAACCATGGACTACATGTGAGAGTAATGGAGAGATAAATAACAAGTTAAGCTAAGTAATAACCTTAATGAAATAAATGTTGTTCTTATATGAACAACGGCACACGATTAAGTGCAACAGGAACTCCGAGGAGACTAAAGCTACAGGAGAGGATTGAATGGAAGGTTGGCCAAGGTGAGGGTTCTTCCGTCTCTGCTCCTAGGGTTTTATGCTTATGTGGATTACATGAGTATGTACATTCTCTGCTTGTCTGGTGTGTGTTAGCTAGAGGTATAGAAGGCTAAAAGAATGAAAGAACTAGCAATAGGTTGTGGAAAGTAACTTGGATAGGAAAAACATAGGAGTAGAGTACAACTGTTTGCTATGATTGGTGTGTTACAAATCCAACTCATACACTCCGGAGGCATGATGAGCATTTTATTAAATCTTTTCCATGATGGTGGCAAGAGTCCTTGTACGGAAGGACTAAGTTTTTATTTTGAAAACTCGTCACGACGGTGACATAAATTATAATCATGCAAAGGGAGTTATTGGTGGGTTTTCGGATTTGGTTATGCTAGCGATGTGAGACATCGACTAGAACAACGTCAGATGGCACTTGAGACCTCAGTTTTTATAATCACCATGACAATGGTCATTGCCCTATCCTGGTAATAGGGTCAGAAAGGATTTATATTGCTATGACGATAGCTTGAGGCTCAGAGAGTGCATCTAGACGGGTATATGAGTTAGATCCTGTTAAGGATACTCGTCCATATTAATAAGGAGAAGAATTGTTGATCCTTCAGGAAAGATACAAAGAATCATATTAATATGTGAGACTAAGGTAAGGAGACACGGGAGGAACCTACGGGTGAACCGTGAGCCTAGCCTAGTAAAAGAGAAATCATCCTGTGGAGTTGGTCCAGGGGTGTCAGTGGCCATGCTTAGAGACGTCGTTTCGTGCCCGCCATGTGGCCTGGTTGGGTAATGGATGAGTGGGCTCAAGCTATTGCCCCGTAGCAAGGGGGCAGGACGTGCCACGTGGTGGCTATGCGTCTGTTGTTTGATAGATAGAAGTTGATTGTGTTTGATGAACATAATTGTCATGAGGTGACCAGTACCCAAGTGAATGGGTTAAGTATGTTTTGCCACGTGCTGACCAGTAGCCCGAGTGCACGGGTTTGATGTAGAAAAAGCCATGTAGTGGCTAGTAGATACCCCAGAGTTGGGGAGATTAAGTAGAAGTATGTTTAGCATCAGTGTGTATGTATAAATTGTCTGTGTTTGCACATAATTGCTGATTGTGCAGTGTAGTGGTGACGTCCAGGATTACATCACCACAAGGTCTCGTTTGATTCGAACATGCTGAATGTGAGAAGACCGGTAAGTAAAAGCCGGCACTATATGTTATGCGATTACTTGATGATTAATGATGTGGAACAAACTGCTGCATGCTTTTATCTGTTAAATGCATGTGAGTGCTTGGGTGAAATTTCTGTTATTGTGTGATCACCAAGAATGCATGCTAACTCACAGTAACTAGTTGTTTGTTCATGTGGTTGTGTATGACTCCCAGTCCCAACGATAAGGTACCCGCCTTGCGTCGGGGATGGGAGAGTCCTCACTAAGTCGCGTGGTTAAGACTCACACCTCATTTTCACTACACAGAGACAGGTTAAGTACAGGTAAAAGGAGTCTCGGTGGAACGAGGGTTGAGCAACATTTTCCAAGACCCACAACTTGTTCATGTGGGTGAATAAAGTGTATTTGTAATTTAATTTACTTTATCATTGTATCATAAAGTAAAGGGTAGACGTACCCAATTAGATTGTATTACTAAATCTAGAACTGTCAGCTTCACACACCTTAAAGATCAGGATCCGTTAGATTACGATGTAGGAAAAACTTATTTTCAAAATATATATATATATATATATATATATATATATATACATACATATCTGTTGCATGTGAATAGGATAGGCAACATCTTCGGATGTGTAGCCAGTACACAAGTTATATATTATGTGTGTTTTCCTATATCTATATCCTGAAGCGACATTGACCGTGGATTTGCTTGCCTAGAATAGGCCACCATTTCGGTGTAGCCATGGTATTATAATGCATCTGAATGTATTTTTTTTATAATAGCTATTCTGATAATTAGGTGAAGGCTTACAGGCATAGGGATATTCCCTGTGTCTGTGCCGGTCACGGTCTTCTAAACGGGGGTCGTGACAAACTTGGTATCATAGCCTGGTTGTTCTTTAAGGGTGTGAAGCTAACTAGTAGTCTCGGGTGTCCGTCGGGCTATCCATTACGAATCCTGACGTAACGGTTGATCCGACGGACACTTGTGAGGTTGCTCAGGATATTGAGTCATAAATTCTTTTGGGTCATCACTTTAAGCATAGAATTTGTATGTGAAATTATATACAAAGCATATAACCTGTACAATACACAAGTGCCGATGAGCACTAAGGCGTAAGGAGGGGTGGCAGTGACCCCGGGAACCTTGGGATGCCATAATAGGGAAAGGAGACATCCATGGAGGATGCTACCTAGACACAGACACATTTGGTTGAATTGTAAGAAGGAATGCGCTACAATGTGTGATTATTACAGGTGTTTAATGAGACGATGCGTCTACTCTGTTAGCGGCGCGTTGTGTGCTATGGTATAGGCACAAGTTGTTTGATTATCGTATGGAACGAAAGTAGAATAGAAATATGCAGTGAATGGTAGTTCAGGCTAGGAATGGGTTGTAAAGTGAAAGAAAAGACACGCTTGACGTGTAGAAAAGAAAGTAAGCCCATGGGGCGATTGAAAATGGAAAGTTTATAGACAAGAATAAACAGGGCCAGGGGGCATGAGACCGACAGGAAGATGACCAAGTGAATGGGTCACGACTGTGCGTTATGCTATGGCTGAAGGAAGTGAGTTGTCCTTCCTAGAAAGTAAATAGAAAAGAGGTGGTGTATGCCACAGTATAGAAGTAGAAGTCTATGGACTAGAAAATCAGGATACGGTATATGGAAGGGCAAAGTGGCCGAACCATATGCTGTAGAGATAGATGTTAAGAAGTAGAGGCATATGTAAACGTGTAGAGCATGACCATATGCCGAGCAGGAAACATAGTAAATGGTAAGGCACAGGGAAGGAGCCTAGTCCAACCCTGCGCTTGATCCATGAACTGCTAGTTCCTTAAGCAAACAAGGGGGAAAAGAAGGGATTAGGCCCAACCAAACTCTCTTGGGTTGCTTAAGGAAGGGCATAAAGAATAGGATATCGATCACATGAGAAATTTTTATAATAATCTTTTTGGTCTTTCCGGATGAGAGATTCTGAAAGACCTTCAAACTTTTCTTGAAAATACTAGGGATAACCATTGGAAGGCAAATTTTTCATGAAAACTCTTTCTCAATTTGTGTCATTCCAATTGGTTAAACCCTAACCATTTACGAAAACCTTAGGCGTCATTTTCTAAGAAATAAACTTGAATTAATTCTTAAAACTGCAGGGTGCCTAAGAAAACTAACTCATGTGACCAATACCCTACTAAACAATAGTCCTTTTACAGGTAAGTTGTATAAGGATGGTAGATGCAGTTGAGAAATCACTCACTTGGAGTGATTAAAGTTAAGTAGACAATAAAAAAGCACTAGAGAGTGCTAAGGTGCTAAGGGAGTATACATGTAAACCTAAGGGTTACCAATTAAGGGGGCCATAGGGTGATTATGGACCCAAAAGTATTAGACCGGAGCAAGTCTAGAAGTGGAAATGGGCGTAGACCTTCGGGTACCGTCCAGAGATAAGAAAATGAGCGCTATTGCGGTAGATAGCTCTCGAACGAGATAACGTAAGAGATTAACCCAAAAGGGACTCGTGGAGGCCCGAGGGGAGAGAAAGTAGACAGGGATAAGTAGTCCCATAAGGGGGGAAGAGCGGAAGTCTAGAGGACCCCATAGGATAAGAGTCAAGTAGGAGGTGGAGAACCAACTACTACCGTAAGTGTATGTGTAGTACACAGATTGTAGTGGACATAGCTAGGTAAGCTAATTCCATGGGTTGGTGAACCGTAAATCCGTTAGTCTGAAGCCCGTGTATGGGTGGAGACTGAGTGGACAAACCAAACGTATAAATGGCCATGTGGGTGCCATAAAGGGAAAATTAATCGTAAGGACGGTTAATCTAGAAGGAGAATTTAGTGAGTAACGAGTATTGATAAATACTCGAAGAAAGAGTACCACATAGGTACGAAATGAAAAAGAAGAAAGTGAATACAGGAATGGAGTCGGGTAAGCATCTTGGGATGCGAGCCAAAATGATAAAACAGGTATGCTACCGTTGGGGGCTATTGGAACCCAACGGGTAACACACTTGCAAGAGGTGGTATATGTTCGTGAACATATGCCCCACCGTAAGAAAGGAAAGAGTCAAACCGTGGGAGCGGATCCCATTTGGTCAAGGGGAGTAGAGCATGTCTGGAAAGGTTCATGCTGGAGTTAACGGATCAAGCATTCCAGGTAGGAATACAGGATATAAGTGAGTTGAGGAGTTCGAGTGGGCCAAGTTGGGGTAAAAGCCAACGGAAACCTAATGAGTAGAGTTAGCATAGGATGTGCAACTCTAAGTGGACTAACCTAAGGGTGGTATAGATCCACAGTCATAGCCGTGTTAAGCGAGGTCTTCGGATGAGAAGACTGAACTGAGCCTGAGGCAGAGAAATGAATATGATGGTAAGGAGGAGACTGGTGAGTTTCCATTATAAACAGAAATGCCTACAAGTAGTAGTCAGAGAAGAGTCTAAGTCAGTCAGACATAAGATGTCGACATGGAGTAACCTGAAGTGGTTATGAAAACCACTAAGGGTAAGTGTAGAAGTCTGGAAAAGAAAGGGAAACACAAGTCACAAATGTAAGATCCTTTACCGTTTTGGTGGAGAAACGTAAGTGTAATACATAGCTGTGCTAGTCTCATGGCATTTAGCTTCGTTATGACACGGGTAGGGTAAACCGAGTCGGTAGTGAGTGTAGCAACCTCGGAAGGGTTGGGTACACTGATGGCACAAAGTATAAACACCTATGTAGGGTGTATGCCGTGTAAACGATAAGTCTAGATGTAGAGTAGATGGTGTAGAAAGATGTAAACGGACTTTTCTGGAGAAGTCATTTCCAAAGAATACATTGGGGCAATACCAACAGAAGGGTAGCTGCTTGGTAGTAGAGGATACTTAAGTACGGAGACTCCGATGTAAGGGAGTACTTCGTCAGTTAGAGTATATAGAAATAGAACCTAGTGTGCTATGCAAATAGCTAGTATCTTGGCATGTTCCAAGACGGATATAAGAGGTCACTACGAAGGTAGCTAGTTGGACAAGCAGAATGAGTTAAGGTGAGGCTCACTAGAGAAGGCAATAGCTAACTCCTCGGAGAACTAAATTGGAGCAGGGCGTGTGGTACGTGCCAGACACTCCATCGCAAAATTTGTAGCACAAAGTGAATTGAAACTAGGAAAGTTAGGTATCCTCGGGGAAGGATACTACGACAGATGGAGTCTATCAGTTAACACCTCGCGAAGGGGTGGTTAACTACGAAGCTAGAAATGCAAACAATTATAGAAAGAATATGTAGGAACCAGATAGAGAACTTGAACCTCTAGGAAAGAAAGATGAACTGTAGGGTAAAACGGTAAAACTTCCACGTTGAGAGAAACCATAGATGAAATTGAGCCAAGGGATGGCAACAAGCCAATAACCCCATGAAGGAGATGAAATTCGGGGACCGAATTTCTTAAGGGGGAAAGAATGTAATACCCCGGAAAATTTTGAGGATTAAAGAATGATTTATTTAAAAATTTTGAGGATTTAAGAAGCATTTATTCCAGGGCTAGGAATTAAAACCTTAAAAAGAATCTAGGAAAAATTATGAAAGTTAAGGGAAACCGGAAAAGGAACCGAGAAAATTTTTCGAAAATTCAAGTAAAATAAAAGATGAAAGAAAGAAGTAGAAAATAATTTTTTTGGGATTAATTTAGGACCTAAGAAATTAGAAACCTAAAATAAATAGGAGTGGGAAATAAATTAAAATATTATTAGTTATTAATTAATTAATTTATTTATTTTATACTATTTTCATATTTTATTATTATTATTATTATTAATATATATTAATTATTAAAGAAAAGAAAGGAAAAGAAAAATAAAAGAGAAAAAGAGAGAGGGAGGGGGCTACGGGGAAGAAGGAGAAGCAAGAAAGAAAAAGAAAGGAAAGGAGAGAGAAGGAGAAGAGAGAGAGAGGGAGCTAGGGCTTGGAGGTGGGAGGAAATCCGGCGGGAATATCGCCGGAATCCGGCGAGCCGGAGTTGGAGGAGGAGCCGGAGATCATCCTCGTCATCTTCCTCGTCTCAATCTCTCGAGTTAAGGTTGGTACAACACCCGATTCTCTCCAAGTTCCCATTTTCTTCGTTTTTCTTCATTTTTGGAATTGAGTTGAATATCGGAGTTTGGGCGGATTCAAGGGTAGAATAATGTTTCTAAAGTGTTCTTGAACACTCATCGGGCTTAGGAATCGAGGCGAGATCGTTGGATTTGGCCAGATTCAAAGTTGTAAGAGTTTGGGGTTTATAAAACCCATTGTTCTCAATTTCGAACAATCAACGATTCGGCGACGAATCGGAGTTGGATTTGAGTTGTAGGACTTCATAAATACAGTATATATGTACGAGAACGAGACCCTTGAAAAGTGAAATCGAAGCTGGATCGGAAGATGGCCGAAAAGGTGGCCGAAACCAGCCACAGCACAGCAAAAACGCTGCTGTGCTGCGATTTGGCACTGCAGCGCCCAAACCGGCGCTGCAGCGCCCACTTGCTGGTTGGCCAAGGGCTACCAAGGCAGCCTTTTGGCGCCACAGCGCCAGAATGGGCGCTGCAGCACCCGGTCCTTGCTTGGCTTGCCCCAATCCCATTTTTAGGGCGAATTGAGACCTCCAGACCCCCTCTCTTCAATCATAAACACCCTAGAACACTCCTAAACATGTTTTTGAGAATTAATTCACTTTTTGAGGATTAAATCATTCTAAGTACCTTCTTTTTTCTCAAGGATGTAAACTTGCGGAACAAATTAGGTCTAACTTTGTGAATTGCAACCTTATCCCTTCACAACCTTCGGGAAACCTTAACTAGGATGAATTGGAGGTATATTGAGGTTTAGAAACTAGATTTCTTAGAACCCAAGTAGGATAAATTGGAGGTATATTGAGGTTTAGAAACTAGATTTCTTAGAACCCAAGTAGAAACACAAGTTGAATTAAAATGCTTAGACCTTCCAAGAATTAGGATTCCTTCCAATTAAGTTAGATAAGCTTCCTTAGGTGCGAACACAAGTTAGATAGAGGTCTAATACTCAAATCGAAGTATGTGAAACACTCAAGTAGAGTGTTATATTCGAGTAAGTCAAGTGTCCGAGGAAGGATACGCATAAGTCGGGATAGAGAAGTCCGATAAGACCAAGAGCTGGACTCTGTGGCAACCATGGACTACATGTGAGAGTAATGGAGAGATAAATAACAAGTTAAGCTAAGTAATAACCTTAATGAAATAAATGTTGTTCTTATAGGAACAACGGCACACGATTGAGTACAACAGGAACTCCGAGGAGACTAAAGCTACAGGAGAGGATTGCATGGAAGGTTGGCCAAGGTGAGGGTTCTTCCGTCTCTGCTCCTAGGGTTGTATGCTTATGTGGATTACATGAGTATGTACATTCTCTGCTTGTATGGTATGTGTTAGCTAGAGGTATAGAATGCTAAAAGAATGAAAGAACTAGCAATAGGTTGTGGAAAGTAACTTGGATAGGAAAAACATAGGAGTAGAGTACAACTGTTTGCTATAATTGGTGTGTTACAAATCCAACTCATGCACTCCGGAGGCATGATGAGCATTTTATTAAATCTTTTCCATGACGGTGGCAAGAGTTCTTGTACGGAAGGACTAAGTTTTTATTTTGAAAACTCGTCACGACGGTGACTTAAATTATAATCATGCAAAGGGAGTTATTGGTGGATTTCAGATTTGGTTATGCTAGCGATGTGAGACATCGACTAGAACAACGTCAGATGGCACTTGAGACCTCATTTTTTATAATCACCATGACGATGGTCATTGCCCTATCCTACGAATAGGGTCAGAAAGGATTTATGTTGCTATGACGATAGCTTGAGGCTCAGAGAGTGCATCTAGACGGGTATATGAGTTAGATCCTGTTAAGGATACTCGTCCATATTAATAAGGAGAAGAATTGTTGATCCTTCGGGAAAGATACAAAGAACCCTATTAATATGTGAGACTAAGGTAAGGAGACACGGGAGGAACCTACGGGTGAACCGTGAGCCTAGCCTAGTAAAAGAGAAATCATCCTATGGAGTTGGTCCAGGGGTGTCAGTGGCCATGCTTAGAGACGTCGTGCCGTGCCCGCCATGTGGCCTGGTTGGGTAATGGACGAGTGGGCTTAAGCTATTGCCCCACAGCTAGGGGTCAGGATGTGCCACGTGGTGGCTATGCGTCAGTTGTTTGATAGATAGAAGTTGATTGTGTTTGATGAACAGAATTGTCACGAGGTGACAAGTACCCAAGTGAATGGGTTAAGTATGTTTTGCCACGTGGTGGCCAGTAGCTCGAGTGCATGAGTTTGAAGTAGAAAAAGCCACGTAGTGGCTAGTAGATACCCCAGAGTTTGGGAGATTAAGTAGATGTATGTTTAGCATCTGTGTGTATGTACAAATTGTCTGTGTTTGCATATAATTGCTGATTGTGCAGTGTAGTGGTGACGTACAGGATTACATCACCACAAGGTCTCGTTTGATTCGAACATGCTGAATGTGAGAAGACCGGTAAGTAAAAGCCAGCACTATATGTTATGCGATTATTTGTTGATTGATGATGTGGATCAAACTGCTGCATGCTTATATCTGTTAAATGCATGTGAGTGCTTGGGTGAAATTTCTGTTATTGTGTGATCACCAAGAATGCATGCTAACTCCCAGTAACTAGTTGTTTGTGCATGTGGTTGTGTATGACTCACAGTCCCAACGGTAAGGTACCCGCCTTGCGACGGGGATGGGAGAGTCCTCACTGAGTCGCGTGGTTAAGACTCACACCTTATTTTTACTACACAGAGACAGGTTAAGTACAGGTGAAAGGAGTCTCGGTGGAACGAGGGTTGAGCAACATTTTCCAAGACCCACAACTTGTTCATGTGGGTGAATAAAGTGTATTTGTAATGTAATTTACTTTATCATTGTATCATAAAGTAAAGGGTAGACGTACCCAATTAAACTGTATTACTAAATCTAGAACTGTCAGCTTCACACACCTTAAAGATCAGGATCCGTTAGATTACGATGTAGGAAAAACTTGTTTTCAATATATATATATACACATATATGTTGCATGTGAATAAGATAGGTAGCATCTTCGGATGTGTAGCCAGTACACAGGTTATATATTATGTGTGTTTTCCTATATCTATATCCTGAAGCGGCACTGTCCGTGGATTTGCTTGCCTAGGATAGACCACCATTTCGGTGTATCCATGGTATTATAATGAATGTGAATGTATTTTTTTTATAATAGCTATTCTGTCAATTAGGTGAAGGCTTACAGGCACAGGGATATTCCTTGTGTCTGTGCCGGTCACGGTCCTCTAAACGGGGGTCGTGACAACTTCTCTCACTCCAACTGAGCAAAACGGCGTCGTTTTGCTGAGTTGGAGTGAGAGAGGGTGTCATATCATCCAAATATGACACTTAGGAGAGGGGGTGTGCCACATAAGCCTTCCACGTCAGCATTTAACAAAAAAAACCAGACGGAGCTGGAGGACCAATTTTGACAAAAAAAATGTTGAGGACCTAAAATAAAATTTTGAAATGTTGAGGACCAATATTAAACTTAGTACAAACGTTGAGGACCAAAAGAATAATTTGGCCTAATTATTTAAATGTGGGTAGTTTTTATATTTGTAACTACAGAATATTCCACCTTAGGACACGTGACACTAGCCTTCTAGAACAAAATTGCTAGAGTAAAAAACTTTGTCAAATCTTAATGAATATAGATTAACAATATTGTTGTTGTCGTTCATAATGATAGAGATTAGATATCATATAATATAACATAGGGAGCATTACTGAATATTTTTATTTACAAGTTGCTCAAGCAATTAAGAGCAAAATTTACATTTTATTAATGAAACAAATATTTGATTCACTATTTTCAAATTTATATTTTGGCAATGCTCTCTATCTGAATACTTTCTTTTATGATTAATAAGTGTGGCTAAGAAGGTGTATAAATATTTACTCTAATAATTATATTAGTTTATATACTGTGCAAATTATATATCCGTCATTGTTCAATAGTTAGCAATTTTAGACAGTGAAAATTTGTAACCAAGACATATATGCATTGTGTAGGGTTGCGGGTCCACGAGACCCGCCCCACAGGGACCGAAATAAGCAATTAAATAGCAGCGGAAAAATTACCAACCTGGACGCCTATGCTAGAGACTCTACTCCACCAGGGACCTACTCGAACACAAACCACGAACCTCGAACCCACCGAGGGACCTGCTCGAACTCGAACCTCGAACCCACCAAGGGACCTGCTCGAACTCGAACCTCGAACCCACCGAGCGATTATTTTTGTCTACTAGAGACAAAAATATTTTCCACGACTGATCGCGAAAAAGCAACTAAAGAAATAAAACTGTATAGGTTCTTTAATAAAAGAGCTCCCTTGAGAAATATGAGAGTAATTGGCAAATTGAATGGTGGAGAGTCCATCCTATTTATAGGAGGATGAGAGAGCTCCCATCTCTGACTTGTCAGATGTGGGACTTGGGAAATTGAATGAAACATCATTATAAAACCATGATCACCTAGCCCACTTTGGGCAACGAGTACGGGCTCGTGTGATCTCCGATGAGAGTCATCTTGGTGTCGTTTTGTTCGTCTCTCTACGAACTTTCCAACGAGTCATCACACGACCCGATTGGACTCCCGCATGGGCGGATATTTAGTCCCGAAGAACCCAAGATATCCAACATACTCTCACTCGCACATGGTGGGAGGCCCATGATTATCCTTATCACAAAGGAATTCTCTATTTCTATTTCTCGTTGTCGCTTTTCATACTCCGCGTCAGTCGTGACCGCTTGGCACGACTTGTGGGAGACTTATACTAGAAGCCTGTTAAGGCCCAACTATAAGTGGTGCTACTACCCAAAAAATATAATGATAGGACCATCTGTCTTATAAAAATAAATGCCATAGGTCCCCTAGACGTGTCCAAATACATGGCTAGTCTAACCCCTCTAAGTCTTTGCAAGACTAGGACTTTAGCTATTCTCATTTAGCAATAGGTATCCACATATATGTGCTCCTCCACATGAGATTCACATAATGGATCGATCTCGGATACTATCACTCATGTAAATGTCAACACGGTCTTCCTTTCGCCCTCTTGTCACTTCAATCAAAGATGGTTGCTTTCCTGACAGTATTTCATAGGGCCGTATTTTGCCATAGCCTTTTGATAGGACATAAAGTAGCATGCACCACCTCATCTCTCTATGACAGAGTCAAAGTACATAAGGGTACCATTAAAAAGAGGAGGATCTCTCCTTCCTTTCTGGGACTCACACAGCATTGAAGCAGGGATCTATTCAAATGCTTCCCTTTGCGGTTCTCAAAGCACATGCGGTATGAATCGCATGTTGTGGTGCATATCAATGTATGTCGATTTTAATCCTCTGATTATTTGCACCACACAGACCTTAGACCAGATTCACCCAGAATCTGTCCCGAGACTGCTACCACACTCCGCTCGCCTTCCACGGCGCCGAGTGGAGCTCTCAAGTCTGGCTACAAGCATTATGAATAACTGCTTATTCATAATTCGATCCACATATGGTTCTCCATTGGATCTCATCCTTACTCATTAGGGCGACTTATTTCGTAATGTTCCCTTGCCCAACGCTTGACGCACTTTGGCGACGCACAGATACTCACATTGTCTTTGTGTAGCGTTCATAGAAGAACATTAAAATCTCATCTTGGCCCACACCACATGTGTGTCCAAGGCGGTTACTCGTGTGAGAGAGTCAAGCTTCCTTGCCTGTACGACATGTTCGTGTATTGTGTAATAAATATTTTCAATTCCCAATTATTGCAAGACATAAACCAAAAATGTCCAAAATAATACTCTTTATTACGAATAATCAAGAAAAGAAAATACATAACATGTCTATATGTCATAATAGTTTAACAAAATAAACTGTAAAATCACCCTATCCTACGTAATCCTAGAGATCTCACGTGTCGCTCAAACACATCTCTAGGTATCGGCTTGGTCATCGGATCTGCCAACATCTCATGCGTAGATAGATACTTCAGGGCTTTGTATCTATGTGCTTGGTCCTTCCATGGTACTTGGGATCTTTCGTATATGCAATAGCTGCCTGACTGTCACAATATAGTGTCACTGGATCATCAACTTTGTCTGTGACACTCAAATGGCCTAAAAACCTCTTTAGCCAGACTGCTTCTTGCACTGCTGATGAGCATGCAACAAACTCTGCTTCCATAGTAGACAGAGAAATGCATTGTTGTTTCTTGCTACTCCAAGAGATAGCCCAGTGCCAAGTAGGAAGGCATATCCAGACGTAGATCTCCTTTGATCCAAGTCACCTCCCCAATCAGCATCGGTATAACCCACTAGGTCTAGGTTACTACCCTGATAGCATAACCAGTAGTTGGCTGTGTCTCTCAAGTACCTCAGGATTCTCTTCACGGCTTTCCAATGTGCCTCTCTTGGATTTGACTGATATCGGCTCACAAAGCCTATTGCAAAAGCTATGTCGGGCCTTGTACACATCATGGCATACATCAGGCTCCCGGCTGCACAGGAATATGGGACATTTCTCATTGATTCTATTTCGGATTGAGTCTGAGGACACTGGGCAAGACTTAAATTCTCGCCTTTTGCTAAGGGGGTATCAATGGGCTTGCATTCCTTCATGCGGAATCTTTCAAGAATTTTCTCTATGTTGGATTCTTGTGACAATGCGAGCAGCTTCTTGGAGCGATCCCTATAGATCTTGACTCCTAAAATGTACTCAGCCTCACCCATGTCCTTCATTTCAAAATGATGGGACAACCACTCCTTGGTGGCTAAAACAGATTCTATGTTGCTTCCAGCCAGTAGTATGTCGTCTACATACAAAGATAGGATGATGAAACTATGTTTTGACTTCTTGAGATAGACACAGTGATCTTCATCAATCATGTGAAAATCATGAGAGATCACAGATTGATGAAATCGCAGGTACCACTACCTAGATGATTGTTTGAGACCATAAATAGATCTCTTGAGCCGGCACACTTTGCGCTCCTGACCTTTTGTCATAAAACCTACAGGCTGTTGCATGTAGATTTCCTCATCTAGTTTTCCATTCAAGAAGGCAGTCTTTACATCTATTTGATGCAACTCTAGGTCTAGACCAACGACCATGGCTAAAATCAACCTTATAGAACTGAATCTTACAACAGGCGAGAAGGTTTCTTCATAATCGATACCTTCTTGCTGTGTAAACCCCTTAGCTACTAAACGCGCCTTGTAGCGTTCCACTGACGCATCTGCCTTCCTCTTGACCTTAAGAACCCACTTGTTCCCGATCACCTTTCGGCCAGGAGGCAGATCTACCAAGTCCCATACTTGGTTGGTCCTCATAGACTCTATCTCTTCTTCCATTGCTTTAATCCACATTTCCTTAGCAGGGCTGGAGAAAGCCTCTTTAACTGTTCTTGGCTCATCTCCATCGTCAGGTGAAACAATTAAAGCTTCCCCTTCGATGTCGTAACGACGACGTGGAACCACAGTCCTAGAACTCCTTCTAGGTTGTGCATTGTGGTAGACTTGCTCCTCATAAGCAGCTCTACCACTGGACACAGCAACGGGAGGTGCGCTTGGGCGCTCCTCAACCTCTCGTGTGGGTTGTTGGTCGTCCACTTCCTCATAGAGGTCCACAGAACGTTCCACATCACCCCGGCTAGGGAAATCATTTTCAAGGCATGTAACATCCCTTGACTCAAACTCTGTGATAGAACCATCTTCATTTTCTCCAATGAAGACATACCCCTTCGAGTGATCAGAATATCTAATAAAGATACACTTCTTGCCCCTAGGGCCAAGCTTCCCATGTTTATGAGAAGGATCATGAACGTATGCTGCACACCCCCATGGTCTCAGCACACTTAGGTCAGGTTGCTTACTTGACCACATCTCGTAGGGTGTCTTAATCACAGATTTTGAGGGAACTCGGTTAAGTATGAAAGAGGCTGTAAGCAACGCATCTCCTCAATACGAGATAGGTAGGTTTGCTTGAGCCATCATAGACCTCTAACCATTTCCAAGAGGGTTCTATTTCTCCTTTCAGCAACTCCATTTTGCTGAGGTGTGTGTGGTATAGTTAGTTTCCTGGCTATTCCCTTTTCATCACATAGCTCCCTGAACTGATCTGAGAGATATTCTCGCCCACGGTCTGTTCTCAAAGCCTTTATGCTTCGAGAGGTTTGATTCTCAACCATGCTTAGATATAGTCTAAAGCAATCAATTGCTTTAAATTTGCGGGAGATCAAATAAACATGACCATAACGGGAATAGTCGTCTATGAATGTGATGAAATATGAGGCCCCATGCCTTGCCCTCACGCTCATCGGACCACAAATGTCCGAATGGACTAATTGCAATGGAAACTCAGCTCTGGTGGCATGACCAAAGGGTTTTCTAGTTGCTTTGCCTGCAAGACAATGTTCACAAGTTAGCATTTCAATTTTCTGGGTTTGTCCTAACAATCCCTCTTTTGCTAACGTGTTAATGCGTTCTAGACCTATATGTCCTAAACGCGCATGCCAAGTAGATATATCAACGTTAGAAGAAGATATTGCAAAATAACTATGAAAATTACGAGAAGGTAATTCAAGGTCCAAAACCAAAAATCCTTTGTCATAAAAACCAGATCCGTACAAAATAGAATCATGAAAGAAATTAACTGCATTGTTCTCAAAAACAATTCTAAATCCTAGGTTCAAAAGAGATACAACTGATAAAAGGTTTCGCCTAATGTCTGGAACAAATAATACATCATGTAAAAGTAAAGTACGGCCTCCACGCAACTCAAGCTTGCAAGTGCCTATTCCTTTAACTTCTAATGACGCATTGTTTCCCACGAAGACACGTCTGCTCCCTTGAGGCAAACGACGGAATTCCACAAACCACTCACGATCTCTAGCTATGTGGTATGTTGCTCCTGAATCAACGGTCCACAAAGATTCACTATCAGCTATAAAAGCAGAGCTAGAGACATAAACATAATGATTATGGGAAAAGGAAGATACCTTAGGTTGCTGCGGGCAATCTCGCGCATAGTGCCCCAATTGTTGGCAGGCATAGCATTTGACCTTAGTCAAAATCTTCTTCCCCCTCTTACATCTCTTCTTGAATTGAGACTTTTTGCCCTTTGGCGCACTCTTCCCACCACCTTTCTTTTGGGGCCCCTTGCCCTTGCTTTTGAAACCTTTTGTTTCAGAAGTCTCAGCCACATAGGCTTTTGACTCAGGGGATTTTGCAGCCTCTCGCCGCTCATCCTCCAACAGCAGGTGGTGTTCAGCATCATCGAAGGTTTTAACACTGTCATTGTGTGTCAAGTTAACCTTCATGAACTCCCAAGAGGAGGGAAGAGATCTGATTACAGCTTGAACTTGCTGCTCATCAGTGAGGGAGTGACCAGTTGTCTTCAACTTCCTAATCATGTTTGACATTTCTCTCAAGTGTGTCCTCATATCTTTCCCAGGACGCAACTTGTAAGTGTCAAACATTATAGTCAAACGTCTCAATTTGGTGGCCGAAGTGCCTCCAAACCTATCATGCAGTGCATTCCACATCTCAAATGCCGTGAGGAAGTGCTCGTACTAACACATAATGTCGTTTTCCATGCTGCTAAGCAACAGGATACGAGCCACAGAGTTCTTTCTTTGTCACGTGCGATAAGACTCTGTGTCCCGTCTCACTTGTTGAGCAGGACCTTCCCCACTTGGCTCAACCATGACATTCCATATAGCCTCTATCACTTCCTGCTCCTCTAGCAGAAATTGGACTTTTCTATGCCATATGTCATAGTTGTCCCCATTAAGCTTATCTCCTTTGTTGAGATCAGCTACTATTGATTTTGCAGCCATTCTAACAGTCAAAGAACAATCTGGACACAAGCACAAAGAATAAACAGTAGATTATTACACAATGCACGAAAAGAGAAGTCGTAGTCAAGACAAGATGGATGAATGTATAATTGGGCCCCATAATCGAGAAATGAGGTCAATCACCCTCATCATATAGGAAACCAATATACATACGTCTTTCAATGTCCGACTCGCAATTCCCATTAAATAGTCACATACTATTAAAGTTCTCATTCATTTAAACAATTTAGACAACAGACTCATGTTGTTCGTTTCCTCCGTTTGTCCATGAGTGTGGCGTAAAGAAGTGGCCACATGCCTATCTTAAACTCCCACTCAGTCCAACATCTCAACATATTTGACTTCATCTCGAAAAATGGAGAAAAAGGACACAAAAACCAACAAAAACGGAGTTAAAACGGAGAACTTACGTGCAACAGAAAAATTCACATTTCTGGTCAACGGTCAGCGTTGACCGTTGACCGGCCAGAGTTGACCGTTGACTGGTCAACTCCGTCGTTGACCAGCAAGCCGGTCAACGGCGGCGCCGGCCGACGAATTTTGCCGGTGGCAGCGCCGACCGCCGTACTCTGAAGTGGCGGCGGCAGTGCACTGCGGCGCCGACCGCCGCGACTCGCCGGTCAACGGTGGACCACGATGGTCCTGCCGGTCAAACCCCTACCTTACCCCAATGTAGTTAGCATACATACATGACAATTGAAGGGTATTTAAGAGGAACCTAAACATGTTTCTAGGTATTTGGTTTCAATCAATATTTGAATTAAAAAATTCATCTATATATCATAGGACACTACCCTACATGATTTTTATATGTTTTGAACCAAAACCCAATTTAATCTGAAAACCTAGGCATGTTCCTAAGTTTTAATCAAAACGAAAAACTTATAAAACCTAAACATGTTCCTAACCCTTTTCAGATCATCAAACCCTGGGGAACAGAGCACCAGCGTAACCTGCCTCTGATGCCAATGTAGGGTTGCGGGTCCACGAGACCCGCCCCACAGGGATCGAAATAAACAATTAAATAGCAACGAAAAAATTACCAACCTGGACGCCTATGCTAGAGAGCTACTCCACCAGGGACCTACTCGAACACGAACCACGAACCTCGAACCCACCGAGGTACCTGCTCGAACTCAAACCTCGAACCCACCAAGGGACCTGCTCGAACTCGAACCTCGAACCCACCGAGCGATTATTTTTGTCTACTAGAGACAAAAATATTTTCCACGACTGATCGCAAAAAGCAACTAAAGAAATAAAACTGTATAGGTTCTCTAATAAAAGAGCTCCCTTGAGAAATATGAGAGTAATTGGCAAATTGAATGGTGGAGAGTCCATCCTATTTATAGGAGGATGAGAGAGCTCCCATCTCTGACTTGTCAGATGTGGGACTTGGGAAATTGAACAAAACATCATGATAAAACCATGATCACCTAGCCCACTTTGGGCAACGAGTACGGGCTCGTGTGATCTCCGATGAGAGTCATCTTGGTGTCGTTTTGTTCGTCTCTCTACGAAATTTCCAACGAGTCATCACACGACCCGATTGGACTCCCGCATGGGCGAATATTTAGTCCCGAAGAACCCAAGATATCCAACACATTGCATTGCAAAATTCTTGATTATTTATTTTACTATAGTCAATGGTAATATATCGCTTTGAAGGTAAGAGTGTAGCTTCTACATAAGAATGCCAAATTATTATATGAATTAAAAAATATATTGTTAAAAAATTATGTAAATACATGTAGACATAACCCGTGCAGGGCACGTGTACAAAGACTAGTTTATTCTAATAAAAGATTAAGTACATAATAATTATACATATTCTTATATATTTAAGTGTTATTTAAATATATACCGTGTAAATTATTTGTATTCGTCAATTTTTTCTTACATGTTTTTATAATATAGTTTACACATAAGTGTTGTGTAGACTATATAGAATATATTAATTCATAATGTATATATCTTCTTAATACTTTAAAATAATAATTGCATTTATTAACGTGTTTTTCTTCTACTTAATCTCAAAAAAAGATTTAATGTCAAAATTAAATATATCTTAAAAAATTTAAAGATATATGCATGACCTATAATTTAAATTTAATTATTCTAAGAAAAAATTGACTTCCATTATTTAAATTTTCAAATTAAAAAATAATTTTACAATCATTCAAAATAAAATATATCTTGAAATATTTTGAATGTGTATCTAATTTTGATAGTTGAATTATACTTCGATCCTTTATTTATACGGTGATGATATATTATACAAATGAGAATTAAGAAAGATATTACTTTTGGAAATTTATTATTTATAATCACGTGTATCAATCTTTTTTTATACTTAATATATTATTAAAAAAATCTTGAGTTAATATATTACTAAAAAAAAACTTTTTGGCCTAATTACTATTATTCATTCTCTTCAAGACTTTGTCTTTTTTGAATTTATATCCAAATTTTCTTTCATATAGATAATTCTATTTTATAAACTTTTTTTATCCATTCTATTTTGTAAACTTTGTTAATTGCTTTTATTTCTTAAAATTGTTAATTTAATAAATATTAACTTCTATTTTATTTATTTGCAGATATGATCTCCACATTCCTTGAGAATTACGTTAAAATATATATTATTTTCACATGTATAAGTTCATTTATTTAATGTATATGAATCTCTTGAGATAATGAATTTGTGCTTTTGAATTTATTTAACTTGATATGTATATTGTCCATTATCAGGGTATGCGTTCATGAATTAAAAATTAATTTCAAAGAAAAAAATTACTATTTACAACACACTCTAAATTTTCACTACATTTTAAACAATATCCAATTTTTAAAGTACCAATTAAAAAATAAGTTAATATTATTTTTGAGCTATTAAAAGATTTACTGTGAACTATATATTTTAAAAATTACGTTAGTATTAGTAAATGTTGGATATATTGGGGTCTTCGGGACTAAATATCCGCCCATGTGGGAGTCCGATCGGGTCGAGTGAGGATCCGTTAGAAAGCTTGCAGAGAGACGAAGAGAACAAAACGAAAATGACTCATCGGAGGTCACACGAGCCCGTACTTGTGGCCCAAAGTGGGCTAGGTGATCATGATGGAAGTGAATATTTTGTTCACATTCCAAGTCCCACATTGCTTGCGTTAATGATGGGAGCTCTCTCATCCTCCTATAAATAGGAGTGACTCCACCCCTTTCTAGTTGCTCATTCCATGTGTTGGAAAAGGGGGTCCCGTTTGGGAACCCCACTCAGTATAAGTTTTCTCTTTCTCTTGAGTCCTCTTCCGCGCATCAGTCGTGGACATGTGGCTCTACCTCTCGTAGGTAGAGTCCTCCATTTGGCGCGGCCCTTTTCGGTGTTCGTCGATTGGAGGTCAGCCCTGGTGGAACAGAGGCACTGGCAAGATCCAAGGTTTTAGCAATGGCGTCCAGGTTAGTAGCTTCCGCAATATTTATTTTTGCCTGGATTTATTTTCGGTTTTTCATTTAGGTCCCTGGGTCGGGTCGGATCATGTGGATCCGGGCCTTTCCCTACATTGGTATCAGAGGCTGGTTATGCTAGAGCTCTGTTCTCTAGGGATTGATGAACCGAAAAGGGTTAGGAACATGTTTAGGGCTTGTTTGTTTAAAACTTAGGAACATGCTTAGGTTCCCAATTTTAATTATATGTTTTAATTTTAATTTAAAACATGTGAAAATCATATATTGTAGGGTAGGGTCCTATGATATTTTGAATTTAAATTATGTGTTAATTTATTAATTCAATATTGATTGTAAATCCATACCCTAAAACCTAGAAACATGTTTAGGTTCCTCTCTCAAATATTAAAGACCCTAATTTGCATGCATGTATATATTATTTAAGGTATGTGTACCCTACGAATTAAATATATACCTGTGGATGTATGCTACTGTTTTGGGATGGGGAATGATGACTGAAGTGGTTCACCGGCGAACGGCGCCGCCACCGTCGGAGGTCCGGCGACTGCCATGGGTCGCCGGCAACGGCGGAGGTCTGACGACCTCCGCCGCCGAGGATCGCCGGCGACGGCAGAGGTCCGGTGACCTCCGCCGCCGACGGTTGCCGGTGAGGTCCGCCGACGGTCGCCGGCGACCTCCGCTCGACGGTCGCCGGTGACGGCGGAGGTTCGGCGACCTCCACCGTCGAGGGTCGCCGGTCGGAGAGTCTCCGACGACCGCCGCCGCCGCTGGTCGCCGGAGGGTCTCCGGCGACAAGCGCCGTCGCCGCAAGTGCCGGTGGTCGGCCGGCGGTGATCCGGCGCCGGCCGTCTGTTGACCGCCGGCGAGGTCAACGGTTGACCGTTGACTGGTCAATGCTGACCGTTGACCAGCGTCGCGAAATTTTCTGTCGTGCATAATTTCTCCGTTTTAGCTCCGATTTCGACGATTTTTGAGTCGTTTTTTCTCATTTTAGCGAGACGAATACAAATATGGGGAGAAATTAGGGTGAATTGGAGTCTATAGAGTGGATATGACCATCTCTTGACTCATTCGCATACACAATGAGAGAGAAGATTTAAGCGATTTGTGATCGTTTAAATTACCTTAAGTGTTTTACTCGAGTGGGTGCTAGGGGCAGCATGTGGCAAACCCATAACTCGATGTAAATGCTTATTCACGTGGGAATTTAAATAGTAAGTGACTATTTAAATGATCGTAAGCGTTGTAATCAAGTGGAAGATCGAGGTCGTGCCTGTGACGACTTGATGTCCTTTCTTGATCGCTTACATAGTGGGAATCCAAAAGGGATTTTGAATAGTATGTGACTATTCTATAAAAATTGTTGAGTCAAGCAGTGAAAAGTGTACATATATAGGCTCTCTGTGTGATGAGGGTGGTTGACCCTACTTCTCGAATGCAGAGACTGACTATATCTACACTCGTCTTGCGTTGATTACATTTTTCAAGAGTTGTGAGTTGTGTAATAAGGAGCTGTGTAATTAGTGTTAGCGTTTAGGATTGACTGATAGTGTAACTACAAAACTTGTAAACGTAGATCACATTAGAGATATCGCTTTGGTGACACTGTGGTCACCAAACTGAGGCAGCTTACAATCAAGTTTGATGCCTCCAAGATATGCTCTGACAAGAGAATGAAAACGCATCTAAGGGAGAAATCAAACTTAATTTGGGAGTGTGAGTAAGCCTGAAGACTCCCCACTGCAGACAGTAAGTTCAAACTGTTGATAGATCTCTTCCCTCCTATTGGGAGTGCATGTAGGTCATTATGACCTTCACTAATACCATCAAGTTTCTTGATGATATTTAACACCACTTAATGCTTAAAGATTGGTGGCACAAGGCTGCAAAATCTATCGAGCATGTTGCCTAAGTGGCTAAAGTTACTTAGAGCTCTAGGCTCCAAGAATAAGGACAATGGGTCCAAGAGATGTGGTGCTAGGAAGAGAAAGGGTAAGTGTAAGGTAAGTAGCCTCAGTTCAAAGGAAAAAAAAAGAGAGGAAAAGAGATTTTGGCCAAGGTCAAATGTTGCTTGTGTCATTCCATAAGGCACTATGCGCAAAAATTGTTTGCAGCAATCATTTTCCTCTCACCCATGAACATTGGTTCATTGAGTTCCGTCCTCTGCCCAATGGGAGCAGAAGTATCCTCGTGGGAACACAGAATTATTAAAGTTAAGAGGTCGGACAACTACAAAAACAAAGTTGCGTAGTGGCCACTCTTTATCTTTATAAATGTTTTGTGTTCTAGATACTGAACGGAACTCATTATTAGATTTTTTTTTCCGTGAGAGAACTTAAGATATAATATGATCTACATGTTTATCATGACTCCATAGTGTTAGTTTTGGTTTTATGACAATGGTTGTGTTGTGATACACTTTGAATTACATTCCCGTAATTCAACTAGTTGCTTTGCTGTCTCTTCCTATGTGGTTGATACATCTATTTGGCAAGTGCGTGTGGGACGCAATTACGTATTAGCAAAGGAGAATTTGTGAGGACAAATTCCCAATGCTAGTTTGTAAACGTTGCCTTACAGACAAAGCAACCTGTTGCTGTGTCTTCCTCTGTGGTTGATACACCTATTTGGCAAGTGCGTGTGAGACGTAATTACGTATTAGCAAAGGAGAATTTGTGAGGACAAATTCCCAATGCTAGTTTGTAAATGTTGCCTTACAGACAAAAGCAACCTGAGAACCATTCAGTCATGAAATCAGAAAACCCACTTTCATCAAATTAGTCAACTCGGACATCAGTGGTCTGATAAGCGTGGGGGCAAGGCAAGTGGCCTAGTATTTTCTCATAGTTATGTGATGAAATTGGAATTGTTAGACAACTAACTATTCCACAAACTCCACAGCAAAATGAGTTGCTCCTGGAGTTGGTTAAGTTGATAATGACTCAGGTGAACGTTCCCATTGGGGAGATGCTTTGCCAACAGTCACTTTCGTACTTAACCATATGCCCTCTTCAAATTATGTGAATGATTCCTGATGAGTTCTAGTTAGGTAAAAGACCTAATTAGAGTATGCTGAGACCATGAGGGTATATGACATACTTGATCCTTCCTATGAGTATGAGAAGCTTGACCCTAGAGGCAAGTAGCGTGTCTTGGTAAGATAGCTTGATCACTCAAAAGGATACGTCTTCATTAGCGAGAAAGAAGACACTCCGGTCACATAATTTGAGTCTAAGGATGTAGTGGTCCTTAAGACAAACTTTTCTAGAGCAAGGGAGACGGATTTTGGGATGTGCATCTTTATTGAAAGAAGGTGGACCTACAACACGTTGAGAGGAGCGTATAGACGCATCTCCAGTTGCTGAGTCTAGTGGGAGTAATGCTTATGAGGAGCATATCTCCACGAAGCACAATCCAAGAGGAGTACTAAATTATCAAGTAGAGCCTTTGATAGTTCAAAAGGCTCTCTCCGGCCCTACTAGTAAAAGTTGGACTAAAACGATGGAAGAAGAAAAGACGAAGTCTATAAGGACATACCAAGTATAAGGCTTGGTGGATCTGCCTCGCGTCACAAGGCATTTTGAGAACAAGTGTGCTCTCAAAAGTTAGGGGAGACAGATGGGTTAATCAACCACTACTAGGCACATTAAGCAGTGAAGAAGTGCACACAACAAAAAGGTATCGACTGTGACGAAGCCTTCTCGTCTGTTGTGTGACCAAAGTTTGATTCTAGCTTTGGTCACCAGTTTAAGTCTGGGAGTACATCGATTAGGGTGTCATGACCACTTTATTGTATGGCAAACTAGGTGAAGGGATCTATGTGCACAAACACATAGGTCTCATGGCAAAAGGCTAGGAGCGCAGAGTATGCTGACTCCGAGGATCTGTCAAGATCTCACATATTCATCTAGATGCGTGGTAATTGACCACTTAGTCCATTTCAAGAAAGTTGAGAGTATTTCATTACCCTCACGCTATATGTAGAAGACATATAGCTAGCTAGAAATAACACAGAGGCTGCTTTAGCCACTTAAGCATGTGGCTATCCTTTCATCTTTTAAGATAAAGGAAATGGTTTAGACAGTGGGAGTCCAAGATTCATGGAGAATGCTCCAAGAATTGACTCACTCTGTCATAAGAATCCTATGAAGAAGAGATTCTTGGCGGATCCCATTTGAGGGGACCTGAACCCGAGTGATGTGCTAGTAGCTAGAGGCAAGAGTTTGAGTCTTGCTACACGTCTTTAGACTAAGTCAAAGATGGAGTCATTGGATAGTATTTTGATACATGTGGTTGGTAGCTAGAAGTAGAATTAGGATTGTACTCGCTCCAACGTGCTTTTTGTAGTTGGCTTTGTGAGCCGTTATCAGTCAAACCTAGGTCAAACACACTGTTTAGAGTGTTTTGTGGTACTTGAAGGACAATGCTGAAGGGCGCTGCTGGAAATCGATTGTTTTCATCATATTGGTGACCTGCAAATGGCGGGCCACACATTGATGTCGATTGGGTAAGAGACTTGGATGAGAGGACATTCACGTCTTGGTGTGCTTTGCTAAGCACTGGAACCATCTTGCAGAGAAGCAAGTAAGGATTATGCATTTCTCTGTCCACTAGGGACATAGAGTTCATTGCATTATCATCAACAGTACAGGGCAGTTTGGATTAGAAGATCTAAAGTCACTTATAGATCGCAGAAAGAGCTGTTGACCTAGTGATATTGATCTCATCAAGTCAAACAGCTATGGTTTACACCAAAGAAATCCTAAGCACCACAACAGAACGCAACATAACTTTGTATGAGACATCGTTACACAGTAGTTAACTACCCTGTTATGTCAGTCTAAGCATCAAGTGACCGGAGAGAGGGTCCTCACAGTATGACCTGTGATAGAGCATTGGCTCTATACCCTCACGGACCCGCATTGGTGGGTTGGCTGTATAGAGATACAAGCCATAAAACAAGTGTTTTAGATAAACTGGATTGCTTAGAACCAGGGTGATTTAACATAGTTTATGTCATAAGGACAAGCTTTGTGAAAACTTTATTTCTTGATCATAAGTAAAGTGTAATGCCTAGGCTTACCTTTATTTTGTGTGGATCAAGAAGTAGAAGTACTTATTACACAATATATAAAGTATGTCGTACAGGCTTTGGAGGTTGGCTCTCTCACACGAGCAACCACCTTGGACACGCAGGTGGTGTGGGCCAAGATGAGACTTGGGTGCTTTTTCCTTGAACACCAAAATGGGATATAGTGTGAATATCCAGAGGCAGCTGAAAAGCGCCGAGTGTTGGACAAGAAAACACCACTGAGAACTGATAAGTCGCCCTAGTAAGTGTACTAGGATGAGATCCGCTGAGATGATGAGGTCTTGTGATCAAATTATGAATTCCCGCTATTCATAATGCCTGTAGTCAGACGTGAGTGCTCCACTTGGCGCTATGTGAAGCGAGCGAAGTGTGGTAGCAAACTCAGGTCAGATTCTAAGTGAGTCTGGACTAAGGTCTGTGTGGTGTAAGTGATTGAGGATCAAAATCGACATACGCTCAAGAACACCACAACGTGCGTTTCATACCGCATGTGCTTTAAGAACCGCAAGGGAAGCATGTGAAAGAATCCCTGCTTCAATGCTGTGTGAGTCCCTGAAAGGATGCATCAATCCTTTCAAAGGGTACCCTTATGCACTTTGACTCTGTCATGAAGAGATGAGGTAGTGCATGCTACTTTGATACCTTTCCAAGAGGCTATGGAAAAATACGGCCCGATGGAAGACTGCCAGGAAAGCAGCTATCTTTGATTGAACTGATAAGAGGTCGAAAGGAAGATTGTGTTGACATATGCATGTGTGATAGTATCCTGAGGTCGACCCATTATGTGATCCCTTTGAGGTTCTCATGGATGTGGATACCTATCGCAACTGAGTGTGGCTGAAGTCCTAGTCTTATTGTAGACTTAGAGGGATTGGACTAGCCATGTATATGAACACGTCTAGGGAACCTATGACACTATTTTTCGGTGAGACATGTGGTCACATCATCAGACACTTGGGTTGTAGCATCACTTATAGCTGGGCCCTAACAGGCTTCTAGTATAAGGCTCCCACATATCGTGCCAAGCGGTCACGACTGACACGGAGTATGAAAGAAGACGACGAGAGAAAGAGAAATAGAGAAGTCCTTTGTGATAAGGATAGTCATGGGCCTCCCACCATGTGCGAGTGGGAGTATGTTGGATATATTGGGGTCTTCGGGACTAAATATCCGCCCATGTGGGAGTCTAATCGGGTCGAGTGAGGATCCGTTAGAAAGCTTGCAGAGAGACGAAGAGAACGAAACGAAAATGACTCTCATCGGAGGTCACACGAGCCCGTACTCGTGCCCCAAAGTGGGCTAGGTGATCATGATGGAAGTGAATATTTTGTTCACATTCCAAGTCCCACATTGCTTGCATCAATGATGAGAGCTCTCTCATCCTCCTATAAATAGGAGTGACTCCACCCCTTTCTAGTTGCTCATTCCATGTGTTGGAAAAGGGGGTCCCGTTTGGGAACCCCACTCAGTATAAGTTTTCTCTTTCTCTTGAGTCCTCTTCCGCGCATCAGTCGTGGACATGTGGCTTTACCTCTCGTAGGTAGAGTCCTCCGTTTGGCGCGGCCCTTTTTGGTGTTCGTCGATTGGAGGTCAGCCCTGGTGGAGCAGAGGCACTGGCAAGATCCAAGGTTTTAGCAATGGCGTCCAGGTTAGTAGCTTCCGCAATATTTATTTTTGCCTGGATTTATTTTCGGTTTTTCATTTAGGTCCCTGGGTCGGGTCGGATCATGTGGATCCGGGCCTTTCCCTACAGTAAAAAAAATGAATAAAATATTATATAAAATTGAATTTATTTTTGTGACTAACTAAAAAATAAAAATAAAAATTTATCCATAATTTCAACATGGGTTAAAGGCAAAGAGTCTAATTCGTTCTTCGTTTTTTTTAAAATGTAAAAAAACCTTTTTTTTGGTTTCCCAAGGTATCCTTCAGCCCGACAGGCCAAAGACTAATCCTCCGCGGATCTGAGCTCCATTTAAGGGTTTGCTGCTGGCCAATTGGTTGCTGCATATACAAGGTGGGATTCGAACCCCCAACACTTGCTTAAGCGACCTAGTGAGCTAACCACTAGACCAACCAAGCTTGGTTATGTAAAAAAACCTTTAAATTAACTATAAGTCAGCATTTTAGCTTAAGTCAATAAAACGGTGTTAGATAACATTAAAATTAATAGAAAAAAGTATCAAAGTAACACCAATCAAAGTAAACTTAACTATAAGTCAATATTTTAGGTTAAGTCAATTAAAACTTTAGACATAAATAATGGAATAAAGTGACACCAATAAAAAAAGAGAGATTAAAGTGCAATTAAAGACAAAATTAAAGGACCAAAGTGACACTAATAAAAATGAGTTAATTATCACAATATATGGTTAGTTTTTACATATTCAAATTCAAATTTTTTATTTATATTTAAATAACACTTAAATATATAATTTTTTTATATTTCTAAATTTTGTAAATGCAAAAATATAAATTCAAAATAAATTAAATATATCTTAGTTATTATTTAGAATAGATATATACTAAGTATTATACTAATTGAGGTATGTGCATTGTGCGTATGTTATATATCTTATTTATTATTCTACATTGGTAAATTAATCAAATATAACTACTAACTTAGTTACATATCTCAAATTAGGTTCAAATATTCAATTTAATAAATTGTAGGTTTGACAATTATTTAATAATATATATTAATTATTATTAAAAATAAAATAAAAAAGAAACAAAAGATACATACTGAAATTCAATTGTAGAGCTTATACATGAACTACATTTAAGTATGTAATAATTGAATTCTTAAATATATAGGATAAGATATGCTTATTTGTTACAGAAAAATAAGTTGTAGTGTGATACTCATACCCCACATATTTGATAGATATTGTCCACTATCATTGTATAACTTCATTGACTTAGTAGAAAAGAAAAAAAATTACAAATAGAAAATTTTTTCTATACTTCTCATCCCATCTTAACATTTATTTTAATTTTATCAAAATTGTTATATTCTACACTTTATGTTTCTAACAATTTACTTTATATAGAATCATTTATGGAATCACAAAATCATACAGAAGAAAATCGGATCAGGCAACAAAGGAGACGCACATCTATGAACACTGAACAAAGACAAGAATATCTTACGAGGAGACGTGCAAGTTATCAAGCAACAAGAGCATTAAGTATGTTCATTTGCAAACATTATTCAAACAACATACCCACGCACTTATAGTAACCTTATTAATATTAATATACATTAATATCTCTCTGTTTAGGGACAAGAGAGCAACAAGAACAACGTTTGATTGAAATATGTCAACAACATCATTCACCAAGTACTGAGCGTAGGCAAGAATTGTTGTCAAGGAGGTATACAAATTATAGGCGTAGACAACCAACTTCCGGTGATGATATTTCTACAACCAATAAAAGCACCATCCTCCCTCCTCAAAATGGTATTTTTAAAATTATTAGAAACTAATTTGCAAATTCTTTTTTTTTTTTGTGCGCCAATAACTAACACTAATAATATAATTTTCTCTTCAATTTGTGACGCTTTATAAGCGCCAGGAATTGTTAATTTTAATTTTTTTTAAAATAAAGTATTTTACTTCATAGTTCATACAATATATGATCATAATAACATCATTATACTCAAAATAAGTAGAATCATCCTAATAACATCACCATAATCAAAATAGGTACAAATATCTAAAGTATTATTCCAAAATAATATGATCTGCATTAAGAATAACCAAAAAACTAAATAACCAAGAGTCCTTGATACTAAACCATCTAAAAGTTTATGGACTTGCAAATGAATCAGAATAGATAATTATAAGAATATTATCATATCATAGAACAAATCCATATATAATAAAAGGAAAAAGATTGACATTAATAAGAATCTTGTAAACTTACTAATATTCAAAACCAAAATAATCCATCCCGTGAATGAAACACTATCTCAGGCTTGTGAGGATTGGTGTCCCGTTGATGATGATTCTGCACTATTTGCATCTGATACCTAAGAAAATTAACAAATTTAATTATATGTGTAAATGTAAATATATTATTGAATTAGCCAAAAATATTGAAGTAAAAACGAATTTAACTAACTTGAGGATTTATCAAATCTGCAAATTCAGGTGGTACACTTTCCAGCCCAAGATTCCGGAGAACAAAAGTCATAAAACTTTTCGTCTGACTTTTGTTAGCCTCTAACTCTGATTTCAATCTAGCAATTTCTTGCAGTGCCACATCTCCTGCAGGATCACTACCACCATTAAGTGGAATCCTACCAAGTCAGGTTGTTGCATGTCCAAATACTCGGGTTGGACTCGGACCAAATCTCAAACCACGAACTCATCCAAGATTCTCTTTTCCAAGAACTTGTCCAAGGGAATCCATCTCACTCAGCTGTGTGGATGAAGTATCTTGACTCTCAATTTCTAAAATTTTTTCCTACAAATTACAATTTGCCTTATAATTAGATAGGAAGCAAAAAGTAATCAATAAACCACATATTATGTAATGATGAATTAGCTATGAAAACACATATATATGTGAAACAAGCAGAAAAATTAACCCCAAAGTGTTACATTCACTCATAAGAAAATCAATAAACCACATTGGAGAAAGATTTCAATATAATCATCTGCAAAAATGAGTTTACTAGCCACGTAGGGAAGGCAATAAAGATCTATTAATCATGTAATTTGATTCTTTTCAATGATTATTTCCTTAAACTACAAACATGTTTTTAGCTCCAACACTAATAACAAATTTTATAAAGAGAAGAAGAAAAAATTACAACCATATAAATGGAACTACCCTATACTTAGAAAAAAAATTGCACCTAAGTTTGCAATACATACATAGTATCATAACCCAATCTCATACACTTCTTCAGTAATACAATAAGCAGAACATACTGATAGTTTCTTAGCGAGTCCTCCATCATTCAAAGGTACTGAGTATAAACAGAGAACTTTTACCATTAAACACAGTCCAACATAATTAGCCAATGCATCAAATATCAAACATGGAGAGTATAAACAGAGAACTTTTACCATTAAAAATCCTATCATATTACTTAAGCAGAAGAATGTAAAGGGTACTTCCAATATCAAACATGGAGAACAAAAGCGTGCATAAAAGAAACAGAACTCAACAATTCAATCCATATTATAAGAATTGTATTTATTTACACTAACAATCTTAGCATTGCCATTCACATAAGAACCATCTTTCCTCTTGTGTGTTGCTACAAAGACAGCTCCCCTACTTACAGGCTTTCCACTTGCCAATTCCTAGCATACATTAATGAGATAACACCATGATCATGCTATTAGAATTTTTAAAAACATGTAGGCAGCATATATATAAGAGTTAGTAGAAGTTATTACCATTTCATGTTTCTTTATGGCCATGCTTTTAGATCCACACGTATGTGGCATCTTAAGCTTCGATCGATTTTCGTGGTTCTTTTCACTCATTGCATACAAAGAAGAAAATAGCAAATAAATATTTGTTGTTAATAGTTTGTTGTTCATCCAAAAACTAAAATGATAGTGTACCTTGGTCTTTGGATCCAATCTGTAGTCAATGAATGTTGCCCACATATCCAAAGGTATGAATTTTAGAGAATGTTCTTCTAAGTTTTGTTCTCTTGCTTTTTCAACTTTATAGAACTAGCCGAATAAGAAACACCGATAATTCCTCCAATTTTTTCCAAGCTTCCTTATTACAAAGTGCTTTTCAAGCACACGGTCCAAGCAAAATTTACCCTTCAAAGCACAATAACACACATGAGTTCAATTGAATTATATGGAAATTGAATATTATCTACTTTCAAAGTAAATAAAATCTTATAACCTTTATACTAATGAAGCAAGATTCCTTGTAACTATTAGGAACTTTATCCCATGAATGGTAGCTTATGGGAAAAGTAGCAACATCTGTCACAACAAGTCCAAGAAATCCACTAAGAAGGCCAACAACCTCCCAAACTGGTTGTGCTTGAGCATTAAAAGGTACTACTACTCGTTGTCCTAATGGAAGAGACCATACTTCAAGTACCTTTAAACGTCCTTGCCTAAAAACCCCTTGTTCATCTGTCAATGAAATTATATTATGAAAGTTCCAATAAGGATGAAGAATATATAAATTAAGTTTACATACCTATGATGTCAATTGTCCAATATCTATTGCATTGTTTACTAAGTTCATCTGGGATTGGAGTTGAAGTTGGGCTCGAAGTGAAATGTTGGGTTGTTTCTGGTGGTGGCTCTGTGGACTGTGATGGGCTTGGGGCAAGAACTGGAGTTATGGTTATGGTTGGGCCTAAAAATGAGCTCGGGGTTTGGGCTTGGGCCGGGGCTGCAGCCTGTGATTCACTCTGGAATATTCTTAATCTCTTTGATCTACCCATATCTCTGCAAATGAACCTTTTTAAAATACATAACATTAGTTCTTAAAAATAACATAAGTTCAAATTATTGACATTTAAACTAGCTTCATGAACCAATATAGAAAATTAGACAATAAATTCTAATATCATTGAAATTTTATGT
The DNA here is from genome assembly GCA_014851425.1 of Senna tora. NCBI lineage: Eukaryota > Viridiplantae > Streptophyta > Magnoliopsida > Fabales > Fabaceae > Senna > Senna tora. The sequence goes on along the minus strand of CM026270.1, from coordinate 3,032,976 downwards.
ATGATGCATTCATGAACAAGAGGCAAGAGTAAGTTTCTTGCAAGCTACATCAACCAAAATGTTCAAATATTGTTTATCGTTGTACATCTAATATATTTTTAAAAAAGGAAACAACATCAATTAGTAGCTACACATCATCATCACTAACATTAGGATCTATAATAAGAGTTTCATCTCTATCAACTTCTCTAGCCAATGGAATAGTCGCAACATCATTTGAAAAAAGCATATCTAATTGTTGTTGTGGGTATGCCTCGTTCTCATGGACAATCTCTTCATCTTCTCCCATATCATATAAGTCTCGAGACTTTTATATCAATAGGAATGCACCACTCTTTATCTTCTCCATCCTCTACATAATACACCATTTGAGCTTCCGACGCTTGAATATATGGTTCATCATCTTCATGTTCACTAGTGTGAATCAATATAGAAAAGTTGATTAAGTCAAATCCAAGGGCGTCTTTCTTCATTCCAGCAGGTGTTGTTGTATTGGCCCATTTGCATTTGAACATGGTTACCATGAATTGACCATGATAATTTAACAATGTCTATTAATTTTCCATAATAAGGAACACCCCCGAATCGAGGACGGTTATCACTGCTGCTTGCATAACTATTTGTGCCAAATGAACCATACACTCCACTATTTTGAGTTCTTAGTCCTTGTTCTCGCTCCACTGTACGAAAGTTTAAACCAATGATGTTATATGCACAAAACCATCTAGTTTGTGAAAGTGGACCTTTAGCAAGACATACAATATCATCCGAGTGAGCTTCATTCTCATCATTCATAACCTACAATATTTAAACATTAATTTTATTAGTCATGTTGGCTAGTTATATAAAGACATTAAGAAAGTTTAAATTTTTCTCACTTTATTATAAAACTATGAAGCAAACTCCCGATGAATTGTCCTTTGAATTGTTGCAACTGAACGCGTGCGATTCCTTAATCTTCTTCGTGTTATCTCTTTAAATTCCCTATAAGAATATCAAATTAACACATTGTGAAATAAAGGAGCGTACTAAACTTGAACAAATAACTTACTGAAGAAATCGATCCACTTGTGTACAATTCATCAACACATGCCGATGTGCTTGATGTTTCTCCATGTCTGTAAGTAAAAAATGTGAAGGACTACCGATTGGCTTGCCTATTCGAGGGAACAAAGTTCTCACATTGGATGATTCAATTTCATCAACTTCATCATCCACACGTGCAGGACGGTTGAATCTTGTCTCTATATTATTTAAATACCTTGAAGAAAATGTAAGGCATTCATCTGCTATATAACCTTCAGCTATAGATCCTTTAGGTTGTGCCCTATTACGCACGTAAGACTTTAGTTTCCCTAAATACCTATTGGATTTAAATGTAGTATAGTGAAGTAACTAATGCTTATAAGGGGAACAAGTTTATTGAAGCTAAATACAAGATTATATTGTAAATTTTACTTTTCTATAAAAAAAATCCATCTACTATGGACAGGACCTCCACACTTAGCTTCATCAACTAGATGAACTATTAAATGCACCATGACAGTAAAGAACGATGGAGGAAATAACATTTCCAAGTGACATAAGCATAGAACAATTCGCTTTTGAAGGTTGTCTAATTCATGAGCACTTAGCTCTTTACTGCAGAGGTGGCGAAAAAATGAACACAATTCCACTAATACAACACACACCTGAATAGGTAACCTATTCCTTATGGCTATTAGTAACAATTGCTCTATAAGAATATGAGAATCATGACTTTTTAACTCAATTAACTTGCGATTCTTTAAATCAACACATCTAGAAATATTGCTTGAATAACCATCTGGTACTTTCACATTCTTCAAGATACTTAGAAATTTATCCTTACTTGCATTCGTGATCGTGTATAAAGCTAGAGGAAATTTTCCATTGTCATTTGGCCAAAGATCCCTTCGAATACCCATAGCACACAAGTCTTTACGAGCAGCAACATTATCCTTTGTCCTACCAACTTCATTGAGTAATGTGTAAACAACATTATCACAAATATTTTTCTCAATATGCATTACATCTAGATTGTGTCTTATCAAATTCAAATGCCAATATGGAAGTTTGAAAAATATACTCCTCTTCCTCCATTGAGGCTTACTAGCTTCACGTTCACGACGCTTTCTGCGAGTTCTTTTACCCTTATGAGTTCTTTTACCCTTATCATCTAACTCCTGGCTTTTCCAAAGGTCACATCAATATTCTCCAATTGTTTCAAAATTTCTGAGCTCGAAAGTAAAGGTGGTGGATCCCTCATCTCAACATTCCCGTTAAACCGAATCCGATTCAATCTAAATCTATGTCCTGGTTCCAAAAAATGGCGATGGCCAGTGAAACACCATTTTCCACTGAAAAGTAAGCGACAAGGGATTGAGTCATTGTTACAATATGAACAAGCCAACCCGGTGTATGTGTTCCAACCAGACAAATTTCCAAGACCAGGAAAGTCACTAATTGTCCACATCAAAGATGCAAGCAATGTAAACATTTCATTCTTTGAAGAATCATATGTTTCCACCCCATTTGTCCATAACTCCTTCAACTCTTCAATCAAAGGTTGTAAGAAAATATCTATATCATTCCCTGGCATACGCTTACCTGGAATAATCATAGAAAGAATAAATGAACTTTGCTTCAGACACATCCATGGAGGCAAGTTGTACGGAATAAGAATTACAGGCCATATGCTGTAGTTGGTACTTAAGGTTCTAAAAGGATTGAAATCGTCACTAGCTAGCCCAAGTCATACATTACGCACCTCTACAGCAAATTCAGGATGATCTACATCAAATGACTTCCATGCCTCAGAATCTCGTGGATGTCTCATTAGCCCATCATTTTTCACATCTTCTGCATGTCATCTCATATCATCAGCAGTTTTAGAAAGTAATGCAAAACTTTCGCAGGTTGCTTCTATTTCTTCCTCTTACCCCCACCCACCATGTTACTTGCATTTTCCTTAGATTTCCATCTAGATGCATGACAAACTTTGCACGATTCTTTACTTTCATCTTCTCTCCAATATAACAAACAGTCGTTCGGACATGCATTAATCTTAGAATAATTAAGCCCTAGTTTGTTGATTATTTTCTTGGCCTCATAGATTGAACTAGGAATCTTTGCATGCTCAAAAGCATCATGCAATAACTCAAGTATCATGGGCATGGCTTTATCAGTCATCCAACAATAACATTTAATATGATACAGTTTAATAAAAAATGACAGTCGGGAATGCTTTGTGCAACCTGCATAGATTTCCTCATTACACTCTCTAATTAAATCACTGAAATTTGTATTAGCTCCGGTGTACTGTTCATGCAACCCATGCTCCCTACTCTCAACTTCATCTATAGATTCATTTGCTTTTATCCCAACATCCCTGTTAAATCCAAATGCTTCATGAACCATATCTTGCATTAGATCTTCATCGGCCGAATCACATACACCCCCAATGTTATTATGTGCTACATTTGAAGTGTTACTTGCATCTCCTATGATTGACTCTCCATGCCAAGTCCATATTGTGTACCCTTAAGGGAATTTGGTACAAATTAAGTGATCATATACCATTTCTTTATTATGCCACCTTTTAAACCCACAACGGCTACATAGACATCTTATCATGCCCTCAGCAATTGTGTGTGAAAATGCAAAATCTAAAAAGGCATTTATGCCTTTCTCATATTTAGGGCTAATCTGTGACATTGTAATCCAAGATTTATCCATAGCTAAAACCTATATCTAACAAAAATTATTTTAGAATAATGAAATAATTAATTACACCATAATCAATTTTAGAATAATGAAATAATTAATGTAGAGTAAAGTAAATATATGAAGGGTAGATAGAAGTACAATTATTTTAGAATAATAGGTCCACACCACCAAACACTGTACAATACAATTGACCAATAGACAAATACAAATCTAGATCTCATCATGCCTCAATCATTGCGGCTACAAATACAATACCAAGTTCAATCAATAGGAATTGACACAATGAAAAGTAAAAATATAGTAGTATTGAAAATGAGCTCCAACATTGACTACAATTGGGATTTAAAAAAAAAAAGGCCAAGCCAATTTCATGAAATGCACCTCTCCGTTTTAACATATTTGTGTATTCCTTCATCACTAATTTGGGCTACAAAATTACTCCCTTAGATGAGCTTTACTATTTTTTTTTACTTGGGCTTGAGTCCACTCATTAAAGGCTAATCTATTCATCATTTTGGGTTCAGTATATTAATTAAACTTTTAAGGTCTTTTTTTTTCTTCCTATCTCTCTTATTTAGAGAAATACATCATTCCAAAAATTTAGAAGATACAAAGTAAAAATTATTAGTATTCGCAATAAAACACAGTGTCATTAGGTTTATGTAATACCCGAGAATATTTTAACTAGCATAATTAATTAAATTAATTAATTTAAAAGTGAAAAATGAGATAAAAATACACACTAGCCTATCCCTTATTATGTGGTAAATATAAATTTTTGTAAAATCCTAATACTTCTATATTGTTTTTATTTATTAAATCAGATTTCTTTTTGTTTTTTTTAAGTGATATGTATATATATTAAATTATTATATATATATATATATATATATATATATATATATTATATAAAAGAAGAATGAGAAATAGAAAAGAAAGGGAAAGTAGGCGTGAGAGAGAAGCAGAGAAACGAGAGGCATGAGAGGGAGAGAGTGTAACGTTCTAGTTTCTTTATTGATTTTAGTTGCGGAATTAGGTTATTTACTTAACTTCTTAAAAACCCGGTCTAATTTTTTCTTTTTCCTTTCATGAAGTTAAGTGTTTCCCAAGGATCGTTACTCTCGGTTGGTTACTTTAACCTAAGAAACTAGAAGTTACATGTTTGAAACTCTCACGCTCTCCCAACATACCAATAAGGTTAACTGGAAATGAGGTATTATACCTCTGCATATTACCTAAGCAGTTAAAACCTAAGTTCACAGCATATAATCCATACAGACATATATACATACAAACATAAGTATCAAAGTTAGTGGCTCGCAGGCCCAAAATAGTAAGTACTAAGTCTAAACTAGAGTGACATCAGAGTCACTGCCAAAAATGTGACTCAGCTCCTGCTACCTGTCCACCTCACCCCTTTCTAAGTCCCTGGGGCATTCTCAACCGAAGGGAAGAAGAAAAGGACGTTAACCGCCTTCAGGACTTGGAAGTATCCCAAGAGGGGTACCTCCAGGAGCTCTACCTCAATCTCCAGCAACATAATGTACCTGGGCATCTGAACACACTAACGTAATGAGATATAAAATCCCAGTAACATAGATTACCAATTTTATATATAAAAACTAATTAGTGGTTCAGCTGCATTCCTAAGAATACAGAAAAAAAATGCTTCCTTCTCAATCAACAGATAATTTAAACAAAATACACATCGATTACAAGATATTTCCAATCATACAAAGGGTCATGCTGAAAACTATAAACAGATGAAAAATCATTTTCAGTTTCAAAACATGCATATTTACCACTATATGCAAATTTTCAGTCATGCCAGTATTTTCAAAAAAAGTTCATGTTTACCTCTACATGCAACCGTCAAGTCTCTCCAGGACCTGTTACAACTGGTTAAACCATTACCATCAATTCAAAAACCAATCTAATGAAACAGGACAATGTCGACTTACCATTTAACACTATGGAAAGCCTACCCAAATAGGGCTAACAGGTAATTACCTAACATCCCAGGGCGTCCCCCGGTGTGCGCACAAAGTTAGAACCTTAGGATCACCAGTCCCGGACTGGATTATTTCCTCACTAGTTGCTAGGCAGCTACGTCCCGGACGCATTCCTAGCCAGCCTAGTGTGTCCTTTTTCATACAGATCAAATTATACATTATAATTTTTATCCACAGGTAATGTTTACTCAGTTGCCAAATACATTGCCTCTCCAGGGCATCAAAACACTGATAGTGCCTCTCCAGGGCATCAAAACACAGTTACTGCCTCTCCAGGGCATCAAAACACAATTATTGCCTCTCCTGGGCATCAAAACATAATCATTGCCTCTCCAGGCAATTTACCATTTTACCCTTCCAAGGCATATGCACATCAGAATACAGATGCATGCTCAAAAGCCTGCCCTCCAAGGCATTTTCAGTTCACAGATGCATGCAAAAGTTCATTTTCATGATTTGGATGCCACACACTTAAATAGCCTGATAAAAATCAATAATTTCAACCATTGGTCAACAAAAGTCAACCAGAAGTCAACCATGTTGTCAAACATAACTTGCATAACAAGTAACAGACATAACTAGCAATTTAAGCATCCAAAGGTCATGGAATTTTACCACAAGCATCATTAATGCATACTCAATAGCTTTAATCAATTTTCCAGTAAAGACAATTGCATTTGGACCCTTAAATTCACAAATCATTTCAAAGGAGTCCATTTCTTTAAAATAAGGAATTCAAAGCATATCTTCAAGCAATTTGACTTTACTTAGTCACCAAAATGGTCAATTAGGACCTGCTACACACACCCAGAAAATCCCAAAAGAATTGAACTAGAATTTGGGTAGAAATAGGACTTTTCAATTTTTATCAAGTTTTTCTTGCAAATTAGTCCCTATTCACACCCAAATTCTGTTCTGGGTAGTTTCAAGCCAGAACCAGAGTGCAGCAAGTACCTAAAAGCTAATTGGGACTTGCTCATGCAGTTTCCACAGAAAAATAGCAATCATAAGACACACTTTTGCAGCAAAACACAAAAATTCTCCCAAAAATCAAGTTGAGCAAAAAAAGAGGTTGGAGGTCACTATGACCACCTCTCTGCCAACACATAGGTGCATACATATATATAAAACCAGAAAGTACAGGAATTTCACCACAGATAGCTCAGTTTACACAGATTCTGAAAAAGGTGCAAAAACAGAAAAATCAGTTCAGTTTAGTCCCTACTACATCTCTTTTTCTGTTTTAAGCTCTTTCCTGCCCATCCTGGTGTCTCCCAAGCATATTTAGGCTACTTTTGACTTGCACAACAAGTTGGTGCAGTCACATTAGTACAGAGCTACTGTTTCTGCACACTTTTCCTTCCTTTTTGCCATTTTCTTATCTTTTAGTTCCTCTAGTCACTTTAGGGTGCCTAAACCAGATTAAACAGAAGTTCTAGAGCATTTACAGGGTGACTAGCTAACTAGAAGGTTCCAAAGAAAAAGAATCACCAAAGCTCACAGCCACACTCAGCATGTTTGAATCACAAAACCCCATTCTTGACATGCCTAGGCTTTCCCATAATTGATTTAAGCTACCAGCAAGCTTTTCTTGGGATCATGCCATCTAGAACACTAACCATGATGCACTCATAAAAAGGAAATGCAACTTTGATGCCATATTCTGTAAAACTTAGGCTATTCTTTCGAAAATCACACTTCACTTTTACTTACCCTCCATAAGTTTCAAAACAGAAATTTAGAATTAGGTAGGTGTATTTTTCAGCATGTAGCTACTGTGAAAATACAGAAGGTACATGGAGAAGAATACCCCCACTTTCCAGCAGTGATTCAAAGAGGGTTTTCCAAACATTTTATTTCAAAGAGTTCATGCCCTCTTTGTTTTTAACATAGCAAATTTTTCCTACTTGTTTTCTTACAATCACTGTATTCTATCACTAGCATTTTACCAAAGAATTGCCAGGAAATAGAAAATTTACAGCAAATGGCAGTAATGAAAGTCCAATGCAGTTTCTATGTGAAGAAGAAATTTCAGTTTAGAATTCAATCTCATGCTCATGATTCCTTTTCTACTTTCAAACCAGACATTCATCCTACCCTCCTTATACCAGAAACTAACCTTCCCAATTCCCTTAGAAAGATTCACAACAACCAAATTTACAGAAATAAGAAAAGGCCATAGAGATTTCCAGCAGATAACAGTGACAACCTTACTTCTAGCAAAAGGACATTTTCAAAGTTAAAAGCTGAAATTCATCACTGCCAAACCAGAAACTTACTGAGTCACCATGACAAATCCTATACACTAAGAGGTGCTAATAACATTTACTTAAACATTTCAAGTCAATTCAGGACTCAGAACATCAGAGACACAAAGTTCAGCAAGCATATAGTTCAATCATCAAGAATAGCATTTTTAGCAGAAAATTCACAAGTTTTCGAGGCTCTGAACCCTTGTACGGCAGCCTCTGATCATACATGCATTGAGGGGATTTTGAAGATTATTCTCTTAGCTTTGTAATGACTACTCACACGCTCAAATTGGATAACAGATGAAGGAGATATGCCCCATGGAAGCTTCACTGCCCAAAACAGGGCATTCTGTGGCAGCCTCGGGAAAATGAGTCATAGAGGCTCATACCACCGTTTCTGGTGGATGCTCTTGGCTCAGTGATGGAGAAGGAAGGGTAACACTACGTTACCTTGATTTCCAGAAGAAGAAACACGGATTTGGACCTCTGAATGGCTTGGGCAAATTGGTGGAGACAAAGCAGAATTCTGGTGTGTGGGTGAGTGTGAACTTTCAGCTCCTATCTCTTCTTCCAGCTGCTAACTCTCGAATTCCCAGCTTCTCCACAGCTCCAACTACCTTCCTGAATCCTCAACTCACAACTCTCAGCTTTGGTTTTTCGTTTTGCCTACTAATGACCTCTCCCACTCGGTTTCCTTCCTTATATAACACTTAAGCCATGTGAAATCCTAATCATTAGTGGGATTAGGTGTTGGCTGAATGGGGCTCGTGGGTTAGCATTAGGACACATATTAAGGGGTGCTGGCAATCTTAAGGGCTTGTTTGGGTGGGTGATTAGTTACTTAGGTCTCGGGTAGGCCTTAATCTAGGTGCATTAGTGGTTAATGCTTAGGAGCTTGCTTATTTTAAGCTACACCTCATATGGCCTCGGGTTTCCAGACTCAATTCACTAATTTTAATCTTGTATTTCTGCTTACTTAAGTTGCTGGGTGTAGTAACTACCTTGATTGGGTTCTTAATTGGCTTTAAAACTAGTAAATTCGGTTACAAGCTCTTAAAGGCATTAAAAGGGGTTAATTTGTCATAAGTTTTCTTATTTATTGCCACTTTTAAAATATGTCACTCTCCTAATTGTGTTTGTTTTTGATTAAATTCATGACTGGAATTTTGTAGGATAGTTTAGGGTGTCTCTAAGTGATTAAATTGGGCTTCCTTAGGCCTTAAGTAAGCTATAAGGGCTAAAGCTCTCATTTTTCAGTTCTTTCATTTTAGTCCAGAATTTTCACTGGAAAAAAATGTGTCCTTTTAGGACTTTTCTTGAGGTTGGGGTCCCTTAGCTAGGTCTTAGGGTATCTCTAGAGTGTCCTAGGGTATCTTTCTAGGGTCAAATAGGTCTTTTCTGCCCTATTTCACTCATTAAAGAAAAGGGTTAAAACTAACTTATCCTTTTCAATTTAGTCCCTAGTGTTAGGGTTAGGGTTCCTCTTGTCATTTTTCTCTAGTTTTTGGGTCTCTTGACTTCTAGTTAGGGTTTCATAAACTTAGTTACAAACAAAAACAAAAGCAAACACATCCAAACACTCAAAAATCAAAAAGTCAAACAATTTAAAGAAAAGTCAACAACTTAGAAAAGTCAACATTTTGACTTTTTGGTCAAAGTTGAGTTTCCATTTTTGGGATGTTACAGAGAGAGCTTGAGGCGTCAACGGGAAGGAGCTCACGGAAGGGGAGCTGCGTGCGCGAGCTGTGGTGGCCGGACGTGCGAGGAAGCCGGCCGGAGTTCGTCGCCGTCACGGTGTGCTGGAAGAGAGGAGAGAGAGTTCGAGCTAGAGAGAGAAACAAGAGGGAGAGAGCTTTCTCACCGGAAAACGCCGTTTCTTCATCGGGGAAGGTAGCTGGGAGTCTCCTCTACTCCATATCGTCCTTCTAACCGGTTGAATCGAGGTGAGAAGTCCCGAAACTCTCAAACCCCAATTTTATCAATTTTAGGGATTTTTGGAAAGACCTCAATTGATTCAATCTGAGTATTCTGGGTCCTAAATTGAAGTAATTGCATGTTAGGAAGTGAGTTGGAAGCTTAGGAACCGGAACCAAATTGATGGAATTTATCCGGGTTGGAAAAAGTGTAGGAAAAGTATGATTGGAAAGGTTTAAGGGTGTTGTGAACTGATTTGGGGTGCACTGAAAGGTTGAGTGATATTAAAATTATTAGAATGTATGAGGGATTAAAACCCGAGTAATTCCTGTCTCACCCGGAACCCGGTTCGGGGAAAAAGAGACACTTACCTAATTTTACGCGTATCCGGATATGTGTATTCATGCGTAGGTAAAGTATTGAAAGTTATTTTAGTAAATGGAAGTCTTAGACAAATAGGATTTATGACTCTCTTGAGCCATAAATTCAAGATCTGCGCGACTGCGCAATCAAAACTTCGCATGGACACATAGATCGAGGTGGAAATGGGGTAACCTTGCATTCCCAAATTCAACATTTCCGAATAGTGTGATTAAGAAAGGGTTGGACACGATTAGAAGCATGCTAGGTGTCCTAAAACTAGTTGAGGGCATTTCCAAGCCAACAACTAGTCTATGGAATTAATTATAGAGAACATGAGCACTAGCGTTGCATGTACACGATAGTGGTTGAATTTTCAAGCTTTTGAATCTCTCAAGTATGTGTATAGGGCACCATACAGTGAGTGGACCTTCGGGCACACCGAGAGCCGATCCGAGGGGCCAACCAGGTGAGGGGCTTTCCTATCCTTGTCCTATAGGGTTGATTGCGGATATGGATATATGGTTTGCCTTCTTGCCTACTTGTAGGAATTTTATAATAGATAACATGCTATTGTTGTTCCTAAATTGTAATATATGTGATAACGTGTTGTATGTGTATATGTGAACTGTAAAAGCAATGGTGGCTCAAGGAGCCTTATATGGAAAGAAGGTCCTCGGGTCCTATATGATATTTGGGGTAGGATCGAGTCAATTTTGTTTGTCAGGGTCTTGTGGCACTAGAAACAAACCTCATCGATCATTACCTGAAAAGTGTGGTTTGTATGTAAATCCTTAAAGAAAATAAACATAGGTGACTTTGTTTTGAACCAAGAGTCCGAATTAGAAACAACTTGGAAATCTAGATTGCCTAACAAGAAGTAAAATGAACAAGTAGTGGTCCATAGGGGTCATTTATTGCACAACGCGGGAACCGAGTTTATCACGGACGGTCTAGGTAGATTGAGTCTCTTGTCTTGAGTCAAACTCTCAGAAATACAAAGTATATGAGTACACCACATTGTGGCTATTGCCTTGGGTAAACCGAGGTCAGATGAGTCGCCGGCTATGCTCCAAGTGAAGTCTTGGGGTCAGATTATTGTTCCAAGTATAGTATTGGGACCAGGGGTTCCTAGAATGATCAACTAGGTTCCTATATCGCTCACGTGAGATATTGCCTTCAAGCCAGATTCTCTCCTAACGGAGATATGACTTCGGGCCAATTTATGATTACGGTTATTTGAACATGGATATCCACATGAAGTTGTATGTTAAACTATGATGTGATGTATGTGTGAATTTAAATGTATGTAGAACCATTCTTTAAATTCTTTATTGTGAATATGATATATGCTCATTGCCTGACCACCTAATATATGGAAATTCAGAATCTGTTATATGCGTATGTGTTTGTGATTGGCACCTCTCCCCAGTTGTAGTGGTACCCGCTACTACACTAGGGATGGGAAAGCCTCTCACTGAGTCTGTTTGACTCACCCCAATGTTACATGTTACAGACACAGGTGGTATAGGCGTCGGGAGCGTTTCCACTTCATCTCAGGGAGGCGGACAAACTTAGAGACCGCACGCATTGTTCGCGTGGGTAGTATTGATATATGCATTTTGTCAGGATGTATATGTATATGATTCTTTTGGTATAGCATTGTTTTGTACAGTTTCTATATACATATATGTATATGTCACACTCTAGAACTGTCGACTTCATACAAATTAAAGATTGGTCTTGTTGTTGGGGATATAGGTTGTGATATGATGAATATAATGTGTATATATATATATGAATGTGACTTCTACATGTGAATAGGATAGATCTCACGCACTGAGCGTGTGGTCAATATGTAAATTTAAATTTATGTGTGACTGAATACTTGGTTGTGTGAAAATACGGCTTCTGCATGCAAATATGATAGATCACACGCATTGAGGCATGTGATCAATATGTAAATTATATGCAGGTGTATGATTGAATATATATACTTGACTGTACACAGGGATTCTGCATGTGAATAGGATAGATCACCCGCCCTTAAGCGCGTGATCAATATGTATATTATATGTACGTGTGATTGATTATGTGTATATGTATAGACTGAAGCGGCGTTGAGCGAGCCGTGGATTGCGTGCTACTTAGGTCACCGGATAGGGATGACCATATATACTATATATTGTTTGTAATAGAAATGGGTAGTTATGCATATATAAGAATGTCAATAAGGAATTAGAGGCTTACGGGAGAGGAGAAATCCTACCTCCCGTGCCGGTCACGGACGTCCGATAGGGGGTCGTGACAGTTTACACCAATGTTCCATATTTCTACATCAATTCTTTAAAATTAGAAATTCTATGTATAGAAAACCAATGTTCCATATTTCTACATCAATTCTTTAAAATTAGACTACATAAATGTCAACACTAGTATGACACCATAAAGAGAAAAAACAACAGTAAAAAACACGAACCCAAACCCCCCTTTTTTTTTCTTCTAAAAGTCTGTGCGTAAAAAGATTTTTAAATAAAACATAACTATATGTTATTATAATAAGAAAACAAAACAAAAAGAATTTTAGACTGCGTAAAAAGAATTTTAACCATATCTCACTTTATTCATTGAAGGAAGGTTATCTTTAATCTCTCTCTATTTCATTCCCATTTTAGCACTATATATAATTTATATGTTTCTATATTATTTTTTTAATATCTTGTTTTGGAATATTCTCATGTGTATAATGAATTTGAAACATAAATAGACAGTAGCTTCATATTTTATATCTTAAATTGCTAACTAAGAGTCTTTTTTATACAATTCAGCACATGAGATGATCTTGTCATGTGTTTTTTGCTCAAGTGGAGCACCACTAGATGGGATTCTACATTGGGGTTTAATAAAAATAATAATAAGTTTAACAACAACTACTGTGGTCTGTGGCTACTTGAGATTTAACCACAAATTGCTGATTTAATGTTCACCAAATAAATGAATCATCCAAGCCTTGCTAGCTAGAGATTTCGTTTTATTCATTGGTGAATAATTAAGTTTTAAAATGAACACATTGTAAGTTCCGATTCATTACAATTGGTCAACTTGTCATCATATTCAAGGTGCAATCCCAACATAAACAAACTAATTAAAGAAAACAAAAACAACTTTGAGAATGAAGCAGAGTTACAATTTGCACAATAAGAAAGCTGAAATCTAAATAAACTTCATTTGTCACCATTTACAGGTCTCAAAAGAAAAGGGGACACACAGTACAAACAAGAATATCCAATTTGCATAAACACAAAAAGGAATAGAAAGAACGATATGCACCTGAGGGTGGAGAGTTAGTTAATTTGGAAGAGACTAGTAGAAAACTCTAGTTCTTGAAGTTAGGCGAAGAGAACAGAGATCATCAAGTATGTGGAAAACAAAAAGAAGAGATTAAGTAAGAGTGAGTGAATAATTTAAGAGTCAGTGAAGCGTACCTGCAAAGCCCTAAAAGCCAAAGCAAGATTTGAGGAGAAGGTGAGAATCAGAGGTTGGTAAGAAAGGGAAACCCAAATAAGCAAATCACAAAGACGGATGGAGAAGACGAAACTCACAGTAGCGTTTTCTCAGTCGACAACGCGTCTTCCTCCCTAGCGTTTCCTCACAGCAGCGTTTTCTCACCAAGGGTTTTGGCGGAGTGTTTTGGCGCTCCAAAGAGGGAAAGACATAGTGTTTTGGTGCTCTAGTGAAGAAAAGGAGTAGTGTTTTGGAGCACCAAGGGTTGATTGAAAACTTTAGATTTTTGTGATACTTCTTAGGCGCCGAAAACTGACCCAAAAAATATAAATTAATAATTTATTAAATTAAGGAAATTTTTTGGCACTTCAGAAGTGCCTGTAAATGACCAAATATTATAAATTACATTTTTTAAATTAAGAATGCTTTGTGACACTTTGAAAGTGCCTCTAAGTGATAAAAAATTATAAATTTATTAAATTAAGAATTCTTTTGGCAGTTTATAAATGTAAGTAAATGATTCAAACAATTATAATTTAAAATTTTATTAAATTAAGGTGATTTGTGGAACTTTTTAGGTGCTAGACAATTACTAAGAATAAAAAATTAAAAATTTATTGAAATAAGTACTCTTTGTGACGCATTAGAGGCGCCGGTAAACGCAGAAAAACTATTAATTAATTCATTCTTAAGTTAAGGGCACCTTAAGCGCCAATAATTAATAAGAGGTGCCACAACTTAGTGACACTTGTCTAAGCGCCGGTAATTGTGTTTATTAGTGACACTTTCAACCAAGCGCCAGGAACTAAGCGCCAGAAAATAACAATTTTCTTGTAGTGACCTGCCCATTCTGTGGTGCACGTCTCTTACCTCATAAAAGTTCAGATTTCTGTTGTCTCAATGGACGGGTATAATTGCCCCTAATGCCGGTACCTCTAAAGTTATTGAGCATCTACAACGATGAGACTGAAGTTGGTAGACACTCCAGGCAACACATACGCATGTACAATCATATTTTTGCATTTACCTCAATGGGAGTACATCTAGATGGCGATTTAGCTAATGGAAGAGAGGGTGTCTACTCATTTCGTGCACAAGGAGCAATATACCATAAGATTGGTGGGTTCTTACCTTCTTCAAGTGAAAGGCCAAGATTTATGCAATTGTATATATATGACACCGATAATGAAATAAAGAATCGAGTTGCAAAAAACCCGACTATGAATGTAGAATTGATTGAAAGACTAAGGTCAATATTAGATGTACATAATCCTTTTGTACATAGGTTTAGACAGTTGGAACAAGAACCAAATATTGAAAATAGTCAACTTATTATTCGTGAACAACCACGGAATCGACCACAATATAACCTACCAACTGCGTCTGAGGTTGCGGCTATTATAGTTAGCGGCGAAGAAGCTGGACAACTAAATGGAAGGGATATAATTGTGCAATCACATTCGGGCCACTTAATGAATGTTCCGGATATCGCTAGGTATTATGACCCCCTTCAATATCCCCTTCTATTTCCATGTGGAACATATGGTTGAGATGTAAATATAAAAATGATGCTGCATCACGAACAAAAGTCACGTGTAGAGATTACTACTCTTACATGCTGCAAGTCAGCACCCCATTCTTCTCTGAAATTATTTATTTCATACAAATTTATCTCTAATATACAAAAATCCATTATGCATATACGAGATGATTGGGATAACTTATTGCTTCGAGGTTGTCGTCAACTTCAACATTATGCAGTCGACATCTTTTTGAAAATGGAAACTCAGAAGTTTCGTTGGGTACGGAATAATCAAAGTAAAATTAGAGCTGAGATGTACAATGGCTTACAAGATTCATTCGAGGCTGGAATAAATATTTCAGGTAACGTTAATCGGCATACCCAAATAACATTTTCCCAATTGTAATAATAGGTCCCATGTATAATCTAATGAATCATTGACCTTATATTTATAGGTCATGTAGGTCGAAGAATTATCCTTCCATCTTCCATTGTTGGCTATCCAAGGGATATGGGTGAACGCTTCCAAGATGCAATGCGTGTAGTTGGGTATTTTGGGAAACGAGATTTTTTTCTCACAATGACATGAAACCCTTCATGGGATGAAATACGCGATTTGTTATTGCCTGGAAAAATACCTCAAGATCGACCAGACTTACTTTCAAGGGTATTCCATGCCAAATTTGAGGAGTTTAAACAC
Source organism: Senna tora (assembly GCA_014851425.1). NCBI lineage: Eukaryota > Viridiplantae > Streptophyta > Magnoliopsida > Fabales > Fabaceae > Senna > Senna tora. Next base: position 3,016,965 of record CM026270.1, on the reverse strand, counting down.
GATATTTTTTACAAAGGAGGGAAGTAACTGCATATGCATACGTCATAGAAATCCAAAAGAGAGGCTTGCCACATGCACATATGCTTTTGATATTAGGCGATGATGACAAGCTTAACTTTCCAGATGTCTATGACCAAGCTGTCAAAGCTGAAATACCCTTGCAAAGTGATCAACTTGAATTATATACATGTGTTTTGAAACACATGATTCATGGTCCATGTGGCACCATAAATTCATGCACGCAAAAAGGAAAATGTAAGAAACATTTTTTGAAGCCCTTTGTACCTTATACAATTCATGGCAATGATTGCTATCCTCTATACCAAAGGAGAGATATGGGCCAAGTACCATTGGGACGTGGTAGGAATGTACGTGTTGACAATAGTTGGGTGGTGCCCTATAATCCTTGGTTACTTTTGAAGTATAACTGTCATATCAATGTTGCGATTTGTAGCAGTGTAAAGAGTGTGAAATATTTATATAAATACATCAACAAGGGTCCTGATCGCGTTAATATGATGCTTTGTCCAGAATCAAACATTGATGAGGTCAAACAATATATAGATGCACGATGGGTGTGTGCCCCTGAAGCCTTATGGAGAATCTACAAGTTTCCAATGTCATGAATTTATCCTGTTGTTGAAAGACTACAAATACACATGCCCAATATGCAGAGGGTCCAGTTCAATGAAGACCAAAGTGTTTATGAGATTCTTGGTAATGAAAGAAATACACGAACCCAACTAACAGAATATTTCATAATGAATCGTGTTGATCCAAAGGCACGAAATTATCTTTACATAGAGTTTCCATAGCATTATACATGTGTAAAAAATCCACCAAAATGGAAGAGAACAAGGAGTCATAAGAAGGTAATTGGACGAATATATACAGTCTCTCCTTCAAAGGGCGACAAATTCTACCTTCATTTTCTTTTGTTGCATGTGAAAAGGGCAAAAGATTTTGATGATTTGTTAACATGCAATGGCATAAAACACCCTAGATTTAAAGAAGCTGCAATTAGAAAATGATGACAGTATTAGGCAGTGTTTGCAAGAGGCATCAACATTTCGTTCCCTTGTGGCACTACGAAGATTATTTGTTATGGTGCTGTTATATTGCCAACCAACAGGCGTGATGGAGTTGTGGAATGAATTTCATTATTTCATGCTGGAGGACTACCCATCTTCAAGTAATGTGAATAATGTAAGATCCGTAAATAGATTGTTGCGGGATCTAAATGCATTATTGTCAAAACATGGTAAGTATGTATCTCAAAGAAATGTTATTTTTTTTACTTAAACCTAATACATTTAATTTTTATTTAAATTTATTCTTAAATTTGATACGTTTTTTGAAAGAACATATATTTCCGTGAGATACATAGCTAAGAACTTAAGTATAATATAAATTTTTAGTTTTTATTAGTAAGTAGATTACATATTTACATGTAACACCCCCTTATCTTAGGGTCCATTTTTAGTGGATTAATAATATATATAAGTATAATTACATAGGATAAGTGTGTTACTAATTCCTCAACCTTAAAACTTTTACCAAGTTATTACAAAATATTCAATTCGATTTGGGTCATCACTGTAGGGTTCTATCCTAATTGTTATAGCAGAAGAAAAATCTAAAATCTAGAAACAAATTAAAACATTCATACACATGCAGGACCATCTTTTATATAAATATATATATATTGTGATAATAGTATATATATGAGTTAGTCAATCTTGGGAACCGCAGGCAACAATCCTGCCACTTAGGTTTCCTCCAAAAAGACCATGTCAAAATCATCACAGGTCACACATAAAGTCTATTTGTCATAAGTTCCTATGATGCATGTCAAAATAGCTAAAACTATTGGGGTCTGTACCCATCTACCTCAAGCTCCAATCCCCATCAGCCACCGATTCATCTGATACATGCCAGCACTGAGTTAGAATAAATCTCAGTAGGTATAGTAATTTAAGTTTGAAAACTACTGGCATGTACCACCGTACTCTTTATGAAAAATCATTGCATTCTTATTCTTTATAAAATATGAAAATGTTAACTATCGGATGTAACATAACTTTCTTTTACCTGACGTCATGCTTATCCAGCCATGACTAAAATATATGTCTTATGCTTACTACAGTTGTATAGATAAGAGATATAGAGATTGTTAAATAAATCATACATCATCTTGTAATATGATCCATCTTACACATATATAGAATCAAGAGAAATACATAATGACACATCAATGTCAAATCAAAGAAAAAACAAGAGTCATCGGGAGCAAATAACACAACGTACCCCTACAACACACATGAATGAAAACAATTCTCTTTGTGCTAGCTTGCCACAACTCTAGTACAATCTGAGGCGCCCCTCAGCCGGATCCGAGTACTAACTGGACCAACGTATCCCAAAGGCCCTGACCATTGTATCCCGAATGGCATTACCCAAATAGAAGGTTACCATTGTATCCCAATGATCCGAGCCATCGTATCCTGAATGACTCCCTTCCATATTGGTTCATCTCATGGGGTCACTACCTTCATCAAAAGATAGATGACACTCACCCCGAATTATAGGGTTTGGTCATTGTATCCCAATAACCCGAACCACTGTATCCCGATAACCGTTTCTCATTCTTATTCGGGTCATGAGGCTATGGGGTGGATTATTTTCCCGGTACGCTAATCACTAATACAATCACTAGGGTAGTGAGGCTTAAGTCATGATTATGCATAATTCTAAGTACGTGACCCTTTAATTGGCCACGAGGGTTCACAAATTTAGATTTTGCAATCAACACGAGTTTTAAAAAAAAAAATAATTTAATTAGATTACTCAGTGTGGAACGACCGATGACCGTCCCATACCAGTCATCGACCGTCCAAACATAGGCTTCACTTCCCCTAGGATTGTACTAGAACTACTCCTCTTATTTGTCTATATCTCTTTCCCTAATTCCCTTTCGAAACCTTAATGATCCATATTACCATAAGTCCATCATGTAAATCCTTTATTTGAGATGATGTTTGAGCTTTGAAATAATACTTAAAAGTTAGTTAAACGATTAATCAAATTGAAAATAATTAAATAAGTAAAATTTAAATTATCTAAATTCAAATTTATAAGCACTTAGGGTACGTTCTTTAGGCAGAACGGAAAAGGAAAGGGAAATGGAAAGGGAAAGAGAATGCATTTATTGTGTTTGTTAGTAAAAGTTGATAATGAAAATGGAATTGGAATGTATTAAAATTACTACTTTACCCCTTATATTAAAATAATAAAAAGAAAAAAAGGTTATGATTGTGTCAAATCAAAGGGTATAATAGATATTTTATATTTTGTATTTTCTTTTTTTTTAATTATAAACACTTTTCAAGATAGAAATAAAAAGTGGGTAACATATAGGGCCTACATGTCTTTTTTTTCCCATTACCCTTCTCCCTTCTAATGAACACGCCCTTAATATAAAATTTACTTATCATAAACTTATATATATAAATACTTTACATAACCAACATAAATTATTCTCTATAATAAATACATATTATAACTAACTAAATCGAAGGAACTGTACTACATATAATAACAAAAAAAAAGTATTGAATGAGAATGACTAAATTAAATTATGCTAATTAAAATTTGACAATGCAATATATATTGTCCAAACTAAAAGGAGCAACTAGGCATATGTTATTGATGTGTGCCGAGCGCAATCAAATTAATATAAGAATTATTTTCCTACTTTCACTTAACATAATTTTGAGTATAGAGTAAGCAGGGTCAAACCCACAGGAATTTGGTGATTTTTAGTACTTTTCAATTAATCAAGACTTCAATGGAAAAAAGTGTAAAGTAACCAAAAGGAGGGTTTTGAGTGATTGATGCAAGTAAATAAATGAAATAAAACAAGTGATTAAGAGTGTATTCAATGTTAAAGAGCTCCTAAAGTTATGTTATATCCTAATACTTCATCTGTGTTGTTGGGTTTCTTTTAACAATTAATTCAACACGTCGATGTTAGTCTTAGTCTTATATTCGTTGCATGGTCTGTCGATCCTATACAATCTCTAACTCAATATTCGTCTTCCCATATGTCTATATAGAAAATCATAATAAAGAGCAGCATTCATTCAATCAAACTAAGATAACTCCGTTAGGCTCTCGGGTATATGTCTATCCTCTGAGAAAATCTAATAACTATATGAGTAATTAACCTAGATCTAACGGTATTTAGTTTCCGGACTAAACCTAAGCACATCTTTCAAGGTCGCATGAATTCTCTAAATTACCCTAAGAGGTGATCAAGCAATTAGGGTTTAAGCACAAAACTAAATAAACATCGATTGCATTAATTCAACTGTAAAATTCATCCAACAAACATAGAATTCATACTAGAGAACCATAACCCTAGGATAGAAAAGATCTAGCCTAGCATAAACGTTGATACAACCACAAATTTCAGAAAAGACATAAGACAAATTAGAGAAAAGAGAAGAAGAAGAAGAAGAAGAAGAAATCAAATCTGAAGCTTGAATCCACTCTTCCTTTGCTCCGATCCACCAAACGGTCAACAAATTCATGTTTTCTCTCAAACCCTAGCCTTCTCTTTGCCCTAAAACATGAAGAAGACTCAGAATACTCGATCCCCACTTGAAAAATGGCTTAAATAGGCGAAAAATGATGAAATCGCAACTTTGCCCCCAACACGGCCCTATAGCGCCGTTTCACAGTGCTATAGCGCTGTGCTTCTACTCTTTCTTTTCTGTCATGGCGCTTTAGCGCTATTGGATGGAGCTATAGCGCCATGCCTCTATTCCTCTACTGCAATTGTACTGATTTGGCACTATAGCGCCGTGGGAAAATCACAGCCTACACAAACAATGTCTAACAAATAATGCCATTTTCCAATTGATAAAATAAAAAAAATGACCATAAATCATCAAAATTTCCTAACTTCTACACGTCTTGACTTTTTCAACTAGTAACAAATTAACTATATATATATATATGAACAAATATATATAAGAAAAGAAAGAGAAACAAGTGGTGTAGGGGAAAAGCCCAAAACAATATATATATATATATATATATATATATATATATATATATATATATATATATATACATTCACCTTTGCTGTTCCCCCCCTTTTTTCTTTTGCTTTGTGCTACAGTATCATTTTTTTCATTTTGCTTTATGCTACACTACTGCACAGTGGCTGGAATTGGCTTGGTAATTTGAAAGAAAAAATGCTTCAACCATCACGCCACAAACAACAATTTCACCAAATATAGAATATACGTCATGGACCAAAGACTATAAAAGAGATTATGGAAGGGGATAATAGATAGAGACAACATATGTATTTGAGAGCACCATAAATTAAAAATCACATCCAATAAGAGTGTATAAAATTAAGAATGCAAATTTTCAATCCCCATTATTATCTGTAACTGTTATTTCTGGTTCAGACAATTCATAATGTGAAACAAGGACCGCAAGGGGTTGTAACCTTGGGGGACTTGTCCTTAGGTATGACTTAGGTGCCTACATACCCTTGGTAAGGGATCAGAGCCCACGTAGTTCGAATAGGGGACGTCCATAGGAGCCATTAGGCAGGAATGTTACCTGTAGTGGCCGTGTGCAGCTAGGACGTGTATGATGCTCTGGGCGGGTGAGCTACCTGTTGGAGGTACCACGTGTAGAGGGTGAGAGAACAAGATTCTCTAGACGATAGTTAGAGTAAGAGGACGTATGAATCCTATGAGGGAATGAGTATGCTCTGATGTGTGTTGGGTAGACTTCAGGTGATAATGATCTTGTTATATGTTACTGTGTTGTGTTTGTCATTCTGCCTTCTCAAGTCCCCCAAGTAAGGGGTATTTATACTTGAGGTAAAGAGGAACGTGGTTGACCCACGGTCCTAATAATTGGGCTTGACCCACGATCCTGGGGGTTCTCCCACGTCTCTGTTGTGAGGGGACTCACGGGTGAACATGGAGGGAGGCCACGTCTGGGGCCATCTAGCAGTGTCACGTGTCATTGATCCGTGGTCTGGTTAACCTTCTAGAAGACCAGTGCCACGTGTCTATAGGAGGGAATATTATGGAGTTACATAAGTCCCCCAAGTCTATGGGTGCTGGGCGCCAGTGGACTTAAATTGATTTATTACAGAGTATTGGAGGCAAGGTCACCCACCATGAATTGTTTGTAGAGTAAGATAGGCCGCTAATCATTAGAGTCGGGGCAGTCAGTTGTGCCCTTGATAGGACTTTGAATTTTTCTGGAAATTGCTTTAGAGGAGTGGGTAGCCTAGGGTGCCACGCGTCAGGATCCGGACGGTTATTCGCTTGACTTCCTTAGCAAGTTTCTCGAGCTATCTTTGCAGAAACGCTTGCGTTTTTTCGAAGAGACATCATCATTGTAGAAAAAGGCAAATTCCCGAGGATGCCCTTGGAGGGTATCGAAGAGATTTGAAAGGTTAGGGGCTTTTTGGGCTTTTTCCTTCGCACTCCTTGGCTTTTCAATCTTCGCGCTCTTTGGCTCAGCACAATGCGTTTTTTATTTGAAGCGTCATTCTCATTTTCCCCAGTTCTTGCAACTTCTCCTCTTCGTCTTGAAAAGACTCGTTTATGTTTCTTTCACTCATCTTTTCTGGTCATTTTGAATGGCTTCTTCTAGCACCACTGCCCCTTACTGTGGCTATGGATCAGATCAAGAAGAGGGTCGAAGCTCTCATCATGCTGCGGGACTCTCTGGACCTGCGGGGGGTCCTAGTCAGAGAGGGTGAGGACCCCTCGTCAGTCACAGTTCCTCCTTTAGTTTGGGAAGCGTGGTACACGACTGATCCCAAGCCTGGGTTTCTCGACGGCATTTTGGACCTTGAGAGGGACAAGGAGTCGTTGGTGTTGTCGGGTCCCGGCATTGAGAAGGTTTGGGGGTAGCGATTTGCTCCTTCCTTGCTTAAGAACTATGAGATTCGGGCCATCGAGGAGGGAGAGGCTATTATTTGGAGCGATGGCGTGAGTTTTGTCCTTCCTCTCTGCGTTCCCTATAATGCCTCCATGGTTCCACCCTTATGTGGTTTTGTGGAGGCTATGCTCAATCTTCTAAACATTTGCCCTGCCCAACTGACGGCCAATTCCTTGTTCTAACTCAACGTTTTTGAGCGGATGTGTCAATCGAACAAAACCGCAGATATGTGCATATTATATATACTTTTTATTTAAATGCATATTATATTATTATAATATTTTATCTGTAAATTATTTATAATATTGAACAAAAATACCTTTTTGCGGCTTGTATTATATAAGACGTTGATCGAATACCTCCTTTGTTATCCATAATTTCACATTTTTAGCATCTTAATTCAGTCATAAGTTCAATACGCCACAACTTGCTTTCGGGATTATTCATCAAACATGTATATATATATATATATATATATATATAAAGAGGCATCCAAAATAGAAGGATACTGCTCCTGTCACGACCCCCCGTTTAGAGGACCGTGACCGGCACAGACACCGGGAATATCCCTGTGCCTGTAAGCCTTATCACCTAATTGACAGAATATCTATTATTGAAAATACATCCACATGCAGTATAATACTATGGCTACACCGAAATGGTGGCCTATCCTAGGCAAGCAAATCCACGGCCAGTGCCGCTTCAGGATATAGATATAGGAAAACACACATAATATATAACATGTGTACCGGCTACACATCTGAAGATGTTGCCTATCCTATTCACATGCAACAGATATATGTATATATATATATATATATTTTGAAAACAAGTTTTTCCTGCATCGTAATCTAACGGATCCTGTTCTTTAAGGTGTGTGAAGCTGACAGTTCTAGATTTAGTGATACAATATAATTGGGTACGTCTACCCTTTACTTTATGATACATGATAAAGTAAATTAAATTATAATTACAATTCATTCACCCCACATGAACAAGTTGTGGGTCTTGGAAAGTTTTGTTTGTTCCTCGCTCCACCGAGACTTCTTCCACCTGTACTTAACCTGTCTCTGTGTAGTAAAAATGAGGTGTGAGTCTTAACCACGCGACTCAGTGAGGACTCTCCCATCCCCGGTGCAAGGCGGGTACCATGGCACTGGGATTGGGAGTCATACACAACCACATGCAAAAACAACTGGTTACCATTAATTAGCATACATTCTTGGCGACCACACAACAATAGAAACTTCACCCATACACTCACATGCATTTAATAACTATAAACATGCAGCAGTTTATTCCACGTCATCAATCAGCAAGTAAACATGTAACATATAGTGTCGGCTTTTACTTACCGGTCTTCTCATGTTTCAGCATGTATGAATCAAACAAGACGTGTGGTGACGTAATCCTGTACGTTACCACTACGCTGCACAATCAGCAATATATGCAAACACAGACAATTTGTACATACACACAGATGCTAAACATACATCTACTTAATCTCTCCAACTCTGGGGTATCTACTAGCCACTACGTGGCTTTCCCTCTTCGAACCCAAGCACTCGGGTTGCTGGCCACCACGTGACAAAACATACTTAACCCATTCAATTGGGTACTAGTCACCTCGTGACAATTCTGTTAATCAAACAATACTTAACCCATTCACTTGGGTACTGGTCACCTCATGACAATTCTATTAATCAAACACAATCAATCTCTATCTATCAAACAACTGACACATAGCCACCAAGTGGCACGTCTTGACCCCTAACTGCGGGGCAATAGCCTGAGCCCACTCGTCCATTACCCAACCAGGCCACATGGCGGGTACGGCACGACATCTCTAAGCATGACCACTGTCACACCCTGGACCAACTCCACAGGATGATTTCTCTTTTACTAGGTTGGGCTCACGGTTCACCCGTAGGTTCCTCCCGTGTCTCCTTACCTTAGTCTCACATATTAATAGGATTCTTTGTATCTTTCCCGAACGATCAACAATTCTTCTCCTTATTAATATGGACAAGTATGCTTAGCAGGATCTAACTCATATACCCGTCCAGATGCACTCTCTGAGCCTTAAGCTATCGTCATAGCAATATAAAACCTTTCTGACCCTATTGCCAGGATAGGGCAATGACCATCGTCATGGTGATTATAAAACTGAGGTCTCAAGTGCCATCTGACGTTGTTTTAGTCGATGTCTCACATCGCTAGCATATCCAAATCCGAAACCCACCAATAACTCCCTTTGCATGATTATAATTTAAGTCACCGTCGTGACGAGTTTTCAAAATAAAAACTTAGTCCTTCCGTACAAGGACTCTTGCCACTGTCGTGGAAAAGATTTAATAAAATACTCATCATGCCTCCGGAGTGTATGAGTTGGATTTGTAACACACCAATCATAGCAAACAATTACACTCTACTCCTATGTCTTCCTATTCAAGCTACTTTCCACAACCTATCTTCTAGTTCTTTTAATCTTTTAGCATTCTATACCTCTAGCTAACACATACCAGACAAGCAGAGAATATGCATACTCACGTAATTCACATAAGCATACAACCCTAGGAGCAGAGATGAAAGAGCCCTCACCTTGGTCACTTTACTTAACATTCCCTTTTAGCACTCTTGTCTCCAAGGAAGTACTTGAATCCTATCACATACAACGAATTCAATCCATATCAATTTTCATACATCAACTTCTATTTCACCACATAAGTCCTATCACATATAATCATTTCCACCATATTCTAAATTCATAATTACATAGCAACTTAAAGCTACATTCAAGGCTAACACAAAACCCCTTATTAAGCTAAGGTCATCATTTAGAGTTCTTTTTAAGTTAAAAACAATTTATGCTTAAGTAAACAAGTCTTTCCACTTGCTCACTCTCCAAGCTCCTTCAATGAAGGATTTTGCCAAATATGGAAACTTCTCATTTTCACCATGGGTCCACACATAAAAAAAAATATCCAACCATTGGGCAATCTCTCATTTCATTTAAAAAGTGTAAGCAATTCATTTGGAACCCAAACAAACCAACAATTTTTTATCTAGGATGTTGTTTGATCTTTGAAATGACACTTAAAAGTTGGTTAAACTCATTTTAGTTGAAGGAAAAGGAAACATTCAAATTAAGGAAGAAATAACAACTTCTCAAAAACTAGAAACTTGGTAGTGTGTAAAACAGAACCGCTAACTTTCGAGAAACTTCCCAAAAAATCTAACCGTTGGACTTTTTAGTAAAAATAGAACTTAGAAAGCTTAGGATGTTAGCTTTCATATGGCTTTGGAATCACTCAAATCCATTAAGTTACGAATTCAGAAAGCACATTTAAACAGAGCAAGATCAGATTCAAAACAGCATGCAACTTTTGGCAAGCTTCATTGAAATGGTCATATCTCCTTTCATAGTTAACGAAATTATTTGATTCTTCTTTATAAATCAAGCTTAGATATAAAATATTATAATTATCAATTCATTACAGAAAGGATTTGAGCCATTTAAGAGCAATAATTTAAAAATAGTAGCCAATCATACAAAAATTCTGCATCAGTTTAGAAAACAGAACCGCTGAATTTTGAGGCAATTTCCAGAAGATCTAACCGTTGGAATATTTTGGAAAAATAAAATTTAGAAAGCTTAGGATGTTAGCTTTCATATGGATTTGGAATCATGCAAATCCATCAAGAAAAGAATTCAGAAAAACACGTTTAAACAGAGCAAGGTCAGATTCAAAACAATTTAGTTTATGGCTGTAAACATGCTCTACGAATTTTTCTAAATTAAACCCGATTTTTCCTTCTTTCCTTCCATGAATCCAATGATTCAATCCTTAAAATGTATATTTGAATGATGGGTTTTAGTTTCTTAGGTTTCCACAACCTTTTCCTTCCATAAACTGTTGTGTGTGTAATTCAAAGTTCCACATTGGTGGAGTGTGTGGAGTGAGTGGGTGAGGAACTTATATAAATAGGTGTGAGTTATATAGGTTCCAACACACATAAGAATACTAGCCTATAACCGTTGGGTGTATTGGGTTTTGGGTATTTTTATGTATTGAGGAGGGTTTGTAATTTTTTTCGTTCAAAAATTAAAAGTAGTAAAGTTTGTCCCAGTTGGGGTCGTGGTAGTAGGTCTTGAGGCACCGAACTACGTTAAAATTTTTGTATGTTTTTTCTCTTTTCCTTATATTTTTGTGTGGGGCCCAACAAGTGGTATCAGAGCTTTGGTTCCGGCCTAGGGAGGAAGAAGGGAGAAAGAGCAAGAGGAAGGAGTCGTCATCATCCAGTCAGCAATTTGGAGAAGGTTGGTTCTGGCTTATTTTCTCATTTTTTTTCAAGTCAGATTTTTTTGATTTTGGGTTGTTTGTGGTGCTGGTTGGTTGGCTGTGTGAGTGGGGAAGTATTTAGCCAAGAGTTGGGTTAAATACAATGAACACCCTGAAGTTTGAAGTTCCGTTGTTTGATGGGAGAACGGATTTTACATTGTGGCAATGCACGATTCAAGATTATTTGGTCCAGCAGGGTCTTGATTTAGCATTGCAGGATGAGAAACCGAGTGAAATGAAAGAGTCAGATTGGAGTACAATTCAAAAAGAGGCTGTTAACACAATTCGGTTGGCACTAGCCCCATAGATAAAAGTGACTGTGCTGAAGGAGACATCACCGAAGAAGTTGTGGGACACGTTGGAGTGCAAGTTTGCGTCGAAGACATTGACCAATCGATTGATGATGAAGATGGATTTGTACTCATTGAAGATGGAAGAGGGAGGTAATGTGACTGATCACATTAACAAATTTAATGAGATGGTATCTAGACTGTTGAATGCAGGGGAGAGTATTAAGGATGAAGAGCAAGCGCTGCTTCTCTTGGCTTCACTACCAAAAACCTTCAAGCCTCTAGTCCAGTCAATGCTAGCAGGAAAGAGCACACTAAATCTAGATGATGTGATGAGTACCTTGAAGGAGAGTCAGAGGATGATGGGTGATGAAGAGTCTTTCAGGGAGAGTCATATACTAGCAGTGGATAGTGACAGGAAGAAGAAGGGTGATCAACTTGGAAGAAATTATCGATCGAGAGACATGAGCACTGTTGAGTGCCATTACTGTGGACAGTTGGGTCACATGCAAATGAAATGTCCAGACTTCAGGGAGGACTTGCAGAGCATGAAGGAGAAAAGGGGCAGATCGAAGGGAGCTTCTTCTGCTAATGTGGTTTCTTATGAAGATGAGTTAATCTGAGGATGTTAGAGGATTCTGCAGCAAGGGAGGATAGTTGCAGAAGCAGAAGAAGTCAGAAAATTAGTAGGAGAGTTTAGTTTTTTTTTATAGAGAGAAATAATGTAGGACTTTGGATTAAGGGAGGATTTGTTGTGTGTGTAATTCGAAGTCCCACATTGGTGGGGTGTGTGGAGTGAGTGGGTGAGGAACTTATATAAATAGGTGTGAGTTATATAGGTTCAAACACACATAAGAATACTAGCCTATAACCATTGGGTGTATTGGGTTCTGGGTATTTTTATGTATTGAGGAGGGTTTGTAATTTTTCCGTTCAAAAATTACAAGTAGTAAAGTTTGTCCCAGTTGGGGTCGTGGTGGTAGGTCTTGAGGCACCGAACCACGTTAAAATTTTTGTGTGTTCTTTCTCTTTTCCTTATATTTTTGTGCGGGGCCCAACATAAACACCATCAATCTAAGCTCAAACAACATCCAACAACATCAAATCAAGTCTTTAATCTCAAGAAAGTGAAGAACATGATGACTCATAATCTCTAAATCAACAACCAACAAAATCCAGCACACTCATGACAAAATACATCTAATAGAAATGTTGTAAATAGTAAGAATGCAAGTTTTATCCCCCATGGTTGTAGAAATCAAGTGGTTTTTCACAAAATTTTCAAAATCAAGAAAATGGGTTCAAAGTTGAAAATGGGGTTAGAGAGCTAATCCTACCTTAATGAAGAAGATGGAGGTTGAGAGGGTCCCTTGAGTGCTACTCCGGTCACCGGCCGCCGGATTCCGGCCACCCTTCACCTTCAACCTTCAAGACTCCTCCACTTTGGCTCTTAGGGTTTGAGAGTTCTCCCTTGGCCAAGTGTGTGTGAGAATGTCGAATGGGATGGGTGATGATGATGGGAGGAGGGTTAAAAATGTTAATTAGGGGAAAATAACTCTTTCCCTTGACTATCTATTCTTATTTCCTTTCACTCTATCAATTTCTATTTCTTTTCACTAAAGTCCCAATTTCTTAGGTCCTGAATTAAATCATGAAAATTATTTTCTACTTCTTTTCTTTCCCTTTCATTTTATTTTAAACCTCGAAAAAATTTATTTTCGGTTTCTTTTAACTTTCACATATATTTTATTTTATTTTATTTTTTTCTAAGGTTTTAATTCCTAGCCCCGGAATAAATTATTCTTAAATCCTCGAAATTTTTAAATAAATCATTCTTTAATCCTCGAAATTTTTTCCGGGGTATTACAACTCCAACTTGTGTCAAGTAATTGAGTGAGTTGCTACATATAAATATGAATATTTGGAAAGTAATTGCTAGTTCTTTTAAAATATATTTTGTTAATTTATATAATGTTTTTTTTAATTTAATTTTGGAACTAGTTTAATTCTATTTGGACTAAATTTGAAAAAACATTGCAAGTGTTATTTACTTTGATTGTAACGTTGTTTGATTATCAATTAGTTAAGATAATCTATGATTTTTCTTTTTAGTGAATGAAATGTTGTTTCGTTTTCTTATTATTTGTTGATGAGTTTAAATATTTAAATTTGTCAAATTAAACCGTCGAAAACCGTAAACCGAATCGCTTAAAACCGATCATTCATGGTTTGGTTTGATGCTATAAAATCAAACTGCCAAAATAAAAAGTGATTGGTTTGATTTAAAAATCTTTTCAAACCACCCAAACCAAACCGACGAACACTCCTATTTAATGGGATTCGTAGTTTAAATAATCAATCATGTTTCATTTGTCCGTGAGAATTTCTCTATTACATTTGGTAAGAAATCTCTACAAATTAATCTTGTTCCATTGCATAAACCCGCTTTTAGGTCTATTAGGCAACAACAATATTGACTTTCGCTGGGAGAAATTGAATTAAAAAATTCATGTTGGTATAAATTGAGTGGATCATCATCCACTAAGTCAAACGAGTAAAAAATATGATCATCCTGGATATTTAGCAATTATCCTATTATTAAGCCTATCGACCTTTTCATTTGTTAGCGTTAAGATAACACGTTCCACCATATAGAATGACTCATTCATATACCGAGAAAAATTAGGATAAACACGATCGATAAGATTATTCAAAGGATCTTCACCTTCCCATGAAATACCCATATATGGTGGTATTTTAATCATATGATTTTCAATCACTGGCTCCAGTCCATCTCCCACCCTCATCAACCATTCTGAGAAACCTTGGTCATTTCCAGATCTCATATTTCGTTTCAAGTGTAAGACTTCAAAATGTCTCCACAAAAGTGAATTAACAATTAAGGCATTGATCATCTATGCCTTTGAACCATTAGAAATGACTGGAAGGATTTGTCGAAAATTTCCACCTAATATGACAAAATTTCCGCCAAATGAACTATCAACACCTGTGACATCTCTAAATGTACCGTCAACAAACTCAAACGCATAACGATGCATCATCGGTACCTCATCCCATATGATAATTGTTGATCTTTGTATTAATTCTGCTAGATCTAAATTTTTACTAATTGAATAGGTTGTTGATGCATCTACTGATAATGAGATCTTAAATCTTGAATGTGTAGTCCTACCTCTTGGTAATATAGTAGTTGATATACCTGATGAAGCTATTGCTAAAGCAATCATTCCTTTTTGCCTTACATATGAAAGTAATGCACGATAAAGGAAGGTTTTCCCTGTGCCTCCTAGACTATCCACAAAAATATGTAACATTTTTTCACTGTTTTATAGCATCAAAGATAAACTTAAATGCACTCTTTTGGTCATCATTTAGGAAATCTATTAATTGAGAACATCTTTGCATTTAGGAACATCATTATTACTTCTGGTGTCATCTATTAAAGCTGGTAAGTCATAATTTGTTATATACTTAACATGTTGTGACAATAATGTATTTAGATCCCGTAACAACATATTTATGAATCTTAGATTATTCACATTACTTGAAGATAGGTAGTCGTCCATGATGAAATGATGAAATTCATTCCACAACTCCGTCACACCTGTTAGTTGGTAATATAATAAAATTGTAACAAATAATCTTCGTAGTGCCACAGGAGAACGAAATGTTGACGCCTCTTGCAAACATTGTCTAATACTATCATCTTTTTTTGGTAACCCTCTATGCATTGCAACGTCTTTAAATGTTGAATATTTGATGCCAATATAAGATAATAAATAATCAAAATCTTGTGGTCCGTTGATATGCAACAAAAGGAAATGAAGGTAGAATTTGTCACACTTGAAAGGAGATACTATATATATTCGTCCAATTACATTCTTATGACTTCTCCTTATTTTCCATTCTGGTGGATTTTTGGTCCATATATAATGTTTTGGAAACTCTATGTAGAGATAATTTCGAGCCTTAGGATCCAAACAATTCATTCTGAAAAATTATGTCAATTGAGTTCGTGTATTTCTTTCATTACCAAGAATCTCATAAACACTTTGGTTTTCATTGAACTGTACCCTTTGCATATTGGGCATGTGTATATGTAATCTTTCAATTGTAGGATAAATTCTTGACATTGGAAGCTTATAGATTCTCCATAACGCTTTAGGGGCACACACCCACCGTGCATCTATATATTGTTTGACTTCATCAATGTTTGATTTTGGACAAACTATCATATTAACATGATCAGGACCCTTATGAATGTATTTATATAAATATTTCACATTCCTATAAATCTCAATATTAATATGACAGTATTACTTCAAAAGTAACCAAGGATTGTAGGGCACCACCAAACTATTGTCAACACATACATTCCTACCACGTTATAATGGCACATGACCCATATCTCGCCTCTAGTATAGAGGATAACAATCATTGCCTTGAATTGTATAAGGTACAAAGAACTTCGGAAAATGTCTCTTACATTTTCTTTTTTGCATGCATGGAGACTTTGGATTTATGGTGCACATGGATAATGAATCATGTGTTTCAAAACATATTTATACAATTCAGGTTGATCACTTTACAAGGGTATTTCTACTTTGGCAACTTGGTCATAGACATCTGGAGAGTTCAATTTGTCAGTGTTGCCTAATATCAAAAGCATATGTGCATGTGGCAAGCCTCTCTTTTGAAATTCTATGACGTATACATATGCGACCACTTCTCCCAATACTCATTTGTTGAAAATATCATCTTTAAACTTTTCAAAGTTGGCATGGAATACCCTTGAAAGCAAGTCTGGTCGATCTTGAGGTAATTGACCAGACAATAACAAATTGCGTATTTCATCCCATGAAGGGTTGTATGTCATTGTGAGAAAAAGATATGGTTTTCAAAATACCCAACTACACGCATTGCATCTTGGAAGCGTTCACCCATATCCGTTGCACAACCAACAATGGAAGATGGAAGGATAATTCTTCGACCTACATGACCTATAAATATAAGGTCAATAATTCATTAGATTATACATGAGACCTATTATTACAATTAGGAACATATTATTTTAGTTTGTAATCACTTAACAGTACCTAAAATATTTTTTCCAATCTCGAATGAATCTTGTAAGCCATTGTACATCTCAGCTTTAATTTTACTTTGATTATTCTATACCCAACGAAATTTCTGAGTTTCCATTTTAAAAAAGATGTAGACTGTATACTGTTGAAGTAGACGACAACGTATAAGCAATAAGTTCTCCCTACCATCTTGTATATGCATAATGGATTTTTGTATGTTAGAGATAAACTTGTATGAAATAAATTATTTCATTTAATGTATAATAAGATATCAATCAAGGGTGCTGACCTGTAGCATGTAAGAGTAGTAATCTCTACACGTGACTTTTGTTCGTGGCGTAGCATCATTTTGTGTATTTACATCCCAAACATATTTTCCACATAGCAATAGGAGGGGATATTGAAGGGGGTCATAATACCCAACAGTATTCGGAACATTCATTAAGTAGCTCGAATTGGATTGCACAATTATATCCCTTCTATTTAGTTGACCAGCTTCTTCAATGCCAACTATAATAGCCGCAACCTCAAATGCAGTTGATAGCTTATATTGTGGTTGATTTTGTGGTTGTTCACGAATAATAAGTTGACAGTTTTTAATATTTTACTCTCTTGTCAACTATCTAAACCTATGTACAAAAGGATATGTAAACCTAATATTGACCTTAGTCCTTCTACCAATTCTACATTTAAAGTCAATTTTTTTGGAGCTTGATTGTTTATTTCATTATTGGTTTCATATATTTACGATTGTAGAAATCTTCGCCTTTCACTTGAAGAAGGTGAGAACCCACAAATCTTATAGTAGATTGCTCCTTGTGCATGAAATGAGTAGACACCCTCTCTTCCATTGGCTAAATTGTCATCTAGATGTACTCCCATTGAGGTAAATGAAAAAAATATAAGTGTACATGCGTATGTATTTTTGCTTATATTTTGGGTTTATGAAATGGTTTTAAAACCATTTTATTATAATTATTTCCGAGCCAAATTATATTCGATATAATTATTGTGAGTTAATGAATATTTTATGGGTTTAATATTTAGAAGAGTAATAGAATTATCCCATAAAATTTCTTTAAGTGGTAATAGCTTTTTAAAGCTTTTACAAGATGAAATGTGATACATTTTCATGGAATGTGAATAGTTTTTATAAGCTTATATGTGATGAAGCATGAAAAATGCTAGAGGTGTGTTTATAGAATGTAATATTCTATATTATGTGAGATTTACAATATCTCATGTGGACTTTTAAAGTCATATGTAACAAATGAATTTGTCATGAATTTGGAAAAATTTTCAAATATATTTGGTGAAATATTTTGAGAAAATATTTTTAAACAATGAGAATTCACTTTATAGTGAATAAGTGTGCACACATATATACTTGTGAAAAATAGTTTTTATAATTGTGGATTTTGTGATATTTTCACAAAAATGAATTTAAAAATTTCTATGTGATATTTTATAAGTGCAACAAGAATATTATATTTTGGGTGAACAAAGAAATTGTGAAATTCTTGTGAAAAGGCACAAAACCCACTAATAGTGGGGGTATATATTTTTGTGGATATTCAAAATAAGTTCACCAAAGCTTTTTGACGGTATATTATTTTTATTAAAAATTGCTATGCAATTTATAATGGAAATTACATAATTCATTTTTTGGAACTAAGTTTATTGTGAATATGTGACCCAAAAGAAATTGTGAGATTAAGCATATATTTATTGGTGATCAATTTATAAATTGATGATACCATCTCAAAGAGATGAAGATATGCCTAACTAATTTAAATTTGAGTAAGCCCAATTGGTGCTAATTCCTTTAGTACAAAGTGGTACATATAGATGATACTAATTTTTGTAACATATAATTGAGTTTGAAAAAGTTTCTTAAATGGATTAATGTTTTATTTTTATTGGCTAATATTATTATATGGTGGAAGAATATATTAGAAAATATTGTATGAATTTTGAGATACCCGCCAATAATAATTATGAGTTTTTTTCTAAGCCAATAAATTGTGATAACTTATTCTGATAAATACCGTCATTACTAGATTCTTTGAATTTTGTGTTTTTTCTAAAACTACAGCTATAGTCAAAGAATCTGGTGCGTACATCGAGGGGGATAAATATTATAAACCCGTATAGATTAAAAGCAACCTATGAGGATACCCTACCTTGTTATTAGAGATCCTAAGAACTTGGTTCAAAGGGACGAACAAATCATAGAGTGTCTGTTGAAATGCACATTTGAAAGAGTTTCGACTCTTAATTTCATCCCTATGGTGTAAGTGCATTTTCCTGCAATGATATATGAGGTTGGGTTTTCAAAAACTCTTAATGAAGTCTGTAGCTCTATAAGAGTGGGGTGTTTTAATTGCAGGGCACCCTTGACAGAATTCACCCTATTTGAATGTGACGGAGTGGGGCCGCTCCTATGAGAATATAAAAGGGCATATATTCTTGAAACATATTCAAGAAACAGGGTGCACATACGGCCGCATAATGTGCGGTCTATGGCTCACATATTGCACCCGGATTATTTTGTGCATGATATATGTCTTGTCTCCCTTAAGCAGTCATAGTTCAAGGCGAATACCACTATTGGCTCTGGATCAAGATGTAATTTTTTGCTAAATATAGATTCAAGGCAATTTAGCTATCTATATTATGCATAATAATCTGTCTCTACCCAAATGTAAAACTAAAGTATAAAAATGTGTGTGTTAATTTACAATAAGTGGGAGATTGTTAGAATATTATTAAAATTAATAAAATTTAATAACTGAAATAAATTACACATAATTGGAATTAAAACCTATAATTATTATTGAGGCAAAACGTTGCTGACCTTTTCAATATGCAACGTTTTATCAATAAATTATATATTTAATTGTGTGCCAACGGATACTGTAAACTCACTTATAAATATGGATTTGTATCAATTGAGAGGTAGATGAAAACGTGGAAAGAGAGTTCATGTTCCACAAATAATAAAAATATATATCACGTGTGTGTTATTTGGATAGAGAAAGGTGTGGGAGAAAGAGTCTTGTCTACCTCCTATATGCAGAGGTTGTAGACAAACAGGTGAGTACTGGGCTGTTGTATCCTGGAGGTAACGCGTCTGAGTACCCTTGCACTGGGTGATATAGCAAAATCAACCCATGGGAGGCGTGAATTACCTTAAAGATAACGAGATATTCGTGCCTCAGTCCGGTACCACGCATTTTATTATTTCTCTAACAAATTTACATTTTCCTACTTTTGGTGTTTATATTTTCAGGTTGCTGCTCCAACAATATCTGATCCTTTGTTCGACTTATAATTATAAGCATGTTCCTGATGAATGGTCTATTTATTGGAGTGTGTTGAAATTTCTATTGTAACTCCATAATATTCCCTTCTATGGACACGTGGCACTGGCCTTCTAAAAGCTTAACCAGACTTCGGATCAGTGACAGGTGGCACCATTCGATGGCTCTATACGTGGCCTTCACCCACGCTTCCCCCTATGCTCTCCCGTAATAAAGATGTGGGGAAAGCTCAAAGAACGTGGGTCGAGCACTATTCATGAGAACATGGGTCAAACATGTTCCTCCCTACATCAAGTATAAATACCCTTCACTTGGAGGACTCAAAAAAGCCAAATCGAAAGATAATAGAGCTTACTTACTCTCATCTAAATTACTATTCAGAGATCCAATTCTCTTACCCTTTACTCACGATATACCTCCATTAGGTGGCTTGCCCGCCCGGAGCAATACACACACGTCCTAGCTGCACACGGCGACCATAGGTAACATTCCTGCCTAACGGCTCCTATGGACGTTTACTCTTTGAAGTACATGGACTTTGATCCCTTAGCAAGGTTATGTAGGCACCTAGGTCATCACTTAAGGACAAGTCCCCCAAGGTTAAGACCCCTTGTGGTCCTGATCTCCAACTATGAATTGTCTGAACTAGAAATGACAATTACATTGGTGCCCACCGCGGTCCTTATCAGATCACAACGCCTTGCGCATTCTGCCGCTAAACGATAATTCTTTTTCGGGGAGTAGCCAGTAGGACTATACACCTAACACTCAGAAACCCATTTTTTGTTTAAATCTCTTTATAGGTAGTTCTCACGAATGACTAACTCAAATGCACCCACTACCACGAGTGATGCAAGTGTTCTAAGAAGCAGTATGTAAAACAGATAAGGAAAAAGCCGACACCACTACAATGGAGGCAGGAACTTCGATTGCAAGTCATCCACAAAATGTCATGGCATCCCAAGTGACTAACACAGAAAATGTTTCCCAAACACCAACGACTAGGGAGGAAATATGCTCCCAACATCCTTACGGCATGCCACACGTCCTGTGCCCACCTGATAGCAGCCAAGGACTGGTAAACCCAACAAGAGCCACGCATGAAAATGAAATAGCACGACTAGAAGCTAAGATAGCATGGATGCGCCAACGCGAACGGAAAATGTACGGAGGCCCCCCCTCAAGCAGAGTAAGCTCAAGCAAGCGCAGGCACCCAGATGCCAACAACATCGCACAACGCACCAACACTAGCCCTTGTAGGTCCATCAAACATGTTTACACAAGAAACAACCAGTCTGCCACCTGTGCCCTTCATACAATTCGGAACTCTCTCAATGGAGTTCGTCCTAATATCGCTTACCGCGCCGGCTCCTTCGCCAATCATCCAACCTGGACTAACAATGGTCGCCGAACAAGCAGTGCGTCCACATACTGACTATCCGTGACCCCCTGTCCCAAACTATCCACTAAGCTCCTACCTACACATGCCATGGGTAGGTGCCTACAATCCATACGCTCCCTATGGGACGTCCGCGGTCTACCTAGGACAATATCACTGGCCCGGATTCGACTTCCAAGGGAAAGGGCGACACCTCTTCACTCAGCAGGTCATGAATGAGCATGTTCCCATGGGCTTCAAGATGCTTTTCCACATAGAGCCCTATGGAGGAGAGACCGACCCATGGAACCACCTTAACACCTTTAACTCAACAATGTCGATACTCGGTATGACAGATACACAACAATGCCGAGTCTTCTCGTCCACTCTAAAAGAAGCAGCCCGAAGATGGTTCTCGTTACTACCCACAAACTTAATCCATAGTTTTAAGCAGCTGGCTCAGAAATTCCTCACTCAGTTCGCGAGTAGCAAAGATTACCAAAAAAGCAAAGATTCCTTCATTGGTTTCCACCAAGAAGAAGAAGAAACACTGTAAGCATTCCTGGCGCGATTCACGAAGCTCTCGCTCTAAGTCAGGGGCCTCCAAGACGCGATCGCCATCTTTGTTATCAAATAAGGCCTAAGGTGCTTGTAGTTTTATGGTGAGCTCAATAGATGCCCAGTATCCACCTTGCAAGAACTGATGGACAGGGTATAGTGGTTCATTCAAGAGGAGAACGCCCAAATAGAAAAGGACAAAATGCGAAAGTTCCTGGTAAGCAAAACTAACCTGGAGCTGTCAGAAAAGAAGAAATAAAAGGGAAACGGCTGACAATCAAAGTTAGAAGGAGAAAAATAACAGAAAGCGCTCAATGCCACGACCTCATTCGTCCCTCAAGGGCGATTCACCAATTATACATCCCTCAACAAATCTCACGTTGGAGTCCTGGAGGAAATATACCACTCCGACATGCTCAATTTCCCTCCTCAATCCAAGAGGTGAAAAATCAGGAAACCTGTGGACAAGTCCAAATACTGCCAATTTCACAAAGATTATGGCCATGAGACCAACGATTGCATACACCTCGAAGACTAGATCGAGGACTTGATATGAAAGGGGTAACTGGGCAGATACATCAAGGATGCAAACAAAACCAACGGGGAGCGACCAAATAACAACAGTGAGCACACACCCCCACGCAGAGTCATTAACGTCGTCGCAGGAGGATTACTGAAAGGGACCGCCTCACAACCCCAGAACAAGAAGAGGGTGGAACGTTCCATACTCGCCCTCGGTTACATCACAAAGAAAAGGAAAAAAGAGGAAAAGCCCAAAGAAGATCTAATCACATTTGACCTTTCAAACCTCTAAGGAGCAATTCATGATGACCCCATGGTCATAATCGCAGTCATAGCGAACTGTGAGGTAAGGCAAGTCCTCATAGACCAAGGGTCCTCGGCGGACGTCCTCTACTTTGACACATTTAAGAAACTTGGCCTAATTGAGTCAAGCATGAAGCCATTCCCTAGCACACTCATTGGGTTCTCCGGAGCCCAAGTCCCCATAGAAGGAGTCATATCAGCCCGCACATATGTAGGCACTTTGCCAAAGTGCAAGCCTCACTGTGGACTTCATCATCGTCTCGGAAACCTTAGCATACAATGCTATTCTAGGGCATTCTCCCCTAAACAAGCTCAAGGCTATTGTGTCTATGGCACAACATACCATGAAATTCCCGATGCTAGACAGAATCGGAGAAATCACGGCGGACCAAAAATTGGCACGAGCCTGCTATGCAACAAGCCTGACCAAGACCATTAAGGTCGCTCACCCTGGCCCCAAAGAACCTCGCGAGGATTCCCCAAAAGGCAAAGAGTCAGGAGCAACACCTGAAGAGTCTGCCCGTCCGAATAATACCTCCGCTTGAACTCTTTGATGAACTTTGCATTGCGCCATCGAAACATTCCGGCTAAGCATATGTCAAATGTGTCTAAAATGAAAAGAAAGAATAAAATGATTATTAATGAAAGAAGATAGAAAAGAAATAAAAGTGCACAAGCAAAAAAGAGAGAAGATCTAAGGCAAACTCTTTTGGTGGATAGAGAATGTTCGATTGGTCAGCATCCTCCTTTTTTTTAGGTCAAATTTATCGTGCTCGTTCAAGAAACTATTATTTCATGCTTGATAATTGCTAACTTCATTTCTTAAAAACTTTTTCCAAATTATTCATTCATCCATCACTACAACCTTTTAAGGACCTCTTGATCTATTATACTAATACATCTGTAGGGGAGATATAGATTAATTACAAGCCTATGGAAACCGGCTAGTAGAATAGATTTGAGTGAAGATATTCCAAAAATGGCGAGTGAGAGAATTACTTGTTCTTGGGTCGATTGTATTTGCTAGTTGGATGCTCAGTTTGTTCAAAGACCTTATTAACTCTCAAATACAAAGCTCCTGGGCTAGAGCAATTTCAATTTAAAGAGCTTTCATTATGTTCCCACAATAATTTTTGGGCTCCTTTTTCCCTTTCATAATCCTACATTTTGCATCCATTTGACCATGTTAAAGGCTTATAAAGTCTTCATTAAGGTATAACCAATTTAAGTGTTTTGTGAAGGGCTAAATGAAATAAAATGAGAGAAACACTTTAATCTTAGCACTCAAGGAATAAACTCCACCCGGGAAATATCAAGCTGAGATCTTGAATCCCTTGATCCCTATCCAAATTTTATCCTTAAATGAAGATGGGGAAACTTTCAGTCCCTCAGGCCTATTACCCTCTTTTTCAAAAAAAAAAAAAGAAAAAAAAAAGAAAAATCCCTTTTCTCCCTAGTAAACCCCATTCATCAATTGCAACAAAAAATCCATAACCCAGAGAAGTCTCGCTTCCTTCCCACTGTGGTCTTTCTTTGTAGATTCTATATTCATATTTATGGTATTTTGTTGTTGTCAGTCGGGTGGTCAATGTTATCACTTAGAACGACTCGTTCTTTCTTAATAGGGATTCATTCTTCTGATGGATTTCTCCTTTTGCACATGTGTATCACATAGTCATTTTACATTAGTCCCAAGATAAAGTTGATAAGTCTTTCTTTACTGGATTATCATTTTAGACAGGGTATTTTAAACTTTTGGTGATCTCATTCTAACGTGAGAGAGCTTGTGCTTCACATTTGCAAATCATTGAAAATCAAAGTGTGAGGGAGAAACAATGCTTGATTTCGAAAATTGAAAAAAAGTAACTTCTTCTATGAGATTTTTCCATTGGGTTTTCAATGATTGAAACCAATATATTGATTAATTTCTTTACTTGGTGTTCAATTGTTGAGACCAAGTTAATCGACTTCTAAGAGAAGAAGTTCTTGATTTACATTCAAAACTCAAAATCAAAAATAAATTTCAAAATGAGATCAAAATTTTCTCACTTGGCTTTTGACAATTTGTTCAAAACTGAAGCATCTTTAATCCCCTTTGTTTGGTTTTCAATGATTATAGGTATGATTGAATGGTGTTTTTCTTCACTTGTTGTTACTCCTCCAACTGCTAGGAGAACAATTTTACCTTATCCCCTTGTTGAATTGATTGTTGCCCCGTCTCAGTCTCTTGGCTGGGGAATCCCTTTCTACCCAAATTGTGGTCCTAGCCCCATGTCCATTAACTGGGGAATCCTCCTATTTTCAGAGACAGGGTCACGAGGTCCCACAAATGTGTCTCTTTCTGTGCTTATCATGGGATTTAGATGTCCCAAATTCTCTCTTAATTCTTTGATAAATTCCATCATATTGAGAGTAAGGTTATACTTCACAACTACATGTAAATCCTTGAAAATAGAAGTATGAGGGCAGACAATGCTTGGTTTTGAGGATTGTAATCAAGTCACCTCTACCATGCTATTTTTTCTACTTGGTTTTTGATGATTGAAACCAATGTATTGATTTATTTCTTTACTTGGTCTTCACTGGTTAAGACCAAGTTAACTTTTAAGAAAGAAGAGGTGCTTGATTAGTGCTCAATACTCGAAATCAAGATGAACTTCAAAATAAAGTCAAAGATTTCCTTAATTGGCTTTTGATAGCTTAGTCAAAGCTGAAGCATTTTTTTACCCTTCTTACTTGATTTTCAAAGACTAAGACGTGATTAAATAGTGTTTGCCTTCACTTGTCTTCGTTCTTCCCGTTGATAGGAGAGTAATTTTACCTCCTCATTATATAAACAATCATCCTGCCATGATCTATAAATTAGGGAATTCCCTTCTCCTGAATACAGACTTAATCCCCGCACATTGACTGGGGAATCATCTTGCCCTTAGTATTGGGATCGAAGTATCCAAAAAACATACCCCTCTCTGCTTGTCTTGGGATTTCGATGTCTCAAGTTTTCTTTTAACTTCTTTGTTTGCGGACTGGAGAATCATTTCCTTTGCATCTAGGGTTGGGATCCCGGCTGTATAGGGTCTCTAATGCCCTGAATTTTCCTCCATTCTCCTGTCGGTGGACTGGGGAATCATCTTTTTGGTTGTCGGGATCCTAATGCACCCCCAACATTCTTTCCCTAAGAAGGCTGGGGAATCACTTCCCCTCAAAGTGTTCGGGCATGAGTATCCCCAAATGTTGTTTCCATTTAAAGAGAAAATCAAATAAAAATAAATAAAGTGATGTTTTGGACCATGTTTGTATGCATGTCTCTTATATGCTCGTGTTATCACTATGTTTGCATATCTTCATTATCTTTGCATGTGTATTCACATTTGAGTCGATTAATTTATTAGCATCGTTGCTGCATTTGCACGTGCATCCATTTGCATGACATTTGCACGATACTTCCATAAGTCATCAAGTGATTATTGTGCGATGATTGCATAGTACTCATAATTTTTACATTTCTGTTTCCATTTGACATGGTATTCCCATAAGAATTTGCATGATCCACATATGCATAAATCTGTTTATCACCTGCTAAACCTGAGCAAGTTGGGAAGAGCAGGAAAAACATGTTTTGTGTAATTTTTGGGACCTACTAAACCCAAGTAAGTTGGAACTGCAGGAAATGCATGTTTTGCGTAAATCCTTTTAGACCTGTGAAGTCCAGGTACGCCAGGAAGCAGGGAAAATCTTTTCAGTCACTTATACTTTATTTCATGTGGTGATCAGTTTTCGGTGCTCATAGAAAGCCATCAAAAATCTAGTACCCACAATTTTTAGGACTCGTGCCTGCCGCGATCTCCTTGGTCGTCAAGCTATCGCCAATGAGTGTTTCGAGAACTTGACGTTCATAACATTTTCTCCTGGTCATCAAGTTTTCGCCAATGAGTGTTTCGAAAACTTGATGTTCACTTTCCTTTTAATCAATTTTTGCCGATGAGTTTTTCGAAAATTTGATATTTTCTTTTTAATCAATTTTCGCCGATGAGTGTTTCGAAAACTGGACATACATAACTTTTGGGGACTCTTATATCTCTGGGGGGGAATGTTTTTCAGTACTCATAGAAGGTAACTGAAAACCTGGTAATCATAATTTTTGAAGACTATTTGATATTCGTGGTGATCAGTCTTTGGTGCTCATGTATAGCCATCGAGTGCCTCGAAGATATGACACCAATAACTTTTGGGGACTCTTAGATCTCCAGGGGAAAGGTTCTTCAGTACTCATAGAAAGTAACTGAAAACCCGGTACTCATAATTTTTGGAGACTATTTAATCTTCGTGGTGATCAATCTTCGGTGTTCATGCATAGCCATCGAGTGCTTCGAAGATATGACACCCATAACTTTTGGGGACTTTTAGATCTCCGGAGGGAAAGGTTCTTCAGTACTCATAGAAAGTCACTGAAAACCCAGTACCCATAAATTTTGGAGACTATTAGATCTTTTGGTGATCGGTCTTCGGTGCTCATGGATGACCATTGAGTGCTTCAAAGATTCGGCACCTATAATTTTTTATCAGGATCAGATTCTGCCAATGAGTGTTTCGGGATCTGACGCCCACCATTTTTCATAGAGAACAGATTTCACCGATGAGTGTTCTGGGATCTGACACCCACCATTTTCCGTAGAGATTAGATTTCGTCGATGAGTGTTTCGGGATCTGACATCCACAACGTTTCCATATGACTCAGATTCTGCCAATGAGTGGTTCGGAATCTGACACGCACAACTTTTTAGAGATTCTTGCCCGTCAAGACCTCTGCAGTGATCAGTTTTCGCCGTTGAGTGTTTCGAAAGCTGACACTCATAAAATTTGGGGACTCACGAGGCCCGCCGTAAATTTATCTACGGCATTCAAAATCAAAATCTACATTAGAAAGTCTAAAAAGTGGAAGTAGATTTCTTGTCTCTTTTTCCTAGAAGCAGATTTGGGAATACCATTTCTCATTATTTTCATGTTTTGGGGTGCGTGATCGAGTAGATTTTCTTAAGAGTTTTAGCACCAATTAGTTATCCCTCTAGCTAATAGCGCTCTGAATCCTTGATGGGGCTCGCCGTCACGATGCAACTAGAGGACTTTATCCACCTCAGGTGGACATGTTGGGTGCCGAAGATGGGGGCAATGACGAGTCATAGCACTGGTGGCTTAAGACTTTTCTAGGTAATAGATTTCTTAGGGCTATACTTGCACTATTCTAGGCTTTGGTTGTTGATTGATTGTATACACTTTTGACCCCCGAACAAAATAGGGGTCTATTTTTTCTTTACTTGTCCTCTCTTTCATTTTTGTGAACTATGCTCACCTTTCTCAGTAGAGCTTTCGAGAGAAAGGCAAGTAAAGAGGGGAATCTGTAGACACCCCATTTTGTTCGGAATTTTTAAAATTAATGAATGAATAGGGGCACAAGTAGGATCAACCCAAAATCCCAAGGATTGTAAGGTGAAAAGAACCTGGAGAAGATAAGTCCAGTTGAGTGTCAAAACAAAAGATAAAATAAGAGTCATTTGAGGTTGAAATTTTGGCAATAGACGAAGATTCAATCACTATAGTTTCATCTGAAGTCTTTTGGCTTTGAAACTTCTTCCTTTGCGTAGAGGACGAACAATTCTCGAAAACGAACATAAGTTTTGTGCGAATCGGGTATCGGGTAGAAGAGAAATGAGTCCGGGAAAAAGGTTTGATGAGGGACGATGCCTCTTAAAAGTTAAAATCTGGCAGTCATCATAGATTTGATCATCGAGGTTTCATCTTACTTTGGATAGGCCCGAAATTTCTTCTGTTGCGTAGAGGACGAAAAATCCTTGAAAATGGACACAAACTTTGCTCAAATCGGACACCAGAAGGGCAAGAAAAAGGCTCCAGAAAGAAGGGGTCGCGACCCCCATGTTACAGGTCGCGACCCCCCCTGAAAAAGTCCAAAAACCCAAAATTTTTCTCGCTTTTTCTCTAGTTCTTCCCCTGCACCAAAATTAGGGTTTAGGCATTGCGACCCCCTGGCTTATACTTCGCGACCCCCCCCCCCCCCCCCCCCCCCGAAAATCGCAATTTTCGTGATTTCCTCTTGCATTTTTTACCAAATCAAGAGGGGGTCGCGACACCCTGGGTTATACGTCGCGACCCCCCCTCGAAATTCGCAATTTTCGCGATTTCCTCATGCATTTATTACCAAATCAAGACGGGGTCGCAACCCCCTGGGTTATACGTCGCGACCCCCAACCCATTAATGCCCAGATTCAATTTTCCTTTTATATGACCCATGAACTCACTATAAATAGTGAGTCCCATCACTTGTCGAAAGAAAGGAGAGGGAAGAGGAAGAGAAGAAAGGAGAACCAAAAGGCTGTGGAAACTAGAATAAAAGGTATAGTCTCTTGTTATTTATTTATTTTTACTTGCTCGCACCACCCTATCAATCCATACCCAAACCTCTACTCTTCTCAACTTCATTTTCTTTATTTTTTATATTTATTTACGAAATAGGTTGTAACTCCCTGGTGTAGGCATTACTACCCTTCTTCTGATCTGAGCACCAAAATTCTTACTCTCTGAAAATTCGAGTAGGGGTCGCGACGCATCGTTCTATACGTCGCGGCCTCCTGCCCTTTTGAGGCATAAATTATTTTAATTTGTTTTATTTCCTAAACACTTTTCGTATATTGTGTAACCTAGTACCACCAAGAGGCCTTTGCCCCTATAGGAGTACTAGTCCCCACGCCATCTGGGCATGTCGCCTGATGAGCCTTCACACATGCACATTTCTTGTATTTCTATTATTTGTATATATTGTATGGTAGATAGGTACCAAAAGGCTTTGGCATCTTTAAGTACATTGCACAGGGAGGCTATCTGAGCTTTCGCTTGATGGACCCCCCCTCACTCACACACTTGCATGCCATAGGAACTATGTGGGCTTTGATCCCTCTCTAAGGGTACGTAGGCCCTAGGCTTTTATCCTAGGTCAAGCCCTCCCTCATTTTCTTTCTTGATTGTACATATTTTTAAGGCCAAATAATTTTAATATTAATTTTTAGGGTAACCGTCTTCGGACGAGGGAAGAAGGGTGCCTAACACCTTCCCTTCATCTCAATCAGACTCCCGAACCCAACATTTTGTGAAAATTCATTTTTACCCCACTTTTGAACTTATTTTTCTTTTTCCAAATTTCGACGAAAATTTGGTGGCGACTCCGTCGAAGGCTCGGTCTTCACATTAAGTTATATATTTTTATTTGGTGTTCAGTTCTCTCTTTTTAGTTGCAAATTTCTTTCATTCATTTCAAAGAATTTAACATCACTTTATCCTTGTATTTGCGTCCAAAGTTTATGACCAAAGTTATAATTCATGACTAATTTTGGGCTAATTCACGCGTGCACCATTTATAAATAAATAAACCAATCAAACATCCCATGACATATGGATATATGATGGATAGGCATAGGCCCAAATTTTTTACTACTATTATGCATGAGTTATTGCATCAATATTTTGTTTTGGCCCAAATTATTTTAATTACTGGTACTTTCTATGATTTACAGGTTTTTAAAATTTTAAAACAATATATATACAAGTCTTGTGTTATTTGGGTTGATTAGGTTTTTGAGAATGGTACTTAGTACTTACAGAATAAAGATGTAACTTTTTTCATGATTTGACAGTTCTTTTGCTTTCAAATTGAATTGCATCAAAGTTATGTTTCCTAGTAAAACACACATCCACCATACATTCACTCAGTTTTTTTTTAATATTGTCAATAATTTCTTCCATATATATTATATATCCTCTCTTCAAAAATTAATTATAACATCATCCATCCGGTAACCCGCCTAATCATATACTTCAGTTTGTAAATTTAATGGATTTTGACTTACTAATTTTTATAAATTGTGAATGCAGTTATTTCTCAGTGTTGCTTCTTGAGGAAGTGTATTGCTCAACATTCTATTCTTGATGTAAAAGCTGAAGTTTAGATTTTAGCTTTGACTTTCAAGTAATTTAAATGCATTTTGTACTTTTCTCTATTAAATATTTTGGGTATTACAAGCTACATATAATAGTACAAATTATTTTGTAAATTTAAAAACTTTAAAATATTTATTATGTAGTTAGTTATATATTTTCACATTCTTACAGTCATATGATGTGGAAAGCGCAGAGGTATCACCTTTAGCATGTCGAAGATCATCATAAGGAAGTCATGATCCTTGAAGTTGAATATTCGTTTTATTTTGGTTATTGAACTTATATAAATATATAACTATTGTTATATTGTAAAAATTCTTAGTACCAACACTTGTTGAGTGTTGATTTGGTGATTATGGATGTATTTTGAATGTAAAACTTTAAGTACATCTTCAATATAAATGAAACCATTTTGGTTAAATAAGTATTTATTTTTTAGGGAAATTAAAAGTATCAATAAAGTATTTTTGATGAAAAAAGCATCAATAAATTGAAATAAAATATAATAATAAAAAAGTGATATAGCGATGGTTTAAACCGTTGCCAAATTTCGGACAGTAAACCACAGTGAATGTAAATAAAAAAGACTAGGGTCTATTTAAAAGACTTTAGCGACGGTTTTAACCGTCGCAAGGTTTTAGCGACGGTCAGTGCCTACGGTTCTGTCAAGCGTCACTAGAATTATTGCCGACGCTAACTTTAACCACGGTCATTTTAACCGTCGTTAAAACTTTAGCAGCAGTTAAAACCGTCGCTAAATCAAGAAAAAGCCATCGCTAAATTAAGAAAAACCGTCACTAAAAATGTTATTTTTTGTAGTGGCGGAATCCCTGATCATTCTCTTAGAACACCATCAACAATTCGCAAAGCATACATAGTTATTAGTCTTAGCCAATCAATGTCTTCTGTTTCTCAATAATTAGAGTATTACAATTTAAAGACCTCAAAATTAGTTGTTTTATTGGTATTAAATGTTTCATTATAAAATAGTTTATTGACGCATCATTTTATCTAACAAGTAACTTTTCGAGGCATGGAAAGTCAACAAACGTTATCTCCAGTGAAGGAAACATGAATGCTATGTCTGCTACTCTAACTTGTGACGGTATTAAACATTGATAAAAAAAATTATATACTTCATGAGAAGACAATCTTAATTCTTGGGTTCGATCCTTCTAATTATAATTTTTTCTATCTATTTCCATTGCAAAATTATTGGAATATACGTCAACCGGATCTTTTATTTGAGTATTGTGGTGGTATAATGTTGTATGGAAGGAAAAGTTTAGCTTCCACCTATAAAAAAAGCCTCCACATCTTTTAAAGGATCTCATGGATATGTCTAACCTGCGACATAGCCATTTAAAACAACATATAAGGGCGTATAATATGATGTTTTCTTTTACCTCTATGGGTGGTAAGATCGAAAATTCAATAAATGTTGGCAGATGTCCTTATGTATTTAGACTTTATGGACAGAATATGCATTTAATTGAGAGCTTACTACATGAAAATAATTCTCCACCTAGATTTTCCCATTCACTTTTTCATCTATATAAATATAAATATAAATATTAAACACACTTATCATTTATAACAAGGACTTCATTATTTAATGTTCACTTCTTTCTTACAGCAACTCAGGTTCAACATCAGGTATTGAGGAAGACATTGTTCTTGATTTAAGGAACATGCTTGACATTGTGCAAGTGTATAGGATGGTGAAAGAGAGAATAAGTACAAGTGGATTTGATGAGCCTCGTTTAAGATTATGTTGAAAAAATTCTGGTGGATTAGCATTAATTTATTAATGAACTAATATTAAAGATTTAATTAATAAATCATAATCTCTATTTAACTGGCTGGATGGATTTAGGGTCTGTGTTCATATATGTATTGATCAGTTATGGGCTTGGTTAATACATGCCAATCAGGCAAATATCCCTATTCACAGCCGGAGGGTATGAATAATTATCCCATTAAATTATTCATATAGAAATAAGTAATTGAAGAGATTTGTTGATAATTAATATTTAATGTGTATATATATATATATATCCTCATCTGATTAGTTTTAAATTGAATAAACAATACATATCTTTATCTATAATATTTAAATAAGATATAAATGTATATTTAATATTAATTATTTTAATTAATATTTTGAGTTAGTGGTCAGTTTTATTGGGATTAGTGAGATGCATCCAATCTCCCATAAGTAACCTAAGTTAACTTACTCTTGAACACACAGAGTTTTATTTTCTTAAAACCTTACAACTGAACCATTTTCTCTTCAACTCTCTTATTTCTTTATTGCCTTACTTCAGTATTGTGAGTTGCTAGGTTATTGCATACAACCATGACTTCGGGTATTCCAAGTATGTTGTTTTTACTGCTTTGATTTGTTTCTATTATATCTCTCAATCGTGTATTTTTGCTTGACCCTGTTCATTCTATGATTGATTAATTAAGTCTATAAAATTGCAACAAATGGTATCAGGGCCAGGTTATGAATTTAATCCCAAAATTATTGTCGACGTCATATATACACATTTGCTTGCTTCAATCTGTCACGACCCCAAATCGGGAGTACGTGACCGGCACGGGAATAGATTTTTATCTCTAAACCCGTAAGCCTTATCCTGTAATCATGACTATAACTACCATGATATACAATCAATACATATATCATACTAGTGGCCACGCCTCACTGGTGGCCTAATTAGCCTGCAATCTGCGGTTCGCTCAATGCCGCTTCAGCTCAATCCAGTGTATAGATATATTTATCAACACTCATAATGTAAATATTAATATCATATTGACCATACGTCTCAATACGTACGATCTATCCTATTCACATACAGCAAGTACACATAATATATATCCATATCATATTGACCGTACGCCTCAATGCGTACGATCTATCCTATTCACATGCAGAAGTTTATATACTCAAACATATATCCTAGTCTTCCCCAAACTGGACCCTGTCTTTAAGTACATGTGAAGCCGACAATTCTAGAGTAGGTACATATTAAAAGCTGTAAATATATATACACAATTCTTACAACTTTAAAATATGTACAAGAAGAGAAATCAAAATAACCAAAAGGTGTCCACCCATGCAAACAAGTGCGTAAGAACGGTCTGATGTCCGTATCACTGCCCGGACGTTGATGTCTGCCCGATCCCTGTATCTGAAACATTGAAGCAGAGGGAGTGAGTCAAACAGACTCAGTGAGAAGCTTCCCATCCTCGGCGTAGCGGCGGGTACCACTACAGCTGGGGAAAGGGAAACACCCACAATCACATGCGCATGAAAATCCAGTTTATCAAATGTTATATTACGATCAGGCAATATTAATATAACATCAAATCAAAGATAACCCTACGGATCATGCTCCTCTATCATACTTCTCAAAAGCAAACAATCATATTTAACATATCATCTAAAAACTGTAAATCACTCAACTGACCCTAGTACCAGGCTAGGGCAATGGCCTCAACGGGCAATTTCTTTTAAATCTTTAACTGACCCTAGTGCCAGGCTAGGGCAATGGCCTTAATGGGCAAATCTTTTAGTCTTTTACTGACCCTAGTGCCAGGCTAGGGTAATGGCCTCAACGGGCAAATATTTTAAATCTTTAACTGACCTTAGTGCCAGGCAAGGGCAATGGCCTCAACGGGCAAATCTTTTAAATCTTTAACTGACCCTAGTGCCAGGCTAGGGCAATGGCCTCAACGGGCAATATTTTATGACTTGTTTCTCTTCCCGAGCCTTCAGCTGGGATTCTGACTCTATTTACCCATTACTATCCTAGACTGACTTTACCTAGGTAGTGTGAACCTCCCTATGACTCACTAATCAATTTATGAGATCGTTTTAATCCTTATGTAATACCCAAACCCTTGATTAGATCATAACCTAACTCTAAGGCCTTTCCTAAGTTCAATTACCGTAAAACGTCGACATTTACTAACTACATCTATAAGATTTCTTTAATGAGTTTCTAATTAATAGGGTATACCAAACCTTGGACTCAATCAACATCTTACCCCCTTGCTTGTACTGTTCGGCGTACCTCATGTCATCACATGGATACCCTCTAGTATCTTTTTACCTGTAGTCAAACACACATATACAAATACTTCCATGGATAACAATTGAGGAACAACAATAACATGTTAACCACTAAACAATTCTTACAAATAGGCAAGTAGGCAAACCACATATCCACATCCTCAATCAACCCTGTAGGGCAAGTATCGGAAACCCCTCACCTGGACGGCTTCCTTGCGCTTCTCCTGGAGTAACTCCCGCTCCGGACGAGTCGTGGTTTCCTAACGAATGCATTCAAGTGGGTAACATCTCATCTATATGAAATTCATATGCATACTACATGCTCATGCCTAGAATGCATCTAGACGTTGCCAAGAACCGAGTCCTTGGTCTTATCCGTCTTCCCTCTCTTGTATGAGAATCTCAAGTGCCTTGCACTTGGTTTCATACAACCATCGTCCTCCTTGAGTTGCTTTTGGGGCCTTGGATTTGAGTTACTAAACCTCAATGTGCTTCTAAGCCATCCTACTTAAGGTTACCTAATGACGGTGTACAGGAGATTTAGAAATTCCAGAAATTGGGCATAGCTTATTCCGTAAGTTTCTATTCTTGAGGGATAAGAAGACATTTGAAATGGTTTTGATCCTTAAAAACATGGTTGGGGTGTCCTAAGATGTTTCAGATTGAAAATAGGAGGTTCGGACGCCCCGGATTGGCTTAAAAATGACTTTTGAGCATGATGGACAGAGGCCCGGCGCTATATCGCCGTTTCTGGCGCTATAGCGCCAAGCTGCTGCCCATCAGCTTTTGGTGAACCAGAGAAATGGCGCTATAGCACCGGTGTTGGCGCTATAGCGCCGGTTCGCAGCACAACAATTCGTTCGCTGTGCCGTGGGCCGGTTTAAGCCCGTTCCGGCCCCCTTTCGACCCCGGCTTCGACTCCAGACCTCACGGGTCTTGTTCCCCTACAATCCAACGACATAAATCCAACCCTAACTACTCAAATCCAAGCCCGATTCCAAATTTATCAACGAATCCCCAAATTGGGAACATTTAGAATTTTAAACCCCAAACCCCTTTCAAATTCGAATTTGGCCAAACCGGAGGGTATAGCCTCGATTATTACCCCAACTAAGTGTGCAAGGTGTAGGAGACGTCGTACCCGAGCCTCGGTGACTTTTCCAACATCGGCTAGCTCTCCCCGATCACTTTTCCGGTGAACCCTAACCCTTCCTCTTCCTCTTCTTCTTCTTCTTCTTCTTCTTCTTCTTCTCTCTCTTCCTTCTTCTTCTTCTTCTCTCTCTTTCTTCCCGTAAATACCTTCCTCCTCCTTTTCTCTTATTTCTTTTTATTCTTATTTCCTTAAGTCACACCCCCACCCCAAAATTTAAAATAATTAAATAACCAAAATAAATAAATAATAACTCAATAATAATAATAATAATAATTATAATAAAGATTAGGTGGAAAATATCCCCAATTAAATCCTCCTCTTTCCAATTAAAATTTTCATTTCCTCTTATATCCCAAATTAAATACCCAAAAATATTTCCTACTCTCTTTTCACCATTTAATTCAGGCTTCCAATTTCTTAGGTCCTGAATTAAATCCAAAAATTATTTTCTACTTCTTTTCTGTCCTTTTCATTTCATTTTAAACTTTGAAAAAAATTTCCCGGGTATTACAATCTTCTCCCCTTAAGAAATTCGGTCCCCGAATTTCAATTAACATACTAACCTTAGTCTTGCTCTTGAAATAGGTGAGGATATGTCCTGCGCATCTCCGCCTCAACTTCCCACGTTGCTTCCTCAACCGAATGGTTTCGCCACAGGACTTTCACCAAGGGTATCTCCTTTGACCTCAGCTTCTTCAACTGGCGATCTAGGATTTCCACTGGCATCTCCTCATAAGTTAGACTCTCAGCTAGTTGTACTTCCTGGGGTTGGATTACGTGAGAGGGGTCTGGCAGGTACTTGCGAAGCATAAACAAGTGAAACACCGGATGAACTCCTTCCAACTCCGCTGGCAATTCTGGACTGTAGGCAACTTTTCCCACGCGCTCTAGAATCTCGAACAGTCCGATGTATCTTGGTCTTAGCTTGCCTTTCTAGCCAAATCTCATCACGCCCTTCATCGGTGAAATTTTTAAGAAAACCTGCTCACCCACAGCAAACTCTAACTCTCTTCTCTGGTTGTCAACATACGACTTCTGCCTACTCTGAGCCGTGGCAAGCCTTTTTCTAATGGACTTTATCTTGTCCAAAGCATCCTGAACAAGTTCTGGACTAACTAACTTGGCCTCCCCGACCTTGAACCACCCAATCGGGGATCTGCACTTCCGACCGTACAAGACCTCGAAGGGTGCCATCTGAATACTGGATTGGTAACTGTTGTTATAGGCAAACTCTGCTAATGGCAGGTATTTCTCCCACCCTCCGCCGAAATCCATAACACATGCTCTAAGCCTGTCCTCTAAAATCTGAATGGTCCTCTCAGATTGCCCGTGTGGCTGGGGATGAAATGCTGTACTCAGATCAACCCTTGTCCCCAATGCCTCCTGCAATGCTCTCCAGAATAGAGAGGTAAACTGTGGCCCCCTGTCAGAGATAATTGACACTGGCACTCCATGCAACCTCACTATCTCTGATAGGTACAACTGGAAATACTCACCCACTCCGTAACTGGTCTTAACTGGCAGGAAATGGGCAGACTTGGTCATCTGATCAAAAATTACCCAAACTGAATTGAATCTTCTCTGTGATCGTAGCAATCCTGTCACAAAATCCATAGTAATCCTCTCCCACTTCCATTCAAGAATTTCTATATGTTGAAGTGTTCCGGCGGGCTTTTGGTGTTCAGCCTTAACCTGCTGACACACTAGACATCTAGACACGTAGTCTGCCACGTCCTTCTTCATACCATTCCACCAGTATAATTCTTTCAGATCCTGATACATAATATTACTAACCGGATGGATTGTGTACGCTGTCTTGTGTGCCTCATTAAGGATTCTTTCTTTCAAAGCATCCACCATAGGTACACACAGTTGTCTCTCCAACCGGAGTATGCCATTGTCATCTATGGAGAATCGGACGTCGTCCTTCTCCCCCTTAACCACTATATCTTTGATCTGTTTGAGGTCGGCGTCTTGCTCTTGTTTGGATTTAACCTCTTCGATTAGAGCTGACTTAGCTTGGATGTGGGCTAGAAACAAGTTGGAATTTCCAATTTCAAACAGAGTTCCAAACTGTTCCAGCTCATGTATTTCCCAGATTAACGGCCTTCGCACTTCACTGATATGGGCTAAGCTACCCATTGACTTTCGGCTCAAAGCGTCTGCCACCACATTTGCCTTACCAGGATGGTACAAAATCGTGCAGTCATAGTCTTTCAACAACTCCATCCACCTGCGTTGTCTCAGATTCAGATCCTTCTGCTCAAAAATGTACTTAAGGCTCTTGTGGTCTGTGTACACCTCACATGTTTCGCCATAAAGGTAGTGCCTCCAAATCTTAAAGGCAAATACCACCGCTGCCATTTCAAGATCGTGAGTTGGGTAATTCTTTTCGTGCTTCCGGAGTTGCCTAGACGCATAAGCAATCACCTTGCCATGCTGCATAAGAACACACCCTAACCCAACTCGCGAAGCATCACAGTAAACTACATACCCTCCGGTGCCTTCAGGAAGAGCCAACACCGGTGCTGTGGTGAGACTTTCCTTCAGTTTCTGAAAACTCTCTTCACACTTGTTATCCCACACAAACTTTACCCCTTTCTGAGTTAACTTTGTAAGAGGTGCAGCAACCTTCGAAAAGTCCTGCACAAACCTTCTATAGTATCCAGCCAAACCTAGAAAACTGCGGATCTCCGTGACTAAGGTAGGCTGGGACCAATTCTTCACGGCTTCCACCTTGCTCGGATCAACATGGATTCCCTCTGAAGATACCACGTGACCGAGAAATGAAACCTTATCAAGCCAAAACTCGCATTTTGAAAACTTAGCATACAATTTCTCTTCTCTCAACCTCTGCAAAGCCAGTTTCAAATGCTCTGCGTACTCCTCAGCATTCTTGGAATAGACTAGAATGTCATCTATAAATACAATGACAAACCGGTCTAGGAATGGCTTGAAAACCCGATTCATCATGTCCATAAAAGCTGCTGGTGCATTAGTTAGCCCGAACGACATGACTAGAAACCCATAATGGCCGTATCAGGTTCGAAAAGCAGTCTTAGGCACCTCTTCTTTTCTAATCTTCAGCTGATGATACCCTGATCGTAGATCGATCTTTGAAAATCTTTTACACCCTGAAACTGGTCGAACAGGTCATCGATTCTTGGAAGTGGATATTAATTGCGGACCGTTACCTTATTTAACTTTCGGTAATCGATACACAATCTTAAAGTTCCATCCTTCTTCTTCACGAATAGAACTGGTGCACCCCAAGGCGAAAAACTGGGTCTAATGAAACCCTTATCAAGCAATTCCTGTAATTGCGTGTGTAGCTCCTTCAACTCCTTCGGAGCCATTCTGTAAGGTGGTGTGGAAATCGACTGAGTACCTGGTAAAAGCTCGATCTCAAATTCAATCTCCCGATCAGGCGACAAACCAAGTAATTCGTCAGGAAATACATCAAGAAACTCCTGAACCATCGGTACCTGATTTGCAGGAAGTACTTCTTTCGTAGTATCCCTCACAAAAGCTAGATATCCTTTACACCCTTTCTCGAGTAGCTTGGAAGCTTTCATTGCTGAAATTAGACTTGGATATGGTGCAGCACCATCACCCCGCACCACGAATGGCTCTTCATTCGGCATATTGAATTTCAAACACTTCGCCCTACAGTCAACTACCGCATGACATGATGCCAACCAATCCATACCTAGAATGACATCCAAGTCAACCATATAGAGTAGTCGTAGGTCCACAACTGTTTCATGACCCTCTATCACAACCATACACGATTCATAGACATACTTGACTTGTATTGATTCACCCATCGGAGTAGAGACCATTTCTGTCTCCTTCAACCTAGTCGGGCTTTTCTCAACTTTCCGTACAAATGCATGTGAGATGTAGGAATGTGTTGGACCAGAATCAAATAATACAAGAGCCTGGAGAGAGCATACTGAAAGTGTACCTGTCATTACTGCATTTGAGGCATGTGCATCCTGTCGAGACAAAGCAAACACCCGTGCTTGTCCTCCCCCTAGTGCACCTGGGCCTCTACCTCCTGCTCTTGCTCCTCTACCTCTGCCTGCTCCTAAAGTGTTGACTTGGGGTGGTACAATTCTAACTGGTGGGGCTGCAATTGGAGTACTACCTGGAGTAGGATTGCTCTTGACATTCGTATTACTCTTCCTCTACCGACATTCCTTAGCCATATGCCCGAACTGTCCACAGTTGTAACAACCTCCCTTCATAACTTTGCACTCTCCAAAATGAAATCTTCCATATGTTCCACACTGTGGTCTCTGGTTACCACCTTGACTACTGCCTTGGAACCTCTGCCCACCTTGTGTGTTACTCCTCCCAGAACTTGTGGTGGTAATAGCAGACTGCCCACCAACTTGCCCTGCATAATTTGGAACTATACCAGAATTACCAGCTGTCTTTTGCTTCTTCTTCCATCCCTATCCGTCACTACCTGTTAGTAACTTGTTCTTGGGATTCGCCGATGTCTCAAACTTCTTTCTATTTTCAATTACCCTGGCACAATCAGTAGCCTGTTCTAGAGTTTCAAACTGACCACATTGCAGCAGTAGAACTACGAACAATGGCTCTACCAACCTGTGGATAAACCTCTTAATCAACTTTCTCTCATCGGGAACTAATTCTAGAGCATATTGAGCTAACTCCGTGAACTGCAGCTCAAACTCAGTCACTGACATATTCGGCGTCATCCACAAATCTTCAAACTGTTGACGCTTGGCATACCTCATTCCTTCAGATAGAAATCGACCCAGGAATCCCCTCTGAAAATCTTCCCAGGTCATAGGAGCAACTCTCCTTGCATATCTCTTTTGTACTGATTCAAACCAAACCCGTGCAGCGCCTCTCAACTGAAACGAGGCAAGTTCCAACATCTCTCCTCCTGAACACCTCAGTAACTGCCCAATTCTGATTATATCACGGAGGAAATGTTGAGGGTCCTCCTTGGTTTCGGTTCCGCAAAAGGTAGGCGGATTCAATTTTAGAAATTTAGTGATCGGCAATTCCCTTGGAACTCCCCTCGGTCCCCGAGGCACGTCCCTTTGTTGTGATTCCCTTCTTGGTTCTTTCTCCCTTTCCTCAACCATTTCAGTTTCCTGTTCAGCCGATATCACTTGCACTTCTTCCTCGCCGAAAACTAAACGGCGGACTTCTTGTTGAATTTGACGGGTCATTTCAGCTCTCAACTCCTGAAATCCCGCAGTCAGCATCTCAGCCACTGATGGAGCACCGGTCTCAACCTGTGGCTCTGGAGTTTGTTGCCTATGGACTTCTCTTTCTTGTGTCCTACCACAACCGCGAGCACGGCCTCTAGCACGACCTCTAGCTCGGCCCCTGGGAGGCATTCTCTCCTCCCGAACGGACTCCTCATCTGTACATGCAGGGACTCTACTGCCCCTCCTAGACTGCCTAGTAGTCGGCGACATCCCTGTACTACACAAAAATGTCACCTGATAAGCATTTGCATAATCTATCATAGATTAAGAAGGAATGAAAGAAAGGCTGACTCAAATTATCCTGGGTACTCCCACAAGTGCATGTTTAATGCAACGTTGTGCCCGGGTTTCACAACGAAGCTTAAACCGACACCCGGTTATACCAATGGCTTCACATGACTTAAAAAAAACTACCTCTGATACCAAGTTTGGCACGACCCCAAATCGGGAGTACGTGACTGGCACGGGAATAGATTTTTATCTCTAAACCCGTAAGCCTTATCCTATAAACATGACTATAACTACCCTGCTATACAATCAATACATATATCATACTAGTGGCCACGCCTCACTGGTGGCCTAATTAACCTGCAATCCGCAGTTCGCTCAATACCACTTCAACTCAATCAGTGAATAGATATATTTATCAGCACTCATAATGTAAATATTAATATCATATGGACCGTACGTCTCAATACGTACGATCTATCCTATTCACATGCAGCAAGCACACATAATATATATTCATATCATATTGACCGTACGCCTCAATGCGTACGATCTATCCTATTCACATGTAGAAGTTTATATACTCAAACATATATCCTAGTCTTCCCCAAACTGGACCCTGTCTTTAAGTACATGTGAAGCCGACAATTCTAGAGTAGGTACATATTAAAAGCTGTAAATATATATACACAACTCTTACAACTTTAAAATATGTACAACAAGAGAAATCAAAATAACCAAAAGGTGGACCCACGCGAACAAGGGCGTAAGGATGGTCAGATGTCCGTATCACTGCCCGGACGTCGATGTCTGCCCGAT
Source organism: Senna tora (assembly GCA_014851425.1). Taxonomy (NCBI): domain Eukaryota; kingdom Viridiplantae; phylum Streptophyta; class Magnoliopsida; order Fabales; family Fabaceae; genus Senna; species Senna tora. Next base: position 2,974,616 of record CM026270.1, on the reverse strand, counting down.
CCATGTATCTGAAACATTGAAGCAGAGGGAGTAAGTCAAATAGACTCAATGAGAAGCTTCCCATCGTCGGCGTAGCGGCGGGTACCACTACAGCTGGGGAAAGGGAAACACCCACAATCACATGCGCATGAAAATCCAGTTTATCAAATGTTATATTACGATCAGGCAATATTAATATAACATCAAATCAAAGATAACCCTATGGATCATGCTCCTCTATCATACTTCTCATAAGCAAACAATCATATTTAACATATCATCTGAAAACTGTAAATCACTCAACTGACCCTAGTACCAGGCTAGGAAAATGGCCTCAACGAGCAATTTCTTTTAAATTTTTAACTGACCCTAGTGCCAGGCTAGGGCAATGGCCTCAACGGACAAATCTTTTAGTCTTTTACTGGCCCTAGTGCCAGGCTAGGGCAATGGCCTCAACGGGCAAATCTTTTAAATCTTTAACTGACCCTAGTGCCAGGCTAGGGCAATGGCCTCAACGGGCAATATTTTCTGACTTGTTTCTCTTCCCGAGCCTTCAGCTGGGATTCTGACTCTATCTACCCATTACTATCCTAGACTGACTTTACCTAGGTAGTGCGAACCTCCCTATGACTCACTAATCAATTTATGAGATCGTTTTAATCCTTATGTAATACACAAACCCTTTATTAGATCATAACCTAGCTCTAAGGCCTTTCCTAAGTTCAATTACCGTAAAACGTCGACGTTTACTAACTACTTCTTTAAAATTTCTTTAATGAGTTTCTAATTAATAGGGTAAACCAAACCTTGGACTCAATCAACATCTTACCCCCTTGCTTGTACTGTTCGGCGTACCTCATGTCATCACATGGATACCCTCCAATACCTTTTTACCTATAGTCAAACACACATATACAAATACTTCCATGGATAACAATTTAGGAACAACAATAGCATGTTAACCACTAAACAATTCTTACAAATAGGCAAGTAGGAAAACCACTTATCCACATCCTCAATCAACCCTGTAGGGCAAGTATGGGAAACCCCTCACCTGGACGGCTTCCTTACGCTTGTCCTGGAGTAACTCCCACTCCGGACGAGTCGTGGTTTCCTAACGAATGCATTCAAGTGGTTAACATCTCATCTATATGAAATTCATATGCATACTACATGCTCATGCCTAGAATGCATCTAGACGTTGCCAAGAACCGAGTCCTTGGTCTTATCCGTCTTCCCTCTCTTCTATGAGAGTCTCAAGTGCCTTGCACTTGGTTTCATACAACCATCGTTCTCCTTGAGTTGCTTTTGGGGCCTTGGATTTGAGTTACTAAACCTCAACGTGCTTCTAAGCCATCCAACTTAAGGTTACCTAATGACGGTGTACATGGGATTTAAAAATTCAAGAAATAGGGCATAACTTATTCCGTAAGTTTCTATTCTTGAGGGATAAGAAAACATTTGAAATGGTTTTGATCCTTAAAAACATGGTTGGGGGTGTCCTAAGATGTTTCGGATTGAAAATAGGAGGTTCGGATGCCCTGGATTGGCTTAAAAATGACTTTTGAGCATGCTGGACAGAGGCCCGGCACTATAGCACAGTTTCTGGCGCTATAGCGCCAAGCTGCTGCCCTTCAGCTTTTGGTGAACCAGAGAAATGGCGCTATAGCGCCGGTGTTGGCACTATAGCACCGGTTCGCAGCACAGCAATTCGTTTGCTGTGCTGTGGGCCAGTTTGAGCCCGTTCCGACCCCCTTTCGACCCCGGCTTCGACTCCGCACCTCATGGGTATTGTTCCCCTACAATCCAACGTCATAAATCCAAACCTAACTACTCAAATCCAAGCCCGATTCCAAATTTATCAACGAATCCCCAAATTGGGAACATTTAGAATTTTAAACCCCAAACCCCTTTCAAATTCGAATTCGGCCAAACCCGTGGGTATAGCCTCGATTATTACCCCAACTAAGTGTTCAAGAACACTTCCTAGGTCTCAATCTACCCTCAAAACAACCCAATCGAAGGTGGATTGAGGAAATTCCTAAAATGAAGAAATTGGGGGTTTCGAATGAAATTGGGGTTACCAACCTTTGATTTGATTGGTGCAAGGTGTAGGAGACGTCGTACCCGAGCCCCGGTGACTTTTCCGGCGTCGGCTAGCCCCCGGTCACTTTTCTGGTGAACCCTAACCCTTCCTCTTCTTCTTCTTCTCTATCTTTCTTCTTCTTCTTCTCCTTCTTCTCTCTCTTTCTTCCAGTAAATACCTTCCTCCTCCTTTTCTCTTATTTCTTTTTATTCTTATTTCCTTAAGTCACACCCCACCCCAAAATTTAAAATAATTAAATAATCAAAATAAATAAATAATAACTAAATAATAATTATTATTATAATAATAAAGATTAGGTGGAAAATATCCCCAATTAAATCCTCCTCTTTCCAATTAAAATTTTCATTTCCTCTTATATCCCAAACTAAATACCCAAAAATATTCCCTACTCTCTTTTCACCATTTAATTCAGGCTTCCAATTTCTTAGGTCCTGAATTAAATCCAAAAATTATTTTTTACTTCTTTTCTTTCCATTTCATTTCATTTTAAACTTTGAAAAAAATTTCCCGGGTATTACACAATCTATATGTAAATTGATGTATATATGTAAACTGATGTATATAGCATTTTTCGGTATCATATATGTAAATTGATGTACATATATATATATATATATATATATATATATATATATGATCAAATCACATGCTCACATGAAGTTTGGTTGTTTTGGCTAGTTGATATATGTACGTGTATGATGTAAATATATATATACATATAATATGTATGAAGAAATCGCATGCCTAGTTGCAATCTTTTATATATATGTGTGTGTGTGTTTTGATTGAATAAAATTCAAATATACGTTTAGAAAAATATGCCTGAAATTATATATTGTATGTGTGTATATGAATTTTGTGTTTAAATTAATTATTTTGTTCATGATGATATATTTTATTTAATAAATTTATGATCTGAATTCTATTTTTAGAACCTTAGATGAAGAACCCTATAACTAATTTTATATTCATGAAATCTGGGTTTTGTTATATGGATGTAATTTTTGCTTAGATCTCAAACATGCTTCAATTTTAATTTACAGCATGTTAAAATCAATTTTACTAATTTTGTTATCTTATGACTGTTCTGAAATCTCAAAATTTGCGGTTAAAGGGTTTTAAATTTAAACCCACTTTTTTCAATATGCTCCAAGATTTATGTGCACAGTTATTATTAAGAATCACCGTGGCAGGTGAAGCCTTGCTGCGACAAGGATTGAAATAATCGTCGTGACAAAACATGATAAACCTCGCCGCGGCGAGCAGAGCATCTCACTGACAAGGTGACACGACAAGGAACAAACCTCATCACCCTATTAATTAATTATTGTCATAAAATACTTACATCAAAAGGACCTTTTTTTGTCACATGAAACGCCTGCACTTAACAAATAGTAGTTCACCCATAATGGGCCGATTATTGTGTCTAATAAAATATTTTGATTGTATGTTAACTATGGTTTTATCCTATAGGTATGACATAATTAATGTACAATTTTGGAAAAGGTGCATTCACTCTTATTAAATAAGCATTAATAGAAAATATTGATAACTTCTTTATTGTTTGTTGTATCCTATAGATATGTAAACAATAAAGACGTTTTGTTTAATAACTCATTTCATCTCACAAACATGCATTTGTTTGCAAAACTGTATAAGTTGATTTTGTTATGGAAACTTTGTATTTGTAATTATGTTTCTGGGACATAATTAACGTTTCCTTTTTTTTGGCCATTTTTTTAGCTTCTGTGCTTCAACAACTCTCGGTTGTGAAAACATTGAATGGGACCAACTATGACGATTGGTATGAGTCCCTAGATATGTATCTCACAGCCTTAAGATACGATCTGGCAATGAGGGAAGCAAAACCAATAGATTTAATTGTCGAATCTACTGATGCTGAGAAGACATTTCACAAACAATGGCATGACTCAAACATACTTTGCCTGACAGTGTTGAAGTACACTGTAGACAAAACAATTAGACAAAGTGTTCTTGAGAAAGATACAATTGTAGAGTATGTTAAAGCCATTAGTGAGAAGTTCAAGAAATTTGACAAATCAAAGAAGGCTTATTACATTTCTTTGCTTAATAATGTTTGGTATGATGGAGTGTCTAGAGTGCGGGAACACATGATGAAGATGGTGAACTACTACAACAAACTCAAGGGCCTAAAATTAGATCTTGGTGAGAGCTTTCTGGTCTACAAAATTCTTGAATCATTGCCTACTGAGTATGGGGTCTTGAGGACCACATATAATTCACAAGAAATAAAATGGTCCATTAACCAGCTGATGTCGATCGTGACTCGAGAGGAAGAGTAACAGAAGAAGATAAAAGCTCTCACTCACTCTATTAATATGCTTTCCTTAGGTCCCTCCAACAAAAAGGGAAACAAGCATGATAGCAAAAAGGCACTTTGAGTGAAGAAGGATGGAAAGAAGTCCAAAGGAAATGCAAAGAAACCTTTTAAAGGGGAATGCTTTTATTGCAAGAAACCTAGACATAGATTAAATGAATGTTTTAAGCTGGAAAAACAAACGCGAGAAGGAAGGTAACCTATCTGACTTTACCCCTCTAGCTTTAGTCTGTTTTGAATCTAAAAATTTTGAAACCTCCTTAAATACTTGGTAGTTAGATTCTGGAGCCATAGTGCATCTAATTAATTATTTACAGGGGGCTCAAAAATAGGAGGAGCCCAAGTGAAAGGGAAAGGACAGTGCTGGGAATTCAAGGAAGTTTTGCTGCAGTGGAGAGCATAGGAACAGTAGTATTAAACATACCTACTGGACACGACCTTGTACTTAAAAATGTCATTTATGTGCCTTCTTCAAGAAGGATGTTAATTTCCAATTCGATGCTAGATGCACTAAGTTATTCTTTTTGGCAAGGAAATAGTAGGACTGAAATTTATTATAACACTATTGTGGTTGGTAGTGCAAAAGTTTTGAATGGATTATATTGTCTTAATTTAAATCCTATTTCTGAATCCCCTTCTATTGCTTCTGTCCATACAATGATTGGACATAAACGTCATAGAATTGATGAAAATTCATCTATGTTATGGCATCGACATTTAGGTCACATCTCAAGAAATAGATTAGACAGATTAATTAAACAAGAAATTTTCCCTAATTTAGATTTTTCGAACTTTGACTCCTGTGTTAATTGTATAAAGGGAAAATTCCCAGCTAAGATTAGAGGTGGCAAAGCAAATAGGTCAAAAAACATTCTTGATTTAATCCACACTGATATTAGTGGGCCAATAACTCCTGCAACTTTAGGTGACTATAAATATTTCATCACCTTTATAGATGATTACTCTAGATTTGGATGGATAGACTTACTATGTGAGAAATCATATTCTCTGAATGCCTTTAGAATGTTTAAGGCAGCCATTGAACTTAAATCTAGTAAGTCTATCAAAGCTATAAGATCAAATAGAGGAGGCGTGTACTATGGAAGATACATTGAATCAGGAAGGAATGCTGGACCATTTGTTCTCTTCCTAAAGGAGCATGGTATTGAAGCATAATATACCATGCCAGGCACTCAATAAAATGGAGTTGCTGAAAGGCGTAACTGCACTTTAATGGACATAGACATGGTAAGAAGCATGATCAGTCATTCATGCTTACCAGAGTTCCTATGGAGGGATACACATAGAACGACTGCCTACATTCTAAATCTGGTTCTGAGAAAGTCTGTAGAGAATTCTCCCCATGAGCTCTTTACTGGTAAGAAACCAATAATGAAATATCTACGAGTATGGAGTTGCAAGGCAGAAGTAAGACTATACAACCCTCAGCTAAAGAAAATGGATCTAAAGACTATTTCTGGGTATTGCCCAGGATCCAGAGGGAACAAATTCTATTGCCCCAGTCACTCCACTAGAGTGATAGAATTTGATAGAGCCTACTACTTTGAGAATGACTTAGACAGTGGGAGTGAGGCCCCTAGGGCCATAAAACATCACAATAAGGATACACACCTGTTGATAACTTCTGCTGCATCCTCATTTTCAGACATGCCTTCGACGAGTCAAGATAATAGAAATGACAATATTGCGGCGAGATCCTGTAGAAGAACAATTAGAAGAACCTTCTGCTAATATAGTAAATGAGCACTTACAAGAGCCAATTATAAATCTGAGATGATCAGAAAGAAACTGCAGATCCACAATTCCAAATGACTACTATGTTTACTTGCAAGAATTTGAATCAGACTTAGTAGAAAATGTAGACCCTATAGACTATTCAGAAGCTATGTCAGGATTTCATTCAGATAAATGGTTAGAGGCCATGAATGATGAGATAAATTTAATGTACCATAACGGAGTGTGGGAGCTGATAGAATTACCTGCTAGTTCGAAACCAGTGGGATGCAAATGGGTCTTTAAGACGAAAAGAGGTACGGATGGTGAAATTTAATGATTCAAGGCTAGGCTTATAGCTAAAGTCTACAATCATAGAGAAGGTATAGATTACACAAAAACTTTTCTCACCAGTGTCAACCAAAGATGCCTTTAGAGTAGTGATGGCACTAGTCGTTGCACATAGACCTTGAAATCCACCATGTAAAGACAACATTCCTAAATGGTGATTCTATAGAGGATGTGTATATGACACAATCAGATGAACTTTCTGAACCAGGTAGTGAACGCTTGGTATGCAAGTTGAGGAAATCCATTTATGGACTGAAACAAGCTTCAAGACAGTGGTACTTGAGGTTTGACGAGATCATCACTTCGATTGGTTTCCTGGAGAACTCAGCTTATCAGTGCATCTATCAGAAATTTGAAGGAAATCATTTCGTAATATTAGTCCTTTATGTTGATGATATCCTTCTGGCTAGTAATTCAGTTGAGATGCTGAATGAAACAAAACTTGCCCTATCTAGCCATTTTGATATAAAGGATCTTGGTGATGCGTCATTCATTCTGGGAATCCAGATTCATTGTGATAGAACTCGAGGTATATTAGGTTTATCATAGACAACTTATATTGAAAGAATTCTGAAAAGGTTCAACATGAATGCATGTGTAGCGTGTGCTGCACCTTTGCAAAAGGGTGAAAGCTTGTCTGTGCCATCTTGTCCTTAGGATGATGTGTCTAAGACTTATATGGATAAGATTCAATACGCTTCTGCTGTTGGTAGTCTTATGTACGCTCAAGTCTGCACGTGTCCTGATATTGTGTTTGCTTCTGGCATGCTTAGAAGATACTTGAGTAAACCCGGTCCTGATCACTGGAAAGCAACAAAGAAAGTTATGAGGTACCTTCAAGGTACAAAGCATCACATGCTTACTTTCATAAGAACTAATCCTTTTGAGATTGTAGGATATTCAGACTCAGACTTCGCCTCTTGTGTAGATGATCGCAAGTCCACATCAGGTTACATCTTTATGATATCTAGAGGTGTTGTCTCGTGAAAGAGCTGCAAACAGAAAATTACAGCCACCTCAACCATAGAAGCAGAATATAATGCTTGTTATGAGGGTACCCGTCAGGCCGTATGGTTGAGAAATTTGATAACTAAGATGGGCTTGATGTGTCCCACATCAAGACCCTTGACCATATACTGTGATAGTTCATCTGCAGTTAGCTTGTCTCATAATCATAGAAACTCCAGAAGAACAAAACACTTTGACGTGAAGTTCCTATTTGTTAGAGAGAAGATTGCTAATCTCAATCTTGTCAGGTTCATATCCCTGGTGAATAAATGTTGGCGGATCCCATGACCAAGGGTTTGCCCGTGGGAGTTTTCAAGAACCATGTATCCCATATGGGTATTGTTCTCAATTTATAAATAACCTTGGTCTAGTGGGAGTCTATTTTTGACCTTAAGGGTCTTTTGTTTTATCAAGACATTCATGTCTAATATCTTATTCCATTTTTTCAGTTTACATCATTGGTTTCCCTATAGGATTCAAAGATCTGTTAAAATCATTTGTTTCGCTATAAGATTAAATGATTTGTTTACATCACTAGTTTCCCTATAGGAATCAGTCATATGTTGAATACCTTAATGCAGATACCTTCAGCGTGACTGCGCATGTGAGATTATTGTTTATCTACAAGTTTGAAGATATTAGACCATTAGTAGATTAATGCTATCAAAGTGGGAGATTGTTGGAAAAATTGTGGTGGATTAGCATTAATTTATTAATGAACTAATATTAAAGATTTAATTAATAAATCATAATCTTTATTTAACTGACCGAATGGATTTGGGGTCTGTGTTCATATATGTATTGATCTGTGATGGGTTGGATTAATACATGCCTAACTCGCAGCTGGAGGGTATGAATAATCATCCCATTAAATTATTCATATAGAAATAAGTAATTGAAGAGATTTGTTGATAATTAATATTTAACGTCATCGCAGGCGGACTGCAGAAAGGAACTACCTCGCGACCGCAAAACAAGAAAAGGGTGGAACGATCCATACTTGCCCTTGACTATGCCCCACAGCATAGAAAGAGAGGTGAGGAGCCCAAAGGAGACCCCATCACGTTCGACCTCACAAACCTTGAGGGACCGATCCACGATGACTCTATGATAGTAACCGCAGTCATTGCTAACTACGAGGTCAAATGAGTCCTAATAGACTAGGGATCCTCGGCGGACGTCCTCTATTTTGACACCTTCAAAAAGCTCGGGTTGGACGAGGCCAGCATAAGGCCCTTCCCCGGCACACTCATTGGGTTTTCACGAGCCCAAGTTTCCGCAGAAGGAATCATAACAGCCCGAACAACTATGGGCACATTACCAAAGGTCGCAAGCCTTGATGTAGATTTCATCATCGTCTCAGCACCTTCGGCATACAATGCCATTTTAGGACGACTATCCCTGAATAAGCTCAGAGCTGTAGTGTCCACCGCACAGCTCACTTTGAAGTTCCCAACGCCACAAGGAGTTGGAGAAATCATGGCGGATCAAAAACTAACGCGAGCATGCTATGCAGCGAGCCTAACCAAGACCGTCAAAGTCGCTCGCCTTGGTCCTAGAGAATCACGTGTGGAACCCCCCCAAGGGTAAATAGTAAGGAAGAACGAAGCTGGAGTCTGGCCACCCAGACCAAACCTCCACCTAAGCTCTAAACGCACTTTGCACGCTCAGACCACCTCTCAGTCAAATCATGCACATCTCCATTTACTTCAAATTTAGGATTATCACTTTCAGCCTGATTAAGGCTGGCCTGACCAAGGTCATTCGAATGTAATCATTTTGTTTACTTTCAGCCTGACTAAGGCCAGCCTAACCAAGGCTGCTCGAAAGTAACTATTTTGTTTATCATTTATCGAAGTATTCCTTTTTTGAAAAGACACATGACCTAAATTTGCCAAGCACTCACATAAGTCCCAAGGAAGGGCAACGGGCCGACCGCCTCAAAGAAACGCTAAAGAGCCTCTAAGGCCTAGCTAACATTCCCCCAGAAAAGCGTGGTTAAAAACCCCTTGGGTGCGAAAACAAAAAATGAACGTTCACACAAAACAGGCTAGCAACAGTATGCGACCATCCTGATCACACGGTACTCACACAAAAAGTCTTTTTACCCAGAAGTAAGGAGGTAGCCAAAATAGAGAAATTGTACTCGCGCAAAAGCTTTTTGCCCAGAAGCAAAAAGAGAGACAGTAAAACTCAACATAAATTCTCATTAATATCAAAAATGGGAAAGGCGTATGCTTATTACAAGGGGTAAAACCCAAAAACCCTACATAAACCTACTCTTGGGCATCCCCAATATCTACGATGGCCTTGGTCACTGCAGGCTCGACGTTGGCAACGTCCTCCAACGGCTTCTACTGAATCGCCTCAGCCAGTTGCTGAGAACTATATCCAATCTTGGGAGCACGCCCGCTGATATGGGAAAGCACCTGATGATCCATCAGGCGGTCAGCCAGCTGGCGGAGATAAGCAAGTTTCAGTGGAGGATCAGTCTCCATCCGACCTCGGAGCTCACTGTCGAAAAGTTCCAAAGAAGGGTGCAGAGAAGCTACCCACTCAGCTGAAAACCTCTCTCCACGAAGGCGCTCGAGTTGCTCAATCGTCATAAGCATTCCATACATCCTCTGCGCCAGAAACTCTCCCTAAAGATTAGCAACGTCAGCAACCTTGCTCTCAGCCCCCAGCCAGCCCGCAAGGTTATCACTGGCACGAGCTTCAGCATCCTTCAAGGCTTCGCGAAGAGAGTGCAGCTCGTGCCGGCGCTTCTCGGCATCCTCCCGACGGACGATCAACTCCTTGCGAGCCCTCTCTAGCTCAAACCGCAGAAGTTTGATCTTGGAAGGCTGAGCACCCTCAGCTCTAAGACGGGCCACCTCATGAGTCAAGGACCTCACCTCGCGTCCTTGATCCTCGCACTCTAATTCTTTTGCGGACAACTGACCGCGCATGTCCTTCAAGTTTTTTTCGTGGCCTCCAAAGCCGAACTCCTAGAGGTCAATATGTTAAGAAGCCGATCTCGGTCAGAACGGACTTCGCCTTTTGCAAAACAAAAGAAAGGCGTCAAAAGAAAGACTCCAAGCAGAACTAGGAACAAGCAACGCATAGTAAAGAAACTTACTACTTGTTTCTCCCACGCAAAACTAGCTTGGTGGAAGTTAGCCAACACCTCGGCAACTCTGCTGAAGCCCCAAACAGCAAGATTCATAGGGGTGGTGTCCAACCCCCTAGCATTCCTCTCTCCCATCTCCACGGGAAAGCGCCTGCCCAAAGCCACCAGGTCGAAAGAAGTCTCTTCCTTCAGTGGCTCGACAAGCTTAGTAGGGTTGACAGTCAACCCCAAAGAAATATCATCTGCGGTGGCCATTTGACTCACCACTACATTCCCTCCACCAGATAGGGTCCCGGCCTCCATGGCCACTTCACCAGCCTTGGACCCTTCAGTTGGCGCCTCAGCCATTGTCTCGTCTGCAGCGGCCCGTCCCTCTGCAGGTTCCTCGATCGCCCGCCGAGCTTTCTTGCTGGCAGGCTCATCAGCTCCACCAGCAGCCGCAGAGCGAGTAGACAGAATCACCTTCATAGGTGATTGATGAACAGGCACAGGAGGACGTAAAGTACCCTCCACCGAAGTCACGGCCCGCACATCCGCCGAGTCAGACCTCCGCTGGGCAACCTGGGACAACAACCGCGAACCCGCACCGAGAACCACCACCATCTCCTCTCCCATCTTTGCTCCTTATTTTCCCTTTGGGATCCTCTTGCCGACGAATTTTATCGAGAGACAACGGGACAGGCAGTCGCGCATCTCTCCCACCTCCACCAGGAACCACGGTGGAAGCTTCAACAACTGCCCCTGGAGAAAGGTCCTGCCCAGATTTCTTTCCCCTACTCTGACCACTGTCACGAGTACGGCTAAGAGGAGGAGGGGGAGAAGAAGAAGGAAGATCCTCCAAGTCGGTGAAATTAAAGGGGAAAAAGCTATCATCTCCAGCCATGGCACAAATAAAGGAAAAAGGGGTCTCAGAACCAGAGAAAGAAAATGATGCAAGAAGGCAGAGAAAGCGTTGAGAACAGAAGGCAAAGAGAACGTAAAACAACAAACTTTCAAACGCTAGGTATTGATAAGGAGCACAGCGGTGCGACGATTCGAAAATCTCCGCCCCCTTGTATCCCACAACGGATAAACAATTATCCAGTACACCCATCTTAGGCTACAACCACCTGCCTTAGCCAAATACGTGGAGAGAAAGAACGGCCGAGATCCATTATTCGGAAACCAGAGGCACAAAGACTGAAAAGCCCCAAGAAACCCAAGAGTCACTCAAAGACACCGAAGGGCCTTTTCGGAAAATCCTCAATCGAGGCTAATGATGACAACTCTCGGAAACACACCAACAATAAATGAAGGAAAACAACTACAAATCACTCAAGGTCAGAGGAATTAATCAAACCTCGGCACCTGGCACTGATTATAGCCCGCTCTTTTAAAAGGCAACTCTCCGCAAAATCTCCTGCCAGCCACTATCTACGGATGAACCTGACCAGGGTGAAGCGTCTCGAATAGCCAAAAGGCCACTAACCTTTGAGCTCCCTTCGCACACCAGGGGGTACTTCAAGAAATTCCCCTCTGAGCCACCCAGATCAAGACGCGTGGCACCTTCGACGTCTCTACTCCCTCAGAGTAAACCAAGAGACACACAAAGCCTCACGAGTCGAATGACCACCCGAGATGGTCAAACCCACTTGCGGACGGGCTCCTCTTGACCAAAAGCAACGTGTAAAATTTTCCTAAGTAGCGTACTGACAAAGAACTTAAGTCCATGGGCGCCCAACACCCGTAGACTTGGGGGACTTATGTAACTACGGAATATTCTGCCTACAGACACGTGGCACTAAGCTTCCAGAAGCACCACGATAGCCTACGCCAACGACACGTGGCACCACTCGTTTAACCCTTACGTGGTCGGTACCCACGTCTCTCCGCGAGGGCTCCCGTCCAAGAGACGTGGGAAGCCCCCCAAGCATCATGGGATGACCCACGTCCCACAAGAACGTGGGTCAAACACATCCTCCCCACACTCAGTATAAAAAGACCCTTACTTGGGGGACTTCAGGATCAAAACATCATAAGAACTCACATAAGCATTTGAGCCAGAGGCAAGCACTCTGCACACATGCAAGCATATTCTTGCCCGACATACACCTCGCGACCTCGAAGCTTGGCCCACGGCACCACCGAGCTTCGGTGACCCTCCGTTCAGCACCCAGTACATCTCCGTCCCGGAGATCCTTACAAGTAGAGCGTCTGACCACTTTAAGAGACCACTGCTCTCTCAACCTAAGGCAACCTCCTACGAATGGCTCGCCCGCCCGGAGTACCTTAAGCACGTCTTAGCCGCTCACGGCCTAATATAGGTAATCGTCTTGCCTAACGGCTCCTATAGACGTTACCATGATGAACTACGTGGACTTTGATCCCTTCATAAGGGTACGTAGACACCTAGGTCCTCACTTAAGGACAAGTCCCCCAAGGTTACGACCCCTTGCGGTCCTTATTTACAAAGTAAAATTGTCTGAACAAAAAATGACAGTTACAAAAGTGAGGCTTTTGAAAAATTAAAAATGTTTTTAAATGAAGTTGAAAATCAATTTGGTAAGAAAATTCAACGTTTCCGTAGTGATATATGAGGTGAATATGATTCAAATGAGTTGAATAATTTTATTAAAAATTTGGGAATTGTTCATGCAGTAACACCTCCTTAATCACCTGCTTCTAATGGAGTAGCTGAACGTAAAAATATAACGTTAATTAACTTGACAAATTCTACGTTGATGCATTCTGGCATTTCTTTGATATTTTGGGGTGAAGCTGTATTAACTGCTTGTTTTGTGCTAAATCAAATTCCTCATAAAATAGTAGATAAAACTCCTTTTGAATTATGGAAAAATTATAAACCAGGTTTAAATTTTTTAAGAGTATGGGGATGTTTGGCATATGTAAAACATGTAGACCCAAAAAGATTTAAATTAGGTCCTGAAGTTCCACATGTGTTTTTTGTTGGCTATTCTTTAAATAGCATAACTTATAGATTTTTTGACTTAGACAATAAAACAATTATTGAATCAAGTGATGCTATATTCCATGAAAATAAATTTCCTTATAAACTAAGAAATTGTGGGGGTCAAGAAATTATAAAAACAAATATTTCTATTCCAAGCTCTTCTTATCAAGAAAATAATACTGAAACAGAAATAGAACCAAGAAGGAGTAAGAGAGCTAGAATAGAAAAATATTTTGGCCCAGATTTTCTAGTTTATAATGTTGAAAACAATCCTTTATCTTTAAAAGAAGCTTTAGCATCACCTGACTCAATTTTTTGGAAGGAAGCTATACATGATGAAATGGAATCAATTATTTCTAATAAAACTTGGAAATTGTGTGATTTACCTAGTGGATGTAAAGAAATTGGTTGTAAATGGGTTCTTCGTAAGAAGTTAAAACCTGATGGTTCTATTGATAAATATAAAGCTAGACGTGTAGCAAAGGGTTATACTCAAAGAGGGGATTTAGATTTCTTTGATACTTTTTCTCCCTGCTATAATTACATCTATTAGATTTCTGATTGCTATTACTGCTATCCATGATTTATTTATTCATCAAATGGATGTAAAAACAGCTTTTCTAAATGGTGATTTAGATGAAGAAATATACATGGAGCAACCAGAAGGTTTTGTTGTAGAAGGACAAGAAAATAATGTTTGTAAATGAACAAAATCTTTATATGGTTTAAAACAAGCTCCTAAGCAATGACATGAAAATTTTGATATGTGCATGCTTGAAAATGATTTTAAGTCTAGTGAATGTGATAAATGCATATATCATAAATCTGTTGAGAATGATCATGTGATTATTAGCTTGTATGTAGATGATTTATTGATTTTTGGTACAAGCTTAGATGTGATTAAAAATACTATAAATTATTTGCTTTGTGGAAATTTTAGTATGAAAGATCTTGGTAATGCTAGTGTCATTCTTGGTATGAAAATTACAAGAATAAATGAAGGAATTTTTCTTGATCAATCTCATTATGTGGAAAATTTTTTGAAAAAATATGGATTTTTAGATGGTAAACATGTCTCTATTCCTTTAGAGCAGATATCCATTTATTTCCCACTATTAATGAGAATTTAATCATTGACAAAAGAAGAATATGCTAGTATAATTGGAAGTCTACATTATTTAACAGATTGTAATAGACCTTATATTTCTTATGCAGTTGGATTGCTTGGAAAAGTAAACCTAGTGTGGAACATTGGAGTGCAATAAAATATCTTATGAGATATTTATGTGTCACTAAAAATTATGGTTTGTTCTATAAGAAATATCCAGTTGTGTTAGAAGGATATTCTGACGCTAATTGGAATACATTATCAGGAGACTCTCTTTCTACTTATGGTTACATCTTTAGGTGGTTGTGCAATTTGTTGGAAATCTAAAAAACAACAAATAATTGCAAAATCAACTATGGAAGTTGAGCTTATTGCTTTAGCATTAGCCAGTGATGAGACTAGTTGGTTAAGGGATATGTTGAATGAAATTCCCATGTGGGAAAAACCTGTACCACCTATATTGATAGATTGCAATAGTATTGCTGCTATGGGTAGAGTACGAAATTGCTACTATAATGGAAAATCTAGACCCATAAGGAGATCGAAAACACAGTATTTTGAGATCTCATATTAATAAGTGTAAGTATATGGGCCAGTCCACCCTTGGTGGATTGGACCCAAGCCTAATTGATATTGGGTCAAATATGCAAATAAGGAAAAAAATATGGGTTTAGCAGTGTAATTTACTCCTTTAATTATTAAATTCAAATTAAGAGGGACAGTCACGTTAAGGATTAATGTGATTAAGAAAGTGGTTCCATATTTTTTTGTGCAACTGATCAGTGGTGCTAAAAACAGAACCAACTCTCCTCTTCCCTTTCTTCTCTCTTGCTACTATTGTGTTTGTGCATTTGTTGTGTGCTATACTCTGTGTCCATCGCCGGTGAGTGGATTTCGTGTGGGTACCTGCAAACAGAGTCAGAGTCAGATTCTTCACAGGTATGCCCGAATCCTTACAGTGGTATAGAGCCAGGTTACTTACTTCCGTTGTGTGAATGAATGCATGTTAATTTACAGTAAATGCATGAGTTTTATGAGTTATTGTTCATGTGAAAATTATTGAAAATATATGTGTTTATTTTCGATAAATTCTTGGTAAATCATGCAATATATGTGTTTATTTCCACTGACGTTTTTGCTTTTTAAATCAAAACATATGTTATATGTGTTTGGAAACGTATGTATTTAATTTGATATGAATTTTGGTAGTCCAGAAAATGACAGAATGCAAAAAAACAGTGGTTGAACATGAAAATTTCAAAAAATTGGGTCCAGTAAAACTACTTTTTTTAGGCTTTGAAATTTATATCATTACGTAGAGAGAGAAAAAATGAAGACAATGACATAAATTTTGCATAAAACGGACTCCAGACGACAAACTTATGGAGGATCGAAGTTTGGGTTCAAAAATTGGGTTCACAAAAACTACATTTTTAGGCTTCAAAAATTGTCCCGTTGCGTAGAGAACGAAAAATCGTGCGAAAACGACATAAAGTTTGAAAAAAACAGAGTTCGGACGGCTGAGATATTGAAGTCCGAAGTTTTCCGGCGAACTCCACCGTTTCCAGTCGCCGGATTCTGGAAAAGTGGAGGCTGAAGGTGGAAGATGACGGTTAGCGGCAGTTTTGGAAACCGCTGCTACAAAACCGTCACTAAAATTTGAAAAAAAAAATTTGTGTTGGGCGTGACCCGAGAACCAAAAAAAAATTTGTTGGGCCTGACCGGAAAAAACAAAACAAAAAGCCACTAGCGGCCTCCACGGCGACGCGTGGGGCCAACGCTCCTAACCCAAGAGTGGGAAATTATTTTTTTCACAATTTTCCTTCTTGGGGCTTGTGAGACCTCCGATTAAGGTGCCGTCTATCTCTAAAAATTCGTAAAATTGAGATCTTCAATTTGATATATAATTTGATTATGTTTGGGGTTATTTGGGATCTTTTTATGTGTATTTTAGTGAATTTCTAGTACTTTTTTATGTGAAAAAATAATTCCAAAAAAATTAAACTAATTTATTCTTATTTTTTCTAGGTCAAACTGAGGCAAATGACTTCTAGTAGCACTGAAAAATACCAACTGTAGTGCGATGGAATTCTCATACCTGGATGAGGAAGTTCCTGAATATGTACCAGTGGATGAGGATCCCGAAGAGGACCCTGAAGAACATCTCGAGGAGGATCCTGAGGAGGAACTTGTAGAGGATCCTCAACCAGACCCAGAAGAGTTGATGATTTCCGGACCAACGTCGGAAATACTATTTCCAATTGAACCCCTCAGCATAGAACCTCAATTAAATTACAACGACCCATTAAATCAAATATTGGTAGAAGAAATTGTGGTAGAGGAAGGCGAAGAAGTCAATCAACCTTTAACCCCTGCATTAGCTATGAATATAGCTTAAAGAGATGCAGCAAGACTAACAGACATAAAAGGGATAAATGGCGTACTCGTCAACTACATCGAAAACATATGACCGATAAGGAAAACACCAAATTTTACCTTAAAGTCATATTGGAATACATAAGAGCTATAAGGGTTAGAGGCAAACCTAGAGGCCGACCTCCTAGCAACACATACTGGTTTTTTACGATAGAATTAGTATGCTCAATGGTCACCAAATCACGCCGACATAGGATATTAAGAAATGAAGTGATTGATTACCTGTGAGCTTATTTAATATGATGTAATTTTATTGTTATTATTGAACATGATTCATGCATTGTACATTTCTAGTTGATGAACATTTTAATTTTATTTAATGAAATTATTTAAAATTACTTGTTCTATGATTGCATGTGAAAATTAAATGTATGTTTTGGGAGCTTTTAGAAGATGAGCCTTCTAAGAGACATAATTTTATTAAGGCACTTATATATAATTCTTGATAGTATATATTGATTATTGCTTGTATCTATGTGATGAGAGATACAAACGTATTCTCTTGATCATGGGTCTTGCAATGTCATTGTTTTCTGATCAAGAATACTATAAGGGCATGACATTGTATACTTTATGTGCTATATATATAAATAAATTGAAATGTTCTTTGGTACGTGTCTCTGTTAGAGAGATCGTTGAATAATGTGGGATCAATTTGTTACAGAACTAAGAATGGCAACAAAGAACATAATAGCTGAGCTAAATAAAGGGGAAAAGCCAAACGGGCATAATTGGGACATTTGGCATAGGAAGGTAAAGTACATCTTGGAGGAACAAAATGTTGTTGACCCCTTGACCAATGTCTTGGTTGAACCAGAAGCTAGGAATATGGCCCAGCATAGGAGAGACTATGAAGCTTACCAGAACTGGAAAAAGAAGAATAACATAGCTAGAATCACACTTTTGAGTGCAATGGCTGATGACTTAATGTGCGAATTTGAGAAGCACAAGACTGCACAAGCTATGTGGATAGCTCTGAAGGATAGGTTTGGTAGTACCTCTACCACTAAACTGAGAAGGTTAACGATTAAGTTCGACACCTATAAGTTCAAGCCAAACACTCCCATGAAACAACATCTACAAGAGATGGCGAACATGATTAGAGAACTTAAGGAGGCTGGACATGTATTATCTTATGAGCAATAGGTGCAAGCTATCATCAGGTCGCTCCCTACTAGTCGGGAGCACATGAAAGTGTATCTAACACACAATGAGAACATCGTTTCTTTTAGCAATGTGGCTAAGAATCTTGAGTTGGAGTACGAGAGGTTAGAGGCGTACAAAGCCTCGGGGGAAGCATTTTACATCGAGGAGGCCGGTACTTCCCATTCTAAGCCCAATTTCAAAAAGGGCAAAAAGTTTCACAAGAAAGGGAAGAAGGGCAGTCCTCCTCCCAACAACGGAAAGAAGCAATTCAAGAGGAAAGGAAACAAAGGTGGGAAGAAAAAGCGAGATCTAAAGAAGGTCAAATGCTTTGCCTGCCAGAAAATGGGTCATTTCGCACGTGACTGTTCCAAACAGACTGAGAGCGAAAAGGTATTAGTGAATTATTTGAATTCACATGTTTCTTATGTATCTAGTACTGTTTTTTCTAACAAAACCTATTTCTTCTTCTTGGATTATTGATTCAGGCTCCACAGACCACATAACTAAGGAGCGAGGATCTTTTATGGAGTATCGTCGGTTTCCATATTAAAGCAAGTGGCTTTTTGGAAACAACGCGAGAATTGAGGTTCAAGGCATTGGCAGCTGTAAATTTACTTTACGTGGTGGCAAGACCTTCATTCTCCATGATGTACTCTATGCTCCTGACATCCGACGGAACTTGATATATGTTATATGTCTTTTACAATATGGTTTTAGTGTGAACTTTCATGACAAAGTTGCTGACATTTTACGCAACAAAACTCTTTATGGTTCAGCTTTCTTATTTGATAAGTTCTTTATTTTAGATATTATTGGTGATTCCTTTTATGATAATGAATGCTTTACTATTTCTTCTAATCATGTTGATATAAACTTTTCATGCTAGACTAGGGCACATTAATCAAAATAGAATGATTAAATTAGCCAAAGAAGGGCTGTAAGGTACAATTCCAAATATGGAAATGTCACTATGTGAAAATTGTCTAGCTGGTAAGGCAACAAGAAAACCTTTCGGTAAGGGAACTAGAGCCGAAAATCCATTACAATTAATCCATTCCGATATATGCGGTCCAATGGTGTGAGGGCGAGACACGGAGCGTGGTATTTCATTACCTTTATAGATGATTATTCACGATATGGTCATATTTATTTGATTTCATATAAGTCTGAAGCTCTTGCGTGGTTCAGACGATACCTAAACGAGGTAGAAAATCAAATGGATAATAAAGTCAAAGCATTACACAATCATCGAGGTCGTGAATATTCTTCTAAACAGTTTAAGCAATTCTGTGAAGGAAAAGAGATAATCAGGCAAACTGACTATATATCCCTGGCACTCCACAACAAAATGGAGTTGCCGAAAGAAGAAACAGAACTCTTCTAGACATGGTTAGGTCAATGATGGCCCAAGCAAACCTACCAATTTCATATTGGGGATTAACGGCAGCCTTCATACTTAATCGTGTGCCCTCGACATCAGTCGCTTCCACACCCTATGAGTTATGGATGAAACACAAACCAGATTTAAGCATCTTAAGGCCCTGGGGGTCAGCAGCGTATATCCATGACAATTCCCATGGAAAAATGGGTCCCAGATGAAAGAAATGTATCTTTATCAGGTACTCAGAACAATCAAAGGGATACGTTTTCATAGGTGAAAATGAATATGGCACGGTGACTGAGATAGAATCAAGATATGCAAGATTCATTGAAACTAAATTTCCTAATCGAGGAGATGTTGACCGCATTGTTTCCTTTTATGAGACACAAGAACAAGACATTGCAGAACAAATTGACAAACCAGAATCGTCTAGGATTGTCAATCTGAGTGGGAGCCAAGAAAGGTAACACCAAGACCTGAACAAGAAAAGAAAGATAAGGAGCAATAGGGAAAGTGTTCCCAAAAGACACTTTTAAATAGAAGGCGAATCTTTCTTAGTTACTCCAGAGGGAGATGATGAACCTCGTTCTGTACACGAAGCCTTGTCAAGTCCTACCAAGGAAGAATGGAAGAAAGCGATGGAAGAAGAAATGGACTCAATGAAAAAGAACCAAGTTTGGGTGTTAGTTGATCTACCAAAAGGGCGTAAAGCCATTGGGAACAAATGAGTTCTCAAAATTAAAAGAAAAGTTGATGGATCAATTGACAAATATAAGGCTAGGTTAGTAGCAAAGGGTTACACACAACAGGAAGGCATAGATTACGATGACACGTTCTCGCCTGTTGTGCGTTTTAACTCCATTAGACTTATTCTGGCAATAGTAAAGACCTATAATTACATCAGATGGATGTAAAAACCGCATTTTTGAATGGTGATCTGGATGAAGAAATCTATATGGAACAACCATTAGGTTTCATTGAAAAAGAAAAAGAGTTAAAAGTTTGTAAACTTAAAAGATCCGTTTATGGATTAAAACAATCATCCAAACAGTGGTATTTGAGGTTTTACAAAGCAATAACCTCATATGACTTCCAAATGATAAAGGAAGACCACTGCGTCTACATCAAGCGGTTTGAGGGTAATTTTGTTATTTTATCCTTATATATTGTAATACCTTGGAATATTTTAACTAGCATCGGAAATTAAATTAAATTAATTAATTTTGGAAAGTGGAAAATGAGATAAAAATACACATCATCCTAATACATATTTTTTTTAAAATACAAAATTAGAGTGAATCCTAATTTTATTATATACTTCTTTTCTTATTTATTTTTATATATCAGAATTGTTTTTATTTTATTTTATTAAGTGATAAGTATATATATTTATTTATTATATATAAATATATATTATATAAGAGGGAATAAAAGAGAAAAGAAAGAAAAAAGGAAATTAGAATCCTTTTTTTCCTTTTTATAATATATATATATATTATATAAAGAAGGATAAAGAGATAAGAAAAGAGAAAAGAAAAGAAGGAAGCAGGAGGAAAAACGTGAGGACGCATGAACAGGGGAAGAGGACACGTAGAGGACGAGAGAGCATCGCACAGAGGAGCATCACGAACGGAGAACGCGTGGTGGCTGGCCGGACGTGCGAGAAGGCCGGCTGGAGTCCGTCGCCGTCGCCGTTGAGCTGAAGGAGGAGAGAGAGTCGCGGGTTAGAGAGAGAAAGCAAAGGGGGAGAGTTTTCTCGCCGGAAAATCACGTGAGATATTGCCTTCGGGCCAGATTCTCTCCTAACGGAGATATTGCCTTCGGGCCAGTTTATGATTATGATTACTTGAATACAGAGGACCGCATGGAATTATATGTTAAATCATGATATGATGTATGTGTGAATTTAAATGTATGTAAATCCATGCTTTAAATTCTTTATTGTGAATATGATATAAGCTAATTGTCTGACCACTTAATATATGGAAATTTAATCCGTTGTATGCGTATGTGATTGTGATTGGCTCCTCTTCCCCAGTTGTAGTGGTACCCACTACTACACCAGGGATGGGAAAGCCTCTCACTGAGTCTGTTTGACTCACCCCAATATTACATGTTACAGACACAAGTGGTATAAGCATCGGAAGCGCTTCCACTTCATCTCAGGGAGGCGGACAGACTTAAAGACCGCACGCATTGTTCGCGTGGGTAGTACTGCTATATGTATTTTGACAGGATATATGTGTATATGATTTATTTTGGTATAGCATTGTTTTGTACAGTTGCTATATGCATATATGTATATGTCACACTCTAGAATTGTCGGCTTCATACAGATTAAAGATTGGTCTTGTTGTGGGGGATATAGGTTGTGATATGATGAATATCATGTGTATATATATATATATACGGATGTGACTCCTGCATGTGAATAGGATAGATCACACGCACTGAGCGTGTGGTCAATATGTAAACTTATATATATGTGTGACTGAATACTTGATTGTGTGAAAATACGGCTTCCGCATGTGAATAGGATAGGTCACACGCATTGAGGCGTGTGATCAATATGTATATTTTATGCAGGTGTGTGATTGAATATATGCTTGACTGTACACAGGGATTCTGCATGTGAATAGGATAGATCACCCGCCCTTAAGCGCGTGATCAATATGTATATTATATGCATGTGTGATTGATTATGTGTATATGTATAGACTGAAGCGGCGTTGAACGAGCCGTGGATTGTGTGCTACTTAGGTCATCGGATAGGGATGACCATATAAATACTATATTGTTTGTATTAGAAATGGGTAGTTATGCACATATAAGAATGTCAATCAGGAATTAGAGGCTTACGGGATAGGAGAAATCCTACCTCCCGTGCCGGTCACGGACGTCCGATAGGGGGTCGTGACAAACTTGGTATCAGAGGCAGGTTAATTTAAGCTGTATGAAGCCATAGGTATAACCGGGTGTCGGTTTACCCCTCTTTGTGTACCCGGGCACAACGTGGGAGTAAAAAGGCACTTGTGGAAGTACCCAGGAAAATTGAGTCAACCTTTCTTTCATTTCCTTCTTAATCTATGATGGATTATGAAAACTCTTATCAGGTGACGTTCTTGTGCGGTACAGCGATGCACTAAGGCGTAAGGTGGGGTGGTAGTGACCCAGGAACCTTAGGACGCCATAATAGGGAAAGAAGACATCCATGAAGGATGCTACCTAGACACAGACACATTTGGTTAAATTGTAGGCAGGAATGCGCTACAATGTGTGATTGTGTTGCAGTTGTTAAAAGAGACGATGTGTCTGCTCTGTTAGCGCGCATTGTGTGCTATGGTATAGGCACAAATTATTTGACTATAGTAGAGAATGCAAGTAGAATAGTGCCATGAATGGTAGTCTAGGCTAGAAATGGTTTGTAAAGTAAACAGAAAAGAGGTGGGGTATGCCACAGTGTAGAAGTAGAAATCTACGGGCTGGAAAATCAGGATACGGTATATGGAAGGGAAAAGTGGCCGAACCACATGCCGTAGAAGTAGATGTTAAGAAGTAGAGGCATATGTAAACATGTAGAACTTGACCATATGCTGAGCCGGAAACAGAGTAAATGGTAAGGCACAGGGAAGGAGCCTAGTCCAACCCTGCGCTCGATCCATGAACTACTAGTTCCTCAAGCAAACAAGTGGGAAAGGAAGGGATTAAGCCCAACCAAACTCTCTTGGGTGCTAAATGAAGAGCATAAAGAGTGGGATATTGACCACATGAAAAATTTTTGTAAAAGTATTTTTGGTATTTCCGGATGAGAGCTTCTGAAAGACCCTAAAATTTCTCTTGAAAATATAAGGGATAACCATTGGAAGGCAAATTTTCATGAAAACTCTTTATCAATTTGTGTCATTCCAATTGGTTAAACCCTAACCATTTACGGAAACCTTAGGCGTCATTTTCTGAGAAGTAAACTTGAATTAATTTCAAAACCCACAGGGTGCCTAAGAAAACTAACTCATGTGACCAATACCCTACCAAACAATAGTCCTTTTACAGGTAAGCTATATAAGGATGGTAGATGTAGTTGAGAAATCACTTACTTGGAGTGATTAAAGTTAAGTAGACATCGAAAAGCACTAGAGAGTGCTAAGGTGCCAAGGGAGTATTCAGGTAAACCTAAGAGTTACCAATTAAGGGGCCATAGGTTGATAATGGACCCGAAAGGATTAGACCGGAGCAGGTCTAGGAGTGGAAATGGGCGTAGACCTTCGGGTACCGTCCAGAAATAGGAAAATGAGTGTTATTGCGGTAGATAGCTCTCGAACGAGATAACGTGAGAGATAAACCCCAAAGAGACTCGTGGAGGCCAGAGGGGAGAGAAAGTAGACAGGGATAAGTAGTCCCATAAGGGGGGAAGAGCGAAAGCCTATAGGACCCCATAGGATGAGAGTCAAGTAGGAGGTGGAGAACCAACTACTACCGTAAGTGCATGTATAGTAGTAGACACAGCTAGGTAAGCTAGTTCCACAGGTTGGTGAACAGTAAATCCATTAGTCTGAAGCTCGTGTATGGGTGGAGACTGAGTGGACAAACCAAACGTATAAATGGCCATGGGGTGTCATAAAGGAAAAAAATTAACCGTAAGGGCGACTAATCGAGAAGAAGAATGTAGTGAATAACGAGTATTGAGAAATACTCGAAGAAAGAGTACCACGTAGGTGCAAAATGAAAAGAAGAGAGTGAATACGGGAACGAAGTCGGGCGAGCATCGGGGGATGCGAGCCAAATGATAAAACAGGTATGTTACCGTTGGGGGCGATTGGAACCCAACGGGTGACACACTTGTAAGAGGTGGTGTACGTTCGTGAACATATGTCACACCGTAAGAAAGGGAAGAGTCAAACCGTGGGAACGGATCCCGTTTGGTCAAGGTGAGTAAAGCATGTCCGGAAAGGTTCATGCTGGAGTTAATGGATCAAGTATTCGGAGTAGGAATATAGGATCTAAGTGAGTTGAGGAGTCCAAGTGGGCCAAGTTGGAGTAAAAGCCAACAGGAACCCAACGAGTAGAGTTAGCATAGGATGTGCAACTCTAAGTGGACTAACCTGAGGATGGTACAGATCCACAGTCATAGTCGTGTTAAGCGAGGCCTTCGGATGCGAAGACCGAACTAAGCCTGAGGCTGAGTAATGAACATGATAGTAAGGAGGAGACTGATGAGTTTCCATTATAAATAGAAATGACTACAAGTAGTAGTAAGAGAAGAATCTAAGTCGGTCAGACATAGGATGTCGACAGGGAGTAACCTGAAGTGGTGATGGAAACCACTAAGGGTAAGTGTAGAAGTCCGGAAAAGAAAGGGAAACACGAGTCATAAATGTAAAATCATTTACCGTTTGGTGGAGAAACGATAAGTGTAATACATAGTTGTGCTAGTGCCGTGGTATCTAGCTTTGTTAGGACACGAGTAGGGTAAACCGAGTCGGTAGTGAGTGTAACAACCTCGGAAGGGTTGGGTACACTAATGGCACAAAGTATAAACACCTACATAGGGTGCATGCCGTGTAAGCGGTAAGTCTAGATGTAGAGTAGAGGGTGTAGTAAGATGTAAACGGACTTTTTCTGAAGAAGTCGTTTACAAGGAATATATCGGGGGAATACCGGCATAAGGGTAGCTGCTTGGTAGTAGAGGATACCTAGGTACGGGGACTCCGATGAAGGGGAATACTTCGTCAGTTAGAGTTATAGAAATAGAACCTAGTGTGAAGACAATAGTTAACTCCTCGGAGAACAAATTTCATCATATCCACCGTCGTGGTTAGGGACAGTCAGGAACTCAGTTGGAAATTGGAGATTCCAATTTGTTTCTAGCCCACATCCAAGCTAAGTCAGTTATAATCGAAGAAGTCAAACCCAAACAAGATCAAGAAGACGACCTCAAACAGATTAGAGATACAGTGGTTAAGGGGGAGAAGGACGACGTCCGATCCTCCATAGATGACAGTGGCATACTCCGGTTGGAGGGACGACTGTGTGTACGGTGTACCTATGGTGGATGGTTTGAAGGAAAGGGTCCTTGATGAGGTACACAAGACAGCGTACACAATCCATCCGGGTAATAATAAGATGTATCAGGAACTGAGAGAATTATACTGGTGGGATGGTATGAAGAAAGATGTCACAAACTATGTAGCTAGGTGCTTAGGGTGCCAGCAAGTCAAGGCTGAACACCAGAAGCCCGCCGGAACATTACAACAGATAGAGATACCTGAGTGGAAATGGGAGAGAATAACGATGGATTTTATAACAGGGTTGCCAAGATCACAACGGGGATTTGATTCGGTCTGGGTAATAGTGGATCGCATGACTAAGTCCGCACACTTTCTGCTAGTTAAGACCACTTACGGAGTGAGTCAATATGCACAGATTTACCTATCAGAAATCGTTAGATTGCACGGTGTGCCAGTGTCCATAATATCTGATAGAGGTCCACAGTTCACTTCCAGGTTTTGGAAGTCATTGCAGGAAGTGTTGGGAACTAGAGTTGATCTGAGTACTGCGTTCCACCCACAGACCGACGGGCAATCAGAAAGAACCATTCAAATTCTTGAGGACATGCTTCGAGCGTGTATTATGGATTTCGGCGGCAGTTGGGAAAAGTATTTACCTTTGGCTGAGTTTGCGCACAATAACAGTTATCAAGCAAGTATTCAAATGGCACCTTTCGAGGCTCTGTACGGCCGTAGGTGCAGATCCTCGATTGGGTGGTTCGAGGTCGGAGAAGCTAGCCTAGTCGGCCCGGAATTGCTACAAGATGCCTTGCAGAAAGTAAAGTGTATAAGGGAGAGATTACTGACGGCTCAGAGTAGGCAAAAGTCTTATGCAGACAATCGAAGGAGAGAACTGGAGTTTGTCGTTGGTGGTCAGGTGTTCTTGGGAATATCACCGATGAGAGGCGTGATGTGGTTCGGTAAGAAGGGGAAGTTGATTCCTCGGTATATCGGACCGTTTGAAATCTTAGAACGAGTTGGGAATGTAGCGTATCGGTTGGAGTTGCCTACGAAATTGGAAGGGGTACACCCTGTCTTTCATGTATCGATGCTTTGGAAGTATCTTCCCGATCCCTCGCACGTAATCCAATGGCAAGACGTGCAACTAACCGAAAATATGACATATGAAGAGGAGCCAGTGGAAATCTTAGATTGGCAGTTGAAGAAACTCAGAACGAAAGAGATTCCATTGGTTAAAGTTCTGTGGAGAAACCACTCGACCGAAGAAGCTACATGGGAGGTTGAGGGTGAAATGCGCAGGACGTATCCTCATCTATTTCGAGACTAAGGTTAGTAGTTTGTTTGAAATTCAGGGACCGAATTTCTTAAGGGGGGAAGATTGTAATACCCGGAAATATTTTAACTAGCATCGAAAATTAAATTAAATTAATTAATTTTGGAAAGTGGAAAATGAGATAAAAATACACATCATCCTAATACATATTTTTTTTTAAAATACAAAATTAGAGTGAATCCTAATTTTGTTATATACTTCTTTTCTTATTTATTTTATATATCAGAATTGTTTTTATTATATTTTATTAAGTGATAAGTATATATATTTATTTATTATATATAAATATATATTATATAAGAGGGAATAAAAGAGAAAAGAAAGAAAAAAGGAAATCAGAATCCTTTTTTTCCTTTTTGTAATATATATATATATTATAATAAATTAATATATATATATATATATATATATATATATATATATATATATATATATATATATATATATTAGATAAAGAAGGATAAAGAGATAAGAAAAGAGAAAAGAAAAGAAGGAAGCAGGAGGAAAAACGTGAGGAAGAGGACGAGAGAGCATCGCACGGAGGAGCATCACGAACAGAGAACGCGTGGTGGCTGGCCGGACGTGCGAGAAGGCCGGCCGGAGTCCGTCGCCGTCGCCGTTGAGCTGAAGGAGGAGAGAGAGTCACGGGTTAGAGAGAGAAAGCAAAGGGGGAGAGTTTTCTCACTGGAAAATGCCGTTTCTTCACCGGGGAAGGTAGCCGGGAGTCTCCTCTACTCCATATCGTCCTTCTAACCGGTTGAATCGAGGTGAGAAGTCCCGAAACTCTCAAACCCCAATTTTATCAATTTTAGGGATTTTTGGAAAGACCCCAACTGATTCAATCTGAGTGTTCTGGGTCCTAAATTGGAGTATTTGCATGTTAGGAAGTGAGTTGGAAGCTTAGGAACCGGAACCAAATTGATGGAATTTATCCGGGTTGGAAAAAGTGTAGGAAAATGTGATTGTTAAGGTTTAAGGGTGTTGTAGAATGAGTTGGGGTGCATTGAAGGGTGAATAATAATTATATAATTATTAAAAAAATTATCGGAATGTACGAGGGATTAAAACCCGAGTAATTCCCGTCTCACCTGGAACCCCGTTCGGGGAAAAAGAGACAATTTTCTAATTTTACGCGTATTCGGGTGTGTGTATTCATGTGTAGGTGAAGTGTTCAAGGTTATTTTGATAAATGGAAATATTGGATAAGTAGAATTTATGACTCTTGAGCCATAAATTCAAGACTTGGGTAGTGGGAACTTCACATGGACACATAGAGGTGAAATTGAGTAACTTTGCATTCCCAAATTCAACGTTTCCGAATAGCGTGATTAAGAGAGGGTTGGACACGAATTAGAAGCATGCTAGGTGTTCCGAAAACTAGTTGAGGGCACTCCAAGCCAACAACTAGTCTATGGAATTAATTAGAAAGAATATGAGCATTAGCGTTACATGTACACGATAGTGGTTGAATTTCCAAGTCTCTGAATCTCTCAAGTATATGTGTATAGGGCAACATACTGTGAGTGCACTTTCGGGCGCACCGAGAGCCGATCAGAGGGGCCAACCAGGTGAGGGGCTTTCCTATCCTTGCCCTATAGGGTTGACTGCGAATATGGATATATGGTTTGCCTTCTTGCCTATTTGTAGGAATCACATGTTAGATAACATGCTATTGTTGTTCCTAAATTACAGTATATGTGAAAACGTGCTATATGTGTGTATGCGAATTGTAAAAGCAATGGTGCCTCAAGGAGCCTAATATGGAAAGAAGGCCCTCGGGACCTAGATGATATCGGGGGTAGGATCGAGTCAATTTTATTTGTGAAGGTCTTGTGGTACTAGAAACAAACCTAATCGATCATTACCTGAAAAGTGTGGTTTGTATGTAAATCCTTAAAGGAAATAAACATAGGTGACTTGTTTTGAATCAAGAGTCCGAATTAGAAACCACTTGGAAGTCTAGGTTGCCTAACCAGAAGTAAAATGAATAAGTAGTGGTCCATAGGGGTCATTTATTGTACAACGCGGGAACCGAGTCTATCACGGGTGGTCCGGGTAGATTGAGTCTCTTGTCTTGAGTCAAACCATAGAAATACAGAGTATATGAGTTCACCACATTGTGCCTATTACCTGGGGTAAACCGAGGTCAGATGAGTTGCCGGCTATTGCTCCAAGTGAAGTCTTGGGGTCAGACTATTGTTCCAAGTATAGTCTTGGGACCAGGGGTTCCTAGAATGATCAACTAGGTTCCCATATTGCTCACGTGAGATATTGCCTTCGGGCCAGATTCTCTCCTAACGGAGATATTACCTTCGGGCCAATTTATGATTATGATTACTTGAATACAGAGGACCGCATGGAATTATATGTTAAATCATGATATGATGTATGTGTGAATTTAAATGTATGTAAATCCATGCTTTAAATTCTTTGTTGTGAATATGATATAAGCTAATTGTCTGACCACGTAATATATGGAAATTTAATCCGTTGTATGCGTATGTGTTTGTGAGTGGCTCCTCTTCCCCAGTTGTAGTGGTACCCGCTACTACACCAGGGATGGGAAAGCCTCTCACTGAGTCTGTTTGACTCACCCCAATATTACATGTTACAAACACAGGTGGTATAAGCATCGGAAGCGCTTCCACTTCATCTCAGGGAGGCGGACAGACTTAAAGACCGCACGCATTGTTCGCGTGGGTAGTACTGCTATATGTATTTTGACAGGATATATGTGTATATGATTCATTTTGGTATAGCATTATTTTGTACAGTTGCTATATGCATATATGTATATGTCACACTCTAGAATTGTCGGCTTCATACAGATTAAAGATTGGTCTTGTTGTGGGGGATATAGGTTGTGATATGATGAATATCATGTGTATATATATATATACGGATGTGACTCCTGCATGTGAATAGGATAGATCACATGCACTGAGCGTGCGGTCAATATGTAAACTTATATATATGTGTGACTGAATACTTGATTGTGTGAAAATACGGCTTCCGCATGTGAATAGGATAGGTCACACGCATTGAGGCGTGTGATCAATATGTATATTTTATGCAGGTGTGTGATTGAATATATATGCTTGACTGTACACAGGGATTCTGCATGTGAATAGGATAGATCACCCGCCCTTAAGCGCGTGATCAATATGTATATTATATGCACGTGTGATTGATTATGTGTATATGTATAGACTGAAGCGGCGTTGAGCGAGCCGTGGATTGTGTGCTACTTAGGTCATCGGATAGGGATGGCCATATAAATACTATATTGTTTGTATTAGAAATGGGTAATTATACACATATAAGAATGTCAATCAGGAATTAGAGGCTTACGGGATAGGAGAAATCCTACCTCCCGTGCCGGTCACGGACGTTCAATAGGGGGTCGTGACTTATATATAGACGATAAACTATTGGCCGGCAATAGTCTAGGTTCTGTAACAATCATAAAGAATGGCTTTCATCGAATTTTGAGATGAAAGACATGGGTGAAGACATACTTGGAGTTAAGATCCAAAGAAATCGTTCAAAAAGAATCTTGTCTCTTTCACAAGAGAATTACATTAACAAGATTCTTGAGCAATTTAACATGAAGGATTGCAAACCCATGAGTACTCCTGTAGCTACTGGATTAGCCTTGAGTCTTGACTTGTGTCCCAAAACTGAATCAGACAAGAAGAAAATGGAAAGAGTTCCATATGCCAGTGCAGTTGGCTGTCTGATTTATGCAATGATGTGTACAAGACCATATATCTATTATGCAGTAGGACTGGTAAGTAGATTCGAATCTAACCCGGTGAAAAGCATTGGAAAGCAGTGAAGAGGATCTTGAGATACTTAAAGGGCACTTCTAACTATGCATTGTGCTATAAAGGAAGTGATTCGCGCCTTGTTGGGTACTCCGATGCTGACGTAGGGGGAGATGCAGAAGAACGAAGGTCAACTTTTGGTTATACCTTCTTACTCAACAACAGCGCCATATGCTGGAGTAGCAAGAAGCAAACGTGCATTGCCTTACATTAATTGGAAGCCGAGTTTGTAGCATGCACTGCAGCCGTACAAGAGGCATTATGGCTGAAGAGATTTATAGAACATCTTGGATTTGGAAATGAGAGTACCAATCCGATGTTATTATACTGTGACAATATTGCATCAGCCATAGCCTATACCAAGGACCCTAAGTATCACAGCAAGACCAAGCACATTGATATTAAATATAATTTTGTTAGGGATTATATAGCACAAAAGATTGTAACTGTACAATACATTTCGACAAAATGTATGATAGCAGATCCCCTGACAAAGTCAATAGGCGAAAGAGTGTTTAAAGAACATATGCAAGCCATTGGCATGCGTAAAGTGTAATATGCAGAAGTCATATATATAAAGAATGATGTTATAATTTTCTGTTATCACTTTATGTATATATATATATATATATATATTGGAGTATACAATATCTAGTATGTCGTACAGATTAAAAGGTTGGCTCTCTCACACGAGCAACCACCTTTGACACTCAAGTGGAGTGTGCAAAGATGAGACATTTGTGTTCACCAATAAAGCAGCTAAAAGTGCTGATATAGTAGAGAAGAAGCACAAAAGTACATGTCGCCTTGACTAAAGTGTAGCAAGTCAAGATGAGATCCACATAAACAAAATTGGATCGAAGTTTGGAACCCCACTTCCAAAAATACCTATAGCTAGATAACAAACTCTTCAACGTCGACGTCGTAAACATGAGCAGAGTTGAAGAATTTGGGTTTAGATATTGAGTGTGTCTATACTTAAGTCTTTACGGTGATAATGATAAATATAAAATGACATATGCTCTTATAGTAAAAGAGTAACGCCGTAGCATGTGTTTCATACCACATGAGCTGGGAGAACCGCAAAGGGGAAGCAAGTGAAAGATCCCTGCCTCATTGCTATGTGAGTCCCAGGGAAGAACAATTTTTCCATTGATGTCCTTTGAACTTTGACAATAACATGGAGATATGTTTCAGTGACTGCTACTTTAGCATTTCTTCTATGATCATGATAAATGCGGTCTAAAGTACTATGCTAAGAAAGCGACTTATTCATATTAAAGTGTTATTTGGGCGAAAGGAAGATTAAGTGAAATATAATGCTAGTGTCTGTGACATGTCCCTTATGACATTTTGTTGTCATAAGTGTGGATACTAGACATATGAGGAAGGCAATCTGAATCATACATTAATTCGAGAGGGATTAGTTTTGCCATGTCAAAGAGTATATAGTTAAATCTAGGACATCTGAGGCATAATTTAAAATTCTAGCTACACAAAGGAGAGGGTTACTTGTACTGGTCCTATAAAAAGGATTACTAGCACAAGTACCTAAGTGAAGACATCATGCCCACGCGGTCTCGATAAAGCATTAAGTATGAAATTGAGAGGATGCTAAGAGATTTAACCCACGGCATCTAATCCACCAAGTGTGAGTGGGAGATGTAAGTATATGGGTCCGTCCACCCTTGGTGGATTGGACCCAAGCCCAATTGATATTGGGCCAAATATGCAAATAAGAAAAAAAGTGTAGGTTTAGGAGTGTAATTTACTCCTTTAATTATTAAATTCAAATTAAGAGGGACAGTCACATTAAGGATTAACGTGATTAAGAAAGTGGTTCCATATTTTTTGTGCAACTAATCAGTGGTGCTAAAAAGAGAACCAACTCTCATCTTCCCACTCTTCTCTCTTGCTACTACTGTGTTTGTGCATTTGCTGTGTGCTATATTCTGAGTCCATCGCCGATGATCGGAGTTCGCGTGGGTACCTGCAGACAGAGTCAGAGTCGGATTCTTCACAGGTATGCCTAAATCCTTACAATAATGGTACCATTCATGTGGAATATGTAAAGTCAAGAGATAATCTTGCAGATCCGCTTACAAAGGCTTTACATAAAGAAAGGGTCTGGAGTACATCGAGGGGTATGGGTCTTAAGCCCATAGAATAAAAAGCAACCTATGAGGATACCCTACCAAGTGTTTAGTGAGCCTAATAACTTGGTTCAATGGGAAAAATGAATCATAGAGTAGCTGTGGAATAAATGCACCTTTATAAGAGTCTTTAAAACTCTTTAAACTCATCCTTATGGTGTAAGTGCATTTCCTGCAATGTATATGTGAGGTTGAGTTTATAAACTCTTAATGGAATATGTAGCTCTTAAGAGTGAGGTGTTTAATTGCAGGAGCACCATTGACAGAGTTCACCTATTTGAATGTGACGGAGTGGGACCCCTCCTAAGAGAATGTAAAAGGGCATATATTCTTGAAACACATTCAAGAAACAGGATGTGCACAAAGGCCGCATAATGTGCGGGCTAGAGCTAATTAATTGCACCTGGGTTATTATGTGCAATATATGTATCTTGTCTCCCCTAAGCAGTCATAGTTCAAGGGGAATACCACTATTGGCTCTGGATCAAGATATGTATTTTTGCTAAATATAGATTCAAAGCAATGCCATCTATATTATGCATAATAATCTATCTCTACCCAAATAAATATTTAATGTGAGATAATTTATAATAATAAGTGGGGGATTGTTAAATATTATTAATTAATTATTTCATCTAAAATAAAATGAAAAACAAAACTGTTAGAAGCTTAATTGATTTCAAAATCAATATACAGTTTGCAATTGTTGAATATGCTTTAAGGAAAAAAAACAAAACGTATATGTTTGCTTTCAATGTCAACAAATGCAGATGGCCAACAGACAACTTTGTAAATGAACGTTGCAAAAGACATAAATGATTAAGTTTTAAATTGTAATTATTGCGGTGTTTAATTTCTATACGTTCAGCCTTCATATTTTACCTATATATATGTCATTTGGCTGAAGGCATTTGTACATACGAATAGAAAGAAAGCTTAAGAGAAAACACTAACTTCATTTGGGTGGAGAAAATGTATAGGTGTTCTAGAGTCCTGTCTACTTCTTTGTGTAGAAGTTGTAGACTTTAAAAAAGGCAAGTGTTTGGCCATTGTATCCTGGAGGTGACGTGTTTGGGTACCACTACATCGGGGTTATAGAATATAATTCTACCTGTGGAGGGTGTGAATTACCTTAAAGATAACAAGATACCCGTGCCTCTGTCAAATACTACGTTTTTATTTTCTAATTATATTCATCTCTTATCTCTATTATTTCTAATTGCTTCTTATTTTTTCTTGTAGCCCCAACAGTGATAGGTATACATCTGAGAACTACCATGATGCAATGATGATTTGTAAAAAGAAAGGATACCCTGATTTATTTGTGACATTTACATGTAATCCCAAATGGC
Source organism: Senna tora (assembly GCA_014851425.1). Lineage (NCBI taxonomy): Eukaryota > Viridiplantae > Streptophyta > Magnoliopsida > Fabales > Fabaceae > Senna > Senna tora. The sequence continues at coordinate 2,940,278 of CM026270.1, read as the reverse complement.
CTGAATTAGTTGAGTTATTGAATAGCAAAAATGCTAAAGCTGAAGATAAACCAGATCTACTAAAAAGAATATTCAAGATCAAACTAGATCAACTTATGAAGGACTTCATTGTAATGGTTTCTTTGGAAAATCAAATGTTGGTACGTATTAATGTATTCCTATGGACATATAATATAATGATATATATATATATGTACATATATATATATATGTACATATATATATATATGTATATATATATGTACATATATATATATGTACATATATGTACATATATATATACATATATATATATATGTATATATATATATATATGTATATAATTTCATTAGTAATACCTTGAACAGTAATAGAATCCTTTTTATACTTATATTTTTATATTGTTTTTTCCTTATTTTAAGCCATGTACACAGTTGAATTTCATAAACGTGGACTTCAACACTGTCATATAGTCATATTTTGAGATAAGGAGGATAAATACATTGTTGGTCATGATATAGATTGTACTGTGTGTGCTGAAATTCCAGACAAGAATACGAATCCTATATTACATGAAGCAGTGAAAGGCCTTTATGCTTCATGGACCATATGGTCATGCTAATTCTAGGTCTCCCTGCATGAAGCATAAAAGATGCTTAAAGCACTTTCCCAAAAAATTCAACTAGAGCACGACTTTAGATGAAGATGGCTATCCTATACACCGTATAAGGGATAATGACATTAGTGTTGAAAAAGGTGTCACTGTACTAGACAACAGGTATGTGGTGTTCTATAACCCACGTCTCCTTTTGAAATATCAAGCTCACATCAACTTAGAGTAGTGTAACCAGTCTAGATCTATAAAATATTTATTCAAGCATGTCAGTAAAGGTCATGACAGGGTTATAGCTGTTTTTTTATCAAAACACTAATGTAGATGACTCTAACCACCCCACTCATGATGAAATAAAGAAATATTATGATTGCAAATATATTTCCCCATGTGAAGCATCATGGAGAATATTTTTTTTTGACATTACATTTAGAACTCCTCCGATAGAAATATTATCATTTCATTTGTCTGGTCAATAATATATTGTTTTCGGTGATAATGACAACATTGATAATGTAGTATCTAAAACAACATTTAAGAATACCAAAATCTTGGCATGGTTTAATGCTAACAAAAAGTTTCCAGAAGCACAAGTTTAACTTATGTAGATTTCCTCACAAGGTTTATTTATAATAGTGATCTACAAGAATGGTGCGGAAAAGAGGATATTCAATTGGCTTATTGTTTTATGTTCCTCCAGGCACTGGTGAGCTATACTACCTTCATCTTTTATTAAATACATCAAAATGTCCCCATTCATACGAAGATATAAGGACTATTAATGACATTATATATGCTACACTTAAAGATGCATGTTATGATTTAGGATTTTTTTTAATGATGATAAGGAGTATATTGATGGGATTATAGAAGCTAGCAATTGGGCATCTGCAGATTACTTGAGATGCTTATTTGTTACATTTCTTTCATTCCATAATATGGATAGACCATAATTTGTGTTGGAAAACACATGGAGATGTCTATCTGATGACATACTATATAGACAACAAAGGAATTTATCTAATGAATGTACAATTTTATCTCTCACATATGAATTTTTATTGTTTTTAATAATAATTTTTATCTAATTTGACTTTAACTCAATATTATAATTGAACTATAATTACATTTACCTTGTTGAATTGTTAAATATTCATTCATTTCATAATTTGAATTCAAAAACATTAATGAGTATAATTGGATGATGATAGCATTAAAATTCATTTTATATTCTTTCATTATTTGTAGATTTTGGCTCATTAATTTGAAACTCAAAACATTAAGTTATTATATTATGGTGATCATATTTGAATCTCAGAAATAAGGACCTGAAAATGCCTATACCGAGTGATCCAGAGTTGTATTCACATAATAATAGGCTTATTTATGAAGAGCTTAACTATGACAAGACTACGTTAGCTAAAGAACTTGAGAATCTTATATCATCTATAACAGAGGAACAAAAGACAAATACTATGATTGGTGCAGTCAATTCAGACAAAGGAGGATTTTATTTTGTCCATGGGTTTGGAGGTACTGGCAAAACATTTATCTGGAGGATTTTGACAGTTGGCTTAAGATGCTAGGGATAAATTGTTTTTGCAGTTGCATCAAGTGGAATTCCATCTCTTTTGATTCCAGGAGGTAGGACTACTCACTCTAGATTTTATATTCCCTTGCAAATCACAGATGAATCAACGTGCAACATCAAACAAAATTATGAATTGGCAAAATTAATTATTCAGGCAAAACTCATAATATCGAATGAAGCTCCAATGGCAAATAAATTTTGTTTTGAAGCACTAGATAAAAGTCTTAAAGATATCATGAGATTTCATGATCTAGAGAGTTGAAATAAGCCATTTGGTGAAGAAATTATGGTTTTGGGAGGAGATTTCATGCAAATACTTACAGTGGTCCCAAAGGCCACAAGACAAGACAATAGCTTCTATTAATTCTTCATACTTAAGGAGATTTCGCAAGGTGCTCAAATTGACAAAAATATGAGACTTCAATCGAGTTACATGGCTGATTACTTTAATGAGCTTAAATTTTTCAGAATGGATTCTGAAAGTTGGGGATAGGAGTATTTCAGAGCCGAATCATGGTGAAGTTGAAATTCATATTCCGGATGATCTTATACAAGACGGGATAGATCCTATTAAAGCCATTGTTAATTCAACTTATTCTTCCTTTTTAGACCACATCAATGACTTGAAATAATAGAGCTATACTTTGTTCGACATTAAAAATGTTGATGCAATTAATAATTACACGTTGTCACTTCTTCTTTGGGGTGCAGAGGTTTACTTGAGTGCAGATAGTGTTTCCAAATCAGAATTTAATATTGACGGTGTTGAAGGTCTTTACACCACTGATATGTTGAATAGTATTAAAGGTTCAGGTTTGTCCAATCATGAATTGAGATTGAAGGTTGGTACCCCAGTTATGTTATAGAAAAATATTGATAGAACGTTCGCATTGTACATTGATACTAGACTGTTAATCAGTCATCTTAGTAGATATGTTATAGAAGCTAAAGTTATATTAGGCAATAGTATCGGGCAGAAAGTCTTGATATCTCAAATAGTGATTAGTCCATCTGATTCAAGAATATCATTTCAACTAGAGAGGCTTTAATTTCCTTTGATTGTTTCATTTGCAATGACTATTAACAAAAGTCAGGGACAATCTCTAAAACAATGTTAGACTATATCTTCCAAGGCCGTTTTTTTTTGTCATGGATAGTTATATGTGGCAGTTTCTAAAGTAAAGAGTAGAAGATGTTTAAAAATTCTTGCGCTTGACAAGACTGGTAACATTACCAATTCAACTTATAATGTGGTGTACAATGAGATTTTTTAGAATATAAACTAGAACAGCAGTACATGATGTTTGTCCTACATATCAAATATATTTATGGTGTTCTCTTAACTTTTATTTGATATTTGTATGTTATTTTTAACTATTTACTTCTAATGACTATTTAGGATTTAGTTATTCGAACAAATTTGTCTATGACAATTTTATTATTGTTAACTATATTCAATGTTATTAGTTGCAATAATCAAATTCATATTGTAAATGTGATGTGAAACAAAAATATATATCCCGTGCAGGGCACGAGCTCCAATCAAATAAATTATAAGAATCAAACCAAATGGAACGAATGAACATTTTCCAAGAATGATATTTTTTTACATTATATAACCATTCACTCAACATACTTAATTTTGTTAGAGGCTCTATATAAACCCAAATTATCAATCGGCTGAATAAGTAGAGCCTATATTTAATGTGATGTGTTAGATGTGGATCATAAGCACTAGATAATTAAAACTATATACATAACACTTACATGATATAGGGTGGTTGGCATTAAGGTCTCATACAAAGGCAATAGTCACAAAACAAAGTACATGAGTAGAACTAAGAATTTACCATAATGCTTCAGTTATTTCATCCAAACACACTAAATGGTTTAAAATTTCAAACACAACAAACTTAATGAATGACAAAGTGTAATATCCGAGATATTAATTTGTATTATTATCATTATTATTAATTTATTTTTCTTTCAGAAAGAAAAATAAATTAAATTAAAGAAGTAAAGAGTTAAAATAAAATAAAGGAGAAAATAAAAGGGACTATATGAATATTTTTCTAGGACCTAAAAGAAAAAGAAGATATAACAAGTAAATAAGTTTTAAAAAATAATAATAATAAATAGATATATATATATATATATTAAAATAATAGGGAGGCCCAAACCGTGACCCCCCCATCCCATTACACACACGCAACAAATAAATAATATATAATATATTAAAAAAAGTTACCCCCACCCAATTCATATAAGCAAACACACAAAGCACACATATTAAAAGAAAAAAAAAAGAGCAGAAGCGTGAAAGAGCAAGCAGAGAAAAAAAAACGCACGCACAAGGGAGGGAGAAGGGAGGTGACGAACGGCGGTTTGGCCGGATTCTTGCCGGAAAAAGTGGCTGGAGTCTTCTTTCATCCCCACCAAGCTTTCTACCCGATTGAATCAAGGTGAGAAAGCCCCAAACTCCCAAAACCCCAATTTCTTCAATTTTGGGTATTTTAGGAATTCATCAAATACTTCCAATCGGGGCATTCCGAGGTTAAATTTGAGCTTAATGGGTGTTATTGAAAGCTTGGTGAGGTTCAGAATTGAAGCTAAACCGTAGGAATTGACCGAGTATAGAAATTAGGAAAATTTAGCTAGAAAATTGCTATAAATTCGAAATTGATAGTTTGATGAATGTTTAGGCTTTGATTTGAGTAGTATAGGTGTTATAAATGCTAGAAATAGTCAAGGGAATAAAGCCCGAGTATTTACCGTCTCAACCGAAACCCAATCCGGTGAAAAAGAGGCGAAATACTAAGCCACAGTACCGTAAAGAGCTGTGCGGTGGGTTGAACAACTCGGTCTAGTCCGTGGTGGACACCTAAGACCCGCTAAATTGGTTCCAAGGCTCTATTTTATACCCAATTATATTTTTATATATAATTAAAGAGGTAGTAATTAAGCTTTTACTCGGCGAATAAGGGAGACGGTGGAATGAGTAAGCTAGAGCCTCTTTTGAACCGTGAATTTAATTCTTTTATTAATTAAATACCCATATGAACATATGAAGGGAAATTTAGACAATTGGAAATCTCTAACCTAAGCAATTAGAGGTTCGAAATGGCTCGAAAGTGTGAAAGTCGAATATAGGGCATTCTAGACTTTCAGAAAGAGCAAATAAGACGACGTAACGAACTAAATAATTAGTTCTTGGAAAATAGCTAGAGGGTGCATAAGCATTAGCATGACACGTGCATGGTAGATGCTTAGTTACGCGTTCTAAATTTCTTAAATATAATATGTATAGGGCACCACAGGGTAATTGGAGCTTCAGGCATTCCGAGGACTGATCAGGAGGGCCAACGAGGTGAGGGGCTCTCCCATCCCTGCCCCACAGGGTTGGATGACTACGTGGAAATGTGGTTTGCTCTATTTTGTGTAATTATTATATGAAATTTATTTATATGAATAAATTGTATCACACGTGTATGATTTCCAAGTAAGCAGTCAACGTGCAATTGTACATGTGCTTATATGATTAGTCTCAAGTGTATATGTGCAATTGTGGCTCACCGAGCCTTATATGATACCGTGGGTAGGATTGAGTCAGAATTTCATATGTGAGGGTTCATTAATATTAGAAACCCATTTAAATTGATCAACGTGCAAAGGTTTTGACCGTATGGTACATTGAGGAAAATGAACCTAGGTTGTTAAATATGAGTGAGAGTGTTGCATAATTAAAACGGGGGAAATCTAGGCCTAACTAAAGAACACGTATGATATTCAGTTAGTTATTAATAAGGCGTCTTTCAAGGTCGAATATGTTAGTTGAAGGTTAGTTCGGGTAGATCGAGTCGGTTATCCTGGTCGGACAGACAGGATTCAGTTAACAGTAAGTATGCCACATAGTGGTCATTACCTTGGTTTAACCAGAGTCAGACAAGTTGCCGGCTATTACTCTAAGCATGCCTTGGAGTCATAAAGTTCCTGGTGTGATCAACCAGGTTCGTACATGAAATTGCCTTCGGGCCAGTATTTCTCTTAGCGTAATGCGGGAAACAGAAAGTGAGTGCCTACGTGCACAAATATATGTTATCTATGGAACCATATGCTATATGTTTATGATTGATTTACATGCGGATTAATAAATATGTTAGAAGCATGAAATAGGATTTTAAATTGTGAATATGATTTACTGATTGCCTGATCACGTTAAAGATCATAATACGAATCCGTTTCATGCGCATGTGGTTGTGGTTGCTCCCTTCCCCCAGCTGTAGTGGTACCCGCTACTATGCCAGGGATGGGGGAGCTTCTCACTGAGTTTGTTCGACTCGCCCCCCTGTTTACATGTTTCAGATACAGGTGGTTCAGGAGTTTAGAACGGGTCCACTTCTTCTCAAGGAGGCGGACAACTCTGAAGACCGCACGCTTTGTTCGCATCGGTAGTTATTTTGATTATGTATACATGTTGTGATGTATATATATATATATATATATATATATATATATATATGAATCCTTTTTGGGCGTGGCGTATGTACGTTACATCTGCTGTGTATATATATATATGTCTCACTTGAATTCTAGCATTGTCGGCTTCATACAGATTAAAGTTAGGTCTTGGTGAAGGGAATATAGGCTATGATATAATATATATCATGTATATACGTATATGAATTTTGCATGCGACTAGGATAGGTCACACGCATTGAGGCGTGTGATCAATACGTAAATTATATGTATGTGTGATTGAATACTTTTTTGTGTGAAAATATGGCTTCCGCATGTGAATAGGATAGATCACATGCATTGAGGCGTGTGATCAATGTGTAAACTATATGTAAGCGTGTGATTGAATATATGTATGACTGTATACAGGACTCCTGCATGTGAATAGGATAGATCACCCGCCCTGAAGCGCGTGATCAATATGTATACTATATATACGTGTGAGTGATTATGTGTATATGTATAGACTGAAGCGGCGTTGAGCGAGCCGTGGATTGCACGCTACTTAGGTCACCGGATATGGATGACCATAAATACTATATATTGTTTGTATTAGAAATGGGTAGTTATAAACATGTGAAAATGTCAATCAGGGATTAGAGGCTTACGGGATAGAAGAAATCCTACTTCCCGTGCTGGTCACGGACGTCCGATAAGGGGTCGTGACACAAAGCTAGAGTAAATAGTAAATACCCTTCAAAATTTTCTTAACTAGAAATCTGGGATTGAAAAATGGAAGAATAATCTCAAAAGTTGCAGTGTGTCAAAGATGTCTAACTTTGAACAGCCTTCAATATATATCAACAACAACAAAGGAACAGAATATTAGACAAACAATAAATATTTAGGGTAGAACTTCTCAAACCAAAACGTCAAAATGTCAAACACAAATCAATCTTCTTACTTGAAGTCGAAGGGCGAAGGTTGTTACTCGTGAACAAAGAACAGAGTCGAAAAGTCTGGTTTGCAGTGGTACGCGATGCAAAGATGTGTCTTCTCTTCAATCGCGTTTTTGAGATGGGATGAGTTGATGAGATGCATCAAAACTCAAAAGTCTAGGGCAAGGGCATGAGAATGAGACAAAAAATAAAGCAAAGATGGAATGAAAGAGACGAAACACAATGGATTGGAGGATTAGAGGGAGCTCAACTGCGTTTTTAAGTATTTTATTTGGAGAAAGTAAAGTAAAATGCTAAAATGGTAAAGCCTAAATTCTAAAACAGCAGTAGCTTAGGAAAACTTGAAGAAAGTCGGTCGGGCAAGTTTTCAATTGGTTAACTGCGGGTTAAACCAATGACTCGAGTGACTGACTTTTTAAAAAAATCATGGCCCGTTTCAACCTGTTTAGTATAACTTGACCCGATCGCAATCACTATTTTTTCAGGTTTAGTTGGGTTCATACAGTTTAGTAAGGTTATGCTCACCCCTACCAAATATAGCCTAACAACCATATAAAATTTTTCTAATGGAAGAGCCATACAGAATTTTACTATTTTTAGCGAACAAAACCGTTGCACCAAAGCAAACAATAACCGAACCAAACAGATAATGTGGCATTTTAGTTCTGTTTGAATATAACTATTTTTAGCGGTTTGGCGTTCTGTTAAATCGAATCAAATCGCCATATGGTATATATATATATATTAAAAGTTGCATTTCAAGGATACAAAAAATCAAATGTTATACAGAAATAAAAATGTTTGGTATAGGTAAATTTTTTTTTTTTGGAATGATTTAGGTAATTAATTAATTCATTAAATCTAAATAATAATAATTATTATTATTAATGGTTGACTGGGTTCAATCCACCAGGGGCGGACTCACATTCCTACATATATATAATGTTGCGTTTTATGGTCTTAATATCTTATACAATAACACCGTCAATCAGTATCATGTGCTTCAGTGTTTGAAATTTTTCAAAAATTAAAATAAAAAGTAAATAATTAAGTAGTGCTGCTTAAACTTTAGACGTTTTATATATACTAGTATGATTGCACCGATATTATAAAATATAAAAATGTATTTAAAATAGTATTAAGATTTTTAAATAATATTGATTTTATATAAGGTAGACAGTTTATAATTGAAATAGCTCAATAATATATATATATATACACACACATTTAAAAATTACTTGTAACCACTAAATATTTTCCTTAGGGACACGTGCCATTGGGCTTCCAGAAGCTCCGCAGTAGCTTACACCAATGATACGTGGCACCACTCATTGATCCCCTGCGTGGCCGGTACCCACGTCTATCCTTCTAAACCCCCATCCAAGGGACGTGGGAAACCTCCAAGCATTGTGGGACGACCCACGTCGAGCAGGAACGTGGTTCGACCACGTCCTCCTCCACACTTGGTATAAAAGGCCCTCACCTGGGGGACTTAAGGACATCCGAACAAGGGGCAAGTAACACAAACTCTGATTACACAAGAGCTAGACTTAGCTTTCCTTGTGCAATACATCTTCTAGTTAACTCAAGAGCTTAACCTACGGTACCACCAAGCTCCGCCGTTAGTAGACATATCTCCATCCCGGAGACCTCCACCAACAGAGCTCCCAACAGCTCCAAGAGACCCTTGCTCTCTCATAATCTAAGGCAACCTCTTACAAGTGGCTCACCCGCCTGGAGTACCTCATAAACATCTTAGCCGCACATGGCCTCATACAGGTAATCACCTTGCCTAACAGCAACTACAGACGTCACCATGACGAACTACGTGGACTTTGATCCCTTCACAAGGGTATGTAGGCACCTAGCTAGGTTCTCACCTAAGGACAAGTCCCCCAAGGTTACGACTCCTTGTGGTCTTTATTTACAAATTAGAATTGCCTGAACAAAAAATGACAGTTACATTGGCGCCCACCGCGGTCTTCCTCAGACCAAAATGCCTTGCGCACTCTGCCGCTAAACGGCATTTCTTTTTTCGAGGAGTAGGAGTATCTGCCTAACACTCAGAAACCCGCATTCTTTATTTTACATACAGGGCAGTACTCATATGGCCAGCACCAACAGATCCTCCAAGTCACTGCACGACCGACAAAATGACATCGATAGCGGCCAACGCAAGCGACAAAAAACACAAATTGTGGCTTTTGGAGGCGCAAGCAATGCGACAGAAATGAACGAACCAATAGCCGTCACGGCCAACATCTCGGGATACAATGTCAAATGAGTATTAATAGACATCGGATCAGCTACTGACATACTCTTCATGAGAACCTTGGAAAAAATGCACGACTTTGAGCATCAGCTAACGCCAGACGAAGGAACTCTTGTCGACTTCTCAGGACAAGCTATTGAGACACGAGGAACCTTCACAACGTGGCTCGCCCTGGGCATGCCACCAAAGATCGCCCGCACAAAGGTTAGGTTCACCGTATCAGCAGCCTCGTCAATATACAACGCCGTCTTGGGGCGACCGACCCTTAGTCAACTCAGAGTAGTCGTATCCACAACTCATCTGGCAATAAAATTTCCCACAATAGAGGGAATAGGGAAAATAAAAGCAGAGTAAGGAGAAGGCCATGCGTACTACTCGATAGACTGTCCCGAAGGAGACAAGGTTGAGAGTCATATAAGGAGCACTCCCGAGATAGTAGACCTACGCGACGAAATCCCTGGAGCCCGACCGCATCCTATGGAAGATCTTGTAAGTATTTGCGTAGACCAAGAAAATAACAGGGAAATCCGAATAGGATCCCTCCTTGACCAAACAGCCCAAAAGAAGTTCCAGGAGTTACTTACCAGTACAGGGACGTATTTTCCTGGAGAGCTGTGGATAGATCTCGCACTCATATGTCATTCCCTCAACACCAAAGACGGTCCCGGCGTCATCTAGAAAAAGCGGCACTTTGGTGAGGAGAGGCAGCGGGCAATCAATGAAGAAGTGCAGAAGCTTCTAGACACTGGGTTCATACGCGAGTCACAGTACCCAGACTGGCTCTCGAATGTGGTCATGGTCAAAAAGTCGAATAGGAAATGGCGAATGTGCGTAGACTTCACGAATCTGAACAAAGCTTCCCCAAAAGACGCCTATCCACTCCCCAGCATAGACAAGATGGTGGACGGAACAGCGGGGCATCAAATGCTGAGTTTCTTGGATGCCTTTTCGAGGTATAACCAGATCCAGATGAACCCAAGAGATCAAGAAAAAACCTCCTTCATAACAGGCAGGGGTGTCTACTGCTATAAGGTCATGCCTTTCAGACTAAAAAATGCAAGCACCGAGGATCAGATTGGTCGCAATCTCGAAGTCTACGCCGATGATATGGTAGTCAAATCCATGGAATTTGAGCGACACCTAGCGCACTTGGAAGAAATCTTCCTAGTCTTGTGGACACACAAAATGAAGCTAAACCCGACCAAATGCGCCTTCGGCGTATCAGCGGGAAAATTCTTAGGATTCATGATCACACAAAGGGGAATCGAGGCTAATCCCAAGAACTGTCCAGCCGTCCTCAACATGGAGCCGCCTCAATCAATAAAAGTGGTATAGAGGCTAAACAGGAGGTTAGCATCCCTCAACAAATTCCTATCAAGGATGGCCGATCGATGTCTCCCCTTCTACAAGATCCTGAAGACAACACCAGCGTTCCAATAGACCGAGCAGTGCGAAAAATCTCTCCAGGACCTCAAAGTTTACTTGGGTAAACCTCCGGTGCTAGCAAAAGCCGTTAAAGGGGAGACCCTCATACTGTATCTAGCCACCACCAATCATGCTGTAAGCTCGGCGCTAACAAGAGAAGAAGGGGTCGAACAATTCCTGGTATACTACACAAGCCACGCCTTGCAGGGAGCCAAACTCGGGTACCAACGAGTGGAGAAGCTCGTGCTCGCTCTCGTTCACTCAGCTAGAAGGCTTCGGCCTTACTTCCACCAACACACGATCATGGTCCAAACTGACCAGCCCCTGTGGCAGATACTGTAAAAATCTGACTTAGTAGGGCGAATGAAAAATGGGGCCGTCAAACTCTCTGAATTCGACATCAAATACGAGCCCCGAAGGGAAATCAAAGCCCAAGCATTGGCAGACTTCGTCGCCAAAATGACTCCGTCAGAATGCCATCAGGGGGATGCCCCGGCTTCAAACAATGACGAGACCCTCAAGCCACAGCCAAAAAAATCCCCATGGCTAGTTTACGTGGACGGCTCCTCGACCGGGAAATCCGCGGGTGCCAGCGTCATAGCAGAGAGCCCTGACATAATCCAGGTGGAACAAGCCCTGCGCTTCATGTTCCCTGCCTCCAACAATCAAGCTGAATATGAAGCACTCATAGCCGGACTAGCGCTAGCTCACGACCTAGGCGCCTCAAAGGTCAAGCTATTCAGCGACTCAAAATTGGTGGTCGGAAAACTCAATGGAGACTTTGAGGCGAAGGACGCTACTATAATCAAATAAGTAGAGCGTGCCAAACAAGAAATTAGCAGGTTCAAATCCGTGTTGATCACATGGATACCCTGAAATCAGAACACCCAAGCCGACGCCCTCTCCAAACTGGCCACCACGTCGAGCCAGTCGAGACTTAAAACAGTCTTGTGAACAACACTTCGCACCCCCAGCATAACTCCAAACATACTGCCAATAGCAGTCGACGATTCCTGGACGGCTCCAATGAAAGCATATCTAACGGAAGGCGCCCTGCCTACGGACAAGGAGCTAGCCCGAAAAATAAGGAGGCAAGCAGCTCAATACTTTCTCTGGGGAGAAGACCTATACAAAAAGGAATTTTCGTCCCCGCACCTCCGGTGCATCTCGGCCAAAGACGCTGGCTATATGCTACAAGAAATCCACGAGGGTGTATGCGGTACCCACAGTCCGCATGGGCACTCCGCAAGCAAGCATTGCGCTTTGGAATTCATTGGCCCACAATGAGGGCAGACTCAGAGGCTCTGGTCACCAACTGCGACCAGTTCAGCAGCATGCCTCATTCATACACCAACCGCTGGTGAATTAAAGCCCATTGAATCTCCATGGTCATTCGATACTTGAGGTATGGACATACTCGGCCCCCTCCCACAGGGTACACTCCAAAGGAAGTTCCTTATAGTGGTGGTCGACTATTTCACGAAATGGATCGAGGTTGAACCTCTGGCCACCATCGGCTCCCAAAACGTCCAAAATTTCCTCTGGCGAAACATCATAACCAAATTCGGCCCACCTCATACATTGATCACTGACAACGGGCGACAATTCACCAGCGAAAAATTCGATGACTTTTGCAAGGAATGGTGTGTCAACCATAGAACAACCTCAGTCGAATATCCGGCGACTAACGGGCAACAGAAAGAGCAAACCACTTCATCCTTGAGGGATTGCAGAAACGCTTAGCAAATTCTAAAGAAAATTGGGTGGACGAGCTCCCCTCAGTCCTATGGTCCTACCGAACAACAATACACTCGGCAACAGGAGAAACTCCATTCGCTCTGATGTATGGGCAGGAAGCGATAGCTCCCACCGACATTGGGTTCCCCTCGGATCGAGTGCTAAATTACTCTGATTCAAACCCGAAAAATTTACTAATCAGCCTAGATGCGACCGAAGAGCGCAGGGAAGCTACGGTGTTAAAAAACGTCGCTTACAAGCAGTTACTTGCACGAAAGTACAATCGGGGCGTCCGACCTCGAGAATTCAAAAAAGGTGACCTGGACATGCGAACAACGTTAAACAATAGGCGCGACCACCTGCACGGCAAGCTCGCACCTAATTGGGAAGGCCCATACAGGATCATTGGAATCGCTTCTCATAACGCATACAAGTTAGCACATTTGACGAGAGAGTACGTCCCCAATACCTGGGACGCTAGCAGTCCCAAGAAATACTTCACTATGTCTTAGTCCAAAGACAAGTTCACAGTTTCAAAAGTACTACACTATGTCTTAGTCCAAAGACAAGTTCACAATGTACTTTTCCATGTCATAGTCAAAAGACAGATGTAACACCATCAATCTAAATAAATATATAATGCAATACGATTAACCAACTCTCGTACTTGAAATTCTTCTTACTATTCAAAAATATATATTTACATATGGGGACTAGCGCCCCAGAAATACAAAAATGATGACGTGGGATATGCCACGAAGTCCGAATTAAGAGGCATCCTCAATTGGAAGATACGGCTGCTCACCCGACTGCGGGGGGTCCCTTCGAGGATTTGGAGCCATGTCGTAGTCCTCTATCCTCAACGGAGGATCACCTCAAACACGGGAGCGAAACTCTCCTCCGATGTTCTCCCAAGAAGAGTGCACTCTCGCCCTGATCTCCGGAGGAATAGAAATGCCCATCAAGTCCTCTAATTGCGCCATGTTATTCTGAATCCCATAATTAGCAAAGCACAAAAAATCCAGACGACGAACCCTCGAAGTGTCAACCTTACTTTTCGCCAGATCGTCCTCCAACTCCTTCACTCGAGCGGTCAGTTGAGCATTCTCATCCACCAAGGCCTCCACCACTTTCTGCACAAAACCTCACAAAGTATGCCACCTTACAAAAAATATATATCGAAGCCAGAGAAAAGAGGCCTACCCCCTTCATCTCCCCCTGATAAGCGAAGCCCGCCAGACGGCTTAGTAACAGCATAGTCCCTTTGGTCATACGCTCTAAAGCATAGTCATCCCCATAATCTAGCGGATAATGTTGACGAGCTAATATGACCCGCTCAGCCTCAAAGGGAATTAACTTCCCTATAAAGGAGACACCCTCGCCCAGAAATCGGACGAGCATCTCCTCGGGGGTTATCGGAGTATAAGGAACCCTCCTACGGCCATGACAATTTAAGCTGGCCTCACCCACCTGATTCGTGACATCGGCATTGACACACTCGATGACCTCGTCCGCGTCAGCACCTTCGTCCACATCCGAAGGCGGAACAACAGCATTCGTAGGCACCGACCGCCCGCGCTTCCGACTCCGAGAACTCGGCGGAGGTGTCAATCTCCCTTGAATGCCACCTAGGGTCAATCCTGAAAATAGGAAAATACTCAGTGGACCTAAAAGTGCAAAGGATGCGTCTCACTATCAAAATTTAGGGACTTACCCAAAGCATCACCTGTGACCACAGCCCCCTTAAAAATTCAAAAGCAGTCTCCTCATACTCCTCTCGGTCGTACCGAATCCGGAGAGTAAGATTATACCATTTAAGGGGGAAGCGCGGGCACCAGTCTCCAGGTCGCACCCAAGGCGAGCAAACACCCTTCTTGGGTACCACCTTAAAGAAGTACGACCATCAAGCATGATTGTTGTTCGGCAGGTCTGAAATAGTAAATTCCTTGGCACGAGATTGAAAGCACACCCATCCGTGTGCCGCGTGGACGGCGTAGAGAGAGAGAGAAACACATTGGACAAAGCCTCCAGTTTGTTCGCCCGGCAAACCCTGTCAAAAACACGGAGTATGGACCACGTGTTTGCCAATAACTGCGCGGGGCAAACATTCAGCAAGTCAAGCATGGCTTCCACGAAGCCGGAAAAGCGGGAATAAAGGCGGCATTGTAGGGGACCCTGAGGGGGAGAACAAAACTGACGTCGTCGCTCCAAATGATGGTCTCTCCCTCCCCCATCGACCTTATTTAATAATCCTCGGGGAAAGAAGGAGAAAATCGCTCCCTCCATATTTTGTCAATGTCGAGATTCGGCACCACTCGCGATTTCACCCCAGCGTCCGCAGTCGGAATATTGGTCGTGGACCCAGGTTCAGGATCAGCATTATACCATCCTGCAGAAACTGCCAGAGGAGGCAACACTAGGTCCTCACCCTCCTTGGATAAAACTCCCCGGAGGTCCACTGAATCTCGCAGCAAGACAAGACTCTCTACTCTCTCCCATACTCCCTGCATGGCAACCAGTAGCAAAGACTGCTCGAATTCAGGGTCTATGGAGGAAGATACAGAAGCAGTATCACTTGAAGAAGCCATTACAAAAAACAAAAACCATGAGGAGAAAATGCTCGTGTAAGGATTAGAAGGAAGAAGACTGTCCGTTCTCAGTAAAAAAGGTGCTCAAAAGACAGTTCAGAGCCCAACCAAGAGGCACAAAAATGGAAAGACTCTGAAACTAAAGGGAATGACCAAAATGCCCTTGGCCTTTGAGTTTCCTCCGCACACACCTAGAGGGCACTTCCGAAAATTTCCCCTCTACAAAATGATGATTCCTCCTCAGAAAAACGCGTACTTTCTGCAGAGACGGCTCAAAAAACTTGCTAAGTCAAGCAGATAGCCGCCCAGATCAAGACGTGTGGCATCTTCGACGTCTCTACTCTCTCAAAGTAAATCCAGAGAAGCATGAAGCCTCTCCAAACGAATGACCGACCAAGATGGCCAGACCCACTTGCGGACGGGCTCGTTTGACAAAAGGCAACAATTGAGAAATTTTCCTAAGTAGCTTGCAGAAAGGGAACTCAAGTCCACGGGCACCCGACACCCGTAGACTTGGGGAACTTATGTAACTACAGAATATTTCTCCTAGGGACACGTGGCATTGGGCTTCCGGAAGCTCTGCAGTAGCTTGCACCAGTGATATGTGGCACCACTCATTGACCCCATGTGTTGTCGATACCCACGTCTATCCATCTAAACCCCCATCCAAGGGACGTGGGTCAATCACGTCCTCCTCCACACTTGGTATAAAAGGCCCTCACCCGGGGGACTCAAGGACATCCGAACAAGGGGCAAGTAACACAAACTCTGATTACACAAGAGCTAGACTTAGCTTTCCTTATGCAATACATCTTCTAGTTAACTCAAGAGCTTAACCTATGGTACCACCAAGCTCCTTCTTTAGCAAACATATCTCCATCCCGGAAACCTCCACCAACAGAGCTCCAAATAGCTCCAAGAGACCCTTTCTCTCTCATAATCTAAGACAACCTCCTACAAGTGGTTCGCCCACCCGGAGTACCTTATACACGTCTTAGCCACACACGGCTCCATACAGGTAATCACCTTGCCTAACGGCTCCTACAGACGTCACCATGATGAACTACGTGGACTTTGATCCCTTCACAAGGGTACATAGCACCTAGGTTCCCACCTAAGGACAAGTCCCCCAAGGTTACGACCCCTTGCAGTCCTTATTTACAAATTAGAATTGTCTGAACCAAAAATGACAGTTACATTACTAATTGTATTTTTTATAAGTAAATTACTAATTGTATTTAATATGATATTATAATTTATTATTTGATATTCTAATTTTTAGTTTTTAGTCAAAACATCTTGAACAAATCTCATCTATAAAACAAAGTCTCAAGTCATACTACAACATAGTTAAGCAAAATCTTTTTTTTTAATGAAAGAAATTGGTCAAAACCCCAAATTGGTCCTCTATGTTTCACCCAAGTTCCATATTGGTCCTTTATGTTTCAAAAAGTCTAAATTGGTCCTTTATGTTTGCAAGAAGTTCCAAATTGGTCCTTCCGTCAAATTCCGTCTATTTTTTCTGTTAAGTGCTGACGTGGCAGTGCTGAGGTGTAACATTATCTCTCCTACGTGTACTGCTTGGCTGACGTGGCTTAAGTTACCTAAAACCAGGGACTAAAATGAACAAAAGAATTTTTTGCAAATAAAAAATATAATTTTCCCACTTTCCCATCTTCTTCTTCTTCCTCTTCATTTCCTGCAATCTTCACCGTTTTAGCTTCTGAAGATTCAATTCAACCCATTTTTTTCAATTCCCCACTAATTTATTTTTCAATACTACAAACTCAAAATAGAGATTCAACAAGAAGAAGAATAAGAAGAAGGAGCATCCTCAGAAAAGTAATAGATTTCTCCAATGGTGTTTGAGAATAAAGCAAACACATCTTCCTATTCATTACCTCCATACCCTCGAGAAGACACTCCTCTTTCAACTCCTAAACACATCGAATTGA
The DNA here is from genome assembly GCA_014851425.1 of Senna tora. Lineage (NCBI taxonomy): Eukaryota > Viridiplantae > Streptophyta > Magnoliopsida > Fabales > Fabaceae > Senna > Senna tora. The sequence continues at coordinate 2,922,704 of CM026270.1, read as the reverse complement.
GACTCCAAAACAAGAACAGAAGAAATCGCACGCTCCAGTCCTTCTACTGCTCCCGTAACTCCGACCACAATATCGATTCCATTTTCGAAAACCCAAGCTCAATCGACATTGCTGACAAGCTGCGTCTTCTCGTTTCGGAATTCAAGTCTCTACCGGAGCCGATCGATCGAGTGAGGAGGCTATTGGATTTCGCAATGCTTCTGCCTCTGTTGGAGGAATCAGATCGCGTGGAGGAGAATCAAGTGAGAGGATGCACGACGCAGGTGTGTTTGATGGCGGAGATGGACGAGTTTGGGAGGATGAGATTCAAAGTGGATAGCGATTCGGAGATATCGAAGGGACTCTGTTGGTGCTTGGTGTGGATGTTGGACGGCGCCTTGGGGAGTCGGTGATAGTCGATGAGGAGGAAGAAGAAGATGAAGGAAGTGGGAAAATTATATTTTTTATTTGCAAAAAAATTATTTTGTTCATTTTAGTCCCTGATTTTAGGGTAACTTAAGCCACGTCAGCTAAGCAGTACACGTAGGAGAGATAATGTTACACCTCAGCACTGCCACATCAGCACTTAACGGAAAAAATAGACGGAATTGGACGGAAGGACCAATTTGGAACTTCTTGCAAACATAAAGGACCAATTTAGACTTTTTGAAACATAAAGGACCAATATAAAATTTGGGTGAAACATAGAGGACCAATTTAGGGTTTTGACCAAAGAAATTTCATTAAAAAAAAGATTTTGCTTAATATAAAAACAATGATAGTGTACATTTTATATGGATGCATTTTAATATTCTAATTAAAAACAATGATAGTGTACAAATATATGAAGATATATTTAAAATTTTATTTTAGAGCAGTTTTTTTTAAAAAAAATGTAAAAAAAGGAGTTAATGAAGATGATGAACCTATAATAATAAAGGTGCCTCTAAAAATATAACATATTGACAATTTGTTTTCAAAAAATCAATTATGAAATAGATGAGTTATATCAATCATATATACACATAAATTTCTGATAAAAAAATGAATAAGAAGATGAGTTATATAAATTATATAAACACATTACAAAAAATAAGAGGAAGAAAGAGTTTCAAAATTTACCAGTGCGAAGGTCAACATAGAATTGACTCTGTATCTTTCTAAATATGCTGGAAAATATTCACTAATAATTTCATTAGAGTATATATACAATTTGGTCCTTGAAAGATTTGGGTTACCCAATTTGGTCCTCGAAAGATTTTTCTGTTGCACTATTTAGTCCTTCCGTCATACCCAGTTAAGTTTGCTTAACAGAATCGCTGATATGACCCATTAAATGCACATGTGGCACGTTAAGTAGTTGTGATCTGAACTTGCATATATGGAAACACCCTAAAATAATACCGAAACACAGTGTTTTGGAAGGGGTGGGGGCCAAAACCTAGCTATCTTCCTCACAAAAACTCTCACTTCTCTTTCTCTGGCATTTAATCAAACACTTTAACTTTAACTTCAACGAAAATCCACCATTGATTCCACCCACAAGCTATCATCCTCACCAGATCCACTCCGTACCTCACTCTCTCTCACAAACCCACCTTCCTTCTCTCCCCTCTTTCACTCCCTCTGTCTCCTCCAACCTTCTCGCTCCTCCAAATTTACTATCTATGTCACCCAAAACCAAACTCCCAACAACTCCAAAACGACGATGACTCCTAAGTCGAAGTCAAAGGCATCATTGGAAGTAGAGCCTTGTAAAACAGCACCAGAATGTAGTACCTAATCGAGTGGAAAGATGAACATGGCCCTTCCTAGGTCCCCTCCGATTACATCGCCACAAATGTTGTTGCTGGAGTACAAGACTCCTTGGTGGACTGTCGCCAAGAAAGTCGACAAGACCTCCCTCCAGCAATTCCTCTCCGCCACCGTCGACGACAGCCACAACATAGACGCTAGGTTTTGGCCCCCCACCGCTTCCAAAACACTGCATTTCAATATTACTTTAGGATGTTGCCATGTATGCAAGTCCAGATCACCACTTAACGGACCAGATGTATATTTAACAGGCCATATTAGTGATTCCGTTAAGAGGGCTTAACCAGGTACGACGAAAGGACTAAATAGTGCAACAGAAAAATCTTTCAAGGACCAAATTGGGTAACCTAAATCTTTCAGGACAAAATTGTCGATAGTCGAATCTTTCAGGGATCAAATTGTATATATACTCAATTTCATTATGCAAGCATGGGTTGAGCAACGTGAATTAAAATCTATTTCAAAAAATAGAGAAAGAAAGAATTAATGAAGATAATAGTGATTGAATTTATTAATTCCCTCTTCCTCATGTCCTCTAAAATTCCTAAAAGAATATATAGATAGTAACAAAATGATGCATAGGACATAAGGATAAGAGATAAGAAAATTGATGAAGAGGGAAGGAAAGAGGAAGACATTACTGCATTGGTTTATATAATTAGTTGTTTTTTGTATCAATGAAAAGGATTCTTGTTATCTTTTTTTTTTTTTTTGTATCACTAAAAACATAAAATAAAAAATCATTAGTAGACACAAATTTTATCTATTAGAGAAGTACAATATTATAAGGATTACAGTGAGAATATCTTAAATTACAACACAACTGATTCCTCTACTAAAAAAGTAGAGAAGTGAATTAATGAGCTTTGTCAGATCTGCAAAAAATAAAGTTGAAGTCAAATCTTCAAAAGTTAAGCCAAGAAAGTGAATTATAAGGCTGTGTAAAAAAGTCAAACTTTGAAATAAATTTTTCGTAGTATTACTTACATTGAATTATGAGAGTTACAATAAAGTTAAAGTCAAATCTAAAAAAAAAATTAACAGAATAGAAGAAGGAAAAAATGAAAAGTGTCAATGTGAATAAAGTAAACAAAGCAAAATAAATCTATAAATGGAACATTTGAAGTCTGCATATTGGAGGAAGATATGCTTACTTGACATGGAAGTGATTTGGATAGGAGATGCGTAAAGGAAGAAATGAAATTAGCATGGGGTTCATTGCACGGATATATGTGCACATGCATTTAAATTAATGTGGGTATTCATTGCACAAATATGAGTTTTCTTTTTGTGAAAAAGGTGCAAATAACATTAAGATAAAGGGATATTACAAAAAGGCCTTTAGCAGAAGCCCACGCTAAGTAAAGGCCTGTAAGCTTTTTAGTATAGGAATGAAAAGGAAGCAAGCATATTAAAACCTAAGGCAACAAAGCATAAATGCATAATCAGATAAAAGTTGACTGAGCAATGGTTAGGCAGGGGAATCATTGTAGGGAAAGGTCCGGATCCACATGATCCGACCCGACCCAGGGATCTAAAAGAAAAACCAACAATAATTCCAGGAAAAAATAAATATTGCGGAAGCTACTAACCTGGACGTCATAGCTAAAACCTCAGATCTTGCCAGTGCCTCTGCTCCAACAGGGCTAACCTCCAAACGACGAACACCGAAAACGCCCTGCACCAAACGGGGGACTCTACCTACGAGTGGTAGAGCCACATGTCCACGACTGATGCGCGGAAGAATGACTCAAAAGAGAAAGAGAAATATTATACTATGTGGGGTTTCACAAACGGGACCCCCTTTCCAACACATGGAATGAGCAACAAGAAAGGTGTGGAGTCACTCCTATTTATAGGAGGATGAGAGAGCTCCCATCACTGACGCAAGCAATGTGGGACTTAGAATGTGAACAAAATATCATGCTTCCATCATGATCACCTAGCCCACTTTGGGCCACGAGTACGGGCTCGTGTGACCTCCGATGAGAGTCATTTTCGTTTCGTTCTCTTCGTCTCTCTGCGAGCTTTCCAACGGATCCTCACTTGACCCGATCGGACTCCCATATGGGCGGATATTTAGTCCCGAAGACCCCCATATATCCAACATACTCCCACTCGCACATGGTGGGAGTCCCATAACTATCCTTATCACAAAGGACTTCTCTATTTCTCTTTTTTCTCGTCGTCTTCTTTCATACTCCGTGTTAGTCGTGACCGCTTGGCACGATATGTGGGAGCCTTATACTAGAAGCCTGTTAGGGCCCAGCTATAAGTGATGCTACAACCCAAGTGTCTGATGATGTGACCACATGTCTCACCGAAAAATAGTGCCATGGGTTCCCTAGACGTGTTCATATACATGGCTAGTCCAATCCCTCTAAGTCTACAATAAGACTAGGACTTCAGCCACACTCAGTTGCGATAAGTATCCACATCCATGAGAACCTCAAAGGGATCACATAATGGGTTGACCTCAGGATACTATCACACCTGCATATGTCAACACAATCTTCCTTTCGACCTCTTATCAGTTCAATCAAAGATAGCTGCTTTCCTGACAGTCTTCCATCGGGCCGTATTTTTCCATAGCCTCTTGGAAAGATATCAAAGTAGCATGCACTACCTCATCTCTTCATGAAAGAGTCAAAGTGCATAAGGGTACCCTTTGAAAGGATTGATGCATCCTTTCAGGGACTCACACAGCATTGAAGCAGGGATTCTTTCACATGCTTCCCTTGTGGTTCTTAAAGCACATGCGGTATGAAACGCACGTTGTGGTGTTCTCGAGCGTATGTCAATTTTGGTCCTCAATCACTTACACCACACAGACCTTAGTCCAGACTCACTTAGAATCTGACCTGAGTATGCTACCACACTTCGCTCGCTTCACATAGCGCCAAGTGGAGCACTCATGTCTGGCTACAGGCATTATGAATAGCAGGAATTCATAATTCAATAATAACACCTCATCATCTTAGCGGATCTCATCCTAGTACACTTACTAGGGCGACTTATCAATTCTTAGTGGTGTTTTCCTGTCCAACACTCGGCGCTTTTCAGCTGCCTCTGGATATTCACACTATATCCCATTTTGGTGTTCAAGGAAAAAGCACCCAAGTCTCATCTTGGCCCACACCACCTGCGTGTCCAAGGCGGTTGCTCGTGTGAGAGAGCCAACCTCCAAAGCCTGTACGACATACTTTATATATTATGTAATAAGTACTTCTATTTCATGATCCACACAAAATAAAGGTATGCCTAGGCATCATTCTTTACTTGTGATCAAGAAATAGAGCTCTCACAAAGCTTGTCCTCATGACATAAACTATGTTAAATCACCCCGGTTCTAAGCAATCACGTGTATCTAAAACACTAGTTTTATGGCTTGTATCTCTATACAGCCAACCCACCAATGCGGGCCCGTGAGGGTATAGAGCCAATGCTTTATCACAGGTCATATTGTGAGGACCCTCTCTCCGATCACTTGATGCTTAGATTGACACAACAGGGTAGTTAACTACTGTGTAACGATGTTGCATACAACGTTGTGTTGCGTTCTCTTGTGGTACTTATGCTTTCTTTGGTGTAAACCATAGTTGTTTGACTTGATGAGATTAATGTCACTAGGTCAACAGCTCTGTCTGTGATCTATAAGTGACTTTAGATCTTCCAATCCAAACTGCCTTGTACTGCTGATGATCATGCAATGAACTCCATATCCCTAGTGGACAGAGAAATGCATAATCCTTACTTGCCTCTCTGCAAGATGGTTCCAGTGCTTAGCAAAGCACAACAAGACATGGATGTCCTCTCATCCAAGTCTCTTACCCAATCGACATCAATGTGTGGCTCGTCGTTTGCGGGTCACCAATATGATGAAAACAATCGATTGTTAGCAGCACTTTACAAGTACCTCAGAACACTCTAAACAGTGTGTCTGACCTAGGTTTGACTAATAACGACTCACAAAGCCGACTACAAAAAGCACGTTGAGCGAGTACAATCCTAATTGTACTTCAAGCTACCAACCACATGTATCAAAATACTATCCAATGACTCCATCTCTGACTTAGTCTAAAGACGTGTAGCAAGACTCAAACTCTTGCCTCTTGCTACTAGCACATTGTTCGGGTTCAGGTTTCCTCAAATAGAATCCACCAAGAATCTCTTCTTATAGGATTCTTGTGACAGAGTGAGTCGATTGTTGGAGCATTCTCCATGAATCTTGACTCCCATTGCCTAACCCAATTCCTTTATCTTAAAGATGAAAGGATAGCCATCTTTAATTGGCTAAAGCAGCCTCTATGTCATTTCTAGCTAGTCATATGTCTTCTACATATAGCGTGAGGATAATGAAATACTCTCAGCTTTCTTGAAATGGACTAAATGGTCAATTACCACGAGTTTAGATGAAGATGTGAGATCTTGACAGATCCTTGGAGTCGGCATACTCTACGCTCCTGGCCTTTTGCCATGAGACCTATGTGCTTGTGCACGTAGATACCTTCACCTAGTTTGTCATTCAATAAAGTGGTCTTGACATCCTAATCGATGTACTCCCAGACTTAAACTGGTGACCAAAGCTAGAATCAGACTCTGACCACACAACAAACGAGAAGGTTTCGTCACAGTCGATACCTTCTTATTGTGTGTACTTCTTCATTGCTTAATGTGCCTAGTAGTGGTCGATTGACCAATCTGCCTCTCTTAACTTTTGAGAGCACACTTGTTCTCAAAATGCCTTGTGACGCGGGACAGATCCACCAAGCCTTATACTTGGTATGTCCTTATAGACTTCGTCTTTTCTTCTTCCATCGTTTTAGTCTAACTTTTACTAGTAGGGCCGGAGAGAGCCTTTTGAACTATCAAAGGCTCTACTTGATAATTTAGTACTCCTCTTGGATTGTGCTTCGTGGAAGACATGCTCCTCGTAAGCATTACTCCCACTGGACTCAGCAACTAGAGATGCGTCTATATGCTCCTCTAAACGTGATGTGGCACATCCCAAAATCTGTCTCCCTTGCTCTAGAAAAGTTTATCTTAAGGACCATTACATCCTTAGACTTAAATTACGTGACTGAAATGTCTTCATTCTCGCTAATGAAGACGTATCCTTTTGAGTGACCAAGCTATCTTACCAAGACACGCTACTTGCCTCTAGGGTCAAGCTTCCCATACTCATAGGAAGGATCAAGTGTGTTGTATACCCTCATGGTTTCAACATACTCTAATCAGGTCTTTTACCTAACTAGAACTCCTAAGGAGTCACTCACATAATTTGAAAGGGCATATGGTTAAGTACGAAAGTGACTGTTGGCAAAACATCTCCCCAATGGGAACGTTCACCTGAGTCATTATCAACTTAACCAACTCCAGGAGCAACTCATTTTGCTGTGGAGTTTGTGGAATAGTTAGTTGTCTAAAAATTCCAATTTCATCACGCAACTGTGAGAAAATACTAGGCCGCTTGCTTTGCCCTCACAGTTATTGGACCGCTGATGTCCGAGTGGACTAATTTGATGAAAGCATGTTTTCTGATTTCATGACTGAATGGTTTTCAGGTTGCTTTGTATGTAAGGCAATGTTTACAAACTAGCATTGGGAATTTGTCCTCACAAATTCTCCTTTGCTAATACGTAATTGCATCCCTCACACACTTGCCAAATAGGTGTACCAACCATAGAGGAACACACAGCAAAGCAACTAGTTGAATTACGAGAATGTAATTCAAAGTGTATCACAACACAACCATAGTCATAAAATCAGAACTAACACTAAGGAGTCATGATAAACATGTAGATCACATTATATGCTAAGTTCCCCGCGGAAAAACAGCTCATAATAAGTTCTGTTCAGTATCTAGAACACAAAGCATATATAAAGATAAAGAGTGGCCACTACGCAACTTCGTTTTGTAGCTGCCCAACCTCTTAACTTTAATAATGCTTTGTTCCCATGAGGATACTTCTGCTCCCACTGGGCAGAGGACGAAACGTTCATGGGTGAGAGGAAAATGATTGCTGCAAATAATTTTTGCGCATAGTGCCTTATGGAATGGCACAAGCAACATTTGACCTTGGCCAAAATCTCTTTTCCTCTCTTGTTTTTCCTTTGAACTGAGGCTACTTACCTTACACTTACCCTTTCTCTTCTTGGTACCACGTCTCTTGGACCCATTGTCCTTGTTCTTGGAGCCTAGAGCTCTAAGTAACTTTAGCCACTTAGACTACATGCTCGATAGATTTCGCAGCCTTGTGCCACCAATCCTTGAGCACTAGGTGGTTTTTAATATCATCAATAAACTTAATGGTATTAGTGAAAGTCAGAATGACCTACATGCACTCCCAATAGGAGGGAAGAGATCTATCAACAGTTTAAACTCACTGTTTGCTAATGAGGATTTTTCAGGTTTACTCATACTCCCAAATCATGTTTGATTTCTCCATTAATTGCGTCTTCATGCTCCTATCAGAGCGCATTTTGGAGGCATCAAACTTGATCGTAAGTTGCCTTAGTTTGGTGGCCACATTGTGACCAAACCAGTATCTCTCTAATGCGATCCACATTTACAAGTTTTGTAGTTACACTATCAGTCAATCCTAAACGCTAACACTAATTACACAGCTCCTTATTACACAACACACAACTCTTGAAAATTGTAATCAACGCAAGACGAGTGTAGATATAGTCAGTCTCTGCATTCGAGAAGTAGGGTTAACCACCCTCATCACACAGAGAGCCTATATATGTACACATTTCTCTGCTTGACTCAACAATTTTCATAGAATAGTCACATACTATTCAAAATCCCTTTTGGATTCCCACTATGTAAGCGATCAAGAAGGACATCGAGTCGCCACAGGCACGACCTCGAACTTTCACTTGATTACAACGCTTACGATTATTTAAATAGTCACTTACTATTTAAATTCCCACGTGGATAAGCATTTATATCGAGTTATGGGTTTGCCATATGCTGCCCTTAGCTCCCACTCGAGTAAAACGCTTAAGGTAATTTAAACGATCACAAACCGCTTAAATCTTCTCTCTTGTTGTGTATGTGAATGAGTCAAGAGATGGTCATATCCGCTCTTTAGACTCCAATTCACCATAATTTCTCCCCATATTTGGATTCGTCTCACAAAAACAACAAAAACGACTCAAAAATTGTTGAAATCAGAGCTAAAACAGAGAAATTATGCGCGACAGAAAACTTCGCGACGCTGGTCAACGGTCAACCATTGACCTCCAGCAGTCAACGGCCGCGCCGGCCAACTATCGGCGTACCACCAGCCTCCGTCGCCGGCGGCGCCAGTGTCGGAGAACCTCCGATCGGCCGCCGGCGTAGGTCGTTGGAGAACCTCCTCACGGCAACCCGCGGCGGCGGAGGTCGCCGGACCTTCGCTGTCACCGGAGACCCGCGGGCGACGGCGGTCGCCGGACCTCCGCCAGCGGCCGCGCTGTTGCCAGTGAACCACCGTCGGTAGCAGCCAGACCTCTGCCGGTCAGCCACCGTCAACAGCCTGCTTTGCCGGTCAACGCCGGTCAACCTCTACAGTCAATGTTCCCCATCCCCAAAGCAGTAGCATACATCCACAGGTGTATATCTAATTCGTAGGGTACACAAACCTTAAATAATATATACATGCATGCATATTAGGGTCTTTAATATTGAAAGGGGAACCTAAACATGTTTTTAGGTTTTAGGGTATGGGTTACCAATCAATGTTGAATTAAAAAATTAACACATAATTTAAATTCAAAAATCATAGGACCCTACTCTACAATATATGATTATGACATGTTTTAAATCAAAATTAAAACATATAATTAAAATTGGGAACCTATTCATGTTCCTAAGTTTTAAATAAAATAAAATAATATAAACCCCAAACATGTTTCTAACCCTTTTCGGTTCATCAATCCCTGGAGAACGGAGCTCTAGCATAACCTGCCTCTAATACCAATGTAGGGAAAGGTCTGAATCCACATGATCCGACCCGAACCAGGGACCTAAAAGAAAAACTGAAAATAATTCCAGGCAAAAATAAATATTGCGGAAGCTACTAACCTAGACGCCATCGCTAAAACCTCATATCTTGCCAGTGCCTCTGCTCCACCAGGGCTAACCTCCAAATGACGAACACCGAAAAGGGCCGCACCAAATGGTGGACTCTACCTACGAGAGGTAGAGCCACATGTCCACGACTGATGCGCGGAAGAATGACTCAAAAGAGAAAGAGAAATATTATACTATGTGGGGTTTCCCAAACGGGCCCCCCTTTCCAACACATGGAATGAGCAACAAGAAAGGTGTGGAGTCACTCCTTTTTATAGGAGGATGAGAGAGCTCCCATCACTGACGCAAGCAATGTGGGACTTAGAATGTGAACAAAATATCATGCTTCCACCATAATCACCTAGCCCACTTTGGGCCACGAGTATGGGCTCGTGTGACCTCCGATGAGAGTCATTTTTGTTTCGTTCTCTTCGTCTCTCTGCGAGCTTTCTAACGGATCCTCACTTGACCCGATCGGACTCCCACATGGGCGGATATTTAGTCCCGAAGACCCCCATATATCCAACAATCATAAATGCATAACTGAGAAGGAAGGACACAATTGATGATTTCAAATAAATTTTGAATTCAAAAAAATTTAAATTCAAAATATTTTGAAATCTTGAATTTGGCGATAAAGGACCATAGGCATTGTTTGGCGATCGGGTTTCAGTTTGAAGACAATTTTCCAACGACCTAGGAAAGAGGAATGGAGAGTACGTTGGTAGGGATGTCGACCAGGGGGAGTGAGGGCCACCACAAATCACCTCGCCGGCGTCTTCTCCGTAAAGCAGGTTACAAGCGGCAAGATAATGCCCCTGTAAAGGAGGAATTGGCAGCAGAAGAAGCAAGGAAGGAAGAAAAGGCGCTAAGTCGAGATAGAGGACGATGGAAAAGGCAAAGGAAGAAGACGTCGTTGGTGGAGGAGAATTTTTGAAGAATGGATGATGAAGATTGAAAACTGAGCCCAACACTAAAAAGGAGGCGATGGGAGGGGAGTCCGAATCCAAGTCAGCAACAAAAGCAGAGGAGGCCTTGAAGGAGACCATGCTTAAAGAGGGTGGCAAACAAACTTATTTTCAATTTTTGGAGTAGCCATAACCATCTTGACACAGATCGGTTGCTGAAGCACGCTTCGGTAATGTGTCAAGGAAAAGATGGTAGTTGATGAGGGAGTTGAAAGCAGAGAAGTGGTAGTAGCAAAGTTGTTCGCGATGGTGCCACTAGCCGATGACGCATTTGCGGCACGAGAGGGGTCTGATGCGGTGGTGGAGGTGGGAGGGGGCATTGACAGCTGTTGTAATGGAGAGGAAGCGTGTCTCGTAGACACCTTCCGAGAGGTGAAGCCAGTAGAGTTTTTCATGCTGCCATGGGTCGCATAATAGTGGTAAACGCTAAACAATAACGTCTACCAATGGACGCAACATTGGGTGTTTGAGAGAAGATGGCTCTAGCATCCTCATCACATGGAAGCAAGCAAGTGGCGGGATGATGGGTCGATGAGGAAGACCCCGAAGGTGGTGGTGACATAGGTGAAGAAGGAGAGATTGGAGAAAGCTGGCCCGGAGAGGGAGTCATGGTCGACAGTTGAGACAGAGGAAGAGGGAGGTTTGCGGCGGTTGTGGGTGACGCCAAAACTATCAAAGGGGGAAAAGGGAAAGAAGGAGTCACGTAAGAAGAAAGAGATGATGTTGGTGCTCCAATTGTAATGGCAAGGAAGGCTTGAAGGGGGTTAGTTTTAAAAGTAAACCTAAAGATATTCCTGTTTGTTGAACCAAATAGACGATGGGTGAGAGGAGTAGAAGAGTAGGTTGTGGTGGTCGACTTTTCCGGTGGGGGAGGCGACGGGCGAGGAGGAGGAGCAGGAGACATCTCCGTCTAATCTTTGTTTAATACTCTTTCAAATCTACTTCAATTTTCGATCTTCTTGTGTCTCAATCCCAACCTCCACAAATATGAGTTTAATGCATGGTAATTTAACTGACATACCAAAACCGAGACGTGGGTATTAACGTGCTTAGATGGGTTACTAATTACTGTAGGTGGTGGGTTCCTAATAACTGTATTTGAATATTTAAATATTGAAATAATTGTAGGTGGGTTTCTACAAAAAAAAATCCTTAATTCATTAAATAATTAAAGAATTTGTATGTGTGTGGTTTTTTAATTGGAGTTAAAATAACACTTGGTTTTATTTTTTTAGAATAGTCTGGCATTTTTTTAAGAAAAATTAATGGGGTAGTTATTTGTGGAGATGGGGCAGTGGGTGAAAAAATGGGGTAGTTTTTTTCTTTAAAAAAAAGATTGAGTTGTGGCTGAAATTGAGACAGTTTTTTTTTTTTGGAAAAAAAGGACAGTTATTTCTCAAGTTTTAGTACTAACTTTACTTCTTTTGTATATAGTATTGATATTGATATGCATCTTCCCTCTTTGTAAATCTAACTAATCCAATAGTTATTGTAACTGTCGTTTTTTGTTTAGACAATTGTTATTTGCAATTAAGGACCGCAAGGGGTCTTAACCTTGGGGGACCTGTCCTTAGGTGAAGACCTAGGTGCCTACGTACCCTTAGGAAGGGATCAAAGTCCACGTAGTTCGTCATGGTGACGTCTATAAGAGCCGTTAGTCTAGGCAGTTACCTGTATTGGGCCGTGTGCGGCTAAGACGTGCGTAAGGTACTCCGGGCGGGCGAGCCGCTCGTGGGAGGTTGCCTTAGAGTGTGAGAGAGCTTGGGTCTCTGAGAGCTATTGGGAGCTCTGTTGGTGTAATACTCTATGACGGAGATATGTCTGTCGGTGACGGGACCTGGCGGTGCTATAGGTAGAGCTTGGGATGTGTGATATGGAGTGGGCAAGAGGATGCCTGAGGGTCCTCAGAATGCTTGCCTAAGTGATTATAGGTGGAGTTCTTCCAGTGCTCGGGATCTCCTCCTTAAGTCCCCCGGGTGAGGGTCCTTTTATACTAAGTGTGGGGAGGACGTGCTCGACCCATGTTCTCGTGGGACATGGGTCGTCCCATGATGCTCAGGGGGTCTCCCACATCTCTTGGACGGGAGCCCTCGTGGAAAGACGCAAGCAACGGCCATGTAAGATGTAGGTGAGTGGTGCCACGTGTCGCTAGCATATACTGCCGCTCCGCTTCTGGAAGCTCAGTGCGACATGTCCCTAGGCAGAATATTTCGTAGTTACATAAGTCCCCCAAGTCTACGGGTGTCGAGCGCCCGTGAACTTAAGTTCTCTGTCAGTAAGCTACTTAGGAAATTTTGCTTGCCGATTTTTGGTCCCGAGATGAGCCCGTCTGCAAGTGGGTTTGGCCATCTCTGGTGGTCGTCCGACTTACGGGGCCTCACGTGTCTCTTGGTTTACTCCGTGGGAGTGGAGACGTTGAAGGTGCCACGCGTCTTGATGCGGGTGGCTGACTGCTTGACTTCCTTAGCAAGTTTTCGAGCCGTCTCTACAGAGAGTACGCGACTTGCCGAGGAGGGGTTATCATTGCTCAGAGGAGAATTTCCTAAAGTACCCCTTGGGAGTGTGCGGAGGAAATTCAAAGTTCAGGGGCCTTTTGGTCATTCGAGACGCTTCCCTCTGGTCAGGCTCGTTCGTAGTTAGTGGCTGGTAAGGAGCTTTTGTGGAGAGCTGTCTGTTGAAAGAGCGGGTCGTAACAAACGCCACGCGTCATGGTTTGATTAACTATGCTGAGCTTGAGTGTTTTGCTGCCGTTTTGCCTTCATTTAATGTGGGTTCATTTTCGAGAGCTGCCATCATTAGCCTCGGTTGAAGATTTTCCGAAAAGGCCCTCTGGTGTCTTTGAGCGACTCTTGGGTTCCCTGAAACTTTTCAGTCTTTGTGCTTTCGATTTCCGTACTGTGGATCTGCACCGTTCTTTCTCTCCATGTGTTTGGCTAGGGCAGGTGGTTGTAGCTTAAACCAGGTGTACCGAAGAATTGTTTTATCCGTTGTGAGATACGAGGAGGGGCGGAGATTTTTGAATCATCACGCCTTTGAGTTCCCTATAAGTATCTAGCATTTGAAAGTTTGTGGTTTTACCTTCTCTTTGCCTTCTGTTTTCAGCGCTTTCCCTGCCTTCTTGCCTTAATTTCTTCCTCCGATTCTTATTCCCTTTTTTCTCTCATTTGCGCCATGGCTGGTGATGATAGCTTCTTCCCTTTTGATTTCACTGATCTGGAAGACCTTCCTTCTTCTTCTCCTCCTCCTCCCCTTAGTCGTACTCGAGACGGAGGTCAAAGTAGGGGGAAGAAATCTAGGCAGGACCTTTCTCCAGGGGAAGTTGTGGAAACTTTCGTCGTGGTGCCAAGTGGAGGCGGGAGAGACGTGCGTCTTCTTGTCCCGTCGTCCTCCAATAAAACCCGTCGGTAAGAGGATCTCCAAAGGGAAAAAAGGAGGAAAGATGGAAGGGGTGACGGCAGTGGTCCCCGAGAGAGGGAGGGAAAGAAGGCCTCTGCGGTCGCAGGGCCCAAAAGTAAAGAAGGAGGGTTCAAGAAACGACCTTCCGGTGTGGGGTCGCGGCTGTCGTCCTAGGTTGCCCAGCGGAGATTCGAACTGGCGAGCGCTTGGGAGGTGACTCCGGTGGAGGGTACGTTACCTCCCTTTCCTATTCGCCAATCACCTATAAAGGTGATTCTGTCGACTCGTACTTCAGCTCCTAGTTCTGCTGGTGGAGTTGATGAACCTACCACCAAGAAGGCCAGGCGGTCGGTCGAGGAGCCTGTTGTTGATTCTGCTGTGGCTGGAGTTTTGGCAGATGAGACCATGGATGAGGCGTCCGTCGAAGGTGCCAAGGCTGATGGTGTGGCCGTAGAGGCCGGGGCCCTCTTTGTTTGAGGGAATGTACTGGTGAGTCAAGTGGCTGCCACTAAGGACATTGCTTCAGGGTCGGACGCCGGCCCTTTTTAAACTGTCGAGCCGTCGAAGGAAGAGCCTTCCTTCTCATTGGTGGCTCTGGCAGGCGTTTTCCCATAGAGTTGGGAGAGAGGAATGCTAGGGGGTTAGATGCTACCCCCATGATACTCGCTGTTCGAGGCTTCGACAGGGCTGCCGAGGCGTTAGCTGACTTCCACCATGCTGGTATTTCGTGGGAGAAGCGAGTTGTAAGTTTCTTTGTCTAGTTCCTTCGTTGTACTGGTGACTTTTCCTTTTTTGTTTCTTGTGCGCTGAATTATTGGTTTTCTATAGGATGAAGCCCGTCTTGACTGGGATCGGCTTTCCAAAATTTTGACCACTAGGGGCCAGGCTCTGGAGGCCTCTAAGAAAAAGTTGGAGGACGTGCGCGGGCGATTGGCCGCGAAGGAGTCGGAGTGCGAGGACCAAGGACGTGAGATAAATTCCTTGACTCACGAGGTGGCCCGTCTTAGGGCCGAAGGCGCGTAGTTTTCTGAGGTCAAGCTTCTGCGCTCAGAGTTGGAGAGAACTCGCAAGGAGCTGGGTGTTTGTCGGGAAGATGCCGAGAAGCGCCGGCGAGAGTTGCACTCTCTTCGCGAGGCTTTGAAGGGTGCTGAGGCTCGCACTAGTGATAACCCTACAGGCTGGTTGGAGGCTGATGGAAAGGTTGCTGACCTTGCTGATCTCCAGGGAGAGTTACCGGTGCAGAGAATGTATGGCATGCTTCTGGCGGTCGAGCAGCTTGAGCGCCTCCGTGGAGAGAGGTTTCCAGTTGAATGCGTAGCTTCTCTGCACCCTTCTCTAAAGCTTTTTTATGGTGAGCTCCGAGGTCGAGTGGAGACTGATTCTCCATTGAATCTCCCCTATCTCTGCCAGCTGGCCGATCGCCCGATGGACCACCAGGTGCTCTCCCATATCGGCGGGCATACTTCCGAGATTGGATCTACTTCTCAGCAGCTGGCTTAGGCGATTCGGCAGAAGCCGCCGGAGGAGGTTGTCAACGTTGAGCCCGCGGGAGCCGAGGCTGTCCTATATCTTGGGGATGCCCAAGAGTAGGTTTATGTAGAGTGTGTTGGGTTCACTCCTTGTAATGGGCGGACGCCTTTTCCCATTTTTGATAATGAGAATTTTCGTTTAGTTTTACTGTCTCTCTTTTTACTTTTGGGCAAAAAGTTTTCCGCGAGTACAGTTTCTTTTTTACTCTTCTCTTTACTTCTAGGTAAAAAGATTTTTTGCATGAGCACCGTGTGATCAAGACGGTTGTATGCAGTTGCAAGCATGGTTTTGTGTGAACGTTCATTTTGCGTTTTCGCACCCAAGGGGTTTTTCACCACGCTACTGGGGAAATGTTAGCTTTGCCTTAGAGGCGCTTTAGCGTTTCTTTGGGCGATCGGACTGTTGCCCTTCCTTGGGACTTGTGTGAGTACTTTGCAAGTTTAAGCCATGTCTCTTTTTGGAAAGGAATACTTCGATTAATAATAAATAAAATGGTTACATTCGAGCAGCCTCAGTCGGGCTAGCCTTAGTCAGGATGAAAGTAAACAAAATGATTACATTCAAATAGCCTTGGTCAGGCAGGCCTTAGTCAGAATGAAGCGAATCCTAAATTTGAAACAAAGAGATATGTGTGACTTAACCGAAGGGTGGTTTTGAGAGTGCAAAGTGTGTTCAGAGCTTAGGCGGAGGTTTGGTCCGGGCGGGCGGACTCCAGTTTCTTTCCTCCTGACTCTTTACCCTCGCGGGGTTCCTCACGTGATTCTCTGGGACCAAGGCGAGCGACCTTGACGGTCTTGGTTAAGCTTATTGCGTAGCATGATCGCGCTACTTTTTGGTCCGCCATGATTTCTCCAACACCGTGGGGTGTTGGGAATTTCATAGTGAGCTATGCGGTGGACACTACAGCTCTGAGTTTGTTTAGGGACGGTCGCCCTAGGATGGGGTTGTATGCCGAAGGTGCTGAGACGATGATGAAGTCCACATCAAGGCTTGCGACCTTAGGTAAGTTGCCCATAGTCGTTCGTGTTGTTATTATTCCTTCTGCGGGAACCTGGGCTCCTGAGAACCCTATGAGTGTACTGGAGAAGAGCCTTATGCTGGCCTCGTCCAATCCGAGCTTTTTGAAGGTGTCGAAGTAGAGGACGTCCGTCGAGGATCCCTGGTTTATCAATACTCGTTTGACCTCGTAGTTAGCAATGACGGCGGTTACTACCATGGGGTCGTTGTGAATCGATCCCTCTAGGTTCGTGAGGTCGAATGTGATGGGGTCTTCTTTGGGCCCGCTTCTCTTTTTGTGCTTTGGGGCATAGTCGAGGGCAAGTATGGAGCGTTCCACTCTTTTCTTGTTTTGCGATTGCGAGGAAGTTCCTCTCTGCAGACCGCCTACGATGACATTGATAACTCCGCGAGTAGGGGCTTGGTCATTGGCCTCTTGTGGGTGTTCCCCATTAGCTTTTCTCTCCTCCTTGATTTATCTACCCAACTTTCCTTTACAGATTAGATCCTCGATTTGATCTTTCAGGTGGATACAATCATTGGTCTCGTGTTCGTAATCTTTGTGGAACTTGCAGTACTTAGTCTTGTCCACCGGCTTTCCAATTTTTCGCCTCTTGATCTGCGGAGGGAAACTGAGCATGTCCGAGTGATAGATTTCTTCGAGGACTCCAACGTGGGATTTCTTAAGGGGAGTTTAGCTTGTGAACCGTCCTCTGGGAGGCGTTCGAGGTCGCGGTGGCGAGCGCTTTCTGCTGTTCTTCTCCTTAGAGTTCTGGTTCTCTGTTGCCGCCTTTTCCTTTTTCTTCTCTGTTCGCTCCATGTCGGACCTACTTATCAGGAACTTCCTCATCTTGTCTTTGGCGATTTGCATATTCTCTTCTTGAATGAACCATTCTGCACAGTCCATCAGTTCTCGTAAGATAGAAACGGGGCATCTATTGAGTTTCTCGTAGAACTGCGAACATCGGAGGCCCTGCTTGATGACAAAGATCGCAACGACGTCTTGGAGACCTCTGACTTGGAGCGAGAGTTTGGTGATGCGGGCCAAGAAGGCTTGCAGGGTTTCCCCTTCCTCTTGGTGAAAATCAATAAAGGAGTCTTCGTTCTTTTGGTATTCCTTGCTGCTGGCGAACTGCGTAAGGAACTTTTGCGCCAGCTGCTCGAAGCTATGGATCGAACTGGTGGGTAGCAGCGAGAACCACCTCAAAGCCGCCTCCTTCAGGGTCGAGGAGAAGACTCGGCATTGTTGGCTGTCCTTCATGCCCAATATTGACATGGCCGAGTTAAAGGTGTTAATGTGATCTCGTGGATTTGTCTCTCCGCCATAGGGTTCTATGTGGAAAGGCATCTTGAAGCCCATGGGTACGTGCTCGCTCATGACTTGCTGGGTGAAATGGTGTCTTCCCTTTCCTTGGAAGTCGAAGCCGGGCCACTAGTGAGCAGACATGCCCGTAAGGGGCGTACGGGTTGTAAGCTCCTACCCAAGGCATGTGGAGATAAGATCCTGACGGATAGTTTGGGATTAGTGGTCGAGGGTAATCCGTTGGCGAGCGCAATGCTTGCCCGACGACCATTATCGGCCCAGGCGGGATTGCTGGCAGGGGAGCCGGTGCTGTCAACGATAGCCGTGAAAACTTCATGGGTAAAGTCCCAAATTGTATTGCGGGTAAGCTGGTAGGGTCGTTGGAGGGCCCTGCGGTCGCACTGTGCGGTGCCGTCGGCAGTTGGACGCCCATGTTCGCTTGAGGGCGGTTCCTGTCCTCTTCCCATTATTGTTGGCGTATAGCCCCTATTTCTGCTTCGAGTTGAGCCATCTTGAACTTTCGTAAAATCCTCGCTGGCTCTATTGTGTCTTGGTTGCCGGTTGAAGGGCAAGGGTTGTGTGGCATGCCATAGGGATGATGAGAGGTGGCCAACTTCACATGAGATGGCACCTCAAAACATGAGAGGTGGCCAACTTCATATGGTTAAAGTGTATTTGGATCAATGAACCAGGTGGGTTGCTTTTGAGTCCAACTTCATATGCTTTTTCTTCTATCTGAAATTTTATTGTTAATGTCTGTGTTCTTTTTGTTCAGCTTTCAGTTACAATTGACACACCGTGGAAATATGAGAAGAAAATATATGTGTTGTCCTTATGAGAATTTGATGTATAGTAGTTCTTATGAGTTTATTTATACATAATATTAATGTATTCTCAAATCTGTATTATCTTTGGCGGTTCATCACAATGCTTATCATGAAAATTGACTTTACCACGAGGTTTATAATAGTGATCGATCCGCTTCCAATAATCTTTTGCTTAATGGTTTAAAAATGGAGTTTGTTCAAATAATAATATTACTTCAAGTACTCTTTCACATTTTATCTTTAGATTTTAGAAGTTATCAAAATTGGTAGCTAAAAGAAATAAAAAACTGTTCCTCTAAGTTTCACTTATTTTACTGAATTTTATGATGGCATATACGTGTTGGGGCCATGATCGTAATTTGCATCAACTTAAATAAAAACCTAAAAATTAAACTTGAAAATTTTAATGTACAGTAAACTAGAGACATATGTATATGGTTCAGATTTAAAATCTCTATATATTTCAGTCTATGTTTGATAGAAATACATACTGTAGAAAAAAATGGAGAGAGATAAAGAAAAATTAGGAGAAAAGAAATATGATAAAAGTGTATTTGATATACAAAAAAATATAATGTACAATTTTTTTGAAAATCGTAAAAATACGTGGATTATACTATTTGATAATATTACCAAAAGTTGCTTCAGTTACATTTAATCTGTCCATTACTTTTTATTTTTTTCTTTTTAAGGAGAGATATACATATTATTTCAATTTGGTCCCATTTATATTATTTCAATTTAGCTCTTGAAAGATGAAAATGTCTAATTAAGTCCCTGAAAGATTTTTTTTTCAAATTGATCCTTTTATTTTATTTTTGTTAGTGTATTTGTGGCTTTTTTTAATTAAGGACCAAAAGGACTAAATTAGAACAATATGTTTCTTTTAGGGACTAAACTAATACTTCTCTCTATAATCTATTATAATTTATAATATAATATCATAAAACAGAAGTTATAACACTTACAATTGACGGATAAAAGTTCATTAGTACTGTACTACTGAACTTTGGTGCATCCCTCCAATTATGTGGTACTATTCGTTAATATTCATAAAAGCTCACATTAATAAAGACCTAAATTGAATCAGATATGAACCAACTGATTGGGGGATGAACATTTGCTCACAATTGACATTTTCCACTTAAAACCTCTTAATACGCAACCTGCAACGTTGTAAATGATTGCTCAGTAACAATCTGCTTTAAATCTCAGTAATCTAATTAATGAGATGATGCTCAGGTTTTAAAATTAATTGGCAAAATTTTGAAATAACTGTTTATTAGAGTGAACTTGAAATTTCAATTTAATACCAAAAAAAAATTGTTATCGTTTAACAAATCAATGATTTTAAAATTAGTAGTTGACAAATATTCAAATTTAAAAATTAATGTTGAGATTTTTTTAAATTATTATTCATTAATTTCATGATCTTTTAAATGTCCATTTTGAGTCAGAACAATAGTTACAAATATTTAATTTGATAAAAGTAAAATGTAATTAATATATATCAATGCTATTGTTGTATATTCAATAGAAATAGGTAATTGATAATTAATTTTAAAATATTTTAGTCTTACCATTTATATCAATTTTATGGAGCTGATGGAAGAAATTTTAATATCAATTATCTTGATTAGAATTGACTTCAATTTTGAATTTAATTTTCATGTTATTAGTCAAATTAACTGTAATGTTTCAGTTAGCTATAAAATCTTATTATTGAATAAATTAAATAATTAAATACACATTCATATTTTCAAATTTAAATTGTAAAATACATATTCAAATTTAATTTAAGTGTTATTAGGTAAATTAACATTAATGAGATTTATTTTATTAAATAATAATTAAAAATACAAATATATATTTTTTTCATTTACCAATAAGAAAAAAATAATTTCTTCATACTATAAATAAGTGGTGTCTTTTAGTTTTTTAGCCCAGACATATTGGAATTTGGGGAAAGTACTCTTGCCTGTTCATGCCTTTTTTTTTTTTTGCAAACTCTGTTAACATGTTTGACAAAATTTGCTGACATGGACGATGGATACGTATCTCTTTTGCCACCTCATTGTCCACCTCATTTTCCAACTCACATTTAACTTTTAGGGTAAAGTACCCTTGCTGCCCCCAATCTTTACTGCAATGTTCATTCCTGTCCCCAAACTTTTTTTTGGTTCATGCCTACTCCCAAACTTTCAGTTTTGTTCATGCCTACCCCCAAACTTTTAGTTTTCTTCATGCCTGCCCTTTTTGCTAACACCGTTAACTTGTTTGATGGAATTTTCTGACGTGGATGATGAATGTGTTTTTTTTTTGCCACGTCATTGTCCACCTCACCTTTAACTTTTTACTTTTATTAAAAAAATTAACCTAATCTAAATAAAAAAAATTAGGATAAAAGTTTAATTTTTTTTAATTTGGATTAGGTTAATTTTTTTAAATAAAAGTAAAAAGTTAAATATGAGATGTAAAATGAGGTGGACAATGAGGTGGCAAAAGAGATACACATTCATAGTCCACGTCAGCAAATTCCGTCAAGCAAGTTAACGGTGTTAGCAAAAAGGGCAGGCATGAACAAAATTGAAAGTTTGGAGGGTAGGCATGAACCAAAAAAAGTTTGGGGGCAGGAATGAACATTGCAACAAAGTTTGAGGGCGACAATGGTACTTTACCCTAACTTTTATTTTTAAAAAAATTTTAACTTAATCCAAATAAAAAAATCAAAATTTTAACTTAAGTCCATTTTTACTACTCTGCATCTTACACATCGATGAGAAGACACGATAATTTTTTTAACAGATGTAAAATATCTTCTTTGAACGACCGATAATTTTCCTAAGAACAATACTGTCTTTACAGTGGATAGGAATACCTCATTTTCAATGGGATTGAGTAAGATTGTGTTGATATTTTTGGTGCTCTGCTAATGTTTATTAGCCAATTTTTCTGTCTTTTTTACACAGAAACACGTTTGCATTTTTCAGTCGGTCATATAATTCTTTTATATAAAATATATACAAGTTATTTTAAAATTTATTTTGCGTTTGAAAAATAATAATTTTAAATATTAAGTTATAATGTTTTCCTATATACTATATATATCATCAATATATAGATTAAATTAAATATTTTTTGTATATCATTAAAACTTTTGTTGATTTACAATAATTAAAAACTGTTCACATTGAATGAGGCAATAATAAAAAAACTGCTTATACAACTAATTTGGTTTTAATAGCAAACATGGAACTAAATTGAGACTTAGCAAATGTTAATGACCAAATTGACATTACTTACAAATGTGGGGATCAAATTGAGACAAACCAAATGTTAGGGACCAAAATGAGAAAAATACTAAACGTAAGGGTCCATACTCCAAATTATCATAATACATCCAATATTATTATATAATGTATTTTTCCAAATTTATATGGGTCAATAAAAAATAAATATAAATATATTATGAAATTTTAAAAGTTCAAATTTAAAATACTCTGATTTCAAGTAAAATATGAGGAATTTTTTAAATCTAAATTTGAGATATTTTGATTTCAAATTAAAGTTTTGAATGCTACAAAATCATCATTAAATATATCAAAATAACATTTAAAGTTCATATAATAATTATTATACCTTAAATTAAGTTAATAATTTTAGAGTTGACTATTAGTCCGTTTGGATAAGCTTGTGGAAAAAAGGCTTTATTTATCAAACTTTTTAAAAAAGATCTTTTAGATATTAAAGGACTTCTATTTTATGTTTGGATATTATAATATAAAAGTACTTTTAAATTATAAAAGTTATTTGGATACAAAATAACAAAAGTGCTTTTAATTAATCAAAATGATCAAAAAGGACATGGATTGGCGCAACAGAGTTATAGGGTTTTGATAACAATAGTAATAAATATGTCATTTTACAATTTTATTGAGGATAAAATAGTCAATAAAATTTAAAGTGAATAACTTTTCAAATGCTTTAAGTTGAAGCTTCATTCTTCAAGTTTTTAAAAAATGCCTATTTTGACTTCTACTTTTTTTTAAAAATTTACCCAAACAAAATTTTATGTTTATAAAAGGTCTTTTTTTAATTAAAAAAGTACTTTTTAGATAAAAAAAAAAAAGTCTATCTAAATGGGCTCTATGACAATGACATTCTAAAAAAGGAATAAAAGTTCAGTACTACCGTACTTCTGAACTTCACTGTATTCCTCTAATCATGTAATGCCATATGTTAATATTAATAAAAATTCACATTAATTAGGACCCACCTTGAATAGATTAATGACCAACTGATTGGAGGGATGTACTAAAGTTCAGTACTACCGTACTATTGAATATCTACTCCTAAAAAAGTTTGAGATTCTAAAAAATAATGTTGGTTGTTATTGTTTGAGATTATTAAAAAGTTAACTAAAATTATAATCAAGTTAACTTAATAGTAATAATGACAAAACTTCATTTTGGTACCTCACTTGAATAATTAATGGATCAAATTGTGATACTAATTGCAAATAGGGGGCCCAAGTTGAGACCAAGCAAATGTTAATGACCAAATTGATACTAATTGCTAACGTGGGGACCAAATTGAGACTGGAAAATGTTAGGAATTAAAATGAGAAAAATGCTAAATTTAAGGAACTAAAATGGAGTTTTTGTCTAATTATAATACCTTTAAACTGTTAAATATTAATTATTAAACTGATATATTGTGAATGAAAATAAATATTATGCTATAAACTATTTTGCAATTATTTAATAAAAAAAATATCTTAAAAAAAATCAGCTAGCCTAGCGCAATTCTAAGTCCTAATAGGTTTGGACTAGGCTAGAGAAATTTCAGCCTTAATTTAAAATGAACCAGCCCAAATAAAATAGGGTTAAAGCAGAGCTAGGCCTGGCTAGCCCGTTTTAAGAAAACACTTAGAAACTAATATAATTCAAATGTCATTTTTAATTATTCTTTAAATTTTTTTAAGATTATTGTATGTTTCTATGATTACATATTTACTCTTTGTTGAACTTTAAGATGTCATATATTTGTTTCTTATATTAGCATTTTATTATTTTTCATTATGGTCTTTTTATTGTTGTATCTTTAATCATTTATTTTTTAATTGCACATATGATTATTTCTCCATTAGATTCTAGGTTGCCATTTAGATTTCAACGCTGTCAATTTCCAATTGTCTTGGCATTTGCGATGACTAAATAAATAAGAGTCAATGATAAACTTTGTCTAAACTTGGTAATGTTTGAAAAGTTCATATTTAAACTTTGTTTACTTTAATATAAAGGCATTCCAATTAATTCATTTGGTACATCTTTTATATTAACATCATATTACTTTACATTATATTTTTTAGAGGCAAAATATTATTTAGTCCCAAAATTGTAGGTCAAACTACTATTTAGTCCCCGAATTTGACAAAAATATTATTTAGTCCCCGAATTTGTAACTATGTCAACTATTTAGTCCCAAAACTTGGCAAAAATACTATTTAATCCCCAAATTTGCAACTCTGCCAACTATTTAGTCTCTTGACTGTTACCCGTCAGAGTTGATAGAGTTGCAAACTCGGGAATTAAATAGTATTTTTGCCAAGTTTAGAGACTAAATAGTTGACATAGTTACAAATTCAGGGACCAAATAGTATTTTTGTCAAATTCGGGGACTAAATAGTTGACACAGTTACAAATTTTGGGAACTTAATAGTATTTTTGATAAATTCGAGGACTAAATAGTAATTTGACCAACAATTCATGGACTAAATAGTATTTTGCCTCTATTTTTTATGAATTTAAAATTTTAATCATTTATATTTTAAATATTTAAAATTAATATATAAATATTTGTAAACTTAGCCCGTGCATCGCACGGGTCGCAATCTAGTATCATACTATTTTAAATACGTTTAATTATTCTAAAGGAAAAAACTTAGGTCCATTTTCTTATGTCCATTACATCCAATTCCACCAATCATATATTGTATTTACACTCTCTCTCTTCTATTATTGGTTATTTAAAAGGTGATCTTCTATATTCTCTCTACTGTGATTGGTCATTTAAACACTTTTTGCCACGTGTCATATTTATATTGGGAAATTGGATGTAATGGACATAAGGAAATGGACCTAAGTTTTTTCCTTCCTTATGTCCATTTCATCAAGTTCCCCAATATAAATATGACACGTGGCAAAAAGTGTTTAAATGACCAATCACAATAGAGAGAGAATATAGAAGGCCACCTTTTATATGACCAATCATAGAAGAAAGAGAGTGTAAATACAATATATGATTGGTAGAACTTGATGAAATGGACATAAGGAAATGGACCTAAGTTTGAGACCATAAGGAAATGGACCTAAGTTTTTTTCATAAAACTATTATACTTAAATAATAAACTAATATTTATATGTTATGATTTATATTTAACCACTCTTCTAAGAAGATTCAATTAATTGAATCTCAATTAAAGTCTAATATATCAAATATATCATACATATTAAAAAAATTAGAACATATGTTTTATGATATTGAAAATAAATATTTAAGGATAATACTACATAAAATATTTTGGCATATTCTAATTTAAATTATTTAAAACTAAAATATAACTTATGTAATTTATAACTATTATTTATTAACATAATTTATATATTTAAGTCAATTATATACTAAAAAAAAGGAAACTAATATTTAAATATTCATCATGTAATCCATAATCATATATAGTGTTGTTATCACAATTTATAAGCAAGGTCTCGGGTTTGAATATTGTGTATGGAAAAATCTCTGCTAAGAGAGTTATATTTCCGTTATGGGACCTTAGCTAACTCGAATAGGATTGCCTCCATTAGGAAGAAACCTGTGAGAAACAAAAAAAATAAAAGCAGTACTAACATATATATATGAGGTTCAAAGAATGTATTTTAATGTTTGGGCTAATTAAATAAAATATATATTATTTTTTGGTAAAAATAATTATTTTATTTTATTTAAAATTGTAAAAACATATATATTTTACATATTTGATTATATAAATAATAAATATAGAGCTATTTTGGTCAACATAGGTGAAATGGTAGGTTTAATTTTTTATTTCAAATAAATGGAGTGTTATTTTTCAAAAAGGAGAGAAATGAAAGTTATTTAATGATATTATTAGAATAATATTATTAGACGTTTAGAAGGGATTGATAGAAAGTTAGCTGTTTGTGATAACACTTATCTTGAAAAATTAAAAATTGATCTTTGGAAGGAATATGAAAGTATTCTTCTTCAAGAAGAAATGATTTGGTTTCAAAAGGCTCGTACTAATTGAATTAAATTTGGAGATCGGAATACTAGTTTCTTTCATTCTTCTGCCATTATTAGGAGGAAAAGAAATAGAATTTTAGCCCTACAAGACGATAATGAAACTTGGATTTATGATGAAGACTTACTTAAGGATATGGTATGTAGCTTTTACAGAACTCTATATTCTAGCGGTAACAACAACGTCAATAAACTTGTTACTAGGGATCCCCACCCTTGTATTGAACCCTTAGATAGCCTAGTTATTGGTAGGTCCATTTCAGATGAAGAGGTTAAAACTTGAATATTTAATATGAACCCCTGTAAGGCTCCTAGAGAAGATGGGCTACTTGCCTACTTTTTCCAAACCTTTTGGGATAAGATAGGTAGCTCGGTTTTGAGGCTTATTAGGAGTATTTTTACGAACCGAGAAAATATAGAAGCTATTAATAAAACTCTCATTGTTCTCATACCGAAGGTTGAGTTTCCTATAAATATCAAACAATTTCGTCCCATTAGTTTGTGCAACGTCGTCTATAAGTGTGTCACCAAGATAATATAGCCAATAGAATAAAACCTTACCTTGATAACCTTATTACTCCCTTCCAATCTAGTTTTGTCCCGGGTAGAGTCAGTGCGGATAATATAATAATAGCTCAAGAGGTGATTCATTCAATGAAAAGCAAGAAAGGAAATAAGGGCTTTATGGCTTTAAAAATTGACCTTGAAAAAGCTTACGATAGAGTCGAATGGGGCTTCTTAGAAGATACCCTTAAGTTTTTCAATTTCCCAGAGAATATCATTAAACTTATTATGTATTGTGTGTCTTCCAGCACCATGCAAATTCTTTGGAATGGAGATAAATTAGATAGTTTCAAACCCTCTAGAGGCATTAGGCAAGGGGATCCCCTCTCCCCCTACCTATTTGTGCTTTGTATTGAAATATTATCTCATATCATTGAAGAAGCTGTGAGCTATGGTTATTGAAAATCTATTAAGCTTGTTAAAAATGGTCCCCCTATATCCCACTTATTCTTTGCTGATGATTTGTTTCTTTTTGCTGAGGTTGGAATTGATCAAGCTGAAACTATAAAAGGTTGCCTTGACTTCTTCTGTGGCTGTTCGGGACAGAAAATCAATCGGGGAAAATCTAAGATTTATTTCTCTCATAATGTGAATCACAACAGAATATCTCAGATCTGTAGCTACCTTGGAGCTCCCCTTCATCACTCTAGAGTTACGAAGGAGACTTATATTCACATTCTGGATAACATAAGTAAAAAGCTGTCCAATTGGAAGCTCAAAACTCTATCCAGAGCTGGGCGTATCACTTTGGTTAATGCTGTTGTCTCCACTATCCCTGCCTATTCAATGCAAACGGCGTGGCTTCCTTCAAGCTTGTTGGATGGCATTGAAAAAATTGAGAGAGACTTCATCTGGGGCACTGACCAGAACACTCGCAAACCTCACCTTGTTAAATGGGAGAAGGTGTGCAGGCCAAAGAAATTTGGTGGCTTGGGTATTAGAAATCTCAGAAATATGAATAAAGCCTTTCTGATGAAAGCAGCTTGGAGTTTGAAAACCAAGCCGGACGCAGCTTGGGTTCAGATTCTAAAAAGCAAGTATAAGTTGGTGGGATCTCCTAACAATAGCTCTCAAGTTCATTGTTCCAATTTCTGGAAAGGCATCAAAGCTATTTGGCAGCACGTGGAGGGGCAGACCATAAATCTTATTAGAGATGGTTATAATACCAAATTCTGGACCGACTATTGGGTTAAAGGGTTCCCGTGCCTTGCTGCTGTGGCCTTAAGCCCGATACCTCAACAGGAGATTAATAGAACGATCAGTTCTTTCGTTGATAAAGAAGGTAATTGGGATTGGCACACTTTCAAATCTGTGCTTCCTGAGGATGTTCTTGCTGTAATTGAAGGTATTATGCCTCCTAACCCCAATGCAGGAAAAGACACTATTTCTTGGAGTGCTTCCTCTGATGGGAACTTCACTGTCAAGAGTGCCTATGAATCTGTTATCAGCTCTAATTTGAACAATAATCATTGGAAATGGGAGAAAGTGTGGAAAAGTAATATAATTGAAAGAGCTCAGGTTTTCTTATGGACTTTGTCTCACAATTCTATTCTCACCAATGAGGTCAGAGTTCACCATCATTGGGCAACGGATGCTAGTTGTACTCGTTGTACTAATAATAGTGAGTCTGGGTTACATGCTATGAGAGATTGTCCGAAGGTTAGTCTCTTATGGAAGGCCCTTGCTAGTCCGAATAAATGGAATGAATTTTTTAGCCTTAATCTACAGGATTGGGTTCAGGAAAATCTCACTAAGGAATGGGGGAAAGTCGATGACCTTCAATGGAATACTGTTTTTGGCATGGCTTGCTGGCTTATTTGGAAGCAAAGAAATAGCTGTGTTTTTACTGATGTCCAGAATACGGCTATCTCCCTCCTTCCTCAAGTTAAAGCTTATTCTGATTTGGTGTCCAATAGTGAGACCCCCTTTAAGCCTTCTATTAGCAATGATTCCAACGAGATCAAGTGGTGTCTCCCTGAGAAGGACTGGATTAAGGTTAACTCGGATGGATCGTGTGCCAATGATGGAATGTCCTGCTGCGGTGGTGTCCTTAGAGATAATAAGGGGAAGTGGATCTCGGGCTACTCCAAAAAGCTTGGGAAAGGTGATGTTTTGCATGCTGAAGCCTGGGGTGCTGTCATCGGATTGCAGATTGCCAAAGATAAAAGGCTTTAAGAATGTCCACTTGGAAGTGGATTCTTTAATCCTTGTTAAGCTTATCACTAAAGGTTGTTGTGGTTCACACCCTCTCAGCCCTCTCATCAATAAGATTAATTCTGTGAAGGACCATTTCAATAACTTCAAGGTGGCTCATGTGTACAGAGAAGCCAATCGCCTTGCTGATACGTTGGCCGCTCGTGGTTACTCATTGCCATACGGGACCAATATTTTCGAGAGGACTCCTGCCTTCTGTAGCCTTATTTTCTTTGATGACTCTAGAGGTGTCCTTTTTTCTAGAGGTTCTTGTAGTTAGTTTTCTCCTTTTGCCTGGCTCTTGCTAGGTTCTTTTCCATCCAAAAAAAAAAAGTTATTTAATGATCTCTTAAAAAATATAATTTACTAACTATTTGACATTTCAAAAAGACTATTACTATTAACTTAAACAATAAATTAATTTATGCATGTTTTTATATTATACTTTGTATTTATCCAATTTTAGTTCATAAAAAAACTAATAAACTCAATAAATTAAATCTCAATTCAAATCTAAAAAATCAAATACATTATTAAAATAAAATATACTAAAAAAAATTAATACCCATGCAATGCACAGGTCATAATCTAGTATATCTATATCTATATATATATATATATATCTATATATATATGGCTGTGACCCCTTCTGGTCATTGGGGTCACAAAATAGCTATATTTTGTAATTAAAAAATACAAGAAAAATATATAATGGGAGGTAGTGGGAGAGAAAAAAAATATCATGGGTAGTTACTAAAAAGATGGAGAAGTGAATAACATAAAAAATCTATTTAAAAATTAAAAAAATAACAAATTTTTAATTTTTAATGATTTTAAAATATAATAATTATATTTTAAAAATTAAGAATAGATTGCATGCACCTTGGGGCATGCAAAGCCTCTAGTATATATATATAGCTTTGGACCCTTCTGGTCATTGGGGGTCACAAAATAGTTATATTTGATAATTAAAAAATATGGAATAAAACATGATTGGAGGAGATTTGAGAGAAAAAAGAGATAATGAGTAAGGTGGTTAATAAAAGTGGTGAAAGAGAAATTAAAAATATAAGTAATTATTAAATTATTTATTATATTTAAAAATAATAAAAATAATATTTTTATAGTAAATTTTAAAAAAAAATGATTTCATGCACCTTGATGCATGCAAAGCTCTATATATATATATATATATATATATATATATATATATATATATGCATCTTCCCTTTTTGTAAATCTAATTAATTCAATAGTTATATTTTGTGCAAATGAGGGAGTCAATTCTTTGTGCAAGTAAAGATTTGATATTAATTATATAATAGCCATTGCATACATATCTTTTAATTTTAATTTTGAAACTTTATATATGTGGAAATAAATTATTATTTTAATTAAGTTTTTATTTTATATATATAGTAATTGTTTTACTTATTAATTTGTAGTGTTGTTAGATTATAAATTAGCTTGTTTGGTTGGGAGTTTTGAAGAGAGTGGGGTGGAGTGGAATGATTTAAATAAGCCATTCCATTGATTGGAAGTTTTTTAAAAAAATGAAGAGGGTGGTGGAGTTTAAAATTTCAATATTATTTTTAATAAATGAACAAAAGTAAAAAAAAAAGGTTAAGAATGAAATTATATATTATAAACTATGCAAATTATCATAAACTCGAATTAAAAAAAATCCTAAATCCGATTAGATGTTTAGTAGTATGATAATATTGAATTTCAATATATCTCTCAAATCAGTTGACTTTATATTATTGCAGGGATGTACCGAACTTCCAGTAGTACGGTAATACTGAACTTTTATTTCCTAAACCCTCTATTGGAGGTAGAGGTGTAAATGGAACGAGCCGTTCGTGAAGGGCTCGGCGCTCGGGCTCGACTCGCATAAGAGCTCGATTTGGCTCGTTCGTTTATTAAACGAGTCGAGCCTGAACATAAAAATAAGCTCGTTTAGTTAAACGAGCCGAGCTTGAACATTTAAGGCTCGGCTCGTGTAGTTCATGAATGGCTCGTTTAAATATATAATGAACACTAATTCTACACACACACACACACACACATATATATAGGGTAAAGTACCCTTGCCGCCCTCAAACTTTGCTGCGATGTTCATTCCTGTCCCCAAACTTTTTTTTGGTTCATGTCTATCCCCAAACTTTCAATGTTGTTCATGCCTGCCCTTTTCGCTAACACCGTTAACTTGCTTAACGAAATTTGCTGACGTAGATTATAAATGTGTATCTCTTTTGCCACCTCATTGTCCACCTCATTTTACATCTCATATTTAACTTTTTACTTTTATTTAAAAAAATTAACCTAATCCAAACTAAAAAAATCAAATTTTTATCCTAAAATATTTTTTTTTTATTTAGATTAGGTTAATTTTTTTAATAAAAGTAAAAAGTTAAAGGTGAGGTGGACAATGACGTGGCAAAAAAATACACATTCATCATCCACGTCAGCAAATTCCGTCAAGCAAGTTAACAGTGTTCGTAAAAAGGGCAGGCATGAACAAAACTGAAAGTTTGGGGGTAGGCATGAAAAAAACTGAAAGTTTGGGGGTATGCATGAACAAAACTGAAAGTTTGAGAGTAGGCATGAACCAAAAAATAGTTTGGGGGCAGGAATGAACATTGCAGTAAAGTTTGGGGGCAACAATGGTACTTTACCCTATATATATATTGAACTTGTTATGTTATTGTATTCAAATATCTTTTAATCAATAAAACATATATATAATAACAACAATCAAATTCTTTTCCTACTAGGTAGAGTTGGTTATAATCAATAAAACATATAAAAGGATAAAAAATCTATAAATTAATATAAGATAAAAGTTAATTTTCTTATGTGCATATATATTCTATGAAAGTTGATAATTACTGAGCTCGGCTCGTTAAGCTCGTGAATAGCTTATTTAATTAAACGAGCCGAGCTTGATCACGATTTTTTGTTTGTTTAAAAGTTTGGGCTCGAGTTCGAGCTCACCTTATTTTAAACGAGCCGAGCTTAAACATCTAAAGCTTGGCTCGGCTCATTTAGAACCCTAATTGGAGGGGTCATTAATAGAAAGGGGTGGAGAGGTGAGGAATGGTATGAACAGAAATGTTGTTTGGGAGTTTTAACGAAGAATTATATGGAAGGGAATGGAATGAGCCACACCCTTTCCGGTACGTTCTTTATGCAAAAAGGGAAAGGGAAAGGGAATGAGAATACTGTGTTTGATAGTAAAAATTTGGAATGGAAATAGAATGTGAATGCATTAAAATTACCATTTTACTCCTTATATTAAAATAATAAGAAAAAAAAAGTTAAAATTGTGTCAAATCAAATGATATAATAAACATTATATATATATATATATATATATATATATATATATATATATATATATTTTAAAGTTCACAGGAAAAGGAAAAAGTAAAAGCACCTCCTTTATTTTTTCCTTTCCCCCATTGTTTCCTCCAAAACGAACAGGCCCTTCATCTTAGACCCCCAAAATTAGGGATGATCAAAATACTCATACCCATTGAGTACCCTGAAAATTTACTCTGTGGGTCTGGGTATGGGTCCGGGTACAAAGTCAACGGGTCCTGGTCCGGGTCCGAGTAAGAAGGTACTCTACCCGCAATAATAATTATTTATTTTTATATATATAAAGTATTATTTTTAAATTTTTTTGTGTTGAGAAAATATATAATTCTAAGAAAAAATGTTAAATATCTTATAGATATTAAATTAATTTAATTGTACATTTATATTTATGATTTAATTTTTTTTTATTTTTTGTGATTATAGATGAAAAAAATTGATAAAAATTAATTATATATTAATAAAATAATAATTTATTTCAAATTTTTATGGGTTTGGGTCCGGGTATGAGAATCTAACTACCCGTAGGGTCCGGGGATGGGAATTGATTTTGATATCCGTTCAAATTTGGGTTCGGGTATGGAGATTGTAGTACCCTACCCATACCCTACCAAAAATCGAGGGGTCTAAAAATGAGACTTTTGGAGGGTTAAAGGAGATCCTTCTCTTCCATCCCTTTCATTATTAAAAAAATCATCCAAACATAATTTAATACTTTTTGACCCCTCCTTCCCTCCCCTTTTATCTTAAACTTTCCATCCAAACATAGGCTACAAAATAGAACTTTTAGAGGGTCAAAGAAGGTTTGAGAGACCCTTCTTTTCCATCCCCCTCTGTGCTTAACAAAACTTTCAAACATAATTTCAACCCTCCCTTTCCATCCTAAACCCCCATCCAAACATAGCCTAAAAATGTAAGTTTCCCAAGATAAAAAAAATTTAAACTACCAAAACCAAATCGCTCAAAGCCACCTATTTATAGATTAGTTTGATATTATAGATTCAAACCTCTCAAATTAAACACTAAAATTAGAAGTGACTGATTTAATTTGAAAGTCATTTGAAATCACCCAAATCGACAAGGAGAATAGAATTAACTAACCTATCTTTCATGATCATGAACAAGATAATCATAGAATTACCATACACACCCGTGGGTGTGGGTCGGGTACCCGTTGGATGGTTTTCTACTTCCCAGTTCCCATTCCCACCATCTCACCTGCTGAAGAATTTGGCTTGAAGACTGAAGTCCGAAACGCGAAGGCTTTGAAGTCTGAATAAACTGGGCAAGATTTGAACTTTATGATACCTTGAGACCTCCAAAAGTGGCAAACCTTTTAAGTCTCAACACGTAGAGGCTCTACTCACCACCGGTCAGATTCGAACTTCATAACCTTCGCTCCTTCACCAATGGAATGGTGAAGGCAGGATGGAAATCAAAGGCTGAGCAAGCCGAATCCCTAATGCGGTAAGCTTTATATGCCAAAGAAATTGCCTCAACTGCTTTAACTATCCGTATCTAGCCCATACTTATCTTATTCCATTCGTCTCCAAACCGTATCTGTGCTATTATTTTGGGGAAAAAATTGATTTTGATACGCGTGGAATATGTATACAGGCGTATCCAAAGCGTATCCGAGTTGAATACTTAAACAACACTGAAAATTGGGGATTTTGCATGTGTCAGGCTCTTCCCAGTCTATTTTTGTGTTATAGTTTCTTATGTTTTTCACAACTGCTATTGTCATTGGGAACATGAATGCCCTTGATTAGGGCAAATGGATGTATATAATTTATGTAATTTTGCCAAAGGAAAAAATGTACATAGTTTATATACTCATGATTATGTTTGTGCTTTTCTCTTGATTTGAGAACAATAGTTGTGTTGTTTAAATAGACTTGATGATAGAGAAGCTAGAGGGCTGCCAAGAAATAGAAAAGAGTTTGAATAAAAAGTTTCAGGTGGATGTTGGGATCGTTATCTAGGAACCAGAGGAGGATGACTTAATGACATGAGTTGAGCAGTTTAGCATATAGATGGGGAGGAGGCTCCAGGATATTATGGTTTTACTATTTCCTTTTCCCAATGTAGTTGGAAAAATCATAAAGGAGATAATATGCACGTGTTTTTTAAGTTGCATCATTAAGGTAGGATGGGATGTAGAACTAATAATTTTCCTTCACTTTGGTGCCTAAGAAGGACAGATCAATCAGAGTTAACAAGTAACCTTGTTTCAAGTCTATGACTATAAGATTCTCAATAAGGTTATCTCCAGTCTCGGTGAAGTTGGGTAGTCTGTTGGGAAATATGGTTTTAGTTTTTTATAGTATCTTTATTGTTTCAGATAAAGTTGGATGTCTAACTTAGTATCATATAAATCAGTTATGAAGAGGTGAGTAGGGATATGTATTTGAAATTAAGAGAAAACCTATGATTGTGGGAGTAGGAGAGATTCTGATGTTGGATGCAGAACCAAGTTTTCAAGTTGCATGTTAATTGCTTTCTTCAAAGTTCAAACACACATGTTTGACCCTCAGACACATATGATTTCTGTTGACACTCATAAATTTGTCTCATATTTAAAAAATTATGGCCAAAGTAATAATGAGACGAATAGTCACCTCTTTCTTCACTGTGAGGTGGCAAGATTTGTTTGGAATAAATTGTTTGGCTATTTTGAGGAGAGTTGGGTGTGCCCGCAGGACCTGGGAACTTTTCTTTCTATCAAGTTTGTGGGCTTTGGGAGGAACAAAGAACTGAAGAACATAAAACTCTTTAGCATGGTGCAATTCTCGCAACTTTGTGGTGCCTTTGGTTAGAGCGAAATGCTAGGGTCTTTAATAATTAGTTCATCTCACCTCATTTTTTGTGGGATAGAATCACCTTCTTGTCTTCACTATGGGTCTCAGCGAATGGAATGTTTGGAAAGGTTTCTATTACGGATTTACAAAGGGATTGGAATGCTCTGATGAGCTAAGTTTTGGTTTCCTTTTGCTGTTTTTCTCTTTGTTTTCTTGTCATGTTGATTAGAGGACTTCTTGTCCTCCTCATTTGTACTCTCTTTCTCTCTTAATAGTACTTCTTTTTCTATCAAAAAAAAAAAATGGCCAAAATGCACATAACCCCCTTGAATTATAGGTTGTGCAAATAACACACTTGAATTTCAAAAGTTGATCCAATACCCGCCAAACTTCTTATTTTGTGCATGGAACCTCCTCCATTAAGTTTTCGTCCAAAACCTTGAAAAAATTGACACATTAGCATAAAGGGAGTAACATGTTGAATGTCACTAGTCCAATCCTACATGGCATAGGGCTAATTTAGTAAATTCACCTTCCCTTTCTCTCTCCTATTCTCTCCCTCGCCCACCTATCCCTTTCTCCCTTATCAAGTGTCGTCATAGCACCTTTCATCTCTTGAGAGATCATGATTGCTGAGATCAAGCAACAGCAAGTAAAAGCTTCGCACTAGATCCCAGTCTCAGGCTTGGTTTTCCTTTGATCATGTTATTGAGAATATTCTAGATTTATGTTGTAAATCAATTAGAATCATTAGGATATGATTTAGTCCATCAATTAGGAATCAATTGTATTTATTTTATTGGAGCCGTCAATGAATTGAAGCGAGACAAGTTGGCTCAAACTCTGCAGCAAGCTTCCGACAATTAAATTGGAATGTGGGTACAAAAATTTGACATTTAGGCTGTCTGAGATATCTTCAGGAATAACTTGGGATAAAACGATTCTAATTTGGAAGGATTATAAAGTGAAGTCAAGCAATTTCATCTGCTATGTAATCTGGGAATACAGCATAGGGAGTAATGAAATTAATGGCTTTGAGATGCTGATGTGTCAATGACAACCAACGAATGGATTTGGTTGAAGTTTCACATATCTTGAGCATGTGTTGTTAATTGTTGCTCACTGTCAGAAATATGATACCATAAATCACCTACAACAACAACAACAACAAACAAAGCCTTTTCCCACTAGGTGGGGTCGGCTATATGGATCAAGCGACGCCAACATGTTCTGTCTTTGCACATTTCTATGGTTAAGTTATTTATGGCTAGGTCCCTTTTAATCGTTTCTCCTATTGTTTTCTTTGGTTTTCCCCTACCTCTAGTTATTAGGTTATCTTCCATTTGGTCAACTCTACGTACCGGAGCCTTTTCCGGTCGCCTTTGTACATGACCAAACCACCTAAGGCGTGTTTCGACTAATTTCTCGACAATAGGTGCTACCCCCACTTTCTCTCTAATATACTCATTCCTAATCCTATCCATTCTAGTGTGACCACTCATCCAGCGCAACATTCTCATTTCTGCCACATTGAATTTGTGCTCATGCTGGCTTTTTATCGCCCAACATTCAGTACCATACAGTAAAGCTGGTCTTATTGCGGTGCGATAAAATTTTCCCTTAAGCTTAAGCGGTACTTTCTTATCACAAATAACACCTGATGCCTTCCTCCATTTCATCCATCCTGCTTGGATCCTATGGTTTACATCTTCCTCTATTTCTCCATTATTTTGTATTATCGTTCCCAAATACTTAAAACTTGTGACTTCCCGCATGGGGTGATCTCCAAGCTTCACCTCACTCCTAGAATCAGCGTCCCTACCACTAAATTTACATTTCATATACTCCGTTTTGCTTCGACTTATGCGAAATCCATAAATCACCTAAAAGAAAAAAAAACGAGGATACTTTGCTATTTACTGCTATGAAATTTAGAGCATTATCAGAAACGAGTTATATGTGTGGAGCAAGTTAGTGAGTTTATTGGGGTTTTTTTTTGGAATTTTATTTATTTGGGTGAAAATATTATCAAATTTTGAAAGACATAGAATAGGAGCATTTGTTTTAAAGAAGCACAGAAAAGATCACTATGATGAATTTCTTAAAGTCAAAGAGCTGCGATTTAATGGTTCATTGGCTGAAGAAGAAAGTGAAGAGAATTATAATATTTAGCATGGTAAGGAGGAGGAGAATGTGACTCATCTTCACTGAGTGCTAGTTTGGAAGGGATAGACATTGATGGAGAATCCCCAGCCAATGATTTTTAGACAGAAATCTGCTCCAATCCATAATTTACGAATTACATAGCAGATGGTTCTTAAACAAGGTGTGGTGATAGTACTTGAGGAGGGGGGAGGGGTGGGTGGGAGAGAAGTGCAGGGAAAAAGGAAATGGTTGAATTCATTAAATTACCTCTTATGCAATGTAAGATTGGACTAGTCGAATTTAAAACGTGTGGTTCCTTTTATATGGACTTGTCAATTTTTGTTAGGGTTTTGGACAAAAAACTTAGCGGAGGGGGTTCAGTGTACAAAATGAGAAGTTTTTCTAGGTCAACTTTTTTAGTTCAAAGGTGTTATGTGCATATGACATATATAGTCCATGGGTGGGGATATGTGTATTTTGGTGAAAAATTATTATTGTGGCTTTCACTTGTCTATGCAAGGAAGCGAGTTGTTTCTATTTAATCTCTCTCTCTTTTCTTGCTTTGTATTTAATCATTTTGATTATGTTTCTTTGTTCATTTTTAATTTCTTCAAAACATGTATAAAACTAAGTGGTTAACCGAAGGTAGTACAAAACTGGAAATAACTAAGAAGCTTTATCAGAAAGAAAGAGATCTACAATAGGAGGATAAGACAATATCCTAAAAGAGAATACAGCCAAAAAGGGGAATAGAAAGAAAGAGAAGAAATAACTTGAACTCAAAAAAATATCAATGCTGCTCAATCCCTATTACTATTAGTCAAGGAGACTCCCTCAAAAAAAAAAAAAAAATCACCACAAATAACTTTGAATTGCTCGACTCTTTAATACCTTTAATATATAGTGTCTTTGTTCTCATCTGATCATCATATTAGATGCATGGACTCAAAACCTTTTGGAGATTTTGGGTGGCTTCCAAGATACTAGGAGGCTTAGGATGACACAATTAGATTATCCCCAAAAACTATGGGGATCTCATCCCTTAATTTTAAGGTTCACTAACTTCTATAATATACCTATTATACATTTCTTTGACAACTATTGATTGTCAGTTTTAAATACCATGATATCTTATCCTAGGTATCCAGTGCGATGTTAGGGAATGTAAAATTTTAGCTAATCAAACAACTCCTTCAACATAGGAATGTTGGGTATGTCAGTTTTGTAGGTTAAAGAAACAGTTACTTGTAGTGTAATAAAGTTAAAGGATATCAATATCTTTGTGATGCCATAATATTGAAGTTACTGTATGATGTGATACTTATCAATTATTTAATGATATGTCTTGCAAATTAAGTGGGAATATATATTTTCCGTTTTCTATTATATAGTAATCTTACAATTTGTAGGAATCGTAATAGTTGGCTTTTATTATCATCTTTAGGAGTTTATCTTGTAATTAATCTTTATTTTGAAAATCCAAAGTGTTACAAATAAGAATGGAGGGTGTTTCCACTGTTTGTTAGAAGCTGTCCCATTCGTCATGTTTATCCTTTAAACCTAATTTAATATGGTATTAGAGCTCAGGTATAGACCATCTTCTAACAAGGTAAAGCTTTCAGCTTCAGTGGGAGTGTTGAGAAACTTACCAATTGTCCAAGGATAAGTCTTACAACTTTGGGAGTGTTATAAGTTAGGAGTTGAGACTTAGGAGTTTATCTTGTAATTAATATCTATGCCCAAATTATTATAATTTATAAAAGAACAAAGGGGGGCTGCCATTGTGTGTGTGCAAGCCCTTGCATACATCATATTTTTGTTTTAACCTGGAATTTCAACTATAAAGAGGTTGAGAGCATAGTTTTGAAACTAGACCAGATAATAAACAAATGAAGAGCCCGGATCAATGGGTTAACTTTCAGATCATTAATTAAATTGGTTAAATTTAATTACAAAAATCATATTTATTTGAATGGACTAGAACATGTTTAAAAAATTTATTGTTTAGTAAAGATTTAAGCTGACCCCACCTAGTGGGAAAAAGGCTTTGTTTGTTTGTTGGTAATTAGTAAAGATTTGAAGTAATGTTATTTTTAAATAATTATAACATTTAATATGATATAATGTACTTTAATACATTAATGTATAAAATATATTTGTTGTAATTTCCATTTATGTCTTGTTAAAAACATTGAAAGTAAGCTTTACCTTTTCTGAACCACTCAAAGAAGAGACGTGAGGACTATAGCATCTTAAACAGTTACCACATTGTTCATGATAAAGGGAAAGGCTATCACTTGTTTCTATAAATTGTATCTCCTAGGCTCTAGTTTTGTGAAGTATAGCATTAGAGGATGATGTGTGTAGACTATGGACTTCGGCCCATTGATTACTTTCTTTTTTAGATGTTGAGATTGGTTTAATCAATTTTTTCTATATATTGGTCCAAGCAGGTTTCATTAAAAAACCCCCCATGGATCAAAGCGGTTTGAAGGAGGTCTAATTGCGTAATGGTCCAATTAGGCCAGCCAGACTAGACTTGTGTCCAGTTTGCTAGGTCACCGACTGTGGGTTTGGTTTGGTTCAAGAAACACTGGTTGAGAGGTTAGTTTTATTTACATACTATTGTTGAGTCTTTCAATTTTATATTTTGTTTTGCCTATGTGAAAATATTTATGTCTACTATTTATTTATTGTATATAGGCTGTCTGTGTAGCATAGCTGTAGTCTTTTCTTGTTTATAGGGTGGCTAGCATTTAATGTTGGTGGCTGAGTAGTTGGCTCTTTTCTTATTTATACTTGGTTCTTTTCATAATAATACAAGTAATTCATTCTCTCATATATGAAATTTCATATGGTATCAGAGCTAAAACTGATCCATTGAGCTTATGCTTCTCTCTTCAAGTCAGTAGCTCATTCTCCTCAAGTCAGTGTTTTTTTTTTCTCTGTCACGGTTTGGTGCCTGGGAACCCTAAACCATTGAACGGGCACTGTTTGAATCTCACCACCACCGGAACCAGTATCGTCGGTAAATTTTCGGCAAAACCCGACCTTGAGCGCCTCCTTCTGCCGTCGCACGCGCCTCCACGCGCCTCTCGTCAGTTCGCCGGAGTTCTAACGCGCAGGTGACCATTGTTTTTCGGTGAGTTTCGATCTTCTCGGCTGCTCTGGTCATTTCTCGGCGTTTTCCGGTGGTTTTTCGGTCTGTTCTTGGCATCTCAAGTTGGTTATCGTTTTGTTGGTGTCTCTTCCATTTTTTCTTCTCTGTTCTTGTACTGGTTGCTGGCTTCTCTTCTGTCATATTTGCTATCCTATTTGGTGATAACTCTCTGTCTAAGGCAGACCACCCATCACCTTCTTATAGCAGACTTGTTTTCTATTATCTCTCTCTCTTCTTCATCGTGGCCTCATCTAAATCATCTTAGGAAGCTTCAAGCAGTAGTGCCAATGAGTTCTCTGGTAATGCTGTAAATTCTGTCCTACTTCTGACAAGGCACAAACTTACTGGGCAGAATTATCTTCCTTGGTCAAGATCCATGATTATGTTCATCACTGGGAAGGGAAAAGAAGATTATTTGACAAACTCTACCAAGCCTCAACCAGATGATCCTTAGTACAAGACATGGAATGCTGAGAATCAAATGGTTATGACTTGGCTCATCAACTCCATGGACCTTGAAATTGGTCAAGACTTCATGTTCTTTGCCACTGCAGTTGAAATATGGAAGGCTGCCAAGGAGTCCTACTCTGATATGGAGAATACTGCAGAGTTATTTGAGACCAAAGTGGCATTGCTGATGGTTCTTTGTCTGATGTAACTGGAATTGGGGAAGTCTCTTTGTCTGACTCTATCATTCTTAAGTCTGTATTGTTTGTACCTAAGTTGAAATGCAATATGTTATCAGTTGCCAAACTGACTCATGATTCTAATTGTAAAGCTGAGTTTTCCCATTCTTCATGTTCCTTTTAGGATGTGGATTCGGGGAAGATGATTGGCAATGCTAGGGTTCGTGACGGTCTCTACCGGTTTCCCCATTCTTTGTGTCTTCTATGCCTGCGAGTCCCTCTGTGATTGAAGTACTTCCCGTTCCTTCTCTTACTTTTCCAAAGGTCTCACCCCAAGACACACCTAGTCCTCCTCTCCTGACATATCATCGTCGTCCCCGTCTTGCACCTAGAGATATTCTTCCTGACTCACTTGCCTTCGTCCGAATCACCCGTTGCTCTGGTCCAACCGCCACCTGCTAGTCCTCCGATAGCCATTCATAAAGGTATTCGTTCCACTTGTAATCCTCACCCTGTTTATAATTTCTTGAGCTATCATCGTTTATCTGTTCCATATTATGCGTTTGTGTCTCCTTTGGATTCTGTTTCTATCCCTAAGACTACAGATGAAACTCTTGCACATCCAGGTTGGAGGCAAGCCATGCTTGATGAGATGACTGCCTTACACTCTAATGGTACATGGGACTTGGTTTCTCTTCCTTCTGGAAAATCTCTGGTTGGTTGCCGATGGGTCTATGCAGTTAAAGTTGGTCTTGAAGGTACGGTTGAAAGACTTAAAGCTCGCTTGGTGGCCAAAGGGTATACTCAGATCTTTGGCTTGGACTATGGTGACACATTCTCCCTTGTTGCCAAAATTGCTTCCGTCCGTGTCTTCTTATCAATTGCAGCCATTAATCACTGGCCCCTTTTTCAGCTTGATATTAAGAATGCCTTCTTTCATGGTGAATTGGAGGAGGAAGTTTATATGGAGCAACCACCTGGTTTTGTTGCTCAGGGGGAGTAAGGGAAAGTATGTCGACTTCATCGTTCTCTTTATGGACTCAAGCAGTCACCGAGAGCTTGGTTTGGCCGATTTAGTTCTATGGTTCAAGATTTTGGAATGACTCTTAGTGAAGCTGATCATTCAATCTTCTTTCGCCATACTTCAAATGGCAAGTGCTTATACTTGTCTATGTGGTTGACATTGTTATTACAGGCAATGATGATTTGGGCATTGCTCAACTCAAACAACATCTGTGCAACCACTTCCAAACTAAAGATTTGGGGAAGCTTAAATATTTTCTGGGAATTGAGGTTGCCCAATCTAGTTCTGGTGTGGCTATTTCACAACGAAAGTATGCACTTGACTTAGAAGAGACAAACATATTGAACTGCAAACCAGTTGAGACTCCAATGGATCCAAATGTCAAATTCTATCCAGGACAGGGGGAGCTGATAAACAATCCCGAGAGATATCGAAGACTTGTGGGAAAACTCAATTATCTCACTATTACTCGTCCAGATATATCGTTTTCTGTGAGTGTAGTCAGGCAGTTCCTATAATCACCATGTGATAGTCATTGGGATGCAGTTGTTCGAATTCTTTGATACATTAAGGGAGAGCCAGGCCAGGGACTGTTATATGAGGACAAGGGGAACTCCCAGATCATTGACTTTACGGATGCGGATTGGGCTGGTTCACCAGATGATACGCGATCCACATTTGGATACTGTGTTCTCATTGGTGGAAACCTAATCTCTTGGAAAAGCAAGAAACAAAATGTAGTTGCAAGGTCTAGTGCAGAAGCTAAGTATCGTGCTATGGCATTAGCAACTTGTGAACTCCTATTGAAACAACTTCTTCAAGAGATGACATTTGGAGACATTGGTAAAATGGAACTGGTATGTGATAACCAAGCAGCTATGCACATTGCCTCAAATCCAGTATTCCATGAGAGGACCAAGCATATTGAGATTGATTGTCACTTTATTAGAGAAAAAATTCAATCAGGATGTCTTGCTACTCGATTTGTCAATTCAAATGATCAACTGGCAGATATCTTCACCAAGTCTCTTAGAGGTCCTCGAATAAAATACCTATGTGACAAGCTTGGTGCTTATGATTTATATGCTCCAGCTTGAGGGGGAGTGTTGTGAATCTTCTAGATTAGTATTGTGAATATTCTAGGATTATGTGTATCAATTAGTATAGTTGACCTTGATTTAGCCTATCAATTAGTGATCTATTGTATTTATTGTAATTATTCTTACTTCCTAGAATAGGTTTTCTCCTCTTGTATAAATACATATGTTATTTTCATAATAATATACATAGAGAATTCTCTAATTCTACAATAGTTAAGCTTTTACATGAGATTTTTCTCTTTTTTTTTAGCTTTTCTCTTGCTTGTAGTGATGAATAGGTTGCTTAATAAGGGAGCTGGAATTTGGTTCAAGCTCCAAGTAGATGCTTGACAATGTGGACCATGTTCGTGATATTCTCAATTCAGCTTGGAGAGTTTGTTTTGTTTTGATGGCTAGGTTTCCAGTCTAATTTTGAAGCCTCAAAAGACGTGATTTGTGAGTAAGGACATTTTTGTTTGGAGAAACTCTGCCATCGTTTCC
Organism: Senna tora; assembly: GCA_014851425.1. NCBI lineage: Eukaryota > Viridiplantae > Streptophyta > Magnoliopsida > Fabales > Fabaceae > Senna > Senna tora. Next base: position 2,879,031 of record CM026270.1, on the reverse strand, counting down.
TTTTGTTGTCATGTCCGGAGATATTCTGGATGCTTTTTGACAGCCGATGGAGTTAATATTTAATGATTCTCTTTCTTGGTTGGCTAAGCAAAGGTAAAGTTATTCATATTTCATGGCTCAGCTGGACTGTATATACATTATTTCATCGGATGATGAATCGGAGGTGGAGGAGATAGAAAATCCAAATCATAGAAATCCTCCAGGAAGCTCTGCTGGTGGAAGTAATACTGGTTGGTGGATCTCTAGTTAAAGCTGTTCTGTGATAAAATTTCTTTATAAACCATTAACTTAGATGGTGCATGTATTCTTATGTGCAGGTTATGACGGAGGGCTTATGCTGGATAGTTCTTCTAAATGGTCAAATACTGCAAATGCAAGCTCTTCTAGTGCTTATAAAAATTCACGAGGAGATGGATCTTTCAATTTTTCAAAGAATGGAAACGCAAGTCAGTTTCAGACAGTTAATTCCCGAATTGCTAATACTTTTGGTTTTGATTATGAGAAAATGCCATCCCAACAAGCAATGAAGAGGACCCTTTCATCTTCTCTTCAGCCATCTGCAAAAAAACCTCTTCCATCATCTATTCAGTCATTTGGACCAGGTACTAGTTAAAAGATAATATGAGCAGAAGTCAGATATGTGATTCTTATAGGAATCCTCACTATGTTGTAGGAAGTAGCATGAACCATGGCAAGGGCATTGAACATGTCATGTTTCAAAATGATGGGATTAGGATTCTTCCTCCACCATTGATGCAAGGAAAGGCCATCTCAGTTACACAGTTAACTAGTTTAAGTGAATCTACATACCGTTCTGGAGCAGGGGAGGAAAGAGCTTCTGAAAATGATGAGAGACTAATTTATCAGGCAGCATTGGAGGTATTCTTGCTGTTTGTTATTGTTGATTTATTTTTTTGATACTTCTTAAGTTGTATGGAGATATTCCAAGTGTAAGTATAAATCATATTGTTATAACATTTTATCTCTTCTGAAAATGTGCAGAAAAATATCAGTGCCATGCATAATATATATGGTGTCTTTGAGATGTCATGGGGTCATAACCATACATCATGTTCGGTGTTGTCAAAAGCTGAAAAGAAAACCAAATGTTGAACTCTTTATGTGTTTTTTTTGTTTGTTTTTAAACATCATTTGGTTAAAATGTTTCATAATATTATATTGTGGTTGATCACTTGTGCTCTTTAAGATAGTCACTTGAGGCACATTGCTTTCAATAATGAATAATGAATTTGATTGTGACAGGATCTCAATCAGCCAAAAGTTGAAGCTACTTTACCTGATGGCCTACTGTCTGTATCCCTTCTGAGACATCAGGTTTTTATGGATTCTATTTTCATTGAGTAGTTTTCAGGGTGGCTCACATGTTTTCAAGCCATAATATTTATATATTACAGAAAATTGCATTGGCTTGGATGCTTCAGAAGGAAACCAGAAGTTTGCATTGCATGGGAGGAATTCTTGCTGATGATCAGGTGAGCTTCTCTTGTCTTGGGGGCTTATAGTTTTTGTTTGACCAGTGACACGTCATCATATCTAAGTGTTTTTACCTCAACATCAAAGCATTGTTCAAACAGGGCCTTGGAAAGACAATTTCGATGATTGCCCTCATACAAATGCAGAGGTCATTGCAGTCCAAATCAAAAACAGATGACAACTGCAATCATAAAACTGAAGCATTGAATTTGGATGAGGATGATGACAATGGTGGTGATAAAGTGGAAAAATCTAAAGATAATGAAGAATCTGATGATATAAAACCTACTCTGGAATCGGTTAGTTCTACTTCGACTAGGGTGGTTGGTAGGAAAAGGCCAGCTGCTGGTACACTGGTTGTCTGCCCTGCTAGTGTTCTCCGACAGTGGGCAAGGGAACTCGATGACAAAGTTGGAGATGAAGCTAAGCTTTCTGTGTTGGTTTATCATGGGGGTACTAGGACAAAGGATCCTGTTGAACTAGCAAAATATGATGTTGTTCTCACAACATACTCTATTGTGACTAACGAAGTTCCAAAGCAACCTTTAGTTGAAGAGGATGAAATTGATGAAAAAAATGTGGAAAAATTTGGGTTATCATCTGGGTTTGCTTTTTGTAAAAAGAGGAAAAAGGCGTATAATGAGAGTAGAAAGAGCAAAAAGGGTAAAAGGGGAACTGATAGTTCATTTGATTGTGCTTCCGGTCCTCTTGCTAGAGTTGGTTGGTTTAGGGTTATTCTAGATGAAGCTCAAACAATAAAGAATCATAGAACTCAGGTGGCTAGAGCTTGCTGCAGCCTTCGAGCCAAAAGAAGGTGGTGCTTATCTGGAACGCCTATACAAAATGCTATTGATGATTTGTATAGCTACTTCAGATTCCTGAAGTATGATCCTTATGCTGTATATAGATCCTTTTACAATACAATCAAAGTACCAATATCCAAAAACTCTATTCAAGGTTATAAAAAGCTTCAAGCAGTTTTAAGGGCTATAATGTTACGCCGTACAAAAGGTGAATGATCTATTCCATGGATGCTGATTTTCTAATTGGTTAGATTGGTATGCAACTTTAGTTATGTTCCTTGATAATATTCTGGCTGATATCCTCTTAAATAAGGTTCCCAATTTGAATGAACTTTCTGACTCTGAAAAAAAAAAGAATGTATTGAATAGAAGAAAAGAGTAATGCAGAATCAAGGACAAGAAGTCCTCTCTAAACAAAGAAATAAAAGCTGCAGACTCATTGGTTCTAAAGAGAGATACACCTGGGATACCAGGCCCCTCTAAAAGAGCCATTTGCTGAGGTGCTTTTGTGAAAGAGGCGTATTAAATATTTTGATAAAATTTTAACATTTTTTTAGATGAAAGAAGAATTTTATTTAGTAGAAAGTGAAAGATACAAAAGATTAAATCAATATAAGACAGAAAATATCCAATCATAAATCATAGTACATTTCAGCCATCAAATGTTTTGCCATACACTCCCGAATGCATATTAGTATGGATATGTTCCTTTCCAAATGATTTGGCATGTATATACTTTAGCTGAGGGAGTGGACTGAAGTACACTCAACTCAAGATATTGACTTGGATCTGGATTTGTCCTGAACTTGGTGTCGCATGTACTGTATGGTGTTTGAACATTGTCCTAATTTTTATTTTTCAATTTTGATTTCCTGCTTGTCTAGGAACATTGATTGATGGAGAACCTATAATCAGTTTGCCCCCTAAAACAATTCAGCTGAATAAGGTGGATTTCTCAATTGAGGAGCGAGCCTTCTACACTAAGTTGGAAGCAGATTCACGTACTCAATTTAAGGTTTATTTTCTAAAATTACATAGCTTGAACTGAATTATTTTTTGTCTTGTTGATTGAATAGCAACTGGTAAATCTTCTGCTAATTAGATTTTAAACCTACTGTATGGATACGTTTGGTTTTTTATGGTGAATCAAAATGATCATCTTTCAAGTGGATAACAGGTAGCATTCTAGTCTCTTCAGCATCTATAGTGTGCTCAACAATCTGTAATCTATTACAGTGAAGTATGAATATAAAATATTGCTTATGGATAGTTATTGTAGTTACATGGGATTGAAGTATATTTGTGGATCCGATCCCAATGGGCTGAAAGCTCAGATATCTGTCATCTGTTGCTTGTATGGGCTTATATATTATACAGTAATTAAAGACCTAAAGGCTAAAGCTTTTGGGAAAAAATCTCTCAAATGATATGGACTGTACTCACCGTGCTTCTTTTGTGTTGCCTATGTGTCCTGATTGCATATTTTGTTTTACCCATCGTTCTCTACCAATGTCATTTCTTCATCTCATTGCAATTGAGATAGATAATTTTGGAAGTCTTTTATTATCTATGTCTTCACCAATCACATTTTGCTTTTGGTTATGTTGTCCATGAGATTTAAATTGATCAGTCCTTTTTTTAGCGTGCATTCTTCTTTGTTAGTTGTTACACATTCAAAACTAGCAATTTTGCTTTTTTCACACGGTGCTGCCTCTTTTCCTCTATTTTTTGGGTAAAGTTTGATCTTCTGCCTTTTTCTTTTGAACTCTGACCTAGTTTCAGAGGTGAAATGTTCATAACAATTAATGCAATATTGTTTTTGAATGTTTCTGACTTTCTGTGCTTAAACATAGTAATATTGAAATAACAAACTTGTGCATTGCAGGCATATGCTGCTGCTGGTACAGTCAATCAAAATTACGCAAATATTCTTTTAATGCTTTTACGTCTCCGACAGGCTTGCGACCACCCACTTCTTGTTAAAGATTATAGTTCTGATTTTGTTGGGGAAAATTCTGTAGAAATGGCAAAAACGCTTCCGAGGGAGATGCTGATTAATCTCTTCAACTGTTTGGAGACAACCTTTGCCATATGTTGTGTTTGCAATGTGAGTTTATCACAAATATGAGATTCTTGTTTGTTTCCTTTGTTGTGAATATGCGCTAGAAGAACTTGATTGTCTGGTTCCTTGTGATTGTTTCATGTGTTTCAATGTTCCAATGTAAAGATTTTAGTTGAAAATTTTGACTTTTCTCGTGTATGTTTATAATTCTTGTGTTCTGCGTAACGCTTAAAATTAGCATTTTTTTGGGGAAATTTATAAGAATATGATTGCTTTGCTTGTTATTTAGGAGTGTCTCGCTGATTATGTGTTGTCTTTTCACTATTTTGCTACACTCCCACTTGATGTGGTTTAGAAATTTTAATACAAGTTAACATCAACAAAGGGAGGTTTTCAAAATGCAGGGTATTAGTGTAATTTTGCTTATTTTGTTTTCCATGAACTGTGTTAAGTTCTACCTGTTTACTAATTGTAAGGGGTGTAATTGTTCTAAAAAATGTAGGCTGTTAGTGTAACTCTGCATATTATTTCTGTGAAAGATGTTAAGTATTTACCTACATACAAACAACACGAGGTGTCAATGTGCTAAAAAATTTTGACGGTGAAGAACTGAAGAAGTAATAAATTCATTGTTTTGCACTTTTGCTTGAGTATACATCAATAACCAAGTCATTGTTTGGTACTTCATCCTTAGGCTTAAAAGTAATAAGAACATGTGTTCATGATGTTTAAACTCTCATGGATGGATGGACATATGAGTTTTTAAGTAGATCATAGTTGCTAAGATATAAATCTTTTTCTTGAGAACATTATGAGAGACTTCTTGTGATCTGGGAAGGGGGAGTTTAAGAGAGACCACTTAGTTAACTAGGAAGTGTGTTATAGGGAAAAGGAGGATGGTGGTTTGGGTCTAGGTAATTTGGTGACTAAAAACATCTCTCTAGTGGCTAAATGGCATTGGCGTTTTCCTTTGGAACCTAATTCGCTGTGGCATAGGGTAATTAAAAGCAAATATGGTGTTCAACAAAATGGTTGGGATGCTAACCTTGGTATTGGTGCTACACATGCAAGTTCTTGGAAATTTAGATCTTAGGTATATCATTCCTTTTACTCCATGCCGTAGTTGTTTATGATGCACGGTGCACAACACACTGTTGTGACAAGGGCTCCTTGAGCCATGGTGCATTGCGCACTGCGCTGTGCATGGCAACATTAAAGTGCGGCACACATGCATGCATGCATGCAAACACACACATTTATATATGTAATGAGAGAATGAATTTCTGTGTATATTGCATTATACAAGATACATGTATATATACAAGCAGAGAAACCTAAAATAAGAAACTACAATAAAAACTAATCAAATCTGAATCCCTATGATTACTCTATAAAATCATCTTAGTCAACTCTATTTATACCTAATATATACATATCATAACACTCCCCCTCAAGTTGGAGCATAGATATTACTCATGCGCAACTTGTTACAAATATAATCAACCCTTACTCCATTCAAAGCTTTTGTGAAGATGTCTCCTAATTGTTCTCCGGTCTTCACATATGCTGTGGAAATCAACTTCTCCTCAATCTTCTCACGGACGAAATGACAATCAATCTCAATGTGTTTGGTTCGTTCATGAAAGACTGGATTAGAGGCAATATGAAGTGCAGCCTTACTATCACACCATAGTTTAGCAGGCAAAGAAACCTTCAACCCAATTTCTCCCAAAAATTGTAGTATCCACACAATCTCACTAGTTGTTTGAGCCATAGCCCTGTATTCAGATTCTGCACTCGAACGGGAAACAACATTTTGCTTCTTACTCTTCCACGAGATTAAGTTTCCCCCCACAAATACACAATATCCTGTTGTCGATCTTCGATCAGCCTTGGATCCTGCCAATCTGCATCAGAAAAGCACTCAATACCAGTGTGCCCGTTATTTCCATACAATAGTCCTCGTCCCGGGGCACCCTTCAAATAACACAGGATTTGTTCCAGGGCTTCCCAATGCTTGATTGTTGGGAATGCCATAAACTGGCTGACGATACTCACAGAGTAGGCAATATCAGGACGGGTCACTGTGAGATAATTCAATTTCCCAACCAATCTCCTATATCTCTTAGGATCTTCAAAAGGTTCGCTGTCATCTTTCAGGAGTTGCAGGCCTGGAGTCATTGGTGCATTGCAAGGCTTAGCACCCAATTTCCCTGTTTCTGATAGTAAGTCAAGGACGTACTTTCTTTGAGACAAGAAAATACCTTTCTTACTTCTCGTAATTTCAACTCCCAAAAAATACTTTAACTGCCCTAAGTCCTTCGTCTGAAACTTAGATTGAAGGAAAGACTTGAGCGAAGAAATGGCAGACTCATCATTTCCTGTGATTATAATGTCATCCACGTATACAACAAGAAGGATGATGCCTGAGTCAGTCTTCTTATAAAACACAGAATGATCACATTTGCACTTAAGCAACCCGTACTGCATTACTACTTCACTGAACCTTCCAAACCAAGCCCGAGGGCTTTGCTTCAATCCATACAAGGACTTACGAAGATGACACACCTTTCCACACTCCCCCTGAGCAACAAACCCAGGTGGTTGCTCCAGATAAACTTCCTCCTGAAGGTCACCATGGAGAAAAGCATTCTTGATATCTAGTTGATGCAAGGGCCAGTTATAAGAAGCAGCCATAGAAATAAAGAGTCTGATAGAAGTAAGCTTGGCCACGGGAGAAAAAGTATCAGAATAATCAATACCATAGGTTTGTGCATACCCTTTTGCAACCAACCGAGCTTTTAGACGAGCAACGGAGCCATCAGGGTTAACCTTGACTGCAAAGATCCACTTACATCCAATTGCTTTCTTTCCCATTGGTAGATCCACTAATGACCATGTGCCATTCTGATCAAGGGCCATCATCTCCTCAACCATTGCTGCACGCCAACCAGGATGAGATAACGCCTCTTTCACTGTCTTGGGAATAGAGATAGAGTCTAAAGAGGCAATGAAGGCACTAGACGAAGGAGACAAGTGCTCATATGAAACAAAATTAGCGATGGGATAAGTACATTTAGGAAGGGTGCACTGACGTGTACCTTTACGGAGACTGATAGGCAAATCAAGATCATTCGGTGGAGGATCCGATGACGGAACAGGTGGGTCATTCGGTGGAGGATCTGATGACGAAGCATGCGGTATAGAACATGTATCATTAGCCCCTTGCCTTCTAGAATATACTTGAACAACTGGTGGTCTTGTCTGAACTAATGAAAGATCAGGTGGAATACCATTATTTGATTGCTTAGTAGCAGAACTCGAAGAAGTGGTCTGATAAATAAGCCATTCATCTTCCTCTTCCGGATCTATAGAGCTGGGTGGAGAGGGAAAGAATGGTGTTTTCTCTAAGAAGACCACATCAGTCGATACCAAATATCTATGGAGATCCAGAGAGTAGCACCTGTATCCCTTTTGATGCCGAGAGTATCCCAAAAAGACACATTTCAAGGCCTTGGGGTCCAACTTAGTGATATGGGGCCGTATATCACGAACATAACAAGTGCTGCCAAATATCCGCGGTTCCACCGGGAACAAAGGTTTGCTTGGAAAGAGAACATTGTAAGGTATATCCCCATTCAATACTGTAGATGGCATTCGATTAATCAGAAAGCAAGCAGTAGAAACGGCATCAGCCCAAAACTGCTTAGGTACTTTGGCTTGGAACAATAATGCTCGAGTAGTCTCGACAAGGTGTCTATTCTTTCTCTCAGCTACCCCATTTTGAGAAGGTGTATCAACACATGAGGTTTGGTGGAGAATACCATGTTGAGTCATGTATTTCTGAAATGACTCTGACAAGTATTCCTTAGCATTATCACTTCTCAATATGCGCACAGAGACATTGAATTGGGTTTTAATCTCGGCACAAAATGCTGAAAAATTGGAAAACACCTCTGATCGATTCTTCATAAAATATGTCCAAGTCATTCGAGAGAAGTCATCTACAAAAGTGACAAAATACCTGAATCCAGGTTTAGACATGACAGGACACGGTCCCCAGACATCCGAGTGAACTAATTCAAAGGCGGACTCAGCTCGTTTATTAATTCTGGGAACTGACGAGCTACGGTGGTGTTTCGCAAATCGACATTATTCACATTCCAGTGAAGACATGTCATGAAACTGGGGGCATAGCTTCTTCAACGAGGATAGAGAAGGATGTCCCAACTGACAATGTGCTTCAAAAGGAGAAGTAACACTAGAGCAGGCAACTAGCGGAGGAATCCATGCATAAAAAATATAGAGACCATTAGATACATATCCTTTACCAATAATTTTCTTCGTCGTAAGATCTTGAAGAGTACAGTGATCATAATAAAATGAGATAGAGCAATTGAGGTCTTTCGTAAGTCTACCCACAGACAACAAATTAAAGGAAAACTTGGGTAGACTTAGAACAGATGACAAGGTAATAGAAGGAGTTAGCTTGACTGTCCCAGATCCCACATTGTTATAGGTTGAACCATCAGCTATGGTTACAGGCAAGGATACTTTGTGTGCTTGGTAGCTAGAGAAGATATTGGGATTACCTGTCATGTGATCTGTAGCACCAGAATCAATAACCCACTTATTTGAAGAGGATATAAGACATGTTGTACCTGATCCAGCAAGAGTAGTGATGTTGTTTGCTCCCATCTTTGTAAGTCAGCCAAAAATACCGAGAGTTATCCAACAAAGGGATACCAAAACACCTAAGATTCGATCAAAACTTAGTTGAAATTGTTGTTAGACGTCAGTGGACACATAAGCCTCAAATTGCAAATCAGAGATGCTTCCAAAGAGTAAAATAACAAATCTCACAAGGTCGTGGTCAAAATGTGTCGGAAACCCATTTGTGATGTCGGCAAAGTCAAAAGATCATCGGAACAATGCCAAAATTACAAAAATAAGGGTAAAAAGACTTAGATTTCCAATGACACAATACCGAAACTCCGTGAACCACCACCAAACGCCTAGAAGCAGTATGTTGAACCCCAAACCGAAGAGAACAGCAACACAACAGCAACCAAGCAGCCCGAAAAGAGCAGAACAGCCACACAACAGCAGCCAAGCAGCCCGAAAAGAGCAACCGAAACCTAGATCACCACTGACCCAGTTCCGAAACTGCCAACCAACGCCTCAAACCACCTAGACGAGCACCGACGATCAGAACGCAGCAAACCCGGCGAGATTCCGACGCCGGGAAGGTGGCGCGTGGCTCACACGCGCCGAGAGGTGCAGCGGGTTGTGGAGGCGCGTGAGCCTCACGCGCGTCTCCGATGACTTCCGGGAGACCGGGAAACGGCCGGTCGGCACCTTCTGCTTCTTCCCTTGACGGAGGTGATGCACACCTCCAACTTCTCTGGTGATCCTCAAATAGTGCACAGCTACTGCACTTCTGGAGGCTTTTGCGGACAGAGAAAAAAATAGAACAGAAGCACGCACACAGAAACCTAGGTTTGCTCTGATACCATGTAATGAGAGAATGAATTTCTGTGTATATTGCATTATACAAGATACATGTATATATACAAGCAGAGAAACCTAAAATAAGAAACTACAATAAAAACTAATCAAATCTGAATCCCTAAGATTACTCTATAAAATCATCTTAGTCAACTCTATTTATACCTAATATATACATATCATAACAATATATATGAAAATTTTAATTCTAACTCATCCACATATAACTTCTAATACATTCAAATTTCAAAATATATTAGGCATCATCATAAATTCTTCGAAATACGTCAAGTATGATGGCAAAGTCTCATAATATAAATTGCAAAAACTCGTAAGCATAAACCATGTAGAAAAAAAAGAACTCTAATCATCAATTAAGGTGACTTCACAGATATTATTTTCTTCAAATCCCTCAGTTTCCTCCTCTTCAGTTTCTTCTAAGTTAGCCTCCTCTTCATCAAGATCCCCAGGACCTAGGGATGCCAACAAAACAAAGAAGCCCTTTAAACATTATTATATTTGACTTTTTTAATGGGTTTTGCCATAATTTCTCAGAAATGACGGTGGCGCACGTTGCGCGCGCTACGTGTGGGTAACATGAAAGTTGGAACGCCACAGCTATGGCGTTGCCCAACATGCCATGGCGCTGCACCATGGGCAATTGGGCATGATAACTATGCTCCATGCTTTCTCTTCGTGTGGGAGATGGTACTCGTTTTCGTTTTTGGGAGGATCATTGGATTGGTGAATCTTCTTTTCTTAAGCTTTTTCTCCTTCTCTATTGTTTATCATCTTTACATAATGCCCCAATTTCTCAGTTTCTAATGCATCATGATGGACAAACTTCTTGGAATTTCCATTTTTCTAAGAATCTTAATGATAGACTTGTTGATGATGTTTACATTATTGCTAGATATTCTTGCTCCTTTTCGTGCCTCTTCCAGTTCTAATAGAAGGATTTGGAATTTAGATTCTTTGGGCTTTTATACTTGCTCTTCTTTCTTTAAGCATTTGGTTGAAAGCCTAAATCCTAGTTCTAATCTATTGTCTAAATCTTTTTGGAAAATCAAGGCTCCTTTTAAGGTAAAGGCCTTCGTTTGAACAACAGTACTTAATAGAATTAATACTAATAGTTTGTTGCAGACTCGACGCCCCAATAAGGCATTGTCACCTAATGTTTGTGATGTGTTTTAGAAATTCTGAGATGGGTAGCCACCTTTTTCTTCACTGTGAGGTGGCAAGGTTTATATGGAATAAATTATTTGGCTACTTTGAAGATAACTGGGTTTGCCCAGCTGATCTACGTACCTTTTTGCTATGAAGGTTGTGGGCTTTGGGAGGAATAAAGAGCATAAAGCAATTTGGCATTGTGCAGTTCTTGCTACTTTGTGGTGTTTGTGGATGGAGCGGAATGCTAAAGTCTTTAATAATAAAATCCCACCACCGCATCTTTGTGGGATAGGATAACTTTTTTGGCTTCCCTGTGGGTTTCGTTGAATGGTTTGTTTAGAGGTGTTTCCATTATGGATCTCCAAAATGATTGGAAGGATCTATTGACCTAGAGTAATTTGTTCTTTTGTTGTTTTTTTTTTCTATTTTAGAGGACTTCTTGTCCTTTTCCTTGTATTCTCCTTCTTCCTTAATAATATTTCTTTTTCTATAAAAAAATAATAAATCTTTTTCTATTGTCTTGTGTTTACTGTTTAGAAGTTCAAGACTTGGGTATTTTTCATTGTGTCAAAACTCAAAATGCACTGTTTTTGATTTCGGTGTTCTTATATGCTTTTAGATCCATGCATTTTATCTTAAAAGATATTCATTTAACAGTTTAATCCTACTTGTTTACTTCCATTTTGACATTAATCCTCTGTTATTCTACTGTTTATTTACCCAATTTGTGCGCCATCTTTATTAGTTGAACATTTTTTTTTTCATTTCGATTGATTTGCCATAGCTCAATAAACAGTACCAATATGTTCTCAGTAAGAGACCTAGCTAATTCTTCTAGTACTGTGATTTCTACAGGATCCACCTGAAGACCCTGTTGTTACTATGTGTGGCCATGTTTTCTGTTACCAGTGTGTATCGGAATATATGACAGGTTATGAGAATATGTGTCCTGCAGTTGATTGTAAAGAACAAATTGGAGATGACGTTGTTTTCTCCAAAGCCACTTTGAGAAGTTGCATCTCTGGTGATCCTGGTGATGGTAGTTCTTCAGACTCTCATCTTGTTGACTATTCAGTAGTACAACAGAGTAATTACAGTTCATCTAAAATCAGAGCGCTCCTTGAGATTCTACAGCTACACTGTAAATTAAACAATCCGAGTTCTGGCCAAGTGAGTTCCTCGGGATGCTTTAGAAATTCACAGTCCTCTGAAACTTCAGATCATGAAAATTCTGATCCAGATGTTAGTGTTACACGGAAGACAAGAAAATATTCAGAGAGCACAACTGAAGGACCAATAAAGACTATTGTTTTTTCCCAGTGGACTAGTATGTTGGACTTAATTGAAGATTCACTGAAGGATTCTGGTATTCAATACAGGAGACTTGATGGTACCATGACGTTGGTTGCAAGGGATAAATCTGTTAAGGATTTCAATACTGATCCTGAGGTTTGCCCTCTCCAATGTTTTTTAAAACTGTTGCCTTTTTTTCTTGATATGTAAACCTATTTGTTGGTCACTGAATTATGCCATTCAATGAATAACTGTATGATATTACACTTTGAGGTAGGATGTTTTATAACTGCTTGTTTGTCTTGTCAAATGACACCGGTTTAAGGTGTTTCAATTAGGTTGTTTGTTTTCAACGCCTTGATATCTGATTGCGAACTGAAATATGCTTCAGGTAACTGTCATGTTGATGTCACTAAAAGCAGGAAATCTTGGTTTGAACTTGGTTGCTGCATGTCATGTTATTCTTTTGGATCTTTGGTGGAATCCGACAACTGAAGATCAAGCTATTGATCGAGCTCATAGAATTGGACAGACCCGTCCTGTTACGGTGACGCGGCTCACTGTAAAAGATACAGTTGAAGACAGAATACTGGATCTCCAGGTATCAGTCTGTAGTTGTGTGTTGAAGTTTAGTTTCTTTTCCAATAATGCAGCTATACTCCATGGAAAAGTTGGATTTTCTTCGGAGTGGCTAGGTGTGATGTTTTATAAGTTTTGAGAGTTGAGACAATTAACGATTTTTTCTTGCATTGTCATGTGGCTAGGTTTATATAGAACATATTTTTTGTCCACTTTGAAAAAAGTTGAGTCCGCCAAGTTGATATTGGAATTTTTTTTTTCTATCAAGTTTGTGGGCTTTGGGAATGTTATGATTTGTATATATTTAGCTGTAAATATAGTTGACTAAGAATATATGGTAGGAGTAATCTTAGGGATTCAGATTGATTTAGATTTAATTATAGTTTCCTATTTTAGGATTCTCTTGTATATATATGATGTAACTTGTATTATGCAATACACAGAAAATTGTTCACTTCTCTTTGCTACATGGTATCTGAGGATTTTCTGATTTTGTGAGGAGTGTTTAGGGTTTCTGTTTTGTTTGGTTCAGTAGCTAAGAAATCTTGAGCGTTTGGAGGTTCCACCGTGAAAAGTGGCTGTGTGCTACACCTCCAGCGAAGGAAGAAGCAGAAGGCTCCGACCAGCGGAATCCCAGTCTCTTCTCGGTCATTAGAACAATGCGTGAACCTCATATGCCGCTTGTTGGCGTGTGAAGGTTACACGCCATCGTGTAGTCGCCAAAATCTCTCCATTGTTGCATTTTTGGGATCACCGGCGTGCATCTAGGCGTTTGGCCATGGTTTTTGGCGAATTTGGTGTTGGGTCAAGGGAAATCTACTGTTTTCTTCTCTGTTTTTGGCCGGTTTTGCTACTTGTTCTTTCGCTATTGGTTCTTTCTCATTTTGGCTACTAGTTTTGCTGCTGCTTTCTTTTGTGGTGTTTTGTTGGTAATTTCTTTGTGAGCATCCATCATAATGGCGGAAGACAAAGTTGTTGTCAGTGACGGGTTTCTGATTAGTACCTGAATCACGAAATACAAATTGAGTACTTCAAATTACTTGGAGTGGGCCTAGACAATTTGTATGTATCTACGAAGCATTGAGAAGGATGATCACCTTAAAGATCCTCCTGAGGGTGATACGAAGAAGGGTTGGTTGAGTGATGATTACAAACTTTCTATTGATTCGAAACGCCATTAGTCCTGACGTACTTCTATTAATTAATCATTGTGAATTAGTTAAAGACCAAATGGACTATTTGAAGTTTGTCTTTTCTAGTAAAGGGAATCTCTCCCATACTTACGATGTGTGTAAGGCTTTCTATCCCCCCTGAGAAGCCGGATAAGTCCCTAATGGCTTACTTTATGGAATTTAAGAAGGCGTATGTAGAGCTTAATACGCTGTTACCATTCACTGCTGATATCAAAGTTTAGATGAAACAGAGAGAACAAATATGGCAATTCTGAGTTGGATCTACGGTCTCCCTTCAGAATATGAGGGTGTTAAGGCACAAGTCCTTGCTGGTCCGTCCAAAATTTTGGAATCCAAACAAGGGAAAGGTTATCATATTCTCTTCCCTTAGCTATTCCTCCATTCTCCACAATCCAAACACACCCTAAAATAATAGGGAAAGAGAATGGAAGGTCAAATAAACAAGTATTATGCAACTTCACTATTTTACCCTTTGTATTATGAGTTACCTAAATCACATGATTTATATAAATAATCTAACCAAAACAAATTTTATATGCTTGTACATGTGTGTCTATATATATATATATATGTGCATATACTATATATGCGTGGAAATATGTATATATTTACCCGTATGTACGCATATATACATGTGTATGCATATATATATATATGCATAAAAATGTGTATATAACATGCATGTATTGTGTACATGTACATGTGTGTGCATGCGTATACACACAGATATTTATACAGATTTGTATGTATGTCTGTGTATGTATATAGATATATATAAATGCTTGTGGTGTGTTTACGTCTGTGTATGCATATACACAAGCAAATGTGTGCTTGTGCTAATGCATGCGTATATACATGGGTGCATAATTGTATATATACATGCGTGTGGTATTGCATGTATATTTATGTGTGTGTATATACAAACACACAAGTAATTGAAATAAAAATATTACATACTTCACTTGAAATCGATACTTATAATTTACTTATTAAAAGTATTAATTATTATGTATAGTGTGTATATATATATGCATGTGTGTATAATTTTTTTAATATAAAAATGTATAATGGTCATTTTAGAATCCTCCCAAGTCCCTCAATTTGGTGCAATTACAATTAATGAAGGGTGGGGATTAAGGAGAATTTTAGCAAAATTTTTCATTTTTTGTCCTCCAATATTTAAAATCCCAAACAAGGAGGTTTTCATATTTCCCTTCTCTTTTTTTCCCCTCCATTTTTTCCTTTCCAAACATACGTTTAGTTTCTTAGTTTTTTAAATAGGATCTCTAGAGTATGGAGCTAAAAATCCTTAGTAATGACACTGCTTGATCTTGCTTAATTGATTTCTGTGGTTTAGTTAACTTTGATATATTAGAAATTTTGGTTGGTTGGAAAAATATAGGATGCATGATGCATCTTAATATAGTTTTTAGATAGATGATTAATTGTGGTGATGTTGTTGTGTTGGATCATGTTTGTCAGGAAGAGAAAAGAAAAATGGTTGCATCTGCTTTTGGCGAAGATCAAGCTGGCGGTTCTGCAATGCGCCTTACAGTTGATGATCTGAAATATCTTTTCATGGTCTAAAATTCTGCTTCCCATGTTGGATGATGTAATTAGTCATTCAAAGCTTTTGAATGAAGATGAATCTTGACGGGTTGTACAGTTTATATATATGGCAGCATTTTTGGTGCCGGCTCACATCTGTTGCTCATACTGCCTAGTGAAGCTTGGTGTATTATCTAAGTTGTAGCTGATTAGGTTTTGAAGCCCAGAAGGGCATTTTTGTCCCCTGAAACAGCTATATAGCAGAGCTGCCTGTAAATATTTTAATTAATGATATTTTCATTTAGCAGATGTCCTTTTCTTTTGTATTATAGAATTCTCTATACCATCTTAAACTGTGGTTGAACAGCACAAAGATTGCAGGATGTTGTGAAATTTTCTTCACTTAGTAGTATTTTTCCCATGGCAAGAAATCAGATAGATAAGGTCTCTAGCCATATAACATGGTTTCCATTACCATCAAAGGCTGGTAAGAAGTTTTTATGGAGGAAATAGAGAAAGTCATGTTTATACACAGTTTTCATTGTGGTTTCTTATGCTCACTTAAGCCCATTTATAATTTCCTTTGAACCATGTTTACAATGTTATTCAAAGCCATTAAATCCCCAAATAGGGATGGCAAAAATCCCCATGGGATCCCGGGTATAAACAAGGTTCCGGGTTGAATGGTGAATGGGTAGAGCTTTTTCAGTTGAGATTTTTTTAATATGCAAGTCTCGATTTTGCTCATCTTCTACCGCATCATTTTTCTCTTTGGTTTACTATCGAAAGATGTTTTATGAAAGCATCTTGTTGTATCCAAATTTGCATCTTGCTGCAGTGACGTTTAATTAATGAAATGGATACCATATCTTCTATAGAAATTAGATTTTTGTTTACTCTCAAGACTCAATCATCTGATATGATATTTTGTTTATTAATGATGCAGCAAATTTTTATTGTAGATTAGAGATAGTTTTTTGATCGAGATTTCCTTGTAAAAGTTCAAGAACTATGAAGAAAAGAATGTATTTTTATGAAAATTTATATTTTTTTATAATATTTTTGCTCATGTTCGGGGTCCTCGCGGCAATCAAGTGGAATGGGAATGGGGAAGAAAATATTCCCATAACGGGAATCGGGGACGAGGATGGAAAAGAAGTAGGAGTTGCGGACCGGGTGCCATCCCTATCCCCAAATGAAGGCTGGAAATAGTGAATTGGGGATCTTATGATGTAGTGTCATGTGCTAAAATTTCTATTTGGATGAGTTTTGTTTTGATAAATGGGACTTTTTATATCTCCAATCTTTGCATTGGTCATCATTTTGTCTTCAAACAATTTCCCGTCATTTGCATTTCCACAGGGAAGATTGCTGATCATAAGGACTCGTTTGGTCAAACTTTTAAAAATTACTTATTTTTTGATGATTTATTTTTAAATAGTTTTAAAAAAGTTGTGTGAAAGAGAAGCAATTTATATTTGGTAAATTGAATCGAGAAATACTTTTATCAGTAGTTCAGAAACGATGTGTGTTTGGCAAATCTATATAAAACGTTATTTTTGATTATAAAATTATCAAGAGTATATATAGATTTAGGGTTCAAGTGAAGTAATAAGAAGTTTGGTATCGCTTAAGCAAGGTCTCGAGTTCGAGATCTTGTGAATGCAACTATCTCTGTTGGGAGACTCTCCCACCATAGCCAGGTGCACGACACGAGTTTGAATTAGTGGGGACAGTGCCTCAGAGACCGGGCATGCAACCAAAAAATTAGATAAATAGTATAAACATTTATAATTGTTAAGTTTTATTATACAAATAAATATCAAATGTTAATTAGCTTATTAATTTAATAAAATGTTAATAAAATAAATTATAAATTTTAATTATTATAATTTTATTATTTATAATTATTATTTTTATTAATTAAATATCTATAAGTTTATTTAAATAAAAAAGTTAATTATAAATATTTATTGTTATTATTATTTTTGTCTTTATTAACTTAAATGCTAAACCTTAAACGTGAAGGCACAAGGATAATTAAGTTTTATGAGAAGGATAAAATAAAATTTTTAAAAGTTTAGTAAGAGTAGTTTGGTCTTAACAAATTTAAAGTTTAGCTTCAATTTTTTGCTAGAAGTAGAAATTTCAACTTCTAATTTCTATTAAAAGTTAAAAAATTGCTTCTATTTTGTTAAACACCTCAACATAACAAAATAAGTGTTTTTGAAAAAATAAGTACTTTTGAAGGCAAAATAAGATTGGCCAAATGGGCCCTAAGTATGTATGATTGATTTGAATTTGCCATATTTTATTTCCATATATGCTTTCGGAGTTTTAAAAAGAGTGGAGTGGGTGGTTATTAATGGAGTGGTGTGGAATAGTTTAAATTAATCACTTCATTGATTGTGAGTTTTAAAAAAAGAGAGTGATAGACAATATTACTCTTATAATGAATGAACAAAAGAAAAAAAAGAGGGTTAATAATGGAACTAAATATTATAAACAGTACAAACCATCATAAACCCCCAATTTGGAGAGATTTGAAAATTGAGGGCTTGGCTGGGAGTTTTTAAGAGAGTGAGGTGGAGTGGTTATTAATGGCATGGTGTGGAATGGGGTGGGTTGGAATGGTTCAAACAAATCATTCCATTAATTGGGAGTTTAAAAAAAATAAAGAGGGTGGTAAACAATATTACTCTTATAATGAATGAACAAAAATAGAATAAAAGAAGGTTAATAATAGAATTAAATATTATAAACAATACAAACCATCCTAAACCCCCCAATTTGGAAGGGTTTGAAAATTAAGGTGTTGGATGGTTTGGAAGTTTTCAAACCATTCTAAATCATCCCACTCCATTACTCACTTAATCTCCCAACTAATGTTTATAAACCCAAACCACTTCACTCCACACACCACCCCACACTACTCTCAAACCATCATCCCAACCAAGCCCTGAGGTGTTTGATGGTTTTGAAGGGTTTTCCAACCATCCTAAACCATCAGTCTCTATTACTCACTTAAACTATTAACCAAGAGTTTATAAACACAAACCACTCCATATCACACCACTCTCAAACCATGCTCCTAACCAAGCCCTAAACTTTAAGAAGGTTTCACTTTTTCATTCTCTTCCCACCCTCACAGTCCTCACTAATGGGTTGTTCATGCAATGAAGGCAACATAATTTGTTACCAAATATTTGATATATTTTTTATTTTAGTCAATGATTTAAAAAATAATAATTTAAGTGTTTTGATTCTTGAAGGATTTTACTTGTCTTAATTGAATCTTTGATTTATGAAATTATTAAATTTAGCCTCTGAAATATTTGACATGCTTTAATTTAGTTCTTGAATTATGAAAATATTAAATTTAATGTTAAAAAATTTCGTATCAATTTTTTCCTTGTTTGAAAAAACAAAAATATGAAATGAAAGAAATTGTGACATATCATACAAGATATTTATTATAAATTGAATTAAAACAAATGAAATTATTCACAATATCAAGTCTATAAATTGAAGGAGGTCTTCTTATAAAGTTGCTATTTTTTTCCTCTGTTAGAGATATAAAGTTCCACATCTGATAGGATGAGATACTCAATGAAATACTTAAGTAGTTCAATTCTTCCCCTTTAACAGCTAACTTTTAAGAGAGGTTTCCCTAAGTTACTTGAGTTTCAATATGATATCAAAGCACAATAATCTCACGATCCATGACAATCTAAAGTTCAAGATGTGAAAAAAAAAAGCTCAGTGGAGATATTAAAAAAACATGTGGTCTCTGAGATTTAGAAAAATGAGTACAAGCCTAGAAAAAACGAGAAAAGAAATATATGAAGCCTCTGAAACTCTAAAAGAACACAAGCCCATGATAGTAAAATAAAAAGAGAGACAAGTCACTACTTGCCAAGACCAATTGGATTTGAGGGAGAGTATTGGAGATATACAGTCCTATATCTAATAGGATGATATACTCAATGGAATACTTAAGTAACTTGGTTTTCCCCTTTAACAACTAGCTTTTAAGGGAGGTTTCTCCGAGTTACTTGAGTTCCCACACTCTTTTAACTAACTTGTGTACTTTTTTTTTTTGTTGGTTGTGCACTTTTGAGATTGCGACTTGGAGTCACTTCTCGAGCCCAATGTTGAAAAGCTTCTTAATTTTCCAGCATAGAGGAATAGTGACAATGAAACTCTAGCTATGACGAACTTGGTTTCTAGAAGAGACAAGTAGTATTAGAGGTTAAATCCAGAAGCATTTTTTGCAAGTGTTGTCAAATGTAAAATAGTTAAACCATGTCTTGTGAAAATAAAGGATAATGGATATGAGGTTATCAGAAGGCTCAATGTTGATTATCATTTCAACAAACTTAGGGAGAAATATGATGTTGAATTTGTCATTGCATAGTTGCCTTCGTAACTTGTTGGTTGATAGATATTAACCAAGAAGGGGGGTTGAACTTGTTTTTCAAAAAAATATTTGTAGATATGAAAACTTATAACATGCAAGTAAAATAATGAAACTGACTTTCTTTTAGAAAAATGTTTTCCTTTGTGTAACTGTCGTTTTTGGCTCAGACAATTGTAATTTGAAAATAGGACCGCAAGGGGTCTTAACCTTGGGGGACTTGTCCTTAGGTGGTGCACCTAGGTGCCTACGTACCCTTCTGGAGGGATCAAAGTCCACATAGTTTGTCGTGGTGACGCCTATAGGAGCCGTTAGGCAAGGTTGTTACCTGTATTAGGCCGTGTGCGGCTAAGACGTGCCTAAGGTACTCCGGGCGGGCGAGCCGCTCTTAGGAGGTTGCCTTAGTTGGAGAGAGCTATGGTCTCTGGGGCTGCTGGAAGCCCTGTAAATGATGCACTCCGAGACGGAGGTGAGCTGGCCGGAGGTTGGCCGGAATGGGGGCTTGCAGCGGAGCTCGTGCGATGAAGAGAGATAGCGTGGGGTACCTGAGGGTGCTCAGGTACTGAGAGAGTATGTGAAATATCACAAAAGAGGTGTGGTAATCCTTCAGGTTGTGTATATTTCTGCTAGGTTCTATTCCCTGTAGTCCCCCGAGTGAGGGTCTATTTATATTTGAGTGTGGCGAGATCGTGCTCGATCCACGACCTCGTGGGACGTGGGTCGTCCCACGAGGCTTGTGGAGATCCCACGTCTGATTGAGGGGAGGCTCCGTGAAATGACGTGGGCAATGGCCATGTAACTGATAGATGAGTGGTGCCACGTGTCTATAGTGGGTGCTGAGGCCGTGCTTCTAGAACGTCAGTGCCACGTGTCCCAATGTGGAATATTCTGTAGTTACACTTTGTTTAAGAGATTAAGTTTTGGTTAATGTGTAAAACATGCATGATAATGAATGTCAGGTTAATGAAGCGAAGCGAGAGGTTCAAATCAATGATCCTACATCCTCATTATCTCTCTCACTTATAGAGTAAGAAAGGTTTCACTATAATGAGAGATTCAAAATTATAAATTTAGGTAACCTTCACAACAAGGACTCTGCTATCTAAGCTTTTATGCCTCTAAACCAGGTAACCCAAAGGGCTCAGTACAAGAGCTTTAACACCTTTGAAGTAATTAACAACACTAAATCCCACCAATACAATCTAGGAACCCACAAGTTATCCAATCACCAGAACTACTCTAGTTTATAACACTTAGACAACTAGACAGAATGGGAAGTGCAAGAAGAAGAAGAAGTGAAAGAATGGGAAGTGCAAGAAGAAGAAGAAGTGAAATTAAGTGGGTGATACAATCACTTTTACTCAAAGCAAAAATATCAATTAAGCACAGCACAAATCGAATTCAAGAAGCAAAGAGGATTTTTCAGAGAATTGCACACAACTTCTTGAGTCTTCATCTCTTGAGTTCTTCAATTTATAGCTTTCAAGATTTTTTGACTATTGAGAAGAGCGTAGGTTCTGATTCTGTCAAGAGAAGCTCCACTCTCTTTTGTTTTTGAAGTTGTAAGTAAAGCATACTTTTCGTGATTTAAGAACCACTTCTCTTACCAACTCTTCTTTCATAATTAATGCTCATATATGGATGTCTAAGAAGAAGAAGATGCAGGATTTTGAATTGCAATAAACACTCTGATTTTAAGCATAGGCATGGCTCAAGAAAAGGCTTCCTTTCCAAGTTTTGTTATTTTGTTTTATTTTCATAAATGCAAGTTAGCCTTAATTTATACGAGGAGTAAGGCATGTCTCAAAAGTTATTTCTCTTACGGATAAAAGTCCGATGGTACTGTAGCACTGAATACTTAGTGCTACTTCCACTCATTTTCTGTTATTTATGCATAATAAATGTATATGTTTATTCGTGTGAGAGAATGGATGGAATAAGGAACGGGCACTTGACGGAACTTATTTCTCAAATAACAAAAAAACATAAAATCATATGAGATGTCATTTCTCATTTTTAGTTAATGTTTTTTTTAAAAAAAATGTGGGAAGAGATTATTAATTTTGCAAATGTCTTTTCTCTTCCTTCTATTTTTTTTTAATATTCACCTCTTTACAATCATTTTTACAATTATTTTGTTTTTAATATATCAGTCAAGGCTATTATATTTTAATATTGATTTTTTTATTTATTTAAGAAGTGCCCTGTAACTTTTGACAAACATTTTTTCATCGGTTAAAAAATAATTTATTTTAAAATTAACAAGAATTAATAAAAAATAATTTATGAGTTGTGTCATAAATTATTAATTGATATTTTAAGGACACTTATCAATAAATAATTAATGTTTGCATATGAATTTTTCATTCTTTTTTTTTTTTATAGTGAAAATGGTAGTAAAGGAAGGCACTTCCAAGTACTATCGAACAGGGCGCCAGTGGCATGTTGGGGAGACCAACAGAGGCCCGACCCAAAGGATTACTACACAAGCCTAAACCGCAAGTAGTTTTACCCAGTCGCAGGTACTCAACTAGCTCTTAGGTGCCAGGGGATCTTCCTGGGGAGGGATGCCCACTGAAGCAGAATTTTGGATGGCTTTATGGGATTCGAATTCTCACCCATGAGTGAGACAAGAACTTTCTTCTGAATCCTTGACCATTGTGCCAATCCACTTTGGGTGAATATTTGATGAATGATATGAACCCTATATTTTATCTCTCTCTCTCTCTCTATATATATATATATATATGAATGGATTATGGAAAGGGCAGCCCCTGCCCAACCAGATCCAACTCCTGATCCAGCCCCTACTCACATGGAAGTAAGGCAAGACACTAAAGGAACTGTAGGAATATCCTTTAGGAGAAATTCTTTTAGTATGTCCAGAACTAGGTCAATTAGATCTAGCGAAGATTTCAGAACCGCAATTGAGCCATCAAGGCAATCTTGTTCTTCAATTTCCCAAACAGTAAGGACTGCTCCTTCTGTAATTCACTTACAGGGATTAGATACATCATCTAATCTTCCTAGGCCAATTTATCAGCCACCTCATTAGGATGATCAAGCCTCAGTCCAATCCCCTACGTATTCTGACATGGTAGAAAACACTATCAATGTCATAATTAAAGATTTTCAACTGGATAAGGATTCCTTAAGGAAGGACTTCTATTCCGATCAAAATAGCGAAAAAAGAGATTGGTTTCTTGGAAATTATGATCCTAAAGCTAGGAAATCAATCCAAGAAGTTTATTACAAAACCTTGAACAAAGTTAGTAGCAACATTCCTTTCTTTGAATGGTTTAATGCGTATGCAGAATATCATTCAATTGATTACCCTTTTAAAACCCCTTTAAAACATCCTGCCGGAGTAAATGTCACCTGGCAGACAAAACATGGTGGTTCAATTCAAAACGAATTGCCCCCCACACAAGCCTATTTTGTCCTAAATATGACAATTAATGAAAGCTCTGTTGTTGCTTCACCTTTTAAGGCCAAAGACATAACCAAAGAAGTCGAATCCAAAGACATTTCTAGTCTTATGGAACAAAACAATTACACAAATTCTTATCTTCAAGCCTTAGGAGAAAACACTAATACCTACCTAAAGAAAATTAGTGAACAGCTCCTAGAGCAACCCAACCAGCAGTCCAACCCCATTAAAACCATTACACAACAACAACCAATATTTAAACCTTTTGAATCAAACTTCAATCTTGCCAAAGAGAAAACACTCTCACAATTAATTGATGAAAAACTCAAGGGGTTAATTATAGCTGATACACCTCAAAAACTTAAATCGCCTGTCTTAGGAGACACGCCTCAAGCCCCTCTCAAAACCTTAGCTTCAGGAACTTCCTCTAATAAAATTTCTTTAGGAATCAATCATCTCGAGAGCCACTCATCCGGATATAGCATTAGAAGAGAAAATTTTTTCTCCAAAACATTTTGATGCAAGCCACATTTATGCTTGGAATATAGATGGGCTGACAGAAAATAACATCCTAGAACTCCTCCAACAAATGACCATGGTCAGCACAGCCTATTCTATATACCACAATTGTGATGAGCATTCCATTGCTCAAATCCTTATTGCCGGATTCACTGGCCAACTCAAAGGCTGGTGGGACTTTTACCTTTCGGAAGAGCAAAAAACCCAAATCTTAAGTGCAGTCAAAACAACCAGCGATGGTGCTGTAGTAACCAACAATGGTGAACCAATACCAGATGCTGTCAATACCCTTATTTATAAAATCACCCAAGATTTTATAGGAGATCCCTCCTTATGGAGAGATAAATCAGCTGAATTACTATCAAACCTTAGGTGCAAAACCTTAGCAGACTTTAGATGGTACAAAGATACTTTCCTAATAAGGTCTATACCTACTTCCTTAGGAGACAAGGTTAGGGAAAAACTAAGAAACATGTCAGGAGACAACCAAATCCATTATGAAAACTTAAGCTATGGGCAATTAATTGCTCTTGTCCAGAAAATAGCATTTAAAATATGTCAAGATGACAAAATTTAACACCAGCTTAACAAAGAGAAAGCCCAAAATAGAAGAGAATTAGGATCCTTCTATGAACAATTTGGTTTTCAATCTTGTAAAAAGCCCAAGCCCAAACACAAAGATCAAAAGGATTACCAAAAATATAAAGATTACCAAAAGACAAAAAATTATTATAGAACCCCTAAAAATAGAAATCCTAGGAACTTGTCGAAACATGTTTCTTCTAAAACCCCGATAGATTTACCCAAAACTAAAATCAAATGTTTTAGATGCGGCAAAGAAGACCATATGGCCAAATACTGCCGGTTAAACAGAAAAATTAGGATGATTGAATTAGACAATCCTGTAAAAGAACAAATAATTAATCTCATGACTCAAACATCTTCTGAAGAAGAATTCGAAGAGTCTGATCAAGATATTAATCATATTCTTGAGGATGATATTTCATCTAAATCTTCTTCCGAAGAACAAAACTGTGGTTGTGCTACAGCAAATCTCATAGAAGAAGATAATCCACTCTACATCAATGTTATAAACACAGAAGAAAACATTCTATCTGGAGCATTAGACTCCTTTAATACCAATGAAGAAAAAATCCAATTCCTTAATAGGTTGAAAGAAAACCCAGATGTTCCGTCTTCCTCAACCAGTATTCCAATCCAACAACCCAAAATATATGACTTCACTGAAATCATTAAACGATTTGATAGCAAGCCAAGGCCTGTCACAATTACAGACCTACAAAGAGAAATAAATAACTTAAAAAGTGAGGTGAAAGAAATGAAAACCACCCAAAATTTACACTCGTTAATCATCAACCAAATTCAGCACCAAGAAAACCCTGTTATCAACAAAGAAAGCCCTGAGGGAAGACAAGAAGAAGATCTTCCTGAGGCATTTCTAAATTTAATCACTAGAGTGTCCATCCAAAAATGATATATTCCCATACAATTAGTCCTCCAAAACAATCACATTTACAATGTAACTGCTCTCTTTGATACAGGAGCATCCCTAAATTGAGCTATCAAATCGATTCATCGTCAAGAATTGAATAGTATAACATAGGACGATCTTTTATCCATACCAAATTCCAAAATGGTATTTCTGATCTAATCAAGAATTCCTTTACTTTTTTTTTTTTAATATTCTCATCCTTCGATTAGTAATAGGATAAACATATATCAAAAGTTCAGTGTGAAATTTGAATGAGATAGATTGTTTAAAATGCAAATAATTAGGAATTGAAATTTATACTTGAGGTTATACATTAAAGAAGGCATCATTCCCACGAAATTTCTTGAGAAAACCGTTGAATCTCTGCTCTGACTCTTTCTGATTAATTTTTTTGGAAAGAAGGTCTTTGATCTCCTTTTGGCAATGCTCTAGGAGTTCTTGGTTCATTTGGATTGGCCTAGCTTTTGTAGGGATATTCCTTTCATCAAAATCTTTTTCATAGGGTAAGGAGACTACGTGTTTTTTCCTTTCCCATAAAGCATTTGGAAGATCAGAACAGATGGATTTTTCTATATAGGATTGGATCTCACTAACCTTAGTTTTCACTTTAGTTTTAGAGAGTTGGGATTCTATCATTTTGTAAGAGACTTCTTCCTTTAGGAAGTTAATTTGATCCTTTATTCTCTGGGGGATTTGCCGCTTCTTCAACTTGGAGGAGCATGAGAATGTGATTAAGCTGATGAGCTAAATCTTTTTTGTTAGTAGACGAAGCTAAACAGGCTTGAATCTTGGACTTCTGATTGAGAAAGATGCATGTTTCTTTATCTTCAGCCAGAAGGAATTTAGGATTTTTGGAGAACCATTTTCTGATTGAGCTAATATTAACTCTTTCAGAACCTTCAAATTTATATATATATATATATATATATATATATATATATATATATATATATTTCTCCACATACATATATATCACTATATATAGAGAGATAGAAATTCTAAAATTAAAAATAAAGTGATGATTCAAAATAAGCAAACAACGTAATAGAATAATTCAATAAGGGTACGCTTGGTATAAATGCACGGATGTAAAGTACTGTAAAGAAAGTACTGTAGAGTAAAGTACTGTAGAATAAAAGAAAGTACTGTAGAGAAAAGTGAGGAGAGAGATAGAGAGAAAAATTAGGAGAGAGAAAAAGTATGATAAAAAGTGTGTTTGGTATGTATAAAATATGATGTAAATTTTTTTTGAGAATCGTGAAACGCCACGAATTTACTGTTTGGTGTCTTCACCAAACATACCCTAAGCATATACGTTCATACATTTCAATATTTTATTAATTTAACAAAATTAAATATTAGTCAGTTCTAATCTATTTAGAAATTTGTGGAAGTAAAGTTATGATATCCTTCATTAGCTACTTCGTGAATTTTGGACAAATTTTTTTGGGCACCTATTTCATATAATACAAGAAATAATTATAAATATATTTTTACAGAGAAAAAAGAGATTATTAATACAATAAAACAATATAGTAAATCTACCTGGCTTAATTGAGTTGTAAAATAATTGGGATAAGCCACAAACTTTTCTTGAAGCAAAGTAAGACCTTCCATGTTTGAGAAACTTGAATTTAAACAAGATCCCTAGAGAAACATGAAGTTAGATTCAGTAAAGTGCAAAAAAGTGTAAAATATATGAAGTGTATCATTTAGACCATTAAATAAAAATCGAGATTTGTGTCCGTATTGTAAAAGTTTTATCCAATGGCTCAAGATCGCACTTTACACACTTCAATAGCAGATCTGGATCCAACAAAATAATCAACTATGAAAGAATGACGGGCACGTTCTTTACGCAGAAATAGAAAGGGAAAGAGAAAGGGAAAGGGAAAGGGAATGCATTTGCTTTGTTTGGTAGTAAGAATTGGGAATGGAAAATGGAATGGAAATGTATTAAAATTACCACTTTGCCCTTTATATTAAAATAATAAAAAGGAATGGATGTTATGATCATGTCAAATCAAAGGGTATAATAGACATTTTGTATTTTATTTTATGTTTTTTAAATTTGGCACGAAAACTGATCTCCCTCTCCATGTGGGCCCTCGGTGGGCCCACTCCTTACCTTCCCAGTTTCCTTTAGCATTTCCGCCTAACGAACACGGCATACATATATATTGCTGGAAAGACTCTTTCCTGTGAAATTTCAGAGACTTAAGATAAAAATGGAAAGCTAACCATGGTTGGAGGTATTGGAGAGGTGTTAAGATCAATAGTACTTATAACCTTACCTTAATATTGCAACAACAAAAAATCAATAACCACAAATAATTAATAAAAATAACAAAAGATAAGTATGTTGTTAAAGTACCTTTATCAACCCGTTTGTGCTTTATTGGCTTAGATGTACTGGCACCTTGAGTTTTTACTTTGCAATTGACCTTTATTTACACATCTAGATCTAATGGTTCGTTTGGTTGGTAGATTTATTTTAAGGGAATGAGAATGACAATGATATGATTATGTTTGGTATAAGATAAAATGGAGGGTGCGAAAGAAACATGATTGGAATAAAATGATAATTTTACCCTTCATTAAAAAATATTAAACTAAAACAAGTAAAATTTAATATTATTATATAAATAAAACCCCTCTTTGGCATCTTTTGTCAATCTTTTTAAAATATAATGAGAATGTATATAGAAAATGTTGAACCAAAAACGAATTTGAATTTAAAATAAAAGTTTAAGTTTTGATATGTCACTTATTTCTATCATAAGCTTTTGGGCTTAATATTTCTGGACCTTAATGCATAATTATTTTTTAGCCCAAAATAAGAATCTGCCCGAAGTATGAAATGAAAATAAAATGATTGGCCCATGAAATTTAAAACAGTCTCCTTGAGCCTTATGAGAAAGAGGGGTCATGTGGGTAAGAGAAAAGCAAATCTACTCTCTTCCTTGATTTATGTATGTCAAATCTAACAAAAAAGGTGGAGTAGGTATGAGTAGCTTGTTGCAGGTTGGATGAGACAAAATGGAAGCATAAAGCTAAAACACTCGGATCGAGAAGAAGAAAAGCAAGAGGAGATGTTGCCCAAAATGTTTTTGATCTCTCCATCAGTACTTCTCTTCTCTCCGAGGTCAAAAGCCGAAAAATGCAGAGAGCTCATTTAATGAAGGAGCGTCCTGCATTAAATGTAGAAAGAAGAAGGAGAAAGATTTGAAGAAGATCACAACGGCTAGTTTCTTGGAGTCTATTTAATGAAGAAGAAGAAGAAGAAGCTGCTCTCAATGAACTGAGTGTTCAAAAATTCTCATAAGAGCATTTATATCTTTGTGCGTTATGTCTGAGTGACTCCTGTTTAGTATTTTTGTGTGAACCTTGAGTTATAAT
The DNA here is from genome assembly GCA_014851425.1 of Senna tora. NCBI lineage: Eukaryota > Viridiplantae > Streptophyta > Magnoliopsida > Fabales > Fabaceae > Senna > Senna tora. The sequence goes on along the minus strand of CM026270.1, from coordinate 2,850,103 downwards.
TGATAAGTAGCTCATAGAAGGTAGCTGCATTTATTTCATATTCATCTGGTGATAAAGTATTTAATAATTGAAGTTCCCAAGTGTAAAAGCCCTGGTTGTGGCTGATCCTTGTTGGTGAACAAAGTTTCATAAAGGTAACTCAATCATTAAGTACTTGGAGAAGTCTCGTGGTGGACTAAGGTAAGGAGCAAGAGCTTAATACACTGAGAGTTCTTCTGTAAAAGTTGAGGAAGTTGATCCTTGTGGAGACAAGGTTGTTAAAGGATCTCTTTATATTAAGACTTTGAGTATCTGAGATTCCTGAGGGCATCATCTGGTTGAACTATATTTTGTTGTAAAGGAAGTGTAAAAGCAAGTGTGCTTTCCCAAAGAGGTTTTGGGTTGCTTAGTTGTATGTGTTGAAAGAATTAATAGAGTCCTTATAACAGTTGAGTTAGAAGGGGAGATGACGTAGCTAATCAAGCATACTTCTCTCTAGCAAAATTGAGTGTGCATCTTCTTTCTTACTGTTACTCATTAGAAAAACAAAAAACCATTTTTCAGAAGACTCCTAAAACAAGTAAGAGTCCTAATAAGAAGTTTGAAAAAGAATAAAAAAATTTAACTAAACCAATTCACGCCCTCTTGGTTTATTTTCTGACTAACAAAAAATATTATGAAAATTAAGTACCTTCAATGCGTGAAGACATAGGAGACCAACAGATTCAAATTTCTTACAAGTACATTCAACCAAATTATTACAAGAGTTGAATGTCACAATATATTGTTTGTCATTACCATCTTTAACCAACTTATAACTAAACAAATTACCATCACCACTATCCAATTCAATTGTCACTGACAAAGAGTCAATAACTCTTCATAAAATTCTTGAAAAATAGAATGAGTATATACCATTGCAGCTTGTTTGGCCAAACTTGCAAATTTCTTCACTTTAGGAGGTGCATATTGGTTACACTCAAAATCTTTTTGCAGTTACCAAGAGGTGGTTGGTTGGAGTGGTAGGTTCTCCATTCCCCTTAAACAAGGTCTCGAATTCAAGTTTTGTATATGGACAAACCTCTGCTGGGAGAGCTCTACCTCCGTTATGGGACTTCAACTAGCTCGAACAGGATTGCCTCCATTAGGAAGATACTTGTGGGAAAAAAAAATCTTTTTGCTGTTCTTACCAACGTTGATGCTCTAGAACTTTTTCATATCACAATATAAATTGTGTAGATATAATATCAGCTGAGAAATAGTTCTTACTAAATGTTGGGCACCAATTTTCTCGTAGCTCATAAATATTTTTGAGCCATGAACGAACATTTGGATATATTAATTTTAGTAAGTAATTGATTCCACACGTCTTGAAACTCTTGCTCCGTTTCACAATTATAGAGGCATCTATTAAATAAAATATTGAAAGCAGGTTCTCTCATATAATGTGAAAGATGCTTTGGGGCATTTTGGTTAAGATGCCATAGGCAAAGTCAATGTTGAGATTCTCAAAAAACCTTTTTAATTGCCTGACATTGATCCCTAAAATTGTTTTGGCTAATGTCCACCCATTGCTTTTAAAAATGATTGAAATAGCCAAATGAATGATTCAGTTATCTCATCCAACAAAAAAGAACGACCAAATAAAACACTTTGTTTATGATGATTAACACCAAAAAAAGGAGCACAAACCATATTTTACCTATTTGTCGGGTAGGTTGTATAAAAAATGATTACATCTCCAAAGTGGTTGTAATCTATCGTTGATCTTCCATCCCTCGGAAAAAAAGTTCGTTATACGATTTTTAGAATCCACTTGTGTGGTGTAGAAGAAAGATGGATCATTTACTTGCAAGTTCATAAAATGATTTATTACACTCTATGCATCCCCAGCTGCAAGATTAATGCTCATTATGCCACGAACAAAATTGTTGCACATGCCTGAATCTTCAACAAGATAAGAATATATTTCAGATGGCTTAATACCAACACTATCCATAACCTCAATAACACTAGCTCGTGTTTTATCCACATGCTTTTGTGATCTTAGCATAGCTCGTGCATTAGATGTTACAAGATCATGATTGTGTGTAGAATCAAAATGTGAAACAATCCATGCCCCATTTTGATACAAGTCCCACATCGGGGAGGTTACTTTCAAGGAAGGGCCTTATAAGGCCTTGGGCTCTCTCACTCCAATAGCTAGTTTTTGAGGTGTGGTTCTCCCAATGACTTGTTCTCGTATTAATTGGTGCTTTCGTTGAAAGCCGCCCAACCTACCTACGGAGGGTTCTGACCAGTGGAGGGACTGACCGTGATCGAGTGAAGTGTCACAATGTGCAGTCATTGGGACACTGGCTTTCAAAGAGAGTGGTAATGATACAAGTTCCACATCGGGGAGGTTACTTTCAAGGTGTTGGATTATTATTATTATTATAATTATAAATTAATAAAATGTTTATTATATATATATATATATATTTGAAAAAGTGAAATTGTGCTAAGTGCTAATGGCTAACCCAATATTTATTATATATGATATATATAATATATAATGGTTAATAGAAGAAAATGATGCAACATATATGATGCTTTGAATTGGTCAAAAGTGGTTGTTATTTATGGTGAAAGTTGCAACATATATTCTGGACATTGTGACTTAGCTTTGTGCAACAAGTGCAACGGGAACATGAGCACGTTTCAATATATATATATATATAGATGACGAAAATAATTTTATAAATATATGTGTGAAATTTTCATACTCTCTAATATTTTTTTGGGTTTCTTCTATTTTTTATACGTTCTACTTGAGTTTCAAAAATTCTTTTGTTGTTCTTGTTTCCTCCGGTGTGCAACATCGGGGATGAGTTTGCTTAATCCTGTGATAGTGCCGCTATCTAATTCTTGAGGGATAGCGAAATATCTCTTAAGGACAATGTCCTAATCGACGCGACTCGAACTTAATTTTGAGAGAATTTCCAAAAATACTTAAGAGATATTGAATCCATGGCCTCTACTCTCTATGCTTCTGCAAACAACGATTCTGTTGCCGCAAACGTTCCTGCTCCCGCGAACCTTCCGGTGTCCATCCCAATTTCGAGACAGTTCCCTGACGTATCCAAAATTGACAAGGGAAATTTTTCTGACGCTGGCAAGAACGCATCTACTCTGTTCTGGATATGTATGGGGTAGTCAATGTTGTGATAGTGCCATTATCTAATTCTTGAGGGATAGCGGGATATCTCTTAAGGACAGTGTCCTAATCGACGCGACTCAAACTTAATTTTGAGAGAATCCCCAAAAATACTTAAGAGATGTTGAATACATGGCAAGAATTAATGCATCTACTCTGTTCTGGATATGTATGGGGTAGTTAATGCACTCACCGAGGCTGGACCTGTTGCTGACGCTGATCAAGCTACGAAGAACTTTTGGCTTCAAGCTAAGGAATGTAGACACACTATACTCAACACGTTATCTAACGAAATATTCGATATATACAGTGTCTACAAGGAAGCCAAAGACAATTTGGGAACTTTTGATTCTCAAGCACTCTGCCGAGGATGCTGGAAAACAGAAATTTGTAGGAGGGAATTACTACAGATGGGAGATGATTAACAGCAAGGACATCAAGTCACACAAATCAATGAATACCAGAGGCTATTGGAGGAACTAAAAGCTTAAAAGATTAATTTGCCGGATGAGTTCGTAGCTGGGATCCTGATTGAAAAATTGTCTGACTCATGGAGCGACTACAAGCAACAATTGAAGCACAAGCAGAAGCAGTTGTCTCTGACAGACTTGATCACTCAAATCATCATTGAGGATACCAACTGAAAGATGATTCGAATTGCAAAAGGAAAGGAGTTGACTGCTAAAGCAAATTTGGTTGAATCACGCACTAAAAGGTACGTTTCTTCCAACAAGAATAATAAGAAAACTTATTACAAAACCAGTAGTTCTAACCCCAAGTTCAAGAAAAAGAGCAATTTCTTTGTGTGCGGCAAGACAGACATTATGCAGCTCAATGTATAAAGAGGGCCAGAGGACCCGAGAGGGACAATAATCCTCCTAAGCCAAATGCAAATTTGGTTCAAGGAGATGATGCAGTGGTGACGAAGTCATTGCTACAATGTTGTCTCAAGCCCTCCTCGTCTCTAACATGAAAATGTGGGTGGTAGACTCTGGGGCTACCATGCACATTTGTGCTAATAGAGAGATGTATGCCTCATTTGAAGAAGGGGAAGACAAAATCTATCTTGCTGACTCCCGAACTGCAAAGGTTCTTGGGAAAGGAAAAGTGGCTCTCAAACTTACTTCTGGAAAAACTTTGCAGCTGAATGATGTCCTGTATGTTCCTGATATTAGAGCAAATATAATATCTGTAGCTCTTTTGGGAAAAGCTGTGGTTAAGGTGTCATTTAAATCTGATAAGATTGTAATGACTAAGAACAATGTTCTTGTCAGGAAGGATTATTGTAATCAAGGACTTTTTGTATTGAGTATTGATGATATAAATGTTAATGCATCTTCTTCTATTTACTTGGTTGATTCTTTTAATATGTAGCATGCTAGACTTGGACATGTTAATAGGAAATATATTAAAAGATTGCAAGAGCTTGGTTTAATTTCTGCAATTAAAAATAATGATGAAATTAATAAATGTGAAATTTGTGTTGAAACTAAATTGACAAAGAGGTCACACTTTTCTACACAAAGAGAAATTGAACTATTGTCTTTAATTCATACTGATTTAGGAGATTGAAAACAAATAGAAACTAAAGGTGGCAAAAAGTATTATGTTACTTTTATTGACGATTTATCTAGGTATACTAAAGTATATTTATTGAGAAATAAAGATGAAGTTTCTGAAAATTTTTCTATTTATAAAATTGAAGTAGAGAATCAGTTAAATAGAAAAATTAAAAGAGTTAGATATGATAGAGGAGGAGAATATTTATTAATAAATGATCTTTGTGAATGAGAAAGAATAATACATGAAGTAACTCCTCCTTATTCTCCATAATCAAATGGTGTAGCAGAAAGGAAAATAGAACTTTAAAAGAAACAATGAATGCATTACATGTGAGTTCTGGTGCACCTAATAATCTGTGGGGTGAAGCTATTTTATTTGCATGTTTTTTCCAAAATAGAATACCTCATAGGAAAACAAATAAGACACCTTATGAATTATGGAAAGGTTTTAAATCCAATTTAAAATATTTAAAAGTATGGGGGTGTCTTGCAAAAGTTTTATTACCTGATATTAAAAAGAGAAAATTAGGTTCTAAAACTTCTGACTGTATATTTATTGGTTATGCTCAGCAAAGTGCTGCATATAGATTCTTAGTTCTAAAGAGTGATGTTTTGAATCAAAACACAATTATTGAAACTAAGGATGCATATTTTTTTGAAAATATATTTCCTTTGAAAGTTGAGTATATTCCTAGAAATATTGAAAGCTCTTCTGCTTCCTCTACTACTTTAGAAAACTTTAATGATGATTTCAATAAAAATTTGTGAAGAAGTAAAAGAGATAGAAAATAAAAATCTTTTGGAGATGATTTTCAAACATTCTTAGTGCAAGATGACCCTAGGAATTTTTATGAAGCTATTTCTTCTAATGACGTTTTTTTGGAAATAAGTGATTATAGTTGAAATTGATTCTTTCAATAATAATAAAACATGGACCTAAGTAGACTTACCTCTAGGAGCAAAACCTATAGTTTGCAAGTGGGTATTTAGGAAAAAATACTTTTTTGATGGGTCTATGGATAAATATAAAGCAAGGCTAGTAGCCAAAGGTTTTACACAAAAAGAAAATATTGATTACTTTGATTCATTTTCTCCTGTAACTAGAATTTCTTCCGTGAGAATACTCATTGCTTTAGCATCCATTCATAATTTAATTATTCATCAAATGAATGTCAAAACTGCATTTTTGAATGGTGATTTAGAAGAAGAAATTTATGTGGTACAACCTGATGGATGTGTAATACCTGGGCAAGAAAATAAAGTATGCAAATTAATTAAATCTTTGTATGGTTTGAAACAGACACCTAAACAATGGCATGAAAAACTAGACCAAATTTTATTAAGTGGTGGTTTCTCTACTGTTGAAGTAGAAAGGTGTGTCTATACTAAAGTTGTGAATAATGATTGTGTGATATATGTTTGTATGTTGATGACAAGTTTATATTTGGTATTAGTTTGAATATTGTGATTGAAACAAAATGTTTTATTGCTTCTTATTTTGATATGAAAGACTTGGGTAAAGCAAAAGTGATTTTAGGTGTCAAAATCACAAAATATGAATTTAGTATCCTACTTTCTCAAGAACATTATGTTGTGAAAATTCTGAGAAAGTTTGAACAATTTGATAATGCTCCTTTAAGTACGCCTTATGATGCAAGTGTACAATTAAATAAGCATAGAGGTGATCCAATTGCACAAACTAACTATGCTCAAGTAATTGGGAGTTTGTTTCACTTGTTAAATTATACCAGACATGATATATCTTATGTTGTATGTCGGTTGAGTAGATATACTCATTGTCCAAGCAATGAACATTGGGATGCTCTGATAAGAGTATTGAGATATTTGAGAGGTACCATGAATCATGGTATATTGTATAGTGGATTTCCCGCTGTATTAGAAGGATACAGTGTTGCTAATTGGATCTCTGATTCAAATGAGACAACATCCATTAGTGGCTATGTGTTCGTGTTTGGTGGTGGTGCTGTCACATGGAAGTTAGCCAAGCAAAGTATTATAATTAAATCCTCAAGGGATTATGAGTTTGTTGCTTTGGAGTTGGCTGGAACTAAGGCTGAGCGGTTGAAATTTTTTTTAGCAAATATTTCATTAGGTGACAAACCAACTCCATCTGTGTCATTACTCTGTGATAGCCAATCAGCGATAGCTACTGCTAAAAATAAGACTTTTAATGGCAAAAGCAGACACATTCGATTGAGACACAATATTGTGAGGCAGCTGCTCAAAGATTGTGCGATCTTAATTGATTTTGTGAGGTTAGAGGTAAATCTGGAGGATCCGTTTACTAAACCTCTGGAAAGAAAATATATTACGGAAACATTGAGGGGAATGAGACTTAGGTCAATTTGAAAATTAACGACGATGGCAACCCAACCTTTGTGATTGGTGATCTCATGAATAAGGTTCAATGGGAAGAAGAAGTCGTCTGTTAGTTCTGGTAGCACTAAATATTTTGTCCCTTCCTATGGTGTGAGATAATGCTATACTACATTTTGGTGAGGGTGTGCAAAGGCACTTAAAGATTTCATATTCCTAAGGGATCGTGTATAATTGCAGATACACTTAAGTGAAATCACCTATACGAATGTTGAGTGGGCCGCTCCTATGAGATTATTTCAAAATCTCTAGAGCATTCGTTACGAAACAAGCACATGAAAGGCCGTTGTAAGGTGCAAGGCCGTTGTAAGGCGCAAAAACGTCGTTAACAGCAGAAATGTGGGGGTATAATCTGACTCTTAATGCCTCTAGTATACAACAAGAGTTTTTGGTTCATAGAAGCCAGCTTCACGAACATCTCTATGTACTATGTATTATTGGTCTAAGTCTAGTTCATAGTCGGAAAGACACTACATACAATGATTATATCCGTGAGTGAGACTTATGTGAGAAATGTGGTTCTTTATTTGACACATGGAGATTCTTGTAAATATGAGGGCGCATGTATGTGTGCAAATGTGTGTGTCAAGCAAAGTTCTACAGCTCTAGAACAAAAGAAATTCAAATATGTGTTAATTTATAATAATAAGTGGGGGATTGTTGGATTATTATTATTCTAAATTAATAAAATGTTTATATATATATATATATATATATATATATATATATATATATATATATATATATATATTTGAAAATGTGAAATTGTGCTAACGGCTAACCCAATATTTATTATATATGATATATATAATATTGATTAATAGAAGAAAATGATGTAACATATATGATGCTTTGAATTGATCAAAAGTGGTTGCTTATTTTATGGTGAACGTTGCAACATATATTCTGCACGTTGTGACTTACCTTTGTGCAACAAGTGCAACGGAAACATGAGTACGTTTCAATATATATATATAGATGGCGAAAATAATTTTATCAATATATGTGTGAAATTTTCATACTCTCTAATATTTTTTTGGGTTTCTACTATTTTGTGTGTGTTCTACTTGAGTCTCAAAAATTCTTTTGTTGTTCTTGTTTCCTCCAGTGTGCGACATCAGGGATGAGTTCGTTTAATCCTGTGAGAGTGCCACTATCTAATTCTTGAGGGATAACAGAAGATCTCTTAAGGACAATGTCATAATCGACGTGGCTCGAACTCAATTTTGAGAGAATCTCCAAGGAAGGGCCTTATAAGGCCTTGGGCTCTCCCACTCCAATAACTAGCTTTTGGGGTGTGGTTCTCCCAATGACTTGTGCTCGTATCACATTTTCAATGGTAAATGATATCATAGCCAGACCACCTGTTATTGTTTCTCTACGATTAACCTTAGTCACATGTGAACTGTGAAGGGTCTTGCGATTTTCTATATTCCTCTCTTCCACATACAAATATTCTTTTCCTTATTGTTCTAACAGCTAATCTTTGATATTGGCCTTTTCTCACTGTGAAACCTATGATTGCAGCGTATCTATTGTAAAACTCAAAAGCTTCATCTTAATTTGAGAAAATCATTCCAATTTTTGGTTCATAGCCATAATAACTGGTGTCTCTTTTTGTATATTGTCTTGTTAGAGAGTTGTCATCACTAAACTTGAACATTATATGCATCTTTTCCAGTGGCCATATGTTGAACAATCCTAATTTGACTGTCCTACTAAAAAAATGTTTCACAAAAATATGTCATGTATATAATCATTTTACAAAGATAATAATAGCTTAATTTGCTCATGAGTTACAGATGTAGAAAAAGCCTTTAGAGGTGCAAATGCAGAAAAAACATAATGTAGAAAATATAGTCACCGTTTTTCTTATGAGTCAATAGCTTTGTTGTCTTGTAAATTGTAGAAAATTTTGCAGCTTTTGCTGAGTAGTGCCACAACGAAAGAAAACAATGTTTGAGAAAAACCTAATTCAACATCTTGATTTCTTTTTATTCTAATGCTAAAATGTTCTTCATATATTTCTTGATTCTTTTTATTCAATCTTTGTGCTATTAGTATGATTCTTTTTATTCTATCATATTTGTAACAAATTTTATGGTTTTTTGTTTTTTTAGCACTTCAATTCTTTCTAATAGATTTTGCGCCATTTTTTGCCATCTGTAAAGAGTTGTAATCTCTTCCCACATTTCTTTTTTTTTTTAAAAAAAAGACATTAATTAAGAAAGAGAAATGATATCTTATATGGTTTTATGGTTTTTTCTATTTGAGAAATAAGCTTCATCAAGTGCCTCTTTTTTATCCCATTCATTATTTCACATGAATAAACATGTGCATTTATTATGCACAAATAGCAAAAAATGAGTGGCAGTAGCATTTAGTATTTAGTGTTACAGTACCATAGGAATTTTGTCTTTCTCTTACCAACTCTTCTCTCTTAATTAATAAATGCTCATATACAAATACCAAATGAGAAAAGGAGCAGAGATTTTAAATATTGATAAATATTAGCTCTTTATCAAACACGTTTTTTTCTCTCTCTCTTTTGTCTTTTCCTTATAAATGCTCATCAGCCTTCTATCTATATACTCTTATAAAATAGAAACCACACCTGCACACGTGTCGCATTGCCATCAATTTTCATCTTCAAATTTTTTTTCCCGTCAATTCAGAACTGAAAAGTTGATCTGAAGATATATATATATATATATATATATATATATATATATATATATATATATATATATATTTTAAAGGTTTATTTAATAAGTGCCAAGGTTTATTTTGATTAGTAGAAAGGGAATTAATTTTTTTGAAGTTGATGAAAAATCAACCAATACATATTTTAAGAGCTTCTCATTAATTTATGGGAACTTTAAAGAGTACTCTAAGAGCACTTATTAGCAAAACCCATATTTTAATAACATGTAGCCTGAGAACTGCATAACTTATATCATAATTTTTCCGTGAAACGTGCTGCCCAATCAAATCAATTTCTTTTCATACCTCATTAATTCTTTTTTTAAATAATATGTAATTTACAATATTACCCTCCACTTTAGTGTTATGATTCATTTCAACTAACCTAAAATGACTAAATTATCCTCATTTCTTCAAATTCTCATCTGCTAAACTTCATTTGTTCTCAGTGAATGAAAATTACTGGATTGAATCAAAGTTGCAGAAGCTTCTTCATCCGTTCTTCATCAGTTTCTCATCATCTCCATATCAGTTCTCACTAAATGTAAGTTCTGTTTTTTTTCTCTCTCTTTTTTTTCCAGTTCATCTTCTTATTTTCTTTGGAATTTTTAACACTTATATTTAACTTCTTCATCCGTTTCTCATCATCTCCATATCAGTTCTCACTAAATGTAAGTCCTGTTTTTTATTTTCCAGTTCATCTTCTTATTTTCTTTGGAATTTTTAACACTTATATTTCCAAATATTTGTTGCTTTGAGTTATATTATTTGTTGATCTTTTTCCGTGCTTATTTTTTAGTTCTTTTTCATTTTTTTTCTTTGTTGTTCTTAAATTTTTATATCTTGATTTTTTTTACTCTCAGTTAAAATGATAGAAACTTTTTAGTGTATATTTTTTGTATTTGATCAAATTTTAGCTATATTTATTTAGGTAAATGGAAAAAAATCACATAAGGTTAAGAAGGTCACATAATAAAACTTTTTTAATCATCATGTGTTCTCTTCACCTTTAATCATGTTTGAGTCATAGCTTTTCTTTATTTGAATCATGGGACATGGATGAAGATGATATTGATACTAGGTATGTAGTAAACCATAAATAGTTTTAAAGATGAAGGGTTAGGGGTGAGGAAAGTTAGAGTCCTAAATTATGATTGCATTTACCTATAAACAACATCAAACACTTTGCTATATAATTGTAGACATAGTTGTTGATTTGAGGTTACCCACCCACTGCCTCAGCCATTTCCCCCCTGAAATTCCTCTCTTTATTCAAAATATAGCTTTGTTTTGGGATGAGATTTGACTCCTCTCACATGCACATGGACCTGTTGCCTCTTCATCCCCCAACAACCTCCATGTTTTAAATCTTTAAACTCATTTCCCCATCCCCTTCAAATTCACTCCTATATCTTTTTTTTTAACCAAATCAAAATAATTATTCATTAATAATAAGATATGTTCATTATGTGCATATTTTATATAATAAATGTAGTATGTATTAAAATAAAGAGCTTTAGAATCAAACTTTATGCAATTAGTGGGAAGTCACTTAAGACATACTATTTAATTAATCCAAGAATACAAATGAGATATCTACGATGTAGTTTAGAAGTCCAAAGATCCATTCTTTGGACCTAATCTTTGAGAAAAAAACACAAGACGTTCGAATCACGAGATAATGGATGGGATCAAGAGGACTTGAATGATATGGTTTACAGTTGCTATAAGTTATCAACATGGAAGATCGAAGCAATTTAAATTATCAAGATATATTAATGCAAAATCAAGTGAAGCAGAAAGAGGCAAGGCGAAAAAGAATGATTATTCGTGCAGAAAAGTCACGAGCTCAAAGATCATTAAATAACGGTATTTTTCTCTAATTCTATTCTATTTCATTATTTATTCATTTATGCTCTGAATCATCTAATCATACGATTCCAATACATTTTTTTTTTCTCACAATTATATTTTGTTCATTCAATTTATGTTACATTTTTTTTTCGATTGACTTAATTTCTCATATGAATTGTCATCAGGAATAATTAATACTCCAATTTTACAAGAAATGGAATCTACTTCTTCTACCAAACAAAAGCATGCATCTATGTGTGATAAAGAGAATTGTGCTTATAATGAAAACTACTCATCCAGTTCTACAACCATGCAAAGTTCTCTACTACAGCACACACGAGTTAGACGTCCACTATTAGATTTGACCAATTGTGCTGTAAATCTATCACACATATTTGATTCACCCCAAATCGGTATGAATTTTAAATTTTATAATTGAACGATATATTTTGTTTTATGTTATTTATTTTATTGATGTTTATATTGTTACTAATTTTTTAGGATCCACCATATATTATGAAAGAACTCAAGAATCCAACCATGACGTCATTCGACCAACAAAGAAAAGAATACTTGACAATAATTCTTATCCCCCTGATCATCCATCCATGTCAAGTACAGTTGATCCATGTAATATTCTTGTCAACACCAAATCTATCCAATCTCAAGGAAATCAACAAGTCAGTGGATCAATCATTACTTCAGACCTACTTGAGTATAATTCCAATGCTGGATTAAACGGTAATTTTAAAGCGTAGAACAAATACATTTTTTTCTTTTGGTTTTTTTGTTATTAATTCAGTATACATGTCTTGCATCTCATATTAATTGTTAATAAACATGATTTCCTAATATTTTAGGCTTTGACAATATTGATTGTGGCAATACTGATTTTGGTTCATGTTATGAAGACAATGCACACACACAAATAGGTACAAACATATTATTGCTTTCAACCATGGAGATGATTTTATAAACAAGTATATTAATAGTTGTGTTGTTATTTTATCTTCAGAGTATCATGACATTGGAGATGCTACATGTGTTTGTGCTTTCTGTGGTGCAAAATTGTGGTATGATGAAAGGGCTAGAAAACAAAGAAATTCATCGTCTCCAAAATTTTCTATATGTTGTTCCCAAGGAAATATTCAGTTGCCTCCCTTGAAAGAACCTCCCTTATATTTAAGGTAGTTAGTGTTTGATCTTGAATCTCCAAAGAGAAAACATTTTTTAGATAATATAAGGGCATACAACATGATGTTCTCTTTTACATCAATGGGAGGAAAGGTAGACATGACAATTAATCAAACTGCTGGACCTTATTCATTCAGGTTACATGGTGAAAACTACCATTTATTAGGTAGTTTACTTCCAATTGAGGGCAAGCAACCAAAATTTGCCCAACTATACATATATGACACAGAAAATGAGATTAAGAATAGAATGTGTGTTATTAGGTATGTTCTTGACTTAAGTTTGTTTACTTCTACACTTTCCTTTTAATTTTCTTTGATTTAAACCATTTTTTACATGTTTCTTATTGATGTATTACTTTTACTTTTTTAATTAGATCATCTGAAGAAGTCAAGGATTTTGATCAAGATATTGTTCGTAACCTGAAAGAAATGTTTGATCAATACAATCCTTTAGTCAAAGCATTCAGAATGGCAAGTGAGAAGTTCAAAGATCAAAACTTCAAAGAGTTAAAGTTGCGTCTCATTCGCAATAGGGATAAAGATGGGAGGATATATAATCTACCTACAACCACTGAAGTTGCAGCTTTAATTGTTGGAGATATTGATATGACCTTTGGAGATAGAGATATCATTGTTGAAACTCAATCTGGATTGTTGCAACGTATATCAGAGTTACATCCATCTTACATTCCTATGCATTATCCTATTTTGTTTCCATATGGTGAAGATGGATATCGAGAAAATATTTTACACCACAATCAACAAAGAAAGAGATCAAAAGTTACAATGCGAGAGTTCTTTGCATACAGGCTTCAGGATCGTGAGAATGATCATTCAATTCTCTTGCTCTCTAGAAGATTATTGCAACAATTTATAGTTGATGCTTATACTATGATTGAGTCTCAACGTTTATATTATATTCGAATGAATCAAAAGCAACTCAGATCTGAATTGTATAGTTGCTTAACAGATGCTATTCTTCGAGGTGATACTAATGCATCTCACATCGGTAAACGGATTGTTTTGCCATCAAGCTTCACTGGTGGAACTAGATACACAACTCAAAATTTTCTAGATGCTATGACTATATGCATGTGGGCAGGGTGTCCAGATCTTTTTATCACATTCACTTGTAATCCAAATTGGCCAGAAGTCATTAGAGCTGTACAGAGAAACCATTTAAGGCCAGAGGATCGACCAGATATAATTTCCAGAGTTTTCAAGATCAAGCTGGGACATCTTATGAATGACTTAAAGAATGGCTTCTTTGGAAGAGTTATAGCAAGTAAGATTTTAATTTTTCCCCGTTAATTTTTTACCTTTCAAACTTTAATTTTATCTTTTAGTCAATAATATTGTTTCAAACAAATCTGATCATACTTAATTGGTTGGTATGTACAGCTTTTTATACTATTGAATTCCAAAAGAGGGGTTTGCCTCATGCCCACATTCTTCTATTTCTGCATCCTGAGGATAAATACCCAACTCCTCAAGACATTGATCGGATTATTTGTGCTGAGATCCCAAACAAAAATTCTAATCCGATATTGCATTCTATGGTAGAAAACTTCATGATTCATGGTCCTTGTGGGCAATTAAATTTGCGATCCCCATGCATGAAGGATGGCAGGTGCACTAAACATTTTCCAAAGAGCTTTGTAACAAGAACAACTATAGACGAAGATGGTTTTCCAATCTATAGAAGACAAGACAATGGAAGAACAATTGAGAAGAATGGGGTTCGGTTAGATAATCGATATGTTGTTCCTTACAACCCACAACTGTTGATGAAGTATCAATCACATATTAACATTGAGTGGTGTAACCAATCAAAATCCATAAAGTATTTATTTAAATATGTCAACAAAGGACATGATCGAGTCACCGCTGCATTATATGAGAGCAATGTTAACTCTGACAACACAGAGGTTGTAGACGAAATTAAATCTTATTGTGATTGTAGATACATATCTGCATGTGAAGCAGCTTGGAGAATTTTTGGGTTCGATATTCATTATAGGCAACCACCAGTTGAACGTTTAAGCTTTCATCTTCCAAATCAACAATTAGTGATTTATGAAGATCAAGATACTATTGATTCAATCATTAGTAGACCTGAAGTTACACAAACAATGTTCACAGCTTGGATGGAAGCTAATAAAGAGTATCCTGAAGCAAAAGAGTTGACATATGTTGAGTTCCCTTCAAAATTCGTTTACAAGAGTGAAATTCACAAATGGTTACCTAGGAAACGTGGCTTTTCCTTAGGGAGGTTATACAATGTTCCTCCAAGTAGTGGTGAGCTCTATTATGAAAGGATCTTACTTAATAAGATCAAAGGTGCTACTTGCTTTGAAGATATTAAAAAAGTTGGTTCTGTCATATATCCATCATTTCGAGATGCTTGCTATGCGTTGGGCTTACTTGATGATGATAAAGAATTCATTGAAGCTATTGCAGAAGCATCTACATGGGGTTCTTCATCATATCTAAGAAAGTTATTTGTAACTATGTTGCTTAGCAACACATTATCTAGGCCTGATTTTGTATGGGAGAAAACTTGGAAATTACTATCTGAAGATATTCTATTCCAGCGTCAAAGAGAGTTGCAGATAAGTGGTAATGTGAATCTATCTTTTCAATTTACGTATCATTATATTTTTTTTATTCTTTTTTATAACAATTCTAATTTAATTTCATTTGTTTTTCTTTTCATGTCTCTTATTTTTTATTCTTAGGACTCCATTTAAATGATGAGCAGCTCAAGAATGCTACACTATATGAAATTGAGAAGCAGCTTAGGAGCAATGGTAAAAGTTTGAAGTATTATCTTCCAATGCCAATTCCTGATGTAAATATTGTTTCTGATATGCAAAATAAGTTGATCATGGATCAACTAAACTATGATAAAGCAGCTTTACAAGTTGAGTCCATTGAGTTGATAAGAAGCATGACTCCGGAACAAAGGCATGCATTTGACACAATTATGAATTGTGTTTCTGGCAAGAATTCAAGCATTTTCTTCCTTAATGGTTATGGTGGAACTGGAAAAACTTATATTTGGAAAGCACTATCCTCTGCCATTCGAGCACGCGGAGAAATTGTATTAAATGTAGCATCCAGTGGAATAGCATCCGTACTCCTCCCAGGTGGTAGAACAGCCCACTCACAATTTAATATTCCCTTGCAAGTTACAGACGAGTCAACATGCAATATTAAACAAGGGTCACCACTAAGTGAGTTAATAAGAAGAACAAAATTGATTATTTGGGATGAAGCTCCTATGGTCAAGAAGCAATGTTTTGAAGCTGTTGATAGAACTTTTAGGGACTTGCTTCGGTTTGATAATCCGAATAGCTTAGAGATTCCATTTGGAGGAAAAATTGTTGTCTTTGGAGGTGATTTTAGACAAATTCTACCAGTGATCCCTAAAGGTACTAGATCAGACATTGTTTTTGCAACATTGAATTCCTCTTACTTATGGGATTATTGTCAAGTGCTAACTTTGACAAGGAACATGAGATTGCACTCAACAGATCCTTCTCATGACCAACAAGAGTTGAAGAACTTTTCAGAATGGATTTTGAAAGTTGGTGAAGGTAAAATTTGTGAACCCAATGATGGCGAGGCCGAGATAGAAATTCCAGAAGATTTGTTAATCAAGGACTTCACAGATCCATTAGAATCAATTGTCAGCAATACATATCCAGAATTAATGCAGAAGTTCAATGATCCTACATATTTAAAGGATAGAGCCATTCTTGCCCCAACTTTAGATGCTGTTGAAAAGATAAATGAATACATTCTTTCGGTCATTCCTGGAGAAGAGACAACATTTCTCAGCTCTGATTCAATATGCAAGACAAATGAAGATAATAATTTGAATCCCAATTTATACACTCCTGATTTCTTAAATAGTATCAAGTGTTCTGGCCTTCCAAATCACAAGTTATGTTTGAAGATTGGTGTTCCTGTTATATATATTGTACTATTAAAATTTTTTTTCTCACAATTAACACATTGTAGGTTACTTTTATTCTTAATTTTGTAGGTAATATGTTCCTTACAAACTCTTTGAGTGCCACAAAGTTGCTCTTCAATCCAAACATTCATGAAGCTCAAGAATTCAAAAATAGGTAATGATGATGTAAATATTCAAATAATAGATAATGGATCTATTTAAACATGTCAGAGTTAGTAAATTTCTAGACAATAGATCGTATGGAATCAATTTAAATTTCTCCATAGTAACATATAAGTAGAAACATCTTACACATATATAATTCATTATTATATAGTTTGGTTATGTAGGCTTGATTTTTTATTCCCACTCTTCTTCTGTTTTGATGTGTGCTGATACATTAGCTTCTCATATTCTTCTGCAGATTTTGTGGTTATAATTATATAGTCAACACATATATAATATATATAATTTGCTTCTCCAAATAGATATTATAATTTTCTTCATTATTTTACATACACCATTTGGATTTTTTAAAATTATGTTTTAGGTTGACAGATTTTCTGGTTATTTATTTTTTATTAGTTTAATCGAATTTGTGGTGATTTTTAACGTGCTGATGATGAGTATTAAATAATTTTATCTGTAACACGCTTATTCATTTGTGGCAAAAACGACATCTGGTGTGGTCTTCCTTTTTTTATTTTCTCTCGGAAATTAAAATAATTGACTTGAAAATTTTGAATCAACTACTAACTTTTTGATTTAGAAGGTGACCTTGAAAAAAATATTATTCTGGAATATTTTGGGAAAGACATTATGATTTAATGTTAATTTATTGATCAATTTGCATGTGAGAATCCATTATAATGTTAAAACATTGTATGTGATTCTAAAGATGAAGTTTTAACAAAAATGTTGTTAATTAGATAATATGTCCATGTTAAATGAAGCAAATATGGAAGAAGAAAAATTTGGTCCAGTAAATTCCATCCATTCAACACATAGTCTATAAATATTACTCTGTTTTTTTTTTCTGTGACTGTTCTTTATTCTGTTTTTGCTACTATGAAGAAGCTATATTTTAGGATCAACATTTGTGATTTATTCTGGAGGGAGGGAAATATAAAGAGAGGAGATAATTTGTTTTTGAAACACATTGTAGGATGCATAGAATTGACAGCTCATATTTATACTTTCTCAAAATGATGTTCATCGTACATTAAAGAATATTTTTACTTTCCATTTATCAATATGTCTGAGCCACCCCTGTTTAAAGTATTAAAGATCTCAATATATATGATGAAAATTTTTACTTTTCATTTATAGACATTTTTCTCTTAGTAATTCATATAGAAGTATTAATAAATATAATTTAACTTCAAATCATCTTGCTTTTTGCAGAATAATTTCAGAAGGTGATGTCTTAAGTCAAGGTCCATCTCAAACGTCAACACAAAAATCTCACAACAATGAAGAAGACTTTCTCTTAGGCACCAACAAATTGACTCTTATTGAGTTAAAAAAATTAGAGAAGGTTGGTTACATTAATTAATACAATCTGAATTCAAATAATTGCATTTTTCATATATTTTTTTTTCAATTCCATTTATGTTAACTATAATTACAATTTTTCATTTTCATACATGTTTTAACATTTGCTTACTTTTAATATTATGTAGCCTGGAGTATATTTGACACTAGCCACAGTAGAGAAGATTGAAACATCAAATAATTGGTATTATGATTCATGTGATAAATGCTCTAAGAAAATACAATTGGTTGGATCTGAAATTCAGTGCCTTGACTGCAATCGCACACCTGAGCTCATCATTCCGAGGTAGATATATATATATATATATATTTCTTCAACTAATATAATTTTAAACTTATCATAATGCTTATTGGCCAAAAAAAAACTTATTATAATGCTTCATATATATATATATATATATATATATATATGTCATATAGGTACAAAATCCAGATCCTTGTCTCTGACCATTCAAGCACGGCGTCTTTCATTATCTTTGATAGAGATGCTATTCCTATTATAGGAAAGACAGCAACTGAACTTAGAGAACAATTAAAACAAGTATGAAATTCATTTCTTTATTATCTATAAAAAACATAATTTGATTCATATGATACATTTTTTTATATATCAAATATATATTCCTGTAGGAAGGAAACGACAACTCTTTTCCTGATGAGCTGGATGTCTTAGTTAATAGAAGATTCATCTTCAAAGTCGAAATTTCAGCATTCAATATCAAACAAGGTAGCAAAACATACACTGTTCGCAAGATGAGTGACAACATCAAGATGATCCAACAATTTCAAAGTTCTTCAAATGCATCTCAGGTTCATTACAATTAATAAGTTTTCATAGAAATTGTGATATGTCATTTTTTTTAATGTAATTCCATCTAATTTTATTTTGTCATTCAAATTTTCTTTTTATTTTAACAATATAGGATCAATCATGTCAAGAGCTTTCTAACCAATACTCTCCTTCTAGAAAACAATTCTCACTAGCAAGTGTAAGTTACATTTTCTAATTATGTTACTTATTACAGATGTTATAAAACATTTTTTTGTTTTTTAGATGTTTGGAATTCTTTGATTATAGGATGCTACTTCATTCAATCATGAGAATCAAAAAGATGTTTCTTCTACAAGCACAAATGCTACAACTCCAGCAAAACATAAGAACACTGAAATAGAGTATGATGATTTAAGCTTGAATGACATGTTGACACCTCAAATGTCATCTACTAGACCAACAAAGCATATCAAGCTTGAGAAACTTGACTAATGGGTTGTGAGAAGACATTGTTCTACATGTCAAGTGAACTAAGTTATGACTACTTCATGTGCATCAAATACTTATTTTGTTTCTACTGTAGGTAGATGCAACAATTAATGTTTTGGTTTACAAGCTAACTAGATGCACAAACTCATGCTTTTGTTTGTAATATTACACTATATATATTTGTATGTATCTATATACTCTTGCTTACAATTACTTATGTATGACTCTATAGTTGTCAGTTATTAATTTATAATCATATATATATATATATATTTATTAGTACAATATAATGTTTTCTTTGTAAAATATAAGTAAAAATTAAATTTAATCATTAATTAATTCTTTAAAATTTAAAATTAATTGGATTAAAAGCACCCCGTGCAACGCACGGGTCACAAACTAGTTATATATTATAAAACAAAAACCACCCCTTGACACATTTCACATTCTCAATTTTTTTTTATAAATAAACTTTTATGTTTCATTTATATATTATTAAATCTAACAATATATAATTATTTTTTCGAAATGCGTGTTATTATTTATTCTTATATTATCCATACTTTTATCACTATTCAGGGTTCAATTTTTCATTCCCAATAGGACCAAAAAAAAAAAATACTTTCTATGCAATTTACATTTTTTCCATTCATTATATATTATAATTTAAATTAATATATAATAACTAATTAACCCTTAATTAATTCATTTTAACAATTTAATTTTTTATTCTATTAGCCTTGTGCTATAATTATTTGAGTTCTATTATTAGAGTAATATAGCTTCTTTTGTCTCTCCATTTGTGTTTTTAATAATCTTCAAATATATTTTGTGTACTTTTACTCATTAAATATGTTTTTTACATTTTATCTAAAACTAATAATTGAGTTCTTTTTCTATGAAATCTTTAATTTTTATCTTTATTTATTTGTTACAACTAAGTTATATTTACATGAAGAAAAATATATTTTTGTTTATCATTGGAATCTAGTCAAAATTTAGCCAAATTTTCTTGGTGAAGTGAGAAATAGCAAAATGATAGTGAATGAGAGAAGTTGAAATTGAACCAAATGATCTATATATATATAAAGGAATACTCCTAACTTATTTACATGACACATCAACCTAATTAAGGTGTTTGCTCAAATGACACCTAATCATGATTCTAATAACTCACTACTAACTAATCCATGTGGCAGTCGATTCATCCAATGAAATAATCCACATATGTCACATATGTTTAATGATAAGTGACGTGGCCCTTAATACCAATTCCAGCATTATTGTTTGATATTCAGCACATAAGGAATTAATGTTGCTTAATTATTGTAACTACGAAATATTCCACCTTGGGACACGTGGCACTGACATTCTAGAAGCACAGCCTCAGCACCCGCTAGGGACGCGTGGCACCACTCATCTATCAGTTACGTGGCCCTTGCCCACGTCATCTCACGGAGCTTCCCCTCAACCAGACGTGGGAACTCCACAAGCCTCGTGGGACGACTCACGTCCAACTAGGGCGTGGGTCGAGCACAATCTCCCCACACTCGAGTATAAATAGACCCTCACCCAGGGGACTAGGAAATCGAACCCAGCAGAATAATACGCAACCAGAAGGATTACCACACCTCTTCTGTGATATTCCATATACTCTCTCGGTAACCTGAGCACCCTCAAATACCTCACGCAATCCCTCTACGCACCACGAGCTACCTCGTAGGCCCCCGTTCCGGCCAACCTTCGGCAAACTCACCTCCGTCCCGGAGTACACCGTTTGCAGGGCTTCCAGCAGCCCTCAGAGACCGTAGCTCTCTCCCACTAAGGCAACCTCCTAAGAGCGGCTCGCCTGCCCGGAGTACCTTAGGCACGTCTTAGCCGCACACGGCCCAATATAGGTAACAACTTTGCTTAACGGCTCCTATAGACGTCAGCATGAAGAACTACGTGGACTTTGATCCCTCCCGAAGGGTACGTAGGCACCTAGGTGCACCACCTAAGGACAAGTCCCCCAAGGTTAAGACCCCTTGCGGTCCTAATTTCAAATTACAATTGTTTGAGCCAAAAATGACAGTTACATGGCGCCCACCGCGATCTTATTCAAACCACAATGCCTTGCGCACTCTGCCGCTAAACGGCATTTCTTTTTCGAGGAGTAGGAGTATATGCCTAACGCTCAGAAACCCGTATTTGTTTTTGTCTTGATCCTCAATACTTGATACAATACATCATGATCGACTCGAACGTCCCCACGGCCACGACCGACGCTAGTGCTTTAAGACACAGCACGAGGAATCGACAGGGAACGACCAAAGCGTTCACAACTGAGGCAGGCGGATTGAGCACAACCCAGCCTCAAAGCTCCTCAAGAACGCAGGTAGCCGTCATGGAGACCGTGGTCCAGAACCCGGCATCTAGAGAGGAAACTTGCCCTCAACACCCGTATGGCATGTCGC
This sequence comes from Senna tora, assembly GCA_014851425.1. Lineage (NCBI taxonomy): Eukaryota > Viridiplantae > Streptophyta > Magnoliopsida > Fabales > Fabaceae > Senna > Senna tora. Next base: position 2,827,984 of record CM026270.1, on the reverse strand, counting down.
ACGTCCCTTGCCTCACAACTATCGGTTAGGAGATGACAGTGCCAACAAGGAACCCGCGAGACGTTGAGATCGCCCGCCTCGAGGCAGAGGTAGCGGCTCTACGTCAACAGCGATGGGAAGAGGACAGGAGCCTCGCCCCAGCAAACATGAGCCCCTAATTACTGCTAGTACCGCATGGCGCGACGGTAGGGACCTCTAGTGACCTTACCAGCCTTCCCGCAATTCAGTTCGGGACCTTCCAATGGAGTTCTCGCGATTATCACTGACAGCACCCGCACCTCCAGCAGTGATCCCACCAGGACCGACCATGGTCGTCGGACAAGCGGCACAACTCGTCACGAACTATCCGCGATCACCAGTCCCAAACTACCCTCCGGGATCCTACCTCCATATACCATGGGCAGCGGCCTATAACCCGTACGCCGCCTACGGTGCAAATGCTTATCAGTGGCCCACGTTCGACTTCCAGGGAAAGGGGAGACACCCCTTCACCCAGCAAATCATGAATGAGCACGTGCCCATGGGCTTCAAAATGCCCTTCCACATAGAACCTTATGGTGGAGAAACCGATCCACAGGATCACCTGAACACCTTCAACTTGGCCATGTCAATATTGGGCATGACGGACGGCCAACAGTGTCAAGTCTTCTCGTCAACCCTAAAAGAAGCCGCCCTAAGATGGTTCTCGCTACTGCCTACCAATTCGATCCACAGCTTTGAGCAACTGGCACAGAACTTCCTCACACAGTTCACCAGCAGCAAAGAATACCAGAAAAACGAAGACTCCTTCATTGGTTTCCACCAGGAGGAAGGAGAAACCCTACAAGCCTTCCTGGCCCGCTTCACCAAACTCTCGCTCCAAGTCTGAGGCCTCCAGGACGCCGTCGCCATTTTGTCATAAAGCAAGGTCTTCGATGTTCGCAGTTCTACGGGGAACTTAACAGATGCCACGTCTCCACCTTACAGGAGCTTATGGACCGTGCAGAATGGTTCATTCAAGAAGAGAATACTCAGATCACCAAGGACAAGATGAGAAAGTTCCTAATAAGCAGGGCTGACATGGAACGAGCAGAGAAGAAAAAGGAGAAGACGGGAACCGAGAACCAAGCCCCCAAGGAGAAGAGCAATAGGAAGAGGTCACCACCTCGACCGCGGACGCTTCCCAGAGGACGGTTCACGAGTTATACTCCCCTCATCAAGTCTCATGTTGGGGTGTTGGAAGAAATTTATCACTCGGACATGCTCAGCTTCCCCCCACAGGTCAAAAGACGTAAGACGGGAAGGGCAGTAGACAAGTCCAAGTACTGCCAATTCCACAAGGATTACGGGCACGAAACCAACTATTGCATCCACCTAAAGGATCAAATCGAGGACCTAATCCGGAAAGGACAGCTTGGCAGATTCATCAAGGAAGAAAGCAGGGCTAATACCAAACGCCCTCGAGAGGCCAAGGACCAAGCGCCTACCAGCGGGTTTATTAACGTTATAGCAGGAGGACTACAGAGAGGGACCTCCTCACTACCACAAAACAAGAAGAGGGTGGAACGCTCCATACTCGCCCTCGATTATGCTCCGAAGCACAAGAAGAGGAGCGAAACCAAGGGAGACCCCATCACCGTCGACCTCACCACCAGTCCATGACGACCCCATGTAGTGACCGCCATAATCGCCAACTACGAAGTCAAGAGAGTCTTAATCGACCAAGGATCTTCAGCAGACGTTCTCTACTTCGACACCTTCAGAAAGCTTGGGTTGAATGAAGCCAACCTAAGACCATTCCCCGTCACGCTCATAGGGTTCTCAGGAGCCTAGGTTCCAGCAGAAGGAATCATCACCGCCCGAACATCTATGGGCACCTTACCAAAGGTCGCGAGCCTTGATGTAGACTTCATCATTGTCTCAACACCATCAGCATACAATGCAATCCTAGGGCGACCGTCCCTAAACAAACTCAGAGTTGCAGTGTCTACCGCACAACTCACAATGAAATTCCCAACACCCCATGGGGTTGGAGAAATCATGGCGGACCAGAAACTGGCGAGAGCATGCTACGCAACGAGCCTAACCAAGACCGTTAAGGTCGCCCGCCTTGGTCCCAAAGAAGCACACGAGGAACCCCTCGAGGGTAGAGAGTCAGGAGAAAAGACGCCAGAGTCCGCCCGCCCAGACATAACCTCCACTTAGACTCCGAACGCACTTTGTGCTGTCGCACCATCTTTAGGTCAAGTCGCATATGTCTCTACTTTGAATTTAGGATTTTCAGCCTGACCAAGGCTCGTCTGACTTAGGCAATCCGAACGTAAACATTTTTTTTACCTTCAGCCTAACTAAGGCTAGCCCGACTGAGGTTTCTCGATTGTAACCATTTTGTCTATTATTAAAAGTACTTCTTTCCAGCTAGAGACAAGACTTCAAACTCGCAAAGTACTCGCATAAGTCCTACCACAGGACAATGGGCTCGACCGCCCTAAGAAACGCTAAGCACCCCAAGGGCCAAGCTAAGATTTCCCCCAGTAGCATGGTAAAAAAAACCCTTGGGTGCGAAAACCACAAAACGAATGTTCGAAACCATGCTAGCAAAACGCATACAAACCGTACTGATCACACGGTACTCATGCAAAAGTCTTTTTACCCAGACGTATATTAGATCACTACGAAAAGAGAAACTGCAAACATACACAACTTTTTGCCCGGAACTAAAAAGGAAAACAGGAAAAACTCTTTGCAAAGAATTATTCTCATTGAATGCCAAAAATGAGAGGGCGTTCGCCCATTACAAAGGGTAAACACCCTAAAAATTACATAAACCTGTTCTTGGGCATCCCCAAGATCTACAAAGGTCTCGGCCCTAGCAGGCTACGCATGGCCAATACCTTCCGACGACCCCCGCCTGATCGCTTCAGGTAGCTGTTGAGAAGTAGATCCAATCCCTGGAGCTCGCCCGCCGATTCGAGACAACACATGGTGCTCCACCAGGCGGTCGGTCAGCTGGCGAAGAAAAGCAAGATTCAACGGGGGGTTTGTTTCCATCCGACCACGAAGCTCACCTTCAAAAAACTCCAAGGAAGGATGCAAGGAAGCCACCCACTCCGCTAGAAATCTCTCCCCACGGAGACGCTCAAGCTGCTCGACCGCCAGAAGCATGCCGTACATCCTCTGTGCAGGCAACTCCCCCTGGAGATCAGCAACATCGACAACCTTGTCCTCGGCCGCCAGCCAACCAAAAAGGTTCTCATTAGCACGAGCCTCCGCACCCCGTAAAGCTTCGCGAAGTGAGTGCAGCTCCTGTTGACGCCTCTCAGCGTCATCTCGATGGGCGGCCAGCTCCCTGCGAGTCCTCTCCAACTCCGAGCGAAGGAGCGTGACCTCGGAAGGGTGACCAGCTTCAGCCCTAAGATGGGTAACCTCGTGAGTCAGGGACTTAACCTTGCGTCCCTGGTCCTCACACTCCAACTTCTTTACGCACAGCTCACCATGCACGTCCACCAACCTCCTCTGGGAGACCTCCAGAGCCTGGCTCTTAGAGGCCGCAACATCAGAAAACTGATCCCGGTCGAGACGGATCTCCCCTTGTATAAAGACGAGAGTCAGAAACACAGAGAATAACCCAAAGAGAATGCAACACCAGGATGGAGAGACTCACCACACACTTCTCCCACTCAAAACCAGACTGGAAGTCAGCCAACGCCTCAGCAACCCGACTGAAGCCACGCACGACAAGATTCAGGGGAGAAGTGTCCAGTCCCCTGGCTTCCCTCTCTCGCATCTCCACGGGGAAGCGGCTGCCCAGTGCCACCAACTCAAAAGACAAACCCCCTCTGATGGCCCAAGGGGTTTAGAAGGGCTGATGCTCGACCCAGGAACAAGATCTCTCGTGGCAGCCGCTTGGCTCACCACAACATTCCCTCTATCTGAGGGGGCTCTGGCCTCCACGGTCGCATCGCCAGACTTCGCGACCTCCTCAGTCGCAGGTTCACCCGCCGTAGTCTGAGGCGCGAGAGAATCTCCAACAGACTCCTCAACGACCACCTTGACCCTCTTAGTAGGAGGCTGATTAACCCCTTCAACGGGGCTGAGGACGGGAGGACGAGTAGAGAGTATCACCCTCATGGGTGACTGACAAATGGGGGCGGAAGTGGTAACAGAGGTAGGAACAGGGGCAGGGGCAGAAACGAGAACAACATCTCCCGCTGGAGCCTTCACCTGTACATCCCCCCGGTCAGTACTCCGCCGTGCAACTTGCGAAGACAACCGCAACTCCACACCGGCAGGCCGCTTCTTAATCCCTCCTTCTCTGCCCTTTGGCAACTTCGTCGCAGAGGCTCCTCCCCTTTCCCCCTCCCGGCGTCCGCTCGCGCCAACTTTCTCGTCTTTCTTCCTCTTCTCCCTCGAAAAAACCTCTTGATGACGCTCCCTCTCAGAAGACGGAGGCACGGGAACCTGTCCTTCCTTCTCACCACCAGTAGGCACCGTAGCAGGTACCACAGTAGGGACCTTGGCGGCTCCCCCCGGAGACGGGCCCTGTTGACCATTCTTCCTCCCCCTACTCCGATCGGCATCGCGAGTACGGCTCAGAGGAGGAGGAGGAGGGGAAGATGAAGGAAGATCTTCCAAGTCAGTGAAGTCAAAGGGGTAATAGCTATAGTCATCACCTCCACTAGCCATTGCGACAACTCGACAGAAGCAAGAATCAGAAAAGGGCAAAGCAAAGGCAGAGAAAACAGAGGCAACAAAGAAAGATGAATGCAAATGTAAAGTCACAAACTTTCAAACGTTGGACATTTATAGGGTACCCAGAGGCGCGACGATTCAAAAACTTTGACCCCTCGTATCCCGCAATGGATAAAACCTATTAGCCTCTATAATCAAGCCCAGCTGCAACAGCTCACTTCAACCGCACATGTGGAAAGAAAGAATGGACGAGATGCACAGCCAGGGCAATGGAGCCGCAAAAGACCGAAAAGCCCCCGAGAGCCCAAGAGTCGCCTTGAAACACCTGAGGGCCTTTTCGCGAAACACTTAAATGGCAGGGACACCCGTTCAAGCTCTGACGCGTGGCACCTACAACAAAACCTGCTCCTTCAACAAATAACCCTCAGCAAGAAATCCACCGTCAGCCTTTGACCACAGACGAACATAGCCAGAGGAGAGCCTTTCAAAATGACCAAACGGCCACTGACCTTTGGATTTCTCCCACTATCCCTCGAAGGACATTTCGGGAAATGCCCCTCTGAGCAATGATGACTCCACCTCGGTAAGTCGCATACTTCCTACAGAGACGGCTCAAAAACTTGCTAAGGAAGTCAAGCGTCCAGCCACCCGAAGCGGGACACGTGTCCTCTCCAAGACGTCTCCTTTTCCACGGAACGATACAAGATAACCTACTCCGCGGGTCGGATGACCACCTCCCATAACCGCGACTCTAAGCGGACGAGCTTCCCCTTGAGTAAATGCACCGAAAAATTCCTAAGTATCTCACAGAAAAGGGAACTTAAGTCCACGGGCGTCCGACACCCGTAGACTTGGGGGACTTATGTAACTACGGAATATTCCACCTTGGGAAACGTGGCACTGACGTTCTAGAAGCACGGCCTCAGCACCCGCTAGGGATGCGTGGCACCACTCATCTATCAGTTACGTGGCCTTTGCCCACGTCATCTGACGAAGCTTCCCCTCAACCAGACGTGGGAACTTCACAAGCCTCGTGGGTCGAGCACGATCTCCCCACACTCGAGTATAAATAGACCCTCACCCGGGGGACTAGGAAATCGAACCCAGCAGAACAATACGCAACCAGAAGGATTACCACACCTCTTCTGTGATATTCCATATACTCTCTCGGTAACCTGAGCACCCTCAGATACCTCACGCAATCCCTCTACGCATCGCGAGCTCCCTCGCAGGCCCCCGTTCCGGCCAACCTCCGGTAAGCTCACCTCCGTCCCGGAGTACACCATTTGCAAGGCTTCCAACAGCCCTCAAAGACCGTAGCTCTCTCCCACTAAGGCAACCTCCTAAGAGCGGCTCGCCCACCCGGAGTACCTTAGGCATGTCTTAGTCGCACACGGTCCAATACAGGTAACAACCTTGCCTAACGGCTCCTATAGACGTCAGCATGACGAACTACGTGGACTTTGATCCCTCCCGAAGGGTACGTATGCACCTAGGTGCACCACCTAAGCACAAGTCCCCCAAGGTTAAGACCCCTTGCGGTCCTAATTTCAAATTACAATTGTCTGAGCTAAAAACGATAGTTACAGTTATAATTCCTTCCTTATTTCCGTTATTTTTTTAATCAAATAACATCTTAACTACATATTGCAACATTAGAGAATGAAATAATTATATTAGGATTTAATGTTGCGTTATTGTAATTCATTATATTATCTCCGTTTTTTCTCCTAAAAAAACATGGACCTTACAAAAATTGCAGCGTATCATGAAATGTTGATTAGTGAACTAATTAATCTTTCATATTTCTTTATTATTCATTGCAGAAAATGTGACCCTCAATTAATTGTGATTGATATTTATTTAATGATTTTATGGTATTTTGATTATGATTGCATCATTTAATGTTTGTTGACATCAACACTATTATTTATGTTTTTTTATTTTTCTCAGAAAACGTGGTTCAAACAAATAGTTGCAGCATTTCATGAAGACTGATTACAAACCTAATTAATTAGATAACGATTTAATATTGTTTTATTGTAATTAATTTTCATATTTTCGATTTGTTTTACCCAGAAAACGTGGACCTCAGTTAATGGTGAATTGATTGTAAAGTTTAATAATTTTGATATTGGTGTCATATTGTTTGTCTTTTTAGTGGTGATTAATTATCAATTATATCCCATTTAAATGGTTTGACCTCTGCACAATTAATTAGTTTCATGAATCACTGTCAATTTGTTTTACTCAATTTGATTTCCGAATATATATATAAAGGAATACTCCTTGATCGTTTTCTTGCCACAACTTAAGTGAGGTGTTTGCTCAAATGACACCTAATCAAGCTTATAATCACTCACTACTAACTAATCCATGTGGCAATTCATTCATCCAATGAAATAATCCCCTCATACCACATCTGTTTAATGATAACGTGGCCCTTACTAAAAATTGCAGCATTACATGAAGACCGATTAGAGAATGAATTAATGTTGATTTATTGTAATTCCTTCTCTTATTTCCGTTTTTTTTCTCAAAAAATGTGGCACTCACTTCAATGTTTCCTTTGTGATTATATTGTAATCCCTTCTCAAATGATTTATTGTAACCCAATACTTACTGATTATGGACAAAGTTAATGGTGATTGATTGTAATTTAATGATTTAATGGTGCTTTGATTCTAATTGCATCATTTCCGTTTTTTTTGGTAATTGATGATTTATTGGTGATTAATTATCCATTATTTGCCATTTAAATTCATTGACCTTTGCACAATTAAATAGTTGCATGAATCATGATCAATTTGATTTATTCAGATTGTATTTCGAATAAGTATAAAACCAGAGCTTCAAACAAGTTGTTCTATCATTGACTACCTACTTATTGGAGCTCCCACAAATTGGTCAGTTGTTGCGCCATCTTAGTTTAATCTATTCTTGGTTTCTTATCCTTTATCTTTTGTTTTCATATTCATTCCCTATATTTTCACAGCCTACGATTTATCTGATTAATCATATTTTTATACAGTAATAAGATGTTATGTTAGTTATCCATTATTTGCCATTTAACATGGAGTAGTTCCATGCATATATACGCTGGTTTAATATGAATATGATTGTTGCTCCTAATATAAAGTACCTTCTCTCTTATTACTTCTTATGGATCAATACGATTTCATGCAGTATATACTCATAAAATGTTGATTTTGAATGCTGCAGAAAGGTTGGCAAATATGTGTGAGATTTAAGCTTATGCTCTTGCGTTTCAAATCTAGGGTGTGTGGCAAAAGCATACAACTTGTGTTAGTTTCTAATTTCACCTTTTATCCATTATTTCCTAATATTTTATAATTACTTTTTGGATATAAAAGAATGTACATGGTTTGCAAAGTCCAACATTAAGAAGCAATACTCATACCTTGCATGGAGGAATATTTGTTCCAAAATGTCATAAAGGAGAGCTGACTAATAACCCATCAATTGATTGCATTAATATCTCTTCAATTTTCATAATGTAGATATGAAATAAAACATTTAATGTAAATGAGAGCTGACTAATAATAACCCATTAATTTATTACATTAATATCTCTTCAATTTTTATAGGCAGATATGGAATAAAACAATCAATAAATTGTATCATTGATCTTTACCATTGCGCTACTATGTTGATTAGCGTCATTCATGGCCAATTCTTGTGAATATTTATACATTTCTTTTAATGGCCTAATCAATTCAATCGTTATAGAATCTGATGCCAAAATTATCAATGCTGCGTATTGTGTCTATATAAATGAAATAATACATTACTGATCTACCACTGCTTATTTACACACACTGAAGTTCTAGCAAACGCGTTAGTGATTTCATAATGCTTACATTTTACCATTCTCGCTGCCATGTTTATGTTAGATTTTTTTAGAATAGAGAAGAAGATTAAGAATGCTTTCACGTTATTATTGATAATAGGAATAAAGCCTTTTATAGACAATTACATAACAAACTATTTAATATAATAAATAAAAAAATTATGAAGAGGTAAAGATATTTATCTCTAACTACTAACAATAATTTAAAATTATGAATTGACTCTAACTACTAGATAATTTCAAATAATAATTTTGAATCAAATCCTAACATGCTCCCTTGATTCAAAATTACAAAAATCTTCAAATTTTTCATGGACCACTTCTGTCCATAATTTTACAGAAGCACTTCTCTTGTTTCTATAATGATGCACCACTCATCATTTTTCTAATGATGCATTTCTCATCATTTTCCTAATGATGCACTTCTCATCATTTTCCTATTGGAGCACATCTCTCCAAATTCAAAGAATCTTGGTGTACTTCTCACAGAAGAGTCACTTCTATCTCTTCTTGTGCAAAATCTACTTGCTTTTCCGTTTTTATTCTGCAATTTTTCTGTAAATGTCGAAATCTTTTGCAATTGTAGCATTGAGGTTTTCCTTTGTGCCAACAATTTTCTTCAACATGACCAGGCTTCTTGCAGTGGTTGCACTTAGGAATATTGCATTTTCCTTTTGTAGCTTTAACATAGAGAAGTGTTTCATCTACTTGTTGCATTTCTTCTCTTCTCATAGCCCTCCTTTGCTCTTGTGCCTGCAATGCATTAATTAACTCAGATAATGTTAATTTATCAATATCTCTTTAATCTTCAAGAGAAGAAATTTTTGCCTCAAATTTTTTCGGCAAACTTATGAACATTTTTTCAACAACTTTGCTATCAGGAAGATCCTCCCCAAGTAGCCATATTTTGTTCACCAGTGTCATCAACCAACAAGAATATTGTTGGATGCTTTCCTTTTCATTCATCTTCAGAGTTGCAAAATCCCTTTTGAGAGTCGGGGCTTTTATTTTCCTCATTCTTTCATCGCCTTGATATAATTTCTTCAGCATCTCCCAAGCTTTTTGAGCAGTTTCATAAGTCATAATTCTTATGAAAACTGTTTCAGAAATCACTGAATGAATTATAGATAAAGCTCTTGGAGCTTGCGCTTCTTCTTCTTCACAAGCTCTTATCTGAGTGGGTGTTGAATTGTTTTACCAAAGCTGGTAATTCTCTTTCACCTTCAACCCATTGCCACAAGCCAAGACCTTTTAAGTGGGATTTTATCTTGACTACCCATATTTGATAGTTTTCACCATTGAAACTTGGAGGTGGTATGGTAGCTAAATTGCTAGTCATTATTTGTGCACAATCTCACAAACTCTCAAGAAGAACGTAATTTGGCTCTGATACCATGTTAGATTTTTTTAGACTAGAGAAGAAGAAGAATGCTTTGTAATACCCCGGAAAATTTCGAGGATTAAAGAATGATTTATTTAGAAGATATATAGATGACTTATATATTAAAGAATGCTTTGTAACACGTTATCTTGCTTCTGGTCTGGTTGCCTTATTCAAGTCATATGGCGTTTACCTTCCAATTGGTTTGTACAGGTATTGTATTGCAGAAGTTGAATGTATACGGTACATTCTGCCTCCAAAAGGAACTAAAGTGAGAAAGGGTTAAGTTCACAGCAAATTTGTCCTCAACATGCTTGTTGGCTTTATGTGTTGTGTTGGAAAGCATAATAATTTAAATGAATTCAAAGATTACTGATCAAATTGTCCAATGGCGCAATCTTTCAGGGACGAAAATGTCAATTTTTGACTCTTTCAGGGACCAATATGTGTATATGCTCTTGTTTTCTGCCACCTAAGCAAGTGCACATCAGCACTTAATGGGCCACATGTGCATTTAACGTGCCACGTTAGCAATTCCGTTAAGTGCATTTAACTGGGCATGACAGAAGGACTAAATTGTTTAATGGCGAAATCTTTTAGGGACCAAGTTAGGTAGTCCAGATCTTTCAGCGACGAAAATGTTAATTTCAGAATCTTTCAGGGACCAAATTGTATATATATATATATATATATATATATATATATATATATATATCATTTTTTATATATTTGTTCAATATAAGCCGACCAATATGAAAATGAGGTTAGTCAAGTTATTGAAGATATTACTTTTGTGTTATAAAAACATAAATAAGATCATTTCATTTAATGATCCAGATTTATTTTATGTATAATATTGTGCCTAGCTATAACGTTCATAACATGATATTCTGAGTTGTGCATCCTTTCCACAATCCAAATATAAGTCATCTATATATCTTCTATAAAAGATGAAGGAAAGAAGTAAAAAATATTTTTTTTTGAATGAATTCAGGACCTAAGAGATTAGAAACCTATAATAAATAGGAGTGGGAACTAAATCAAAATATTATTAGTTATTATTTCATTAATTATTAATTAAATTATTTTTATTATGATTATTTTAAATATTTAAGAAGAGGGTTCTTAGGAAAGTAGAAAGTGAAAGAAAAGGAAGTAGGAACTATTTTTGGGATCAATTTAGGACTTAAGAAATTGGAAACTTGAAATTTAATAGGGAAAGGGATAAAATTAAAAATACATGTCAGTTATTTATTTAATTATTTTATATCAGTTTCAGATTTTATTATTATTATTATATGTTAATTAGTAAATAAAAAGAAGGAAAAGAAAAATAAAAGGAAAAAGACAGAGGCAGTCAGCCACGTGAAGGAGAAGAAATGAGAGAAGAAAGAAAGGAAAGGAGAGAGAGGGAGAGAGAGCTAGGGCTTGGATGGGGGAGAAATACGGCGGGAATCTCGTCGGAATCCGGCGAGCCGGAGTTGGAGGAGGAGCTGGAGATCATCCTCGTCACCTTCCTCGTCTCAATCTCTTGAGTTAAGGTTGGTACAACGCCAGATTCTCTCCAAGTTCCCATTTTCTTCATTTTTCTTCATTTTTGGAATTGAGTTGAGAATTCGAGTTTGGGCGGATTCGAGGGTAGAATAATGTTTCTAAAGTGTTCTTGAACACTCATCGGGGTTAGGATTCGAGGCTAGATCGTTGGATTTGGTCGGATTCAAAAACGCTGTTGTGCTGCGAGCCGGAGCTGCAGCGCCCAACCGGCGTTGCAGCGCCCACTTGCTGGTTGGCCAAGGGCTACGAAGGCAACACCTTGGTGCCACAGTGCCAGAATGGGCGCTGCAGCGCCCGGTCCCTGCCATGCTTGCCCCAAGCCCATTTTTAGGGCGAATTGAGACATTTGAACCCCCTCTCTTCAATCCTAAACACCCTAGAACACTCCTAAACATGTTTTTGAGGATTAAATCACTCTAAGTACCTTGTTTCTCATGGATGGAAACTTGCAGAACCAATTAGGCCTAACTTCGGGAATTTCAACCTTATTCCTTCACAAACTTTAGGAAACCTTAAGTGGGATAAATTGGAGGTATATTGGGGTTTATGAACTAGATTTCTTAGAACCCAAGTAGGATAAATTGGAGATATATTGAGGTTTAGAAACTAGATTTCTTAGAACCCAAGTAGGAACACAGGTTGAATTAAAGTGCTTAGACCTTCCTAGAATTTGGATCCCTTCAAACCAAGCTAGATAAGCTTCCTTAGATGCAAATACAAGTAGATAGAGGTCTAGTACTCAAATCCAAGTATGTGGAACATTCAAGTAGAGTGTTATATGTGAGTAAGTCAAGTGTCCAAGGAAGGATACAAATAAGTCAAGATAAAGAAGTCCAATAAGACCAAGAGCTTGACTCTGTGGCAACCATGGACTACACGTGAGAGTAATGGAGAGATAAATAACAAGTTAAGTTAAGTAATAACCTTAATGAAGTAAATGTTGTTCTTATAGGAACAACGGTATGCAATAGAGTGCAATAGGAACTCCGAGGAGAATAAAGTTACAGGAGAGGATTGCATGGAAGGTTGGCCAAGGTGAGGGCTCTTTCATCTCTGCTCCTAGGGTCGTATGCTTATGTGGATTTCATGAGTATGTATATTCTCTGTTTGTCTGGTATGTGTTAGCTAGAGATATAAAATGCTAAAAGAATGAAAGAATTAGAAAATAGGTTGTGGAAAGTGGCTTGGATAGGAAGACATACGAGTAGAGTGTATTTGTTTGTATGATTGGTGTGTTACAAATCCAACTCATACACTCCGGAGGCATGATGAGTATTTTATTAAATCTTTTCCATGACGGTGGCAAGAGTCCTTGTACGGAAGGACTAAGCTTGTATTTTGAAAACTCGTCACGACGGTGACTTAAATTATAATCATGCAAAGGGAGTTATTGGTGGGTTTCGGATTTGATTATGCTAGCGATGTGAGACATCGACTAGAACAACGTCAGATGGCACTTGAGACCTCAGTTTTATAATCACCATGACAATGGTCATTGCCCTATCCTGGCAATAGGGTCAAAAAGGTTTTATATTGCTATGACGATAGCTTGAGGCTGATAGAGTGCATCTGGACAGGTATATGAGTTATATCCTGTTGAGGATATTTGTACATATTAATAAGGAGAAGAATTGTTGATCCTTCGGGAAAGATACAAAGAATCCTATTAATATGTGAGACTAAGGTAAGGAGACACGGGAGGAACCTACGGGTGAACTGTGAGCCTAACCTAGTAAAAGAGAAATCATCCTGTGGAGTTGGTCCAGGGTGTGTCAGTGGCCATGGTTCGAGACGTTGTGCTGTGCCCGCCATATGGCTTGGTTGGGTAATGGACGAGTGGGCTTAAGCTATTGCCCCGCAGCAAGGGGTCAGGACGTGCCACGTGGTGGCTATGCGTCAGTTGTTTGATAGATAGAAGTTGATTGTGTTTGATTAACAGAATTGTCACGAGGTGACCAGTACCCAAGTGAATGGGTTAAATATATTTTGCCACATGGTGGCTAGTAGCCCGAGTCCACGGGTTTGAAGTAGAAAAGCCACGTAGTGGCTAGTAGATACCCCAGGGTTGGGGAAATTAAGTAGATGTATGTTTAGCATCTGTGTGTACGTATAAATTGTCTGTGGTTGCATATAACTGTTGATTGTGCAGCGTAGTGGTAACGTACAAGACTACGTCACCACGCGTCTTGTTGATTCAAACATGCTGAACGTGAGAAGACCGGTAGGTAAAAGCCGGTACTATGTGTTACATGTTACTTGCTGATTGATGACGTGGAATAAATTGCTGCACGCTTATATCTGTCAAATGCATGTGTGTGTTTGGGTGAAATTTCTGTTATTGTGTGATCACCAAGAATGCATGCTAACTCACAGTAACTAGTTGTTTGTGCATGTGGTTGTGTATGACTCCCAGCCCCAGGGGTAAGGTACCCGCCTTGCGCCGAGGATGGGAGAGTCCTCACTGAGTCGCGTGGTTAAGACTCACACCTCATTTTTACTACACAGAGACAGGTTAAGTACAGGTGAAAGAAGTTTCGGTGGAACGAGGGTTGAGCAACATTTTCCAAGACCCACAACTTGTTCATGTGGGTGAATAAAGTGTAATTGTAATTTAATTTACTTTATCATTGTATCATAAAGTAAAGGGTAGATGTACCCAATTAGATTGTATTAGTAAATCTAGAACTGTGAGCTTCACACACCTTAAAGATCAGGATCTGTTAGATTACGATGCAGGAAAAACTTGTTTTCAAAATATATATATACATATATCTGTTGCATGCGAATAGGATAGACAGTATCTTCGGATGTGTAGCCAGTAGACAGGTTATATATTATGTGTGTTTTCCTATATCTATATCCTGAAGCGGCACTGGCCATGGATTTGCTTGCCTAGGATATGCCACCATTTCGGTGTAGCCATGGTATTATAATGCATGTGAATGTATTTTTCAATAATAGCTATTCTGTCAATTAGGTGGTAAGGCTTACAGGCAGAGGGATATTCCTTGTGTCTGTGCCGGTCTCGGTCCTTTAAACGGGGGTCGTGACATGCTTTCACGTTATTATTGATGATAGGAAGAAAGCCTTTTATAGGCAATTACATAACAAACTATTAAATATAATAAACCTAAAAATTATGAAGAGATAAAGATATTTATCTCTAACTACTAACAATAATTTAAAATTATGAATTAACTCTAACTACTAAATAATTTCAAATAATAATTTTGAATTAAATCCTAACAGTTTAGACTCATAGGCAGTACGATTACTGCATGCATTTTATCCCTAAATCTTTGTACATGCTTTTTTTTTCATTCATGTTTGTAACCAATTGTTGAAGGCTCTGTCTCTACAATTTGATGAAGGCTGATAGCGTATACTAACATGTAACAACACTTCAGCAAAATCATGGAGCCCATGTTCGATGCTGTCAGTGTCGGGATATTGCTTGAAAATTAGTCCCACATTGCTTAGGTTCAAAAGGTGGAGTGGGTACCAAGCCTATAAAAGGAGCCCAATGTCTTTGTTTCAACTTGCATAAAGTTATACACTTTAAGTTTGTATTTGACTTTATCTCTCTCTTTATTCTCTTGTTCTTGAGTGGTGTGAGGTGCATTTATTACTTGCCTCTTTATTCTCTTGTTTTAAAGTGGTGTGAAGTTCATTTAATATTTGCCTCTTTATTCTCAAGTTCTAGAGTGGTGTGAAGTTCATTTAATATTTGCCTCTTTATTCTCAAGTTCTAGAGTGGTGTAAAGAGTGTTTAAATACTTGTTTTGGAGAGTGTGGGTGTACTTAGGGTGCGGAATATTTGAGAGAATATCGTGTGATGTAAAAATTTTCATATAGTATTTTCTCTCGTTGTCTTTTGGCAACGGTTGTGGTTTTTTCCTTCGGTTTAGAGTTTTTCCACATTAATTCTTGTGTGGTGATTGTGCTTCTTCTTCATCTTATTTCTCTGGTTATTTTCAAGGGGGAAATATTATTTTAATTTGTTATTATTATTTTTCCCAACAAGTGGTATCAGAGCCTATGGTTCAGTGGAGTAATTTTTGAGTATGTTCTGTGGTTGTAGCGTTATTTGATCTTCCACATCAGAAAAGAATTATTCTATTTTTCTTGAGAATTGTTTTGGTTTCTTGGTTATTACTAGGTTGCTAAAAGGAAGTCTAGTAGTGTGCATTTTCCTCTTTTGTTCTTTTTTAGTATACAGTTGTAATGTCAAAATTTTCAAGCGCCGTGAAGTTTGATATGGAGAAGTTTGATGGAAGGATCAACTTTGGCTTTTGGAAAGTGCAAGTCAAGGATGTGTTAATACAATCAGGGTTACACAAGGCATTGAATGGGAAAATTTCCAGTGAAGATTATGAGAAGAGCGAATCTAGTATGAGCGACAAAGATTGGGAGGATTTAGATTTCAGAGCGGCAAGTGCTATTCGTCTGTGTTTGACTAAAAATGTTCTTGCAAATGTGCTAGGAATATCAACACCCAAGGGATTCTAGAAGGGTTGTATCAGGCAAAGGGCATCTCAAATTGGTTGATTGTTGAAGGAGCAATTTCATACTCTTTGTATGGATGAAGGTACTAAAATTTCTGACCATTTTAATACTCTCAATAGTATTGTCTCTGAACTAGAAGCTATTGGAGTTAAAATTGATGATGAAGATAAAACTCTAAAGCTCATGTCTCTTCCTTCTTCCTATGAGTACATGAAGCATATTTTAATGTATGGGAAGGATACTCCGAATTTTCAAGAAGTTACCGCTAAAATCATTTCTGAGGAGAAAATGATTATTGTGAATCTTCTACATTAGTGCTGTGAATATTCTAGGATTATGTGTATAAATTAGGATATCTAACCTTGTACCTAATTAATTAGTGATCTTTTGTATTTATTGTAATTATTCTTACTTCCTAGAATATGTTTTCCTTCTCCTATATAAATACCTACGGTATTCTCATAATAAGATACACGAGAATTCTTTCATTTAACATGGTATCATAGCCTATTTGATCTCTGAATAGCATTCTTCTTGGGTACAATTGTGTTTCTTTCTAGCCTTGAACACCAATTTCTTTTCCTTCAATGTCAGTCTCGGGTTCCTCAAAATCTTACTGTTTCCCGGCCTCTTCTTGGAGCACGCGTCAGACCAATGTGTTCAGAAGCCGCCGACCGTCAAAACCCATTTTTCTCCGTCGCCGCACGTGCCTCCACGCACCGGCCGACCGTTCACCGAAATTCCCACGCGTTGGCTTGTGACATCATTTACGACGCCTTCTTCCGCTGTTCTCGCCGTCGTTGTGATCGCCGGCCTATTCTCTTCAAGTTCCTGGCATTGGTTTATCATTATCTTATACTTTGTTTTCGTTCTTCTCTAAGTAGAGCTATTCTTACTCCTTAATAGCCATGACTACTACTGCCAAATCATCTATGGCTGCCACTGTTGTACAAACCGGTAATGTAACTACTTGCTTTGTCCGTTTCCCTGACATTGGACCATGGGTTCTTGAATCAGGTGCTTCAGAACATATCTCTGGTAATAAATTTTTGTTTACCCATCTTTCTAGTAACTCTTCCCTTCCTTTAGTTACTCTGGCAAATGGTTCTAAAACTGCTGCTACAGGAATTGGTCAAGCCCAAATACTTCCTCCCTATTTGTTGATTCTGTCCTTTATGTTCCTGAATCTCCTTACAATTTTATTTCTGTTAGTAAATTGACTCACTCACACAATTGTTCCATTACATTTGCTAATAACTATGTTTCTATCCAGGATCGGAGTACGGGTCGGGTGATTGGCACAAGACACGAGTCACAAGGCTTGTACCACCTTTCACCTCCATCCCTCATTGCATGCATGACGACCAGTTGCTCTCCATCTCTCCTCCACAACCGTTTGGGACATCCAAGCCTCTCCAAACTTCGCAAAATGGATGCTTCTCTTTCTACCCTGACTTCCCTTCCCTGTGAGTCGTGTCAGTTGGGTAAACAAACACATAGTTCTTTCTCTATTAGTCTTAATAGTCGGTCTACTTCTCCTTTTCAACTTGTTCACTATGATGTTTGGGGTCCTAGTCGTGTGCATTCTATTTCTGGTTTTCAGTATTTTGTCACCTTCATTGATGACTATTCTCGTTGCACTTGGTTATATTTGATGAAAAGTCATACTGAAGTATTTAAAATTTTTCATGATTTTTGTGCTGAAATCAAAACTCAATTTCATACTCTGTCTCTATCTTACGTTCTGATAATGCAAAAGAATATTTGTCTACATCCTTTAAGAAATTTATGAGTTCTCAGGGTATTTTACATCAGACATCTTGTTCTTATACCCCACAAAAAAATGGGCTTGCTGAGCGTAAGAATCATCATCTTATTGAAACAGCTCGTACTTTGCTTATTCATCATAATGTTCATACTACTTTTTGGAGTGAAGTTGTTCTCACTGCCTGTTACTTGATTAATCGCATGCCTTCTTATGTCTTGCATGATCAAATCCCTCATTCTTTGTTGTTTCCTAACAACCCTCTTTATTATCTTCCTCCCCGTGTTTTTGGTTGTGTTTGCTTTGTGCATGATTTGACCCCAGATAAAGATAAACTTGGAAGGAAATCCGTCAAGTGTGTTTTTCTCAGTTATGCTCGACTCCAAAAGGGCTACCGATGTTATTATCCAGCCACTCGATATTGTTTCACCACTCTTGATGTGACCTTTTTTCAGTCTTCCACATTCTTTGTATCTTCTACGCTTGCAAGTCCCTTTATGATTGAAGTCCTTCCTGTTCCTTCTCTTCCTTCTCCAGAGGCCTTACCCTAGGACATACCCAGTCCTCCTCTTCTGACATATCATCACCGTCCCCGTCCTGAGCCTACAGCTACTCTTCCTGACTCACTGCCTTCGTCTGAATCACCCGCTACTCCGGTTCAACCGCCACCTGCTAGTCCTCCGATTGCCATTCATAAAGGTACTCGTTCCACTCGTAATCCTCACCCTGTTTATAATTTCTTGAGCTATCATCGTTTATCTACTGCATATTATGCGTTTGTATCTTCTTTGGATTCTATTTCTATCCCTAAGACTACAGATGATGCTCTTGAACATCCGGGTTGGAGGCAAGCCATGCTTGATGAGATGACTGCCTTACATTCTAATGGTACATGGGACTTGGTTTCACTTCCTCCTGGAAAATCCCCATTGGTTACCGGTGGGTTTATGCAGTTAAAGTTGGTCCTGATGGCAAAATCGAACGACTGAAAAATCGTTTAGTGGCTAAAGGGTATACTCAGATCTTTGGATTGGACTATGGTGATACCTTTTCTCCTATTGCCAAAATTTCTTCTGTTCGTGTTTTTCTATCCATTGCAACTATTAATCATTGGCCACTTTATCAACTAGATATTAAGAATGTCTTCCTCAATGGCGACTTGGAAGAAGAAGTTTATATGTCAACTTCGTCGTTCTCTTTATGGCCTCAAGCAGTCACCGAGAGCTTGGTTTGGCCAATTTAGTTCTGTGGTTCAAGATTTTGGAATGACTCATAGTGAAGCTGATCACTCGGTTTTCTTTCGCCATACTTCAAATGGCATGGGCTTATACTTAGTTGTCTATGTGGATGACATTGTTATTACAGGCAATGATGATTTAGGCATTGCTCAACTCAAACAACATCTGTGCAACCACTTCCAAACTAAAGATTTGGGGAAGCTTAAATATTTTCTGGGAATTGAGGTTGCCCAATCTAGTTCTGGTGTGGCTATTTCACAAAGAAAGTATGCACTTGACTTATTAGAAGAGACAGGCATGTTGAACTGCAAACCAGTTGAGACTCCAATGGATCCAAATGTCAAACTCTATCCAGGACAAGGGGAGCAAATAAACAATCCTGAGAGATATCGAAAACTTGTGGAAAAACTCAATTATCTCATTATCACTCGTCCGGATATATTGTTTGCTGTGAGTGTAGTCAGCCAATTCCTACAATCACCATGTGATAGTCATTGGGATGCAATTGTTCGAATTCTTTGATACATTAAGGGAGCGCCAGGCTAGGGACTGTTATATGAGGACAAGGGGAACTCCCAAATCATTGGCTTTACAGGTCCGGATTGGGCTGGTTCACCAGATGATAGGTGATCCACATCTGGATACTGTGTTCTCATCGATGGAAATCTAGTCTCTTGGAAAAGCAAGAAACAAAATGTAGTTGCAAGGTCTAGTGTAGAGTCTGAGTATTGTGCTATGGCATTAGCAACTTGTGAACTCCTATGGTTGAAACAACTTATGAAATTTGGAGACATTGGTAAAATGGAACTGGTATGTGATAACCAAGCAGTTATGCACATTGCCTCAAATCCAGTATTCCATAAGAGGACCAAACATATTGAGATTGATTGTCACTTTATTAGAGAAAAAATTCAATCAAGGTGTCTTGCTACTCAATTTGTCAATTCAAATGCTCAGATGGAAGATATCTTCACTAAGTCTCTTAGAGGTCCTCGAATAAAATACCTATGTGACAAGCTTAGTGCCTATGATTTATATGATCCAGCTTGAGGGGGAGTGTTGTGAATCTTCTAGATTAGTGCTGTGAATATTCTAGGATTATGTGTATCAATTAGGATAGCTGACCTTGATCCTGATTAATTAGTGATTTTTTGTATTTACTGTAATTATTCTTTCTTCCTAGAATAGGTTTTACTTCTCTTGTATAAATACCTATGGTATTCTCATAATAAGATACACAGAAATTCTTTCATTTAACAAGGATGAAGTGTGAGAGTCAGAATTCAATGGACTCTGTGATGGTAAGTAGAAATGGGGGTGGTGGGAGGAAGAATCATGGAAAGAATGTGACATGCTGGAAATGTGGTAAGTCTGGGCATGTAAAGAAAAATTGTCGCTAGCGGGTCCACAGTTACACATGGACATTGGTTAGCATTGATGCAAAATTTATGGTGGAGTTATGTCGATGGTTGAGGAATTTTCAAGGAAAGCCAACATGGAAGAAGCATCATAAAGTCTCAACAAGTTTTTTCGACATGTGCCAAGGTTAAATGGTTAGAATCGGTTTATTCTAAGTGAATACACTTTTATGGTAGAGTGTGATAGTTCTTGGTTTAAGAGCTATGGTTGTCAGTGTTGCCAATGAAGCTGAAAATCTGGTAATTTTCAAGCAAGGTGGAGATTTATTGGGATATTGCTTGAAAATTAGTCTCACATTGCTTAGGTTCAAAAGGTGTAGTGGGTGCCAAGCATATGAAAGGAGCCTAAGGTCTTTGTTTCAACTTGCACCAAGTCATACACTTTAAGTTTGTATTTGACTTTCTATCTCCCTCTTTATTCTTTTGTTCTTGAGTGGTGTGAGGTTTATTTATTATTTGCCTCTTTATTCTCTTGTTTTAGAATGGTGTGAGCAAGGTTAATTTAATATTTGTCTTATTCTCAAGTTCTAGAGTGGTGTGAGGAGTGTTTAAATACTTGCTTTGGAGAGTGTGGATGTACTTGGGGTGTGGGATATTTGAGAGAATATTGTGTGATGTAAAAATTTTCATATAGTATTTTGTCTAGTTGTCTTTTGGCAACGGTCGTGGTTTTTTCCTCCGGTTTGGAGTTTCTCCATGTTAATTCTTGTGTGATGATTGTGCTTCTTCTTCATCTTATTTCTCTGGTTATTTTCAAGTGGGAAATGTTATTTTAATTTATTATTATTTGTTTCCCAACAGTCAGGGTTATTGATAGGTCCCGCTTTGGCTGGACTATCAAGGTCCATGTTGTTAGGATGTGGGAAACGCCACCTTTTCCCAAAGATGTGATCAGGAAGATAGTGTATGTGTGTCCGGAGAAGAGCTGCGTTCACAACCACCCTTCCAGGGCTCTAGGCGACCTCCCCAGCATCAAAAAGCACTTCTGCCGGTAGCACGGCGACAAGAAGTGGAAGCGCTTAAAGGGCTTCAAGATTTTTGTTCAGTTTGATTGGAAAGCTCACTCCAAAACTTGTGGCACACGAGAGTATAAATGTGACTATGACACCATCTTTTCACGGTACATATATATTTCATTCTTCATACATTATACTTTAAGTTTGTGAAATGAAAAAGAAACTTAAGAGTATAGGGGAAATTAAAGATTGATGATGAACAATGTGAGTTTATGAGCTGTGCATCTAAATTGTGTGTCTGTTGCCAATTTTAATTTTATGAGAAAAGAAAGCAGAATAACCTTATCAGTCTAGATAAGGAAAGAAAGAAATTGAAGTGAAACAATGACTTTTAGTTTATGCATCTTCTCCTTGGTAAAACGACAAAAACTTTATTTATTTATTTTGGAGTTATCTTCAAAACTTTCCTCATTTTATATACAGTAGTGTTGTTTTTCTTTAATTTGACTATAATTATGATCTTGGGTATCTAATATAAATTAAATTGATCAAGTTTAATTTTATGGCTTTTGACATATGTATATATATTGTTGTGTGTGTGGAACAGGAGGGATATCTTCATCACACATAGGGCAAACACATGAGAAATAAACTATATTTTTCAAATTGACTTTGCCATCACGTTGATAATCTCCACTCCTCAAGAGTGCTTACATCAGAAATGGTTGGCATGATATATACTATATACATTATCAAGAAAAAACACCCAAAGGGTATGCAAATTTCAAACAATTGATAAAATCATAGTTCCAAACAGTAAAATTTATGTATTATCATGATTCTCAAAAAAAAAACTTTACATCATATTTTTTACATACTAAACACACTCTCATCATACTTTTTCTCTCTCCTAATTTTTTTCTCTCACTTCTCACTTTTCTCTAGAGTAATTTTCTTAATTTTATAGTACTTTAATTTACTCTACAGTACTTTACGCCCCTTCCCTTCCCTTCCCTTCTGTGCATTCTTACCCAACGTGACCTTAGCTAAATAATATACTTTTGTAGCCCTTGAGCTTTACTTCTTAAGGTTTGTTTCTTTATTTGGTGTATTTTTATGCATACCGTGGAATAAACAGGCAAGGGAGGAAATGAAATGGAGTGGGTAGATATTTTGTTTTAGAGTTTTAATAAAAAAAATATGGAGGAAATGAAATGGAATAGTCTTAAAATTTTCTTAGAAAATTTAATAGGCAAGGGAGGGAATGAGTAAACATATTACTTGAAAGTTAAGATATAATTATTTTTTTTATTAAATTGTGAGGTATACATGGAAGACAAAGAATGATCTCTCTTTCTATTCTCCTTTTATTTCATTTTAACTTTTTAAAAAATTCAACATAGATTTAACTCATTTAACCATTCTTTCCTCGATCTCATAATTAACTCCTCTTCCAAGTTCCAAGCATAAAGTTACGTTAGTATTAGGGTTGAAGAGGAGGATAAAAATATCTTAATTTAGTAAATAAGTTGTAATGTAAACTATTTTGACCTTAATCTTATTTTTTTGGATTTACTTTATAATGTAATTTGTGCTTGTGTATTTATTTTTCACAAATGAGTGAGTTATTAACTATAATCAATTGATGGACATATATAAGATGTAAAATTTTCTCTATTGTAAAAAGAAAACAATTTTTTATCTTTTATTTTTCAACAAGGTTAATTACTTTTGAAACAACAAAATACGATTATTATAAATTAATGAAATACATATACTAAAAAAAAGTTATAATGACTTATATTTTTTAAGAATTTACATTCTCCTAAAAACTTCATTTGATTGAAGTTTAAATTCAGTTGATCTTGGGTGAGTTAATCAAATAGAGTAATTAGGATCAAGTTTAATTTTATGATTATATATGATGAATTGACAGAGAACTTTTTATTTGGGAATAAAAAGGCACTTTTTTGCCTTTTTTATTATATTTGATTTCTATATTTTTTAACTTTTTATTAGAAATAATCATTTATATTTTGGTTATGATTTTATTTTGTATAATATAAAAATATTATTATGTTTGAATTCTTCGTAGAAAAATACTCTACCAGAAGTTTGCATGCATATTGCAAGCAGACTCATTTGGTTGCCAAAAAGAATTTTAAAAGAATGAATGGAAATGTCATTACTCATTACCACTTTTGATATTTTGGTTAGCCAAAAATAAATAAAAATAAAAATATTACCTCAAAAATGTTTGATTGGCAATAAAACAATATGAAAAGAGAGGAGTACAGGGACAAGAACTAATATTTTAATATTTTAATTTAAAACTAAAATAAATATAATTTAAGATTTAAATTTGAGAATTTTGAACAATTTAATTTTTGTTATAAACATAATGTAAAAAAGAGTATAGGGACAAGAACTAATAGAGACAAGATGAAAAGAAAAAAAAGTGTGATAATATCATTCAACTTTCTTATTGTACCCACATTTCTCATGTACATAACTATTTGAGTAAAATACACTTTCTTTCCCTAAGAGATTCCCTCCTCTTTATTTTGAAAACACCATTCCTTACACAAAAAAAAGTACTACATTTCAGCCCTTCAAAATGGATGTTTTTTTTCCATATTTCCAGTTCTACCCTTTTGTGTACCACAAAACCGTTGACAATCGTGAGTTTGTTAAGTGTGTAACTCCATCCTTGACCAAAATGCACTCTTCTCCAAATTTAATGCTAATAATTTTTATTGTCTATTATTATTTTATTAATCTTTATAATTATTCTTATATTAAAAAAATAATTTAACAAACTCTGCACTTAGTACTTTTTAACATAATAGTATTTAAAAAACTGTAACTAATGAATTTTACAAAATTGTTATTTTATTATTTTTTATAATATTTTTAATAAGTAATTTTTCATAAAATTTTAAGAATTAATTGGCTTACTTCATTTTTTGCAATTGTTTTTTTTTAAATTAATTGGTATATGAATCCAAATTGGGTTAGCCTACATGCTCTTTAATAAAAACAAAAAATGTAATTTCACCCAAAAAAATGTAAGAAATTATCTTGCATGCAAAAATTATTTGTCATGTTATAGTAATTGATAAATGCTTAAATATTTTGCTTCTGAGTCACAAATTTGTATTACAAACAAAAAAGATAATTTTAGTGTTAGTTAAAAATTTTATTTAACATATTAACATTAAAGAGATTAGCGTCAGTTCTACAATTAACGTAAGTGATTGTGTAAAAAGTATTTTAAGGTCAGTTTTTTTGTTGTTGTTGGTATTTTAAGGTCAATTATAATAACAAAATTAACAAATGAGGCTATTAACAAAAACTACTTAGTAATTAGTAAATTTTTATTAAAAAAATACTAATTACAAAATTTGTAACTAGTAAAAGAAGACTATTATTACTCTCTTTTTCCAAATAGATTTTAAAGTATACTAGTCGTTGTACCCGTGCCCTGCACGGGTTATGTCTACAGGTATTTACATGTTATTCTAAAAATTGTGTTTAGCCAAAATTAAAACGCTTGAACTCAAAATCTATAAACAATATGAATACAGTAAATTTATAGGAAAATTTTGATAAGAATTTAGAAAGTGAAAATTCTAATATATTCAAACAAAAACCAACTCAACGCATTAATGTAGTGTTTGTTACTAATATTAACTCTATTTTACATTTTGGAACACTTCTTTCAAGACGACATTTGTAGTAATTTTCAACTGACAACGATCGGCATCGGACACCAGAATCTTCAAACCAGAGGGTTTACGAACACGCAAGACAACAACATATAGTTGGCCATGACTGAACACAGGTCGGGGAAGATATATGCCATCATTAGACAATGTCTACCCTTGGCTCTTGTTAATTGTCATTGCAAATGAGAGAACAACAGAAAATTGGCGGCGTTGAAACTTGAAAGGAAATTTAGAATCAGAAGAACTTATTGACATACGTGCTATAAGAACCTTTTCACCTGCGAATTTCCCTGACATGATGGATGCTTCAATGACGTGGCACACATCCTAGTTATTATCAGTCTTGTTCCATTGCACAATCCCATTGAACGGTCAATATTACGGAGAAGCATTATTGGTGCATCCACCTTAAGTTTAAGCTGATGATATGGTAGACCAGAACCAGATATGGTGTTCAGAAATTCAGTTGTGTAAACTCCGTCAAGTTGAGACTGAGGCTCTTGATTACAAATAGTATCTGAGCTCAAATATGTTTGTTCTCACATGGTAATAAGCCTAACATATACTCATTCACTTGAGCAACATCATCTAGTGTTGGTGACAAAATAGCCCTATCACGGAAATAGTCATGGTTGCGGAAATTATCCAAGAAATTTGGATAGGTGTTGTCTACAATAAATTGAATAGGATCATCAACATTATAAATGAGTATATCATCATCTATGTTAATTTCATACTCCTCGACATTAATAACATTTCCAATGGTTTCGTCCCCTATTTTCAAAATCCATTCAGCAAACCTAGCAATGCTATTATTTTCCTCAAAACTATTACCTGGAGATAGCCTCATATTTTTTGTTAAAGACAGTACCTTGCATGATGACCAAAAATATGAAGCATTTAGGGAAGCCAAAACAATATCTTCACGGTCAGCCCTTGGAATAATAGGTAGAATATAACGAAAGTCACCACCAAAGACAACTAATTTTCCACTAAAAGGTTGTTGTGCTAATTCTGCATTTTGGGAATGCATTATATCTCTAAGTGTGCGATCTAATGCTTCAAAACAGTGACGATGTGTCATGGGTGCCTCATCCCAAATAATAAACTTTGTGTGTACCATAAGCTCAGCTATATCACTTCCTTGAACTATATGACAAGTTGAATTTTCATCAATATTTAAAGGGATAGCAAATCTCGAATGGGCAGTCATACCTCCAGGAATAAGTTGTGATGTAATACCACTTGACGCAACTGAAACAAATTTTGATGAAATGTAATATAAATGAAACAGAAATAGAAATATTGAATTAACTTTGAAATAAGAAAAAAATAGTTAGATAGCAACTAAAACTAACTTGCAAGAACAATTTCCCCATTTGATCTGATAGCAGATGTCAATGTGTTCCATATATATATGTCTTTCTCGAACCCCAAATCCATTAACAAAAAATATACCAGGTTTTCCCTTATTCACAGCACTCATAATTGTGTCATAAATAAACGTTTGTTCACAAGTTAGTGAAGATAAAAGAATAGCATGTTCAGATTTCAACACATTCCTATCATAATTCAGCTTTTCACTCATCAGTAAATTTCCAATATTCCGCATTAGAGCTTCGTTAGGCATTGGCATTGGCATCGACGGAAAGTCTGAAAGGCTATGACCATTTATTTTTAGGAGATTTTCAATCTCTGCAAGAGCAATATCCTTTACACGCTCGTCATCCAAATGAAGATCTACAATGTTTTAAATTGAAAAAATTAAGATTAAAATTTATTATTTTGATATCAATATATAACTTTAGCACTCAAATAACTAATCGGTCATTACCTGGGTTGCCGGTACGATGTATTTCTTTCAATAATATATCATCAGAAAGGTACATCCATGTATTTTACTACACATAATCAGGTCTGACAATTGTATTGTGAATCAATAATGTGGCGAAAAGTTTGCGCAGGTAGAAACTAGAAGACAATTTGCTACCTTCTATAATGTCTTCTATGTATTCTTTGTCATCATCCAACAATCCCATAACATAGCATGCATCATTGAAAGTTGGATACACGACACCGATTATTATCCTAATATCTTCATATGATGTTGGCCCTTTAGGTAATCTTAACAACAACCTAAGATAATGCAGTTCACCTAAACCTGGTGCAACATAATAAAGACCTCTAATGGAATGATCTGCTTTTCTTTCAACCCATTTGCGACAATCAGCTTTATAGACAAATTCTTTAAGAATTGAGCATAAGTTAGAGACCTGGCTTTTGGATATTTCTTATTGGCATTAAACCATGCAAGAAATTTAGTCTGCTTGACTATAGCATTAAAGACTACTACATCAATTAAAGCATCATCAGGAAATACAACACCTTGTTGACTAGGAAGATGAAATTGAAGACGCTCAACAGAAGGTTCCCATAAATTAATGTCAAATCCAAATATTCTCCAAAGTGTCTCACAAGGTGAAATGTATCTACAATCATAATACATTTTAATCTCATCAGCATTAACTTCAGATGAAGAATCAGAGGCAGAATTATAAAGAGCAGGTGTGACTTTATCATGGCCTTTGCTAACATACTTGAATAAATATTTAATTGAATGGGACTGGTTGCAAAATTCTACCTTAATATGTGCCTGCTAACATAGAAGAAGTGTAGGATTATAGGGTACAACAAATCTGTTATCAAGCTTAATCCCATTCTTTTCTATAAAATGACCACTTTCACGACGACGGTATTTACAATATCTATCTTCATTAAATGAGGTCCTATCAATGAACCTTTTCGAAAAATGTTTCGAACATTTCAAATTTACCATACATGGCGAAGATTTTATGTCCAAGCCACACGGGCCATGTATCATAAATGTTTTAACTGCTTCATACAGTTTTGGGTTCGAATCAGGATCAGGTATCTCTGCACAAATGACAGAGTCAATGAGTGCTTCATTAGTCAACTTGTGCTCTGCATTCAGCCAGATCAGTATATGTGCATGAGAGAAACCACGCTTTTGAAATTCAATAGTATAAATATTTGCACATTGAAATTAAAGTGTTATTATTTATGTTAATTCTTGTAACATTAAAAAAACAAAAGATTTAAAAAAAATTAAATTACCTGCTCGACATGCTCCAAATAAAAAGTCTTTTGTAATATCCTTCATGAGAGCGTTCAACTTGATCTTGAAAACACGTGACAAAAGATCTGGCCTGTCTTAAACTATGCAATTCATATTCTCGAATATTCTACAAAATTCAAGCCATTTGAGATTACACGTGAACATTATGAATAGTTCAGGGAATCCACAATTTGTGCATATTGTAATCGCATCTTGAAAATTTTCACGACAGTACCTTTCACCTCTAGTAAAAGAAGATGGAAGGACAATACTTCTTCCAATACTTGAGGATGTAGTCTCACCTCTAGATAATGCTTGTGTCAATGTGGTATAATTATCTGTCCGAAGTTCTTTTTGATGTAACCTTATGTAAAGCAAACGTTGAGATTCGATCATGGTGTAACCATCAACTATAAATTGCTGAGTCAACCTACCAACATCTCAAGAAAATATTAAAATGTGAGCGCCTATCCTGAAGAATGTAGGCAAAAAATTGTCTGAGTGTAAGATTTTTTTCCTTTTTAGTAGAATTAAAATCAACAAATTTGAATAATGCATCTTGCCGGTAACCATCTTCCTCACGCGGAAACATAAGAGAATATTGCAATGACAAATAGAGAGGATGCAATTCATTAATACGCTGAAGTGTTCCGGATCTTTTCTCAACAATAATATCTCTCTTAACGTTTTGTGGATCAAAGTCACCACCAATAAGAGCAGCTATCTCATCAACAGTAGGAAGATTGTAAACTTTAGCATCCGAATTACGCTTCTTTATTAACTTCAGTCTTAGGTTATCTCTATTAGATATCACAGGATGATCTTCAACAGATCTAAAAACTTGTACTAAAGGATTAAGAGAATGAAACATTTGTGACAATTGCATATGTATCACATGGATCTTCATGAGATGATGAACTGCAAGGTAATTAATTTAATCAACAAATGAATTAGTTATGCAGAGAAAATTAAATATAATTTAAGTATGTCAAAGTGATAAACATAGCTATTATTCACCTAGCATTTCGCATTCGGTTGGAAACTTCGTTGTCCATGTCATAAATATACAATTGAGAAAACTTTGGCGTTTCATCAAGTTCCAGAAGCAAACCACCCATGAGATGCATGTTCTGGCCGTGCTGTCTAAACACATATGGTCCTTTCTCATCATTGACAGAATTGCCAATTTTTCCACCCATTGATGTGAATACAAACATATTATTATAAGTTCTAATCATCCTTCTAAACTGCTTACTCCTAGCATCATTATTTACCATCAAGTTTTCAAGAATTTCTAGAGGATTATGCAATTTGGGAAGTTGTACTTTCCCATGAAGACAACACAAAGAAAATTTGGGTTTTCTGGTTTGCCTTGTCTTATTGACGCGTTCTTCGTACCAGAACATTGCACCACAATTTTCACATTCATATGTAGACAACCCAATGTCCACATATTATGTAAAAAGAAACAAATACAGTTATAATCTCAACAAAGACCTTAATGTGGTGTATTAAATTTCATATCCAATTTTAATGGTAAATATTGATAGATCCAAATGAAAGCTATAATCAATGTACCTTCGCTTAATTCAACAGAATGAGGAGCTTCCTTTTCGACTCTTCCATGAGGAAGATGACACGTAGCAACAAAATTTTGAATTTATGTAGGAACTATGTTTGATGACATTGAGATCGAAGACTCATCTATGCGTGACACAAACGACATTCAAATATTTATAAATATTAATTTTATACACAAAAACTATGTGAAGAGAAATGATGTATATAAATACAAATAGATATATTGTTCTAGTAATACTACGCACCATGAAGTGTCAAGTTTGACTTCCGCTTACGGAGTTCAGTTAATATGGACTTCATTCGTTTCCTAGCATCTATGATGTAACCATGTGATATGTTTAACAAAGACTATTTACATAGATAACTAATAAAGATTTATAGAAAGATTTATTACCTCTTTCCCTTGATGCTTTAAGTTATGATGCGCTTATGTTCTCTTTATCTATTTAACAAAAGAGTACATGATATAGTAGGGCATATTCATAATATGTAATAAATCAAATTATCTGACAACAATAATCATATATAAATAGGCAAATTTAAGCTACATAGTTGATTTTGTAATAGAAAAATGGTTAAAATAATATCAATACATACCATTCAAAATATATTTCGATGGACGATTGGGACGTTTTGAAATTGTAGTCTTCCTATTCTTACGGTTCTCTGATATAATCAAATCAGTACACAAATCATTTTCATAGCAAAGAATTCACAAGAAATTTATAATAGGGTTCAATTTAGTTAGGCAACTCTAAAATTAAAAGAAGTTATTAAGAAAGTTAATCCCAGTACATTCTTCAATATTGTGCCATTAAAGAAATTACCTATTAGAATATTGGGCATTCATGAAAATACATTCCAAATTTCATAAATAGCAAAAGAAAACGCTCATTCAATATAAATCTTCAATATATAGTAGCATAAATTAAACCTCCCTCTATAATTTATAGTACCCTTTAAAAAAATATTTGAAATTCAAGTTGAAATTCTAATATTTTCGTGCCAGTAAAAAATTTTGACCGGACCATGAAAAAATCTAACAATTGTTTATTAAAAAAATAAAAATACTAACAATTAATAAATTATGTAGTGCAATATTGAAAAATTCTATTCGATCAAAAAAAGATTAGAAAATTCTAACAATTGTTTATACAAAAAATTTAAAAATTCCAACAATCAAGCAACACCTTACACTATATGATAATCATTGTATTAAATATATCAGGATTTATCAGGAATAGAGAATAAGAGTACCTACAAACATTAAAAAAAAAATAGAGAGTACCTTTTGCCATAGATGGAAGAATTCTTAGGATGGTTGCTTCATTATTGAACTTATCTGTGTAGTGATCAAAATATTGTAGACGTTACAATTGTATATGTTCTTATTTAACTTGACTACGTATCATGGTGAATTGAAAAGTTTATCAAGAAGTGAGACTTATAAAATGATATTGTAAAAATGTTGGATACAACATAATCAATAAATTATGAAGCATATTTGCAACAACAAAAAAAGAACAATGGAACATTAATAAAGAGCTCCTACCGTATAGATTCGTCCCAATAATATTCGAATTCAATGAAAGACGACTGGTAGATGAACCTTGAACTGTTAGAAATAATGGGCTCACATTATTTATTTATTTGTTTTAATTAAATAAAGGGTTGATACATGGTTCATTAAAGTAGGCCTAATAATATTATCTGGCCATAACACACATTGAATTAAAAGTTTGGTAAGTGGCTAGGTGTAGGCCTTCAGGGTTTTGTTAGAGCCTGTAATGGGAGGGTCAAATGAAACATATAAACACAGGCTAGGCCCCCTCTCTAACCCTAATCCAAGTGAGCTACCCATCTAAGCCACTACACTACCAGGGTATAGAGAGGAAGATCATGCCACCGGCGTCTAGGGATTTCTGCGATGGCCAAATCATGTACGTATTGTCTTTTATTACTTTCAATGATTTAGCATTACAATTGATCCAAGAATCTAACATTTCGCATCAGAGCATGGTTAATTGTGATGCTAAATCATGAAATTTTTATTTTCTGGAATTTTTACGCATTACTTTTCAGAAGATTGCGTCCAAATTCTTGCATCTGATCTGGCTTGTTTTTACGAAAAAAATTATATGGTTTTAATCGTCTCCGTGCAAGCTTTAATTTGATATATAGTATGCTTAATTTCGTGCTGTATACTGAGAGAAATCGCATGCTAAAGTTGAGCCCATGAACATGCTATATTTTCGAATTTCAATGTCGATGCTTTTGATTTGAGCCGATTTGAGTTGTTTTGATCGAATTGATTGCTGGATATGTTTTAAATCATGATTTCATTTCTGTGTATGTACTTTAATTGGATTAAAATACCCAGTTAGGATAGAAAATTTCATAATTTTCCTAAGAATCAAGTTTAATGAACCCTAGATGTTTTGATGCAAAATTCGAGAATTGGAAATGATATTCTTAGCAATTGAAGGCATAGGAGTATTTAGAAACATGTTTTCTACTTTTTCCCTCCAAGAAATTGGCTTAAAAACGGCAATGTCACGACCCCCACTCGGAGGCACGTGACCGGCACAGACAAAGGGCCTAACCCTGAGTTTGTTAGCCTTAACACCTATTTCATTTAACTATCATTCCCATTTGCGTACACACATTATCAATATTTATGACTCACATCTCCTGTGTAGCCTATCTTACACCTGCAATCCATAGCCAACTGCTGCTTCAGTTTATATGTATACTCAAACACACATAATATATATCCGTCATATACGTTGCCACACACTCCGATGTGTGACATATCCTATTCACATGCAAATTCGTATACATAATAATAATAAGTCCCCCAAAATAATCATGTCTTTAAGTATGTGGAGCTGACAAGTCTAGAGTATAATAACCACAAAGTGTAATCAATTCATTACAATATCCAAAATAAAGTCAAAGCCACCCACGTAGACAAAATGTGAGTGCTAGCAAAACGTCGCCTTCACTGAGCCGATGTGGAAGCCTGACCGGTACCTGTATCTGAAAAAGTAAACCACTAGAGGGTGAGTCAATGACTCAGTGAGTGACTCTCCCATCCTAGGCGTATTAGCGAGTACCACTACGACCGGGAATGGGAGAAACCACATTCACATATGCATACACTTCAATTCATCTTTGCTAATTATATAATTGTTCTCAAGCAAAAGAACATGTACAAACTCTACTTTAACCGTACCACAACATACATTAGTCATGCATACTGACATGCGTGAATCGAGAAACACCGAACATAAATTAACATCCAAGTGCGGTTCACCCGCCAAACTTACGTACCTTTGCTTACCTTGTTGCCGCCGTGACGTGTCGGTCCTCCCTATCTATCCCGATACACTATAAGACTTAACCCATCGTCATGGTCGGTTGGATTTGAAATATAGTAATTTTAAAACAAGGTTTCCTCAATGCCACGCCAAGACAACAATCGATGTCATGACCTTTTTAAGAAAATAGCTTTGTCTTGACGTCACGTGAGGATACCGGCCATCGTCATTGCATGTTTGAAGAAAAGGAAATCTAGTCATAGTGCATACCAAGGACATTGAGGGTTTACACTAATGTTGAGTACCTATACACTCGGTATCTTACATCGGTACGCATAGGCACACGACCCATTCCGGGACCGTCTCCACGAAATGTTGTGTTCGATGGTGTACCCCAGCACCAACCCGCCGAGGTGTCCATCTACATCGGCACTTTCCGGACCATCATCTCGGGAAGCCCGCTTGGTTCAATACAGACCAACTCAACGGATTAACCAACTAGTAATGGTGGCATACTCCGGACCGACTCAACAGAGTATCCACAAGTGTATATATATATATGAAGGCAATTTCAAACCTTACCCGACGAAATGCCAACATGAAGGCACTTTCAAAACCTGACCCGACGGGAAGCCCTTACCCTTGGTACCATACATGTTATTGATTGTCATGATCCCATATTAGTGATTATATTGGACCGGATTGGTACGTTGTGTTGAGATTGGACCATTTTTTTTAAAAAAATGTGTGCACAAAAGAGTCTTTTCTTGTATTATCAACCATGGAGTTTGTTTCTTTCTTTATTTTAAATTATTTTACAAAGTTTTAATAAATGTGGCACAATTGGGAGAATGTTAGAAATAATGGACTCACATTATTTATTTATTTATTTTAATTAAATAAAGGGTTGATACATGGTTCATTAAAGTAGGCCTAATAATATTATTGGGCTTTCGCACACATTGAATTAAAAGTTTGGTAAGTGGCTAGGTGGAGGCTTTCAGGGTTTTGTTAGAGCCCGTAATGGGAGGGTCTAATGAAACATAAGCACAGGCTAGGTCCCCTCTCTTACACTAATCCAAGTGAGCTATATATCCATCTAAGCCACTGCACTACCAGGGTATAGAGAGAAAGATTTAGCCACCGGCGTCTAAGGATTTCTGTGATGGCCAAATCAGGTATGTATTGTCTTTGATTACTTTCAATGATTTAGCATTACAATCGTTCCAAGAATCTTACATTTCCTACTTGAACATAATTAGTAGAAGAACAAAAAATATAAGCCAAGCTCACACAAACTGATAAAGTCATAATTTAATTGATGAAGTATGGTGGAAATGACTCTGAAAGCATTATCAATGTCGGACGGAGGGGGCTAGGGGGTGCCATGACCCGCTAAGATGATACCAATATACATGTAGTATATGGTACAATAATTTAATTGGCCACCCTTGGAAAAAAAATTATGGCCTTTATAAATAAAAATAAAGAAACACAAAGCCAAAAATCATTCTTTACTACTTTTAAAGATGTGATATACTTTGAACCTATTCTACATTGGGAACATATAAAGTTAAGAGATAAATTTTAAAATTTTACTCTTTATAATAAATGAATAGGGAGTACTCAAGTATAGTTTCAACTTAATCAAGTGTTACTTTAACTTATATATAAATTTTTAAGTCTGAAAAATTACTTTTAATTATCATTATTATAAAACTGTTAATCAATTATATTTTTCTCAATTTATAATTTGTAATTAATTTATAAATCAATGCATTGTATTTTAAAATAATACTATGATAAATCTTGAATAATTTATGTAACATTATATAAATAAAAACAATGGTGTGCGCCCTACGAGCACTATACATTTATTTAATTGAATTAATGTAACATTACATAATTAAAAATAATAGTGTGCGCCCTACAGGTGCTATTAATTTATTTAATTTTAATATAATATATTATTATATATATATATATTATAAAATAAATAATTATTTTTTAAAAACCTTATCATATATTAAAATTTATTTTATCTCGGACCCCCTTGAGAAAAATTCCTGGTTCCACCCCTGAGCATTAGAAAACAAATAAAAAAAAAACCTTTTTGACTACCGTAGAGATTTATACCAGTAATGCTTGATTCGATTGACCGCTAACTTAATTTTGTTGGTTAAGCCAAACCAATAACTATGAAAAATAAATATAGGATATATGATCATAAAATTAAGAGAAATGACAAATGACAGTTATAGGGACAATGTCAAGGATATAGTATTTAAGGTTTAACCTCGTGATACATTAGGGATTGGATTACCAAGTAATGAATTCGAACTGGATTGTCAATAATAGGTATTAGTGATGTCTATAAAAAAAATTTAGAGATATGTACAATAAATTAAATGTAATAGAGTACCACAAAGCAGAGACCTCAAATAAAACGCAACTTCAAGAGTTGTAAAGTTATAAAAAGTGAACATGGAACAAAAAATTACCAGTAAACACCAATGAGGGATTGCTTGCAGGAGTGGAATAGTATAAGTTCTGATGATATTGTAACCCTGTAGAGATAGAGCATCAATGACTGTTTTGAACAGATTAAACCGTGAATCATATGCTTCACTTTAAGAGATAAATATTTGGTAAGTCATATAAATATATAAACATATTTACACGCAAACACAATATATATATAAAGAGATAGGTCAATGAGAGTTCTTACCAGAGCTTTCAAATAGATTAAGTGATAGAAAAGGTTGTACCAAAGGATTCCCATAACCTTAAAAGTTCGAAAGTCACGTTTATCATTGAAAGAAATAGAAACATTTGAGATGACAACAATAAATAAGGTATAAACATTTATATTTGTGTGTTATATAAATGATGAATTTAAATAATACTTTACCTGGGAGAAAGAAATTTTGTCCGAGATGTGAATACTGAGTATTAGAAGAGTGTGGAACATTCGTTACTGTGAAATTTGAGTGTTGTTAAAAAATAGGTTCCAAAAAAACTTAGTAATAAAATTCTATATTACCATGTAATTCAATAACTAACCATTTGTTATATCTGACAATATAGGCGGTCGAGAAAATTATGGAATAGATGGCAACCGAGCTTTATTGCATAAGAAAACACAGAAACACATATGGAAATGAGACATCTATTACAATATTCATTGTATGCGTAAGTATAAAGTAAACTGTAAACAACACAATGAAAAGACCTTCATCGTTCACCGGCTTGCGTCTAGATCTTTTGTTAGATGAGATATCTTTCAATGGAGAGAGGGATTGTTTGTTCTTATGCCGGAGATTCTTTGAATCCATTTGCACGATTGGACTATGAACACAAAAATGGAAATATAAGAAAGTCAATAGTATGATAAAAAACGAAGCTTTAAACGAAATATGGAACCCTTCAAAGACATTTTGAGTCGAAGAATTACAATATCTTTTGTTCCAAAAAATGATAAAATGAAATGCCTACAGAACTATTTGCAGAAATGTTAAATAATCATAAGAAAATATTATAGTAATTAACAAAGGTACTCGAAGTTCGGTGGGCAAATGGGAAGCTCTTAACCCCACAATCCCATTCACTTATCTTGTGTTTTCAAATTATCAAATGTACGAAATGAGGGGCCCAAGAGCAAGTAACTCTATTCCAATGCACTACCTAACTTGTTTGCATTTTATTTTTCCATCTTTTACTTATGTCGTCCCAGCAACTTCAATTAGAAGATTAAAGAAATTAAAAATCCAAAAACTCACGTCAAATCCTATAACCACTACCACAAAAGCCAACCCACAATTTCACCATAATAATCTAATCTTCATATATATATATATATATATATATATATACATACATATGGTGAAGCTTTTGAGTACAGTGGCTATTTAACTAATATTGAAAATATATTTTTAAAGAATTCAAAATTCCATAAATATTAGTTATGGTACTCTAAAATATATCTTCTGTTTTAGAATAATTCAAACCATTTATTTCAGTAACCAAAATAATCCATCTCGAAGATTTCGTAACAAAACATTGACTTCACATGGTCCCAACAATCAAATGAACGGAATTTACAATATCAAATCAAAGAAAGAATTCATAAACACTAAAGAATTCTATGAACCAAAAGGCGGAAGCGTGAAGATTGTAAATTCATAGATCTAAACAAAGATATAACCCCAAGAATTAATCACAAAGAATGAGAGAAAGGAACCTACCTTGATCCATCAGTAACGAACACGAAGGCGGGTTGGTTTCTTCCAAGGTGTGAGATAGCCGTCAGAAGTCTTTTACAAGATGGATGCAAAAGTGACCTAATGTGAATATATATAGCCACTCACAAATAACTATCCCACCTTGGGGAACCACAACCCTAATAAGTATCCAGCCCAAAACCATCTTGGCCCATCAACAAGGTTGGACTGATAGGTTTCTACACATTAAGCTCAGACTCCACAAAATACATATAATTAGCCCAATAAAATATCCTTTAGAGATCAATTAATTAATAGGCTAATTATATTAAATATTCAATAGCCCATTATGTACAAATAATAATAATATGTAAGTCCACCTACAAAAAATTGCTAACAATCTCCCACTTGGACTACATATTATTCTGAAGTTTGTACATGATAAAACTTAAGTGCGCGCATGAAATGGCTATCAAATAAAAACTGAAACAATCTGGTCCATCAGTCTTATTAGCGAAGGAAAAGGCCAGACTTTCGTTTATAACATCAACTAAGCCCAACTATATCACAATACTAATAAAAAAAACTAATGACATAGATCAAGTATGGATGCGTAGCATGAAAACTACATGCAAGTGATCTCATTCATGCCTGTTTTCAACCGGTCCCTACTAATGACTCAAAGAGTCCAAACAACTTTCAAACTTTGATGCAAACCACAATTGAAAGTCAAACTTTGTGTCAGAGTGCACAGAAATGAACCAACAATATTCATGAATATTATCATTAAGTCTGTACAGAATAATGAAACATGTCCATAAACACAAGAAACTGAAGTAAATATAAAGAGGATTCTTAAAACATTGTCTAACCACTGAATAAGACAACTCCCATATGAGCTACATGCTCGTGAAATACCTTGGGTGGTAAATCCTTGGTAAACGGATCCGCTAACATAGAATCCCCACTTATGTGTTCTATAGACACAATGCCACTCCGAACTCTATCTTTCACAACCAGGAACTTAATATCAATGTGTTTAGACTTTGATGAGCTCCTGTTGTTCTTATAATATAGCTCAGCGGCCTTATTATCACAATATATCCTCATTGGCCTATCAATGTTGCTTACAACACATAAGCCAGTGCTAAAATTTCGTAGCCATATCCCATGCTATGATGCTTCATAGCAAGCTACGAATTCTGCCTCCATGGTTGAAGAAGCTACAAGTGTCTGTTTGACACTTTTCCAGAAGATAGCTCCTTCAGCTAACATGTAGACATAGCCCGAAGTAGACTTCCTGCTATCTAAGCATCCAGCAAAATCAGAATCAGAGTAACCTATCACCTCAAGATGATCAATTCTCCTATATGTGAGCATCAAATCCTTCATTTTCTGCAAGTACCTCATAACCCGCTTAACAACTTTCCAATGTACTAAGCTTGGGTTTTTGAGAAATCTGCCAAGTACTCCAACAATGTACGCAAGATCTGGACGCGTACATGCCTGTGCATACATGAGACTTCCCACAGCTGATGCATATGGGATTTTCTCCATCTCCTTTATCTCTAAGTCTGTGCTTGGAAATTGCATTAAACTTTACTTATCATCTTTAGACACAGGAGTGTCTCCAGGTGCTCAGTTTTGCATGCCAAATCGAGCTAGAACTTTCTCAATATATCCCTTTTGCGATAATCCTAAAGTGTATCTGGACCAATCCCTATGGATCTTTATACCCAGAACATAGGATGCCTCACCAAGATCCTTCATCTCAAATTTGCTTGAGAGGATGTCCTTAGTTTCACGCAAAAGATCTACACAACTGCTAGCAAGTAATATATCATCAACATACAGAACAAGTATAATGAACCTGCTCCCACTGACCTTGAGGTATATACATTGATCTACAATGTTCTCTTTAAAACCAAATGAGGACACTATATCATCAAATTTCCGGTACCATTGACGAGACGCCTGTTTCAACCCATAAGTGACTTTTTTAGCCTACACACAAGGTTCTTTGAGTCAGAAGACTCATAATTCTCTGGTTGCACCATGTATATAGTTTACTCAATGCCACCATTGAGAAATGCTGCTTTTACATCCATTTTATGTAATTCCAAGTCAAAGTGGGCCACAAGTGCCATAACGATTCTAAATGAGTCCTTTGTAGAAACTGGAGAAAATGTCTCTTTAAAATCAATGCCTTCCTTTCGAGTAAAACCTTTGACAACTAGGCGTGCTTTATATCTTTTGATGTTACCATTTGAATCCCTCTTGGTTTTAAATATCCATTTGCAACCAATGGGTTTCGCACCTTCTGGTAACTCTATTAAATCCCAAACGCCATTGTCAGCCATTGATTTTATCTCATCCTTCATGACTGCAATCCATTTGTCAGAGTTAGAACTAGATTTTGCTTGACTGATGGTGATAGGATCATCCTCCAGTCCCATATCAAAATCTTGCTCTTGAAGATAGACAACATAATCATCAGATATTGCCTTCTTCTTTTCTCTAACAGATCACCTTAAAAGAACTTGCTCTTGAGGGTGTTGAGGAGTGTCATCATCATAATGATGTTCATGTATCTCTATAGGAGTAATCTCAGGTTCAGTTACATCTTCTACAGGATCCTCATTCACAGCTGCAATAATGCTAGGTAAAACTACCTGATCAATGTCAATTGTGACTGTAGATGGAATAGTTACATATTCCTCTTCAAATGTAACCTCTCTGGGATTTCCACTCCCACTAGGACTAACATCCTCAATAAACTTGACATTCCTAGTCTCAAAAAAAGAACGGTTCGAAGGGTCATAAAACTTGTATCCCTTCGACCTCTCAGAATATCCTACAAAGAAACAGCTTACTGTCCTTGAATCCAGCTTCTTTTCAAAAGGCTTATAAGGCCTAGCCTCAGCTGGACAGCACCATACATGTAAGTGCCCAATACAAGGCTTCTTACTTGTCCACATCTCGTATGGGGTTTTAGTAATTGCCTTAGTAGGTACTCTGTTCAGAATGTAAACTGCAGTCTTAAGTGCTTCTCCCCAAAGGGAATCTGGTAAGGAGGAATGACTAATCATGCTTCTTACCATGTCCTTAAGCGTGCGGTTTCGCCTCTCAGCTACACCATTTTGACTAGGAGTCCCTAGCATGGTGTATTGAGGAACAATCCCACACTCCATGAGAAAACAGGCAAAAGGCCCTGGACGTTGTTCACTTGATCCATCATATGTGCCGTAGTATTCTCCACCACGGTCAGATCTGACAGCCTTGATTTTCTTGCCTGATTGGTTTTCAACTTCAGCTTTGAAAATCTTAAACATATCCAATACCTGAGATTTCTCATGAATTAGGTACAAGTAACCATAATGAGAGTAGTCATCAATAAAATTGACAAAGTATGTTTGACCATTCCAGGCAGCTGTAGGGAACGGTCCACATACATCTGTATGAATCAACTCTAAATGATCACTACTTCTCTTTGCACCTGTTTTTCTTACATTTGTCCTTTTACCCTTAATACATTCAATACACACATTAAAGTTTGATAGACCAAGGGTATCAAGAATTCCATCTAACATAAGTCTTTGCATTCTCTGTTTAGAAATATGCCCCAAACGCTTATGCCATAACATAAGGGAATTATCATCAATTAATTTTCTTTTAGTACCATAATTAATAATATGCAGATTAACATTACTATCAGTATAATTAGTATCAAGCTTATAAAGTCTATCAACTAAAGTACCATTAGCAATAATATTTGAATTTAAAGAAATATTGATAATCACATTTCCAAATGAACAAATATAACCAGAGTTGTCCAAACAAGAAATAGAAATAAGGTTACGTCTGAACGACGGTACAACAAAAGTATCTTCTAAATCCAAATACAAGCCATTATAGAAATGAATCCTAAAGTCTCATATGGCTTTAATAGCTACTCGGTTGCCATTTCCAACATAGATGTATCTTTCAACATCATTTGGCATCCGACTCTTTAGGCAGCCCTGCATAGAAACACTAATTTGAGCAGTAGAACCTGAATCTACCCACCAAGTGTCAATAGGTACAACAACCAAATTAACTTCAGAACAAATGAAGTTGAGAAGCGTACCATTCTTTACTCGCCAAGCGGCAAACTTGGAACAATCCTTCTTAACATGCCCATGCTTTTTGCAAAAGAGACAGGTAGGATCGGTATCCTATTTCTTCTGGACAATCTGACTATATTTCCCTTTATCTACAGTTCCTTTCTCGTTCCTTTTCCTCTTGTTTGAGGCTTTAACACCAGAGGATGATGCTAGGTTAGCACTTTCAACCTTGTTTTGCTTATGCCTCTCTTCCTCTTGCACACACTGAGCAATCAATTCATTAAGGCTCCACTTTTCCTTTTGGGTATTGTAGGAAACCTTGAATTGATCAAATTGTGCAGGAAGTGAGTTCAAAACCAGTTGCACTAGAAAGTCATCAGACAATTCTAACTTAAGGCCCCTCAGTTTTGTAACAATGTTGGACATCTCCATGATGTACTCCCTAATGTTTCCTTTGCCTTTATATCCCATTGAGACAAGCTTGGATAATGAAGTGCTTGTCTCGACCTTTTCGTTTGTGGCGAATCGGTCAGAGATTTGCTTCAGGAAACCCTTAGCATCAGAATCCTCTGAAATGCCTCCCCTCAAGGATTCCGGAATAGAATGTTGCATGATCATGACACACATGCGGTTAGATCGGTCCCATTTCTCATATGCAATTCTATCAACATTAGAACTGCCATCAGTGAGAGCTGCTGGGCAATCTAGTCTGATGTAACACCCCAATTCCCTATGTCCATCTTAGTATATAAATGATATGAATTAGTGTGTTACTAGCCTTTCTTACCCGAGTTCATTTAAAATTTTACCAAGTTGATTAATTAAGTTGAGTTGGTTTGGGTTGCTACTCTCAGGTATCTCACTCATCTCTCTCAGCGGAAGCATTAAATTAAAAACAAACACAAGCATCATCATTATATACCCTTCTATTTACTATAAACATATATGTGCACACATACCATCCATCATCAAAGCTAGAGTCCTATGAAGGGAGAAGATCTAGGGATAGCAAGCATCTTAAGATCTTAGCCCTTAACCTACTAGTGGATAAAGACTCTAGTCTTTACTTACATACCATTCATATACATACCCAAAATATGTCCTATATCCCTTCCTATACATAATATTTACTAGGACTTTGTAGCCTTTCCAAAAAGATACTAAAGGACAAAGTATAGGGAATGGGGATTCCAAAAACAAAAGGAAACATGTACTATATGATCATATTCCTTGAGAAGGCGTCAGATAAGTCACTACATGTACAATCACATTGCTAACCACTACGACCCAGCCCAGTACTGGATCATGCCTCGACTCCAGCTTGGTCTCCAATGTGACTAAGTACCTAGGCATCTGATACACACCAACGTAATCGTGAGATTTATAATCTTAGTAATCATAAAACCTATTTTGAAAACCACTAATGTGTACCACTGTATAATCATACAGAAAATCCCTGCATTTCCTCATACACTTCATAAAATTTAAAACATGGATGCAATATCATTCATTTTTTGAAAACATAAATAAGCATAGTATGTATTCTTGTGAATGCAACCTTTGGTACATTACTCAAAAGCACTTATTCAATCCATTCATTGGTATGGTATGGAATAGTATCATCCTTGTCTTTGCAAAACATCATAAACTAGAGTAATATGAATATACATAAAACATTTCATCATACAATCATCATTCATAATCCCAAGGATACTAAAATAACATATAATAAACATGTGGGCATCTAGCCCTAATTTCATAAAACATATGAGCATCGGGAATGCCGCAACGCGAGCACTGGCACACATCCATACTTTCATCATCATTGTAGGACCCTTTGCGTCTTTTCCAAAGGATCAACAATTCGTCCCTCATAACATCATCATTAGAAGACCATTTGCTTCTTTCCCGAAGGATCAACAATTTGCCTCCCATAACATTTACATATACCTAGGATTCATCATGTTTTCCCGGAGGATCAACTGTTCAATTTCTTGAACACATACATTCATAGGATTCATTGCGTCTTCCCTTAAGAATCAACCTATTGCATACATTGTGTCTTTCCCTGTGGATCAACAATCTATATGCATGGTTTCTTTCCTTAAGAGTTAACAATTCATCTCCGTGATATGCTATTCACATATGCATATATTGGAAAGAAATGAGTCCCAATCATGGTTCGCCTAATTTTAAGCATGTTGCTCTTGAATTGCCACATAGGGCATACTAGCTTAAAATTCGGTAACCAACACGGTGTTTTTGTAAAATTACATTCTTAATCGATTAGATGTTTTACCATCCCAAATAATGACACAACTGTGGAAATCCCAACGGTCGTCCCATACCGACAATTGGTCAATCGATCATGGATTCTTTCTTTACCGATACATGTACATTGAATACTTAGCTCTCTTTTCTTTCTTTTTATCTATGTTATTTCCTCTTGATTCATATTTCAAATTACTTTAAAATCTTTGAGT
Source organism: Senna tora (assembly GCA_014851425.1). Taxonomy (NCBI): domain Eukaryota; kingdom Viridiplantae; phylum Streptophyta; class Magnoliopsida; order Fabales; family Fabaceae; genus Senna; species Senna tora. The sequence continues at coordinate 2,784,053 of CM026270.1, read as the reverse complement.
ATCATGTTTGATTATCAAACTAGGTGTTTAAAACATCATTTAAAGTGATTAGGTTCACTATGCAAAATAGGGGCCTATCAACTGGCTGATTGGGGCTATCAACAGATGGATTGGCCCTTAATTTTCACGAATAAAATTTTCCAAAGACCTATCAGCCGGTTGTTAGGACCTATCAGCCGGCTGATAGCTCTCTGGAGAGCTAATTCAGCCATCTTAAAAGCATGACAGCCGGCTGTTCTTAAGCCATCAGCTGGCTGTTATAAATATGGAATTTTCTGGGTAAAATACAAACGTTTCTGGGCAAAAACATGAACATTTTTGAAGAATTTAAACCTATCAGCCGGCTATGCTTAGCTATCAGCCGACTGTTCATAATCTGAAATTTTTTTTGGGTAAATTACAAACACATCAGCCGACTGTTCTAGCTATCAGCCGGCTGATGCGTGGCGAAAATGGTTTTAAAAGCTTCTTTTTTACTAGATTAAAGCCCCACACTTGAAAATCGAAGGAGTTTACTTAATGGAACTTAATCCCTATCATTTTAACAACAAAACCCATCAAAATTTCAGCTTAAAACATGCTTTTTCATGCTTAAATTTCAATATGCAGATACACCAAAACCCATATGGACCCATGACCAATTTTCCATTTTCTAGCATCCAAGCATACATGCAACATCATCTAAGCATCCATTCAAGTTCTAAAAACTCAGAAATGCAAGTTTTAATCCTCTCTTTCAGCTTAAAACATCATATTCAAAATTTCTCTATTTGAGCTAAAACCTTGAATTTTGAAAATGAAAGGAAGGAAGCTTTGATTACCTTGTTTCCGAGCTTAATTATGTTTCTTGTGATGTGTAGATGCTTTCCTACGGATTATCCTAGCTGGAATCGAGTTCTTCAATCCCAATCCTCCATGTTTTCTCCACCTTCTCTCTAGCTCTCTCTCTCTTGTTTTGTGCAAATGAGGTGTGTGTGTGTGTGTGTGTTAACCCACTCTTAGCTCCCTATAGCTTCATGGTCATTTAAGAAAACATGGCAATTAAGTTCCTAGGGTCACTTAGTAATCATCCTGATCTTAGATGAAACTCTTTCTTCATCCTTGACACCTTGGCGGGAAGTGTTCAAAATTCTGTTAGTTACTGTGACTCTTGGCTAAAATTATAATTTATTATCCCCATATCACTTTTCTTTACATTTGAGTCACGTTTCCATTAAACTCGTCTTTCCTTTCATCGAAGTCCCTTTAAGCTTAGTCACTCTAGCACTAATGCAATTCTACATGCTTCTAAATGCATCAAACACATACAATAACTTGATTAATCTAACAAACAATCAATTCATCATCTCGGAGAGGCGAATGTTACATCTGAAGGCATGGTCAAGATCTAAGCAATCAAGCACGATTATAACGCGCTCTTTCTGTAATACCCGAGAATATTTTAACTAGCATCATTAATTAAATTAAATTAATTAACTTAGAAGTGGAAAATGAGATAAAAAAAATACACACTAGCCTATCACTTATTATGTTGTAAATATAAATTTTTTTAAATCCTAATATTTCTATATTTAATTATTATTATATCAGATTTCTTTTTGTTTTTTTTGATATATATATATATATATATATATATATTAATAAAAGAAAAGGGGAATAAGAGGAAAAAGAAAAGAGGATAGATCGTGAGAGAGGGAAGAACGACGGAAGAGAGACACGGAGAGAGGGGGAGGCGTTCGGCGAGCTGAGAAATGCGACGGAGAAGACGCACGGAGGAGAGGGGCCGGACGTGCGAGGAGAAGCCGGAGTCGCCGTCCGCTGGAGCACGCCGCCGTCGTTGTGGCTGGAGGAGAGAGAGTGACGGGCTAGAGAGAGAAAGCAAGAGGGAGAGAGTTTCTCACTGGAAAACGCCGTCTCTTCGTCGGGGAAGGTGGCTGGGAGTCTCCTCTACTCCATATCATCCTTCTAACCGATTGAATCGAGGTGAGAAGTCCCGAAACTCTCAAACTCCAATTTTATCAATTTTAGGGATTTTTGGAAAACCCCCAATTGATTCAATCTGAGTATTCTGGGTCCTAAATTGAAGTATTTGCATGTTAGGAAGCGAGTTGGAAGCTTAGGAATCAGAACTAAATTGATGGAAATTTATTCGGGTTGGGAAACTTGTAGAAAAATATGATTGGTAATGTTTAAGGGTGTTGTGGACTGATTTGGGATGCATTAATAGGTGGAATTGTGATTTTATAATTGTTAAAATTATTAGAATGTACGAGGGAGTAAAACCCGAGTAAGCACCGTCTCACCCGAAACCCGGTTCGGGGAAAAAGAGACAATTTTCTAATTTTACGCGTATCCGGATATGTGTATTCATGTGTAGGTAAAGTGTTGAAGGTTATTTTGGTAAATGGAAATCTTGGACAAGTAGGATTTATGACTCTCTTGAGCCATAAATTCAAGACTTGGGTAATGGAAACTTCACATGGACATATAGAGGTGGAATTGGGGTAACTTGACATTCCCAAATCAAGGCTTCCGAATAGTGTGATTAAGCAAGGGTTGGACACGAATAGAAGCATGCTAGGTGTTCCGAAAACTAGTTGAGGGCATTCCAAGCCAACAACTAGCCTATGGAATTAATTAGAGAGAACATGAGCATTAGCGTTACATGTACACGATAGTGGTTGAATTTTCAAGTTTCTGAATCTCTCAAGTATATGTGTATAGGGCACCATACAGTGAGTGGACCTTCGGGCACACCGAGAGCCGATCAGAGGGGCCAACCAAGTGAGGGGCTTTCCCATCCTTGTCCTATAGGGTTGACTGCGGATATGGATATATGGTTTGCCTTCTTGCCTACTTGTAGGAATCATATAATAGATAACATGCTATTGTTGTTCCTAAATTATAATATATGTGATAACGTGCTATATGTGTATATGTGAACTGTAAAAGCAATGGTGGCTCAAGGAGCCTTATATGGAAAGAAGGTCCTCGGGACCTATATGATATCGGGGGTAGGATCAAGTCAATTTTGTTTGTGAGGGTCTTGTGGTACTAGAAACCAACCTCATTGATTATTACATGAAAAATGTGGTTGTGTATGTAAATTCTTAAAGAAAATGAACATAGGTGACTTTGTTTTAAACCGAGAGATTCCGAATTAGAAAACCACTAGGAAATTTAGATTTGCCCAAGAAGAAGTAAAATGAATAAGTAGTGGTCCATAGGGGTCATTTATGGTACAACGCGGGAACCGAGTCTATCACGGATGGTCCGGGTAGATTGAGTCTGTTATCTTGAGTCAAACTCACAGAAATACAAAGTATATCAGTACACCACATTGTGGCTATTGCCTTGGGTAAACCGAGGTCAGATGAGTCGCCGGCTATGGTCCAAGTGAAGTCTTGGGGTCAGGTTAATGTTCCAAGTAAAGTCTTGGGACCAGGGGTTCCTAGAATGATCAACTAGGTTCCTATACCGCTCACGTGAGATATGCCTTCGGGCCAGATTCTCTCCTAACGTAAATATGCCTTCGGGCCAGTTTATCATTTCGGTTATTTGAACATGGATATCCACATGAAGTTGTATGTTAAACTATGATATGATGTATGTGTGAATTTGAACGTATGTAAAACCATGCTTTAAATTCTATGTTGTGGATATGATATATGCTATTTGCGTGACCACTTAATATATGGAAATTTAAACCTGTTATATGCGTATGTGTTTGTGATTGGCTCCTTTTCCCCAGTTGTAGTGGTACTCGCTACTACACCAGGGATGGAAAAGCCTCTCACTGAGTCCGTTTGACTCACCCCAATGTTAAATGTTATAGACACAGGTGGTATAGGCATCGGGAGCGCTTCCACTTCATCTCAGGGAGGCGGACAGACTTAGAGACCGCACGCATTGTTCGCGTGGGTAGTATTGTTATATGTATTTTGTCAGGATATATATGTATATGATTCATTTTGGTATAGCATTGTTTTGTACAGTTGCTATATATATATGTATATGTCACACTCTAGAATTGTCGGCTTCATACAGATTAAAGATTGGTCTTGTTGTTGGGAATATAGGTTATGATATGATGAATATCAGGTGTATATATATATATATATGAATGTGACTTCCGCATGTGAATAGGATAGATCACACGCACTGAGCATGTGGTCAATATGTAAATTTATATATTTGTGTGACTGAATACTTGGTTGTGTGAAAATATGGCTTCCGCATGCGAATAGGATAGATCACACGCATTGAGGCGTGTGATCAATATGTAAATTACATGCAGGTGTGTGGTTGAATATATATACTTGACTGTACACAGGAAATTCTGCATGTGAATAGGATAGATCACCCGCCCTGAAGCGCGTGATCAATATGTATATTATATGTACGTGTGATTGATTATGTGTATATGTATAGACTGAAGCCGCGTTGAGCGAGCCGTGGATTGCGTGCTACTTAGGTCACCGGATAGGGATGGCCATATATACTATATATTGTTTGTATTAGAAATGGGTAGTTATGCATATATAAAAAATGTCAATAAGAGATTAGAAGCTTATGGGATAGGAGAAATCCTACCTCCCGTGCCGGTCACGGACGCCCGATAGGGGGTCGTGACACTTTCCAATTCTTAAAATTTGTCCCATTCAGCACAGGTATTCCATTTAAAGCAACAGACAAACCAGTAACTAAATAAAGCAAAAAACATACATTAATCTCACATATAACCAAAACATATGCAAATATATAGTCAAAGTATTTACTCATAATCAGAATAATAAACGGGCCTTAATTGAGTTGTCTAACATATCTTTACAATTAAGTCTTTGGACAATTAATAATAACATATAAATGGCACACTCATAAATAAGTCAAGAATATAGATTAATTACCAAGTCGGCATAGCAATATATTTTTCTTTGGTCCAACATATTACTAGCATGATTTTCTTAAAATTAATCAATTCATGATTTTCCATAATCTGGCCAAAATAAATTCCTTTGGGATAATTATTTCCCATAGATATAACCTATTTCTTGTATTAAAAAATAATAAATTTTGTATAACAGAGACTACTTTGGTAGCATATTATACAAAATTATTAAATTTAAAACAAGAAATATAAATTACTTTTATATGTATATATAAAAGTTACAATTATTAATAAATATAAAAAATATTAATAATTCATCATTACCATCAATAAAGAGACTGCACAAGAACTGGAGGTGCAATTTTGTTCCATCAACAAATTATATATACTAAATATTCAAAACTTTTAATTTGAATATATAAATCTTGATTTGAAAACAAGAAAAAAAACTGAAATATGCAAAATGATTGATCTTTAATCAAGTGCCATGAAATTGATAACCAAATGATTTTATATATATATATATATATATATATATATATAAACGTGTAACCAAATGTAAAATCTAAATATATATAAAGAAAATCACTACAGATTATATATATAAAGAAAACTTGATTCAAATAATTATAGAAACGTTCTTTCATCCGAAAAGAAATTTCCAGTATATATTGAATCACAATCGGAATGAAAAAAAACGGCACACACACAAAAGAAATGTGATTAATCTGAAATCAATCTTTGTTAAATAAACCATGCTCTAATGCCACTTGAACGGAATTTACAATATCAAATCAAAGAAAGAATTCATAAACACTAAAGTATTCTATGAACAAAAAGGCGGAAGCGTGAAGATTGTAAATTCATAGATCTAAACAAAGATATATCCTCAAGAATTAATCACAAAGAATGAGAGAAAGGAACCTACCTTGATCCATCAGTAACGAACACGAAGGCGGGTTGGTTTCTTCCAAGGTGTGAAATAGCCGTCAAAAGTCTTTTACAAGATGGATGCAAAAGTGACCTAATGTGAATATATATAGCCACTCACAAATAACAATCCTACCTTGGGGAACCACAACCCTAATAAGTATCCATCCCAAAACCACCTTGGCCCATCAACAAGGTTGGACTGATAGGTTTCTACACATTAAGCCCAGACTCCACAAAATACATATAATTAGCCCAATAAAATATCCTTCAGATATCAATTAATTAATAGGCTAATTATATTAAATATTCAATAGCCCATTATGTACAAATAATAATAATATGTAAGTCCACCTATAAAGAATTGCTAACATCAAATCCTAAAAAACCCAACATCAAAATCGCTAAGAAAACAAAAGGGTACCTATAGAGAAAAGCACAATTCATCGAAATGAAAAAAAAACGATACATGAAAGCTTTTATGATACAAAAACTGTAATTGAATTAAGAAAATTAACGGGAGCCAAGGCAATTATAATAATTGCATTAAAGAATAAGAAAACTTAAATGGATAGATATACAAATTTTGAACCTTTTTTTATGTTTATCGAATCAATTTGTCTTTCGTCAAAGAAGGAAGAAAATCAAGAAGGCAATGCATAACATTTTCTTCACCAATTCGATATTTGTGAAAAGGACTTGAAACCTGATCAATGTTAACAATTCAACAATGGTGGTGAAGAACTCGATGGTGGTAGAGGAGGATATGGTTCACAGTGGTGGTGAGCTATTGATACTTATTCGTGTACACAATGCTTTTAGGTTTCTATCAAGGTATTGAGGTATTTCCACCGCATCAATCTCATAAATCATCATCCTATTTATATTAAAATTAGTTATCTTTTGTGCGGGAACCTGATCACGCGAAGATTGTATGGATTTTAAATTAAAGATTACACAGTTATCAATTTCTAATTGAAAGAATTCAATCACGTTGAGAATCTATGAAGATTGAAATTCAAAAATATTTCTATGTGAAATAATATATATTTGTAATGGTTATTCTGTTGATCAAATAGGTTAATTATGTCCAAAGTTCAAACATATTTAAATTTTATGATTTAATTTGTGTTATATACGTCACCTACCCACCGAACAGAAATATATTCCATGTTTCAAATTTAAACAATGTCCATGAATCACGTCATTAACTGAATTTTTTTTATTATGTAGTTAACTGAAATTATCATTTTATTTTTAAACGTTATATGCCTACCCAAAATTACCTTAAAGTGAACATATGTTCGCGAATTGGAAAGTGAGTATTGTGTGTGAACTTAAATATGAACGTGAGAATCTTGGAAGATTTGGCTATTTGGTTTTTGATATGCCGTTTAATGCTTTTAACGTGTTGGTTTAGCAATAATTCATCATTAATTACTTGATTTAAAAATTCTAAATCTTGTTTTTTATTATTGCTATACGTGCTTAATAAAAATATCTATATTTATATGGCTGTGCACCCTTTTGCTCATTGGGGTCACAAAATAACTATATTTTGTAATTAAAAAATACAAAAAAATTATATGATTGGAAGAATTAGGAGAGAGAAAATAAGTATGATGGGTAGCTGCTAAAATAGTGGAGAAGTGAATAACTATATTTTAGATTAATTCCCTTCGACTTGACAATTGATAAGATCAAATATAGGACTCATAATCATAGTATAACAACTTAACAATTTAAAGAAAAAAATAAAATCTCCAAAAATATATTAAATTCGTAATGCATTTGAACTCGTAAAATACGAAGACTCAAAATTTCTCGAAACAAAACTTAAATGATAAAAAAAATTAAACTAAATACATATTAAAATACTCCTTTAAAACTCTGGCTCATGTTGTAACCTATATCTTCTCCAATTTCAGCCTCTTAAGAGTTCATACACATTCAGCAGTGATTACAACCTCTTCATCATCTAGTTGACCAATATGTGAGTAATCCTTATCACACCTCTAATTACTACTGAGAGTATCGCCGGCCACAGTTGCTATTTCTTGGTTAAAGGATAGACGACGACCATTAATATTCTTCGTGGAAGTTGGCAGCTTAACCTGGTTAGGAGTACTGTTGTCATCAGTGGCAGTAAGATGATCCTGATAAGACATTGAAAATCTTAATGGTTTTAGATTCAGAACATTGTTAAAATAAAAAATTATATTTACAATATGACACTTTAGAAGGAAAATCATTATACAAACTGTTCCATTTAACTGCGTTAATTCACAGTTATCTTGATTCTGATCTTCAATGGTAAACTTTGTCAGTCTTTCAACAATGGATTTATCACATGACATCTTTTGCACGGTGAACGAAGGAATAGGGTTCAATTTATTTAACTTCACAGACACTTTGAAAACAAAAGGTTTTCCAAGGAATCTATTAAACTCCTCTAAAGTCTGCAACGAATCATCAGAGATTTGCAGCAATATTAAACATAAATATAATGATTTGTGAACCACTGCAAAGACAATATTGTAGTATTTATAAGATTGAATTAGTATGCAAAATTACCTGAGAAGTCTTTTTTAAGAAGATTAGCAGTGTTGCCGAGAAAGTGCTAAATGCATAATTTAATAGAAATATTCCCCTTAATATTTATTTATTAGTCCTTGAAAAATTATAATTTTTGGATATAAAATTTAATTTTTGTGAACTTTTATTGCAGAGAGTATTCTCAATTTTTTGGCTAAAAGTGACTTGATGGACCAATTCATGAAAGCTCATGATTATCCTAGGAAGTTCTTGGAAGTTCGTGCAACGAAACTAAATAAAGCAAATGTCAAACAATTGCAGACAAATGGCGGTGGCACAACTAGTTATTCGTGGAGTTTTCTAAAAGTGTGCAAGTGTTCAATTCCAGCTGGATACCTTTTTGACAAAAAGAAGCAAATTTTGAATTTGCTACCAATTAAACGGCTGAGTAAGGAGACAAAGGTGGTAATTTGAAGATAAGGACAAGTGGCAGCTCGTGTGGTGAAAAGCTCTGACATGAAGATTCTGGAGCCTGAGTTCGAAATAGCTAGCACGCGTTTTCGTACATTTTTTCATCATTTTTCAGCTGTAATTGTTGACTTCCGCGTCTGACTATGATAATTAAAGATAACAATTATATCATATATGGAAGCTAGACGAAGTGGCTAGAAGCTGTGCCTGCTCCGTTCTCGAATCCTAGCAAGGCCACACGTCTCTATTTTATTAAAAAGCATTTTAGCCTAGTTTTGCCGACTAATTGATTGAAGACAACAATTGTGACAATTGTTCCTATCTAGCTCAAATGTCAACTTTACAACCATGTAGCCTTGAAGGACTCCACTTCAAGCCTTGCTGGCTTCTTTTTTATTTTTTTTTTATTTTCCTTTTACTTAGCCATGAAGCAAGCTATTATTTGAGAGCAAGTTTTCCTATAAATAGGAGTGGGAGGCAAGGGTCCAAGGCATCCATTTTTCTTCTCACTCACTTCTCACTTCCATTTTCTTCTTCCAAATTCTCTCATTAGTTTCTCTCCACAAAAATTATCAAGATCAAAATTCTCAAAGGAGAGATGGTGGAGATCAAGAGTTTGGTAATTATGTATTTTTCCATGGAGAACTAATTTTTTTCTACTTAGGATTTTTGATGAAGCCCTAGCTATGTAATTTTATATTTGATATTAATTAAAGATATACACCTTAATTTTATGGATTACATTACTAAGAATTTTCTTTAATATTTCATTGTGCTCTTATTGTCTTATTTGATTTTAATTTCTATTCAATATTTCTTGTAGTAATATTCATGGATTTTAAAATCAAAACTATTAACCACTTTAATTCTTGTAGTCTTAAATGTGGAGGTCATGTAATGGTAATCATAGAATTGTAACAACATTTGAATATTCTATGCTAAACCTAGATGGATTATGTCATACTTGAATAGTCCATGCTAAAATTAGATAGAGTATGTCAAAAACTTTGTTCCAATATCATTCTAAGTGATTCAAAGCTTGTAGCCTAGAACACTGCATGAAATAAATTGTCACGACCCCAAATCGGGAGCACGTGACCGGCACGAGAATAGACTTTTACCTCTAAACCCGTAAGCCTTATCCTGTAAACATGACTATAACTACCCTGCTATACAATCAATATATATACACCATACTAGTGGCCCCACCTCACTGGTGGTCTAATTAACCTACAATCCGCGGTTCGCTCAATACCGCTTCAGCTCAGTCCAGTGTATAAATATATATTAACACTCATAAAATAAATATTTATGTCATATTGATCGTACGTCTCGATACGTACGATCTATCCTATTCACATGCAGCAAGCAAACATAATATATATATCCATATCATATTGGCCGTACCCCTCAATGCGTACGATCTATCCTATTCACATGCAAAAATTTATATAGTCATACATATATCCTAGTTTTCCCCAAACTGGACCCTGTCTTTAAATACATGTGAAGCCGACAAGTCTAGAGTAAGTAAATATTGGAAGCTGTAAATATATATACAACCCTTACAACTTATAATATGTACAACCAAAAGAATCAAAATAACCAAAAGATGTCCACCCACGCGAACAAGTGCGTAAGGATGGTCTGATGTCCGTCTCACTGTCCGGACGTCGATGCCTGCCCGATCCATGTATCTGAAACATTGAAGCAGAGGGAGTGAGTCAAACAAACTCAGTGAGAAGCTTCCCATCCTCGGCATAGCGGCGGGTACCACTACAGCTGGGGAAAGGGAAACACCCACAATCACATGCACATGAAAGTCCAGTTTATCAAATGTTATATTACGATCAGGCAATATTAAAATCACAGATAAACCTACGGATCATGCTTTTCTATCATGCTTCTCGTAAACAAGCAATCACATTTTAACATATAATTCGAAAACTGTAAATAACTTAACTGACCCTAGTACCAGGCTAGGGCAATGACCTCAACGGGCAATTTCTTTTAAATCTTTAACTGACCCTAGTGCCAGGCTAGGGCAATGGCCTCAACGGGCTAATCTTTTATGTCTTTTACTAACCCTAGTACCAGGCTAGGGCAATGGCCTCAACGGGCAAATCTTTTATGTCTTTTACTGACCCTAGTACTAGGCTAGGGCAATGGCCTCAACGGGCAAATGCTTTACTCTTTAACTGACCCTAGTGCCAGGCTAGGGAAATGGCCTGAACGAGCAAATCTTTCTAACTTGTTTCTCTTCTCGAGCCTTCAGTTGGGATTCTGACTCTACCTACCAATTACTATCCTAGACTGACTTTACCTAGGTAGTGTGAACCTCCCTATGACTCACTAATCAATTTATGAGATCGTTTTAATCCTTATGTAAAACCCAAACCCTCGATTAGATCATAACCTAGCTCTAAGGTCTTCCCTAAGTTCAATTACCGTGAAACGTTGACGTTTACTAACAACTTCTATACGATTTCTTTAATGAGTTTCTAATTAATAGGGTAAAACAAACCTTGGACTCAATCAACAACTTACCCCCTTGCTTGTACTGTTTGGCGTATCTCATGTCATCACATGGATACCCTCCAGTACCTCTTTACCTGTAGTCAAACACACATACACAAATACTTTCAAAGATAACAGTTTAAGAACAACAATAGCATGTTAACCACTAAATAATTCTTCCAAATAGGCAAGTAGGCAAACCACATATCCACATCCTCAATCAACCCTGTAGGGCAAGGATGGGAAACCCCTCACCTGAACGGCTCCCGAGTGCTTGTCTTGGAGTAAATCCCGCTCTGGACGAGTCGTGGTTTCCTAAGGAATACATTCATGTAGTTAAAATCTCAAACTATATGCAATTCATGTGCATATGGCATGCTCGTGCCTAAAAATGAACCTAGACGTCGCCAAGAATCGAGTCCTTGGTCTTATCCGTCTTCCCTCTTTCCTATGAGAGTCCCAAGTGCCTCGCACTTGGTTTTGTATAACGACCGCCCACCTTGAATTGATTTTGGAGCCTTGGATTTGAGTTACTAAACCTCGATATGCTTCTAAGCTATCTTACTTAAGGTTACCTAATGACAGTGCATAAGGAATTTTGAAATTCAAGAAGTTGGACTTAGTTTACTCCGTAAGTTTCTATTCTTGAGGGACAAGAAGTCAATTGAAATAATTTTATTCCTTTAAAACATGGTTGGTGGTGTTCTAAGAAGTTTAGGATTGAAAATAGGAGGTTCGGACACCCCAGATTGGCTAAACAATGAATTTTGGGCATGCTGGGCAGAGGCCGGGCGCTGTAGCGCCCATTCTGGCGTTGTAGTGGCGCTACAGCCCAGCAGCATTTGGTACACCCGAGAGCTAGTGCTATAGTGCCGGTTCGGGCGCTATAGCACCGACTCACAGCACATCAATTCGTTTGCTGTGCTGTGGGCTGGTTTGGGCCCGTTCCGGCCCCCTTCCGACCCCGGCTTCGACTCCACACCCCACGGGTTTTGTTCACCTACATTCCAACGACATAAATCCAACCCTAACTACTCAAATCCATGCCCGATTCCGAATTTATCAACGAATCCCCAAATTGGGAATACTTAGAATTTTCAACCCCAAACCTTTCAAATTCGAATTCGGCTAAACCCGAGGGTATAGCCTCGACTCTCACCCCAACTAAGTGTTCAAGAACACTTCCTAGGACTCAATCTACCCTCGAGACAACCCAATCGAAGGTGGATCGAAGAAACCCCTAAAATGAAGAAATTGGGGGTTTCGAATGAAATTGGGGTTACCAACCTTTGATTCGATTGGTGGAAGGTGTAGGAGACGTCGTACCCGCACTCCGGTGACTTTTTCGGCGTCGGCTAGGTCTCCCCGGTCACTTTTCCGGCGAACCCCAACCCCTCTTCTTCTTCTTCCTCTCGCCTCTCCCTCTCTCTCTCTCTTCTTTCTCTCTCTTTCTTTCTTTCTTTTCTTTCTCTTCTAACCCGTAGCCCTCCTTCCTCTTCCCTTTTTCTTTATTTTCTTTCTTCTCCTTCTACTTTCCTTTTAAGACACGCACATCCCCTTTTAAATAAAAATAAATAAATAAACAATAAAATAAATAATTATATAACTAATTACTCATAATAAGGAAGAGGTGGAAAAATATTCCCAAATAAATCCTCCTCTTTCCAATTAAATTTTTTTATTTTCTCTTATATCCCAAATTAGACACCCAAAAATTTTTCTTACTCTCTCTTCCCCATTTAATTCAGGTTCCCAATTTCTTAAGTCCTGAATCAACTCCCAAAAATTATTTTCTACTTCTTTTCTTTCCCTCTTTTTTTTATTTTTTAAACTTCGAAAAATTTCCCAGGTATTACATAAATGGTAGTCCTTAATTAAACATCGGATATTTAATTACGAAGCTAGTGGTGGATTCAAAGTCCTAAGTTATTCAACTTGATTCTATCAATTTCAATATTCTACTTTCTATTTTTCACTCTTGTTATATTTTTTCTTTAACTCCAGTTCCAAAACCCCTTTCTTTTAAATTTAAAATTGTGAAAACGTTAAATTCTAGTATTCCAACTGATCCTTGTGGGTTCGACACCCTTATATTCGTACGTATTACAACTAACCTTGTATACTTGCAAGTAAAGGGTATTTTATTTCTTGAAAATCTGTCCATCAGAAAGTTAGCAACATCTTTCTCAAAAATAACTATGTTTGCAGTGTCGTTGTCATCAATAACAACCAACTTAATCCTGAATCGCGCTTCAGGAGTGGGAACAGATGTCTCACATTTGGTGCAATAGAAGATTTCTCCATCAGTGTCAAGTTTCTTGAAACACTTTTTACATGCATCATAATACAAACCTTTATCGGTATTTACTTTAAGAACAGACGCGACAATGCAATGCACAGATTCATTATCAGCAATAAAGAGATCGCTAATGCTTGTTACGGACATGGCTGCAAAAGGATCATCACAGGGAGATGATGAGAGCACAGAAGAGGAAGAACTTCCATTCAAAGGACTTTTGATATCTGTAGGATGTAGATTGTATCCGAATTGCCTAAACTCATCAAGATCTTCATTGATCAGAATACGGGTATCATGCATTGAATTGGTCAAGCTTCGCTGGCCATTAAATTCTTTAATCTTACACCATTGCATTGCAATGATTATTTGTCCTTCTTTGTATTACCCATGAATTCAACAATTTGGTCAACATATCGACCCCACAATGTCACACTCAGCTTTGCACGTCTGTGTTTCATAAATAACCAATTTGATCATTATATAAATACAATTATTATTTTTCTAAATATACTTAGATTAGATACATACTCTCGGTCTTCCAGGTCAACTATAATTCTCTTTGTGATACCGTCACCGTTGGCTGATTCATGCACATCAGACATATTTGTAATACAACCGATTACATGTGTTACAAATATACAATTCAAATCAAAATCACGTAGTATAAATTTACTATAAAGTACAAATGAACATACCAACTAAGGTACTTGGATGCGCCTGCCCTGTTTTAATAGAATCAAATGGAATCCAATCGAACCCAAAATGGTGTATGGAAGAATCATCTACGGCTGGCACAACACGGGTACTAAACTGAAATTTGATCTTATATACATTGTTTGTGACACGAAAATTTCCTCCATTATTACCAATAGCGAATTTGGACAGCACGTAAACCCCACCCTCTTTCAAAACACTCTTGAATTTGTTGAGTTAAATACTTTTCACAGAAACAGTGATCGTATTATTCTATTCATATGGTGAGTAAAAAGAAACAAACGTGAAGATTAGTACAACACCGTAAATTGACAATCATGTATTATATATAAATTTAAGAAGCAAATATAATACCTCGCGATCACAGAGGACCATTTGGATTTGAACACCATTAGGTGCAGAGCTGGGACCATTATTATTGTAAGGTGGCATAAACCATGACCTCACAACCCGAACCTTCACACTGAGATCGTCACTCAATGGGTTGATAGTAGAAATCAATTGATTTCTTGGAGCCATGACTTCAATAATTATGAAGTATTAATTATGCACGATGCAACCTATTGCAAAGATGGTTGTAGCACCATCGACGATAAAGTTTATATAATGAAGGGTTGAGAAAGTTAAGCATGTGGTTATGAATATGTATTTAAATTTGACTTCAGGATTTGATTGTGCTAATAAAAAAATATATAGATATATTAAAAAAATAGTTAAATAATTTTGTAAAATACGTAAACTGTGCATCGTGGATATATATATATAGTATATCTATATATATATAGTATATATTATATATATATATAATATATATATACATATGTATATATATATATATATACATATGTATATATAATATATATATATATATATATCATAGCATATCGGTGGACGGTAGGTATATATATAGTATATTATATATATATATATAATAGCATATGGGTGGGGTAGGTATATATTGTTTGAAAAAAAAAGATAATTTATTAGTTTACAAATGGATTTAAAAAGTTGTTATTTATTAATTAATGGCATGATTCTTGGAACGGAAATTGTTCGAATTTTAGAAATTAGGATGAGATATATCAAAAAATTTTATTGAATGAGATAATTGTAATATTCGAGATATTTAAATTTAATTATTATCATTATTATTTAATTTATTTTTCTTTCAAAAAGACAAATAAATTAAATTAAAGAATTATAGGGTTAAAAATAGAATAAAGAAAAAAGTAATAGGAAATATTTATAATTTTTCTAGGACTTAAAAGAAAAATAGGATATAACAAGTAAATAAGCTTTTAAAAAAAATACAAATATATATATATACATATATATATATATATATATATATATATATATATAAAATATGTTGAGGTAAGTGGCTAAAAAGCCACGTGCCCCATCCATCCATTTACACACACATATAATAATAATAAAAGAGGTAGGAAGCAAAATAAAAAATAAAAAATATATATATAATAAAACATATGGGGGGCCACCGTGACCCCCTTTACCAATGCATTAACACACTCTAAATAAAAGAAAAAAGAAAAGAGAAGGCGGAAGCACGAACAGAAAGACGCACGCACGGGAAGGAGAAGAGGAAGGGGAAAACGGCGGGTTTGGACCGGATTCTCGCCGGAGAAGACATTCCGGTGCCAGAGAAGGTGATCGGACCTCATCTTTCATTACCACCAAGCTTTCTATCCGATTGAAATCAATTAAGAAAGCCCCAAATCTCTCAAACCCCAATTTCTCCAATTTTGGGTATTTTAGGAATGTTTCAATTTCTTCCAATCGGGGCATTCCGGGGTTAAAGTTGAGCTTAGTGGGTGTTATTGAAAGCTTAGTGAGGTTCAGAATCCAAGTTAAACCGTAGGAATTTGACCGGGTATGGAAAATAGGAAAATTCGGTTAGGAAACTGCTATAAATTCGAAATTGATAATTCGATGCATGTTTAGGCTTGGATTGGAGTAGTATAAGTGTTATAAATACTGGAAATAGTCAAGGGAATAAAGCCCGAGCATTTGCCGTCTCAATCGGAACCCAATCCGGTGAAAAAGAGGCGAAATACTAAGCCACAATACCGTAAAGAGTTGTGCGGTGGGTTGGACACCTCGGTCTAAGTCCGTGGTGGACACCTAAGACCCGTTAAATTAGTCCCAAGGCTCTAATTATACCCAATTATATTTTTATATATAATTAAAAAGGAAATAATTAAGCTTTTACTCGGCGAATAAGGGAGACGGTGGAATGAGTAAGCTAAAACCCCTTTTAAACCGTAAATTTAATTCTTTTATTAGGTAAATACCCATATGAACACATGAAGGGAAATTTAGACACGTGAAAATCTCTAACCTAAGTAATTAGAGGTTCTAAATGGCTCGAAAGTATGAAAGTCGAATATGGGGCATTCTGGACTTTCAGAAAGCGCAAATAAGACGATGTAACGAACTAAATAATTAGTTCTTGGAAAATAGCTAGAGGGTGCATAAGCATTAGCATGACACATGCATGGTAGATGATTAGTTACACGTTCTAAATTTTTTAAATATAATGTGTATAGGGCACCACAGAGTGATTGGAGCTTCAGGCACTCCGAGTACTGATCAGGAGGGCTAACGAGGTGAGCGGCTCTCCCATCCCTGCCCCACATGGTTGGATGACTACATGGAAAATGTGATTTGCTCTATTTTATGCAAATTGATATATGGAATATATTTATATGAATAAATTTATGTTACGCGTGTATGATTTGTAAGTAAGTAGTCAACGTGCAATACTATATGTGCTTATATGATTAATCACAAGGTGTATATGTTCTATTGTGGCTCACCGAGCCTTATATGATACCGTGGGTAGGATTGAGTCCAAATTTCATATGTGAGAGTTTATTAATATTATGAACCCACTTAAATTGATCATCGTGCAAAGGTTTTGACCGTATGGTACATTGAGGAAAATGAACCTAGGTTGTTAAGTGTGAGTGAGAGTTATGCATAATTGAAAAGGGGGAAACTAGGCCTAGCTAATTCACACGTGTAATATTCAGTTAGTTATTAATAGGGCGTCTTTCAAGGTCGAATAGGTTATTTGAACTTGTTTAGGTTAGTTCGGGTAGATCGAGTCGGTTATCCTGCTCGGACAGACAGGATTCAGTTAACAGTAAGTATGCCACATAGTGGCCATTACCTTGGTTTACCCGGGGTCAGACAAGTTGCCGGCTATTACTCTAAGCGTGCCTTGGAGTCAGAAAGTTCCTAGTTTGATCAACTAGGTTCAAATAAGACATTGCCTTTGGGCCAGTATTTCTCTTAGCGTAACGCGGGAGACAGAAGGTGAATGCCTTCGGGCCAGTATTTCTCTTAGCGTAATGCAGGAGACAGAAAGTGAATGCCTACGAGCATAACTATGTATGACTTATGAAAAGATATGATATATGTTTATGATTGGTTTACATGCGGATTAATAAACATGTTAGGAGCATGAATTAGGATTTTTAATTGTCAATATGATATATTAATTGCCTGATCATATTAATGGTCACAATATAAATCTGTTTCTTACGCATGTGGTTGTGGTTGCTCCCTTCCCCCAGCTGTAGTGGTACCCGTTGCTACGCCAAGGATGGGGGAGCTTCTTATTGAGTATGTTCGACTCACCCCCTGTTTACATGTTTCAGATACAGGTGGTTCAGGAGTCGGGAACGCGTCCACTTCTTCTCAAGGAGGCAGACAACTCTGAAGACCGCACGCTTTGTTCGTGTCGGTAGTTATTTTGATTATGTATATATGTTGCGATGTATATATATATATATATATATATGAATCCTTTTTGGGTGTAGTGTTTGTACAGATACAGCTGCAGTATATATATACGTCCTATTCTAGCATTGTCTGCTTCATACAGATTAAAGTTAGGTCTTGGTGATGGGAATTTAGGCTATGACATAGCATATGTCACGTATATACATATATGACATATGCATGCAACTAGGATAGATCACACGCATTGAGGCGTGTGATGAATACGTAAATTATATGTATGTGTAATTGAATACCTGTTTGTGTGAAAATATGGCTTCCGCATGTGAATACGATAGATCACACGCATTGAGGCGTGTGATCAATATGTAAACTATATGCAAGCGTGTGATTGAATATATGTATGACTATACACAGGATTTCTGCATATGAATAGGATAGATCACCCGACCTGATGCGCGTGATCAATATGTATACTATATGTACGTGTGAGTGATTATGTGTATATGTATAGACTGAAGCGACGTTGAGCGAGCCGTGGATTGCACGTTAATTAGGTCACTGGATATGGATGACCATAAATATATATATTGTTTGTATTAGAAATGGGTAGTTATAAACATGTGAAAATGTCAATCAGGGATTAGAGGCTTACGGGATAGGAGAAATCCTACTTCCCGTGCCGATCACAGACGTCCGATAGTGGGTCGTGACAAACTTGGTATCAGAGCCTGTTTATCTTTAAACTGTATGAAGCCATAGGTATGACCCGGTGTCGGTTTATGCCTCGTTGTGAACCCGGGCACAACGTGGGAGTAAAAAGGCACTTGTGGAAGTACCCAGGAAATTGAGTCATCCTTTCTTTCTACTCTCTTTGATATGAAATATCATTGATATACGTGTACTCATTAGGTGTGGCCCTTGTGCAGTATAAGGATGCCACCGATCACGAGACAGACTAGGGGTGGAGGGAGAACTCCTGCTGAAATTGATCGAGAATCAGCTTGGGAGGAGGGAATGCCCACCCGAGGCCGAGGTAGAGGCCGTACCCGAGGCCGAGGTAGAAGTCGTGCTCGAGGTCGATGGAGAGCACAAGTGAGAGGGGAAGAGAGGAGACAGTCACCGGAACCTCAACCTCAAGTAAAGACAGGTGCACCTTCCGTGGCGGAAATGCTCACGGCAGGATTTCAGGAACTAAGAGAGGAGATGACGAGACAAATATAGAGGGAGGTACGTCGGTTAGTAGTCGGCGAGGAAGAACAAGAGAGAGTTCCTAGCAATCAAGAGATCGAGGTTGTTGGGGAAGAGGATAGGGAATGGCAACAACCACAGGAAATGCCTCGTGAGCCGCAGGTAGCACCCAGAGAGCTACCAATTTCAAAATTTCTGAAGCTTCATCCACCCACTTTCTGCGGAACTAGTGAGAAAGAGGATCCGCAGTACTTTGTGAGGGACATAGTCAGAATTAGGCACATGCTGAGGTGCTCAGGACATGAGTTAGTGGAATTAGCTTCATTCCAGCTGAAGGGAGCTGCTAGAGTATGGATAGAGTCCGTACAGACGAGGTATTCAAGAAGAGTGGCACCGATGACCTGGGAAGATTTTCAGAGGGAATTCCTAGGTCGGTTTTTACCTGAAGGCACCAAAGATGCAAAGCGTCAGCAATTCGAGGAGTTGTGGATGACGCCTAACATGACCGTGACGGAGTATGAGTCACTTCTTACGGAACTGGCTCAATTCTCACCTGAGTTAGTTTCGGTTGAAGAGGCGAGGATCAAGAGATTCATTCACCGACTCACGGAGCCGTTATTTACTGCTTTGTTACCTCAAAGGAGACAATTTGAGACCTTAGATCAAGCAGTAGACTGTGCCAGGATGATTGAAACCAGGAAGAGGTACGGGACTTCTATTGATCCTAAAGTCAAGTTAATTACAGGCAGTGACAACCAAGGAGGTGGAAGTTTGAAAAGGAAGAGAACAGGTGGAGGTGTAGGATACTCAGGGTCCGCAGGGGGACAATCCTCAACCACCACACATGAAACAGGTACAAGAAATAATTTTCAAGGGGGACAGAGAGTGCAAGGGGGTGGAAATGCCGGTAGGACAAGGCCCCAGTGTGCGACTTGCGGCAGATTTCATTTTGGAATATGTCGGAGACTGACAGGTGGGTGTTACAAGTGCGGCCAGGTGGGCCATATGGCTAGAGAGTGTCCAAAGAGAAAAGAGGGTACAAGTGTGAGAAGCAATCCGACGCCAAGGGGTACACCTATTCCAGCCCCACCAGTGAGAACTGTACCACCACAGATAGCAAGTATAGGTACAACTAGAGGTCGTGGTGCAGGATCTAGTGGTAGAGGGCCATGGGCAGTAGGTGGAGGACAAGCGCGGGTATTTGCACTTCCTCAGCAAGACGCTCATGCATCAAATGCAGTTGTGACAGGTACCCTTATTGTTTGCTCTCTTGAAGCACGAGTCTTATTTGATTTCGGGTCCACTCATTCTTATGTGTCGTATGCATTTGCTTCTAAATTAAACAAGAGTCCGTCTAGAATGAAAGAGACAGTACTGGTCTCTACTCCAATGGGAGAATCGGTACAAGTAGAGTATGTGCACAAGTCTTGCATTGTGGAGGTCGATGGTCATGAGACTGTGGTAGACCTTCGGTTTTTGTGTATGGTTAACCTTGATGTAATCCTCAAAATGGATTGATTGTCGTCTTGCCATGCGGTTGTGGACTCTAGGGCTAAATGCTTGAAGTTCAATATGCCAAACGAGGAGCCTTTTGTGATACAGGGTGACGGGGCTGCACCGTATCCAAACTTTATCTCGGCTTTGAAGGCATCCAAGTTACTTGCAAATAGATGTAAAGGGTATTTGGCCTTGGTCAAGGATACCACGAAAGCAGTACTTTCACCGACTCAAGTACCAGTAGTGCGAGAGTTCTTGGATGTGTTTCCAGAAGAATTGTCGGGGTTGCCACCCGATCGTGAGATTGAATTTGAAATTGAGCTGCAACCTGGCACCCAGCCTATCTCCACACCACCTTACCGGATGGCTCCGAAAGAGTTGAAGGAATTACATACACAATTACACGAATTTCTTGACAAGGGTTTTATAAGACCCAGCTTCTCTCCTTGGGGTGCACCAGTCCTTTTTGTGAAGAAGAAGGACGGATCTTTACAGTTGTGTATCGATTACCGAAAGTTAAACAAGGTGATGATCCGCAATCAATACCCATTGCCGAGGATAGATGACTTATTTGATCAGTTGCAGGGCGCAAAGCGGTTTTCCAAGATTGATTTGCGATCTGGGTACCATCAGTTAAAGATTCGAGAATCAGACATACCTAAGACCGCATTCTGGACCCAATACGGACATTACGAGTTCTTGGTGATGTCTTTCTGATTAACCAATGCTCCTACAACGTTCATGGACATGATGAACAGGGTCTTCAAACCATTTCTGGACCGATTTGTCATTGTCTTCATTGATGACATCTTGGTTTATTCTAAGAATTCTAAAGAACATGCAGAACACTTGAGATTAGCATTGCAGAAATTGAGAGAGGAGAAATTGTATGCTAAATTCTCCAAGTGTGAATTCTGGCTTGACAAAGTTGCCTTTTTGGGTCACGTGGTATCATCAGAGGGAATCCACGTTGATCCAAGAGTAAGGTAGAAGCGGTGAAGAATTGGTCCCAGCCTACCTCAGTTACTAAAATCTGCAGTTTTTTAGGCTTGGCCGGATATTGTAGAAGATTTGTGCAGGACTTCTCTAAGGTTGCTGCACCTATGACTAAGTTGACTCAGAAGGGAGTGAAGTTCATATGGGATGATAAGTGCGAGCAGAGTTTTCAGAAGCTAAAAGACAGCCTCACTACCGCTCCGGTGCTGGCACTACCTGAAGGCACAGGAGGATATGTGGTATACTGTGATGCGTCGAGGATCGGGTTAGGGTGTGTCTTGATGCAGCATGGCAAGGTGATTGCGTATGCATCGCGACAAATGAGGAAACATGAGAAGAACTACCCGACTCACGACCTCGAAATGGCGGTTGTAGTATTCGCTTTGAAAATATGGAGACATTACTTATATGGTGAGACTTGTGAAATCTATACAGACCACAAAAGCCCTAAATACATTTTAGAGCAGAAAGACTTGAACTTGAGACAACGTCAATGGTTAGAGTCGTTGAAAGACTACGACTGCACGATCTTGTATCATCCAGGAAAGGCTAATGTGGTAGTCGATGCTCTGAGTCGGAAATCCATGGTCAGTCTTGCTCATATAAGTGAAGAAAGAAGACTGTTGATCAGAGAGTTGCACGAGCTAGAACAAACGGGGAATCAGTTTGAGATTGGAAGTTCTAACTCACTTTTAGCTCATTTGCAAGCTAAGTCCTCTCTGGTAGAAGAGGTGAAGGCTAGACAGGATGAAGATACCGACCTCAAGCAAATCAAGGATACTGTAACTAAAGAGAAAGGGGATGACATCCGATTCTCTATTGATGATTTCAGAGTACTTCAGTTGGAGGGACGGTTGTGTGTCCCTATGGTTGATAGCTTGAAAGAAAGAATCCTTGAATGATGAAGCACACCGGACAGCTTATACAATCCATCTAGGAGCTAATAAAATGTATCAGGACCTGAAACAGCTATATTGGTGGAATGGCATGAAGAGGGATGTTGCAAACTATGTAGCCAGATGTTTAGTGTGTCAGCAAGTCAAGGCTGAACACCAGAAGCCCGTCGAAACATTACAACAGATAGAAATACCTGAGTGGAAATGGGAGAGGATAACTATGGATTTTGTAACATGGTTGCCAAGATCACAACGTGAATTTGATTCGGTTTGGGTGATAGTGGATCGCATGATTAAGTCCGCGCACTTTCTGCCAGTTAAGACCACTTACGGAGTGAGTCAATATGCACAAATTTACCTATCAGAAATCGTTAGATTGCACGGGTGCCAAAGTCCATAATATCTGATAGAGGGCCACAGTTCACTTCCAGGTTTTGGAAGTCATTGCAAGAAGTGTTGGGAACGAGAGTTGATTTGAGTACTGCGCTGCACTCACAAACCGACGGGCAATCAGAAAGAACCATTCAGATTATGGAAGACATGCTTCGGGCGTGTATTATGGATTTCGGCGGAAGTTGGGAAAGGTATTTACCTTTGGCTGAGTTTGCATACAATAACAGTTATCCAGCGAGTATCCAGATGGCACCGCTCGAGGCTCTATACGGTTGTAGGTGCATATTCCCGATTGGGTGGTTTGAGGTCAGAGAAGCTAGTCTAATCGGCCCAGAATTGTTACAAGATGCTTTGCAAACGGTGAAGTGCATTAGGGAAAGATTGTTAACGGCTCAGAGTAGGCAGGAGTCCTATGCAGACAATAGAAGGAGAGAACTTGAGTTTGCCATTGGTAAACAGGTGTTCTTGAGAATATCACCGATGAGAGGTGTGATGCGGTTCGGTAAGAAGGGGAAGCTGTGTCCTCGGTATATCGGACCTTTTAAAATCCTAGAACGAGTTGGGAATGTGGCGTATCGGTTAGAATTGCCTACGGAATTGGAGGGAGTACATCCTGTCTTTCATGTATCAATGCTTCGGAAATATCTTCCCGATCCCTCGCACGTGATTCAATCGCAAGACGTGCAACTAACCGAAAATCTGACGTATGAAGAGGAGCCAGTGGAAATCTTAGATCGACAGTTGAAGAAACTCAAAACGAAAGAGATTCCATTGGTTAAAGTTCTGTGGAGAAACCACTCGACCGAAGAAGCTACATGGGAGGTCGAGAGTGAAATGCGCAGGACGTATCCTCATCTGTTTCAAGACTAAGGTTAGTATTTTGTTTGAAATTCAGGGACCGAATTTCTTAAGGGGGGAAGATTGTAATATCCGAGATATTTCAATTTAATTATTATCATTATTATTTAATTTATTTTTCTTTCAAAAAGAAAAATAAATTAAATTAAAGAATTATAGGGTTAAGAAATAGAATAAAGAAGAAAGTAATAGGAAATATTTATAATTTTTCTAGGACCTAAAAGAAAAAAAGGATATAACAAGTAAATAAGTTTTTTTTTAAAAAAAAATACATACATATATATATATATATATATATATATATATATATGTATATATATATATATATATATATATATATATATATATATATATGTTGAGGTAAGTGGCTAAAAAGCCACGTGCCCCTTCCATCCATTTACACACACACATATAATAATAATAATAATAAAAGAGGTAGAAAGCAAAATAAAAAATAAATAAATATATAATAAAACATATGGGGGGCCACCGTGACCCCCTTTACCAATGCATTAACACACACTAAATAAAAGAA
This sequence comes from Senna tora, assembly GCA_014851425.1. Classification (NCBI taxonomy): domain Eukaryota; kingdom Viridiplantae; phylum Streptophyta; class Magnoliopsida; order Fabales; family Fabaceae; genus Senna; species Senna tora. The sequence continues at coordinate 2,759,568 of CM026270.1, read as the reverse complement.
AAAAGAAAAGAGAAGGCAGAAGCACGAACAGAAAGACGCACGCACGGGGAAGGAGAAGAGGAAAGGAAAAACGGCGAGTTTGGACCGGATTCTCGCCAGAGAAGACATTCCGGTGCCGGAGAAGGTGACCGGACCTCATCTTTCATCACCACCAAGCTTTCTATCCGATTGAAATCAAGTAAGAAAGCCCCAAATCTCTCAAACCCCAATTTCTCCAATTTTGGGTATTTTAGGAATGTTTCAATTTCTTCCAATTGGAGCATTCCGGGGTTAAAGTTGAGCTTAGTGGGTGTTATTGAAAGCTTAGTGAGGTTCAGAATCCAAGTTAAACTGTAGGAATTTGACCGGGTATGGAAATTAGGAAAATTGGGTTAGGAAATTGCTATAAATTCGAAATTGATAATTCGATGCATGTTTAGACTTGGATTGGAGTAGTATAAGTGTTATAAATGCTGGAAATAGTCAAGGGAATAAAGCCCGAGCATTTACCGTCTCAACCGGAACCCAATCCGGTGAAAAAGAGGCGAAATACTAAGCCACAATACCGTAAAGAGTTGTGCGGTGGGTTGAACACCTCGGTCTAAGTCCGTGGTGGACACCTAAGACCCGTTAAATTGGTCCCAAGGCTCTAATTATACCCAATTATATTTATATATAAAATTAAAAAGGTAATAATTAAGCTTTTACTCGGCGAATAAGGGAGACGGTGGAATGAGTAAGCTAAAACCCCTTTTAAACCATAAATTTAATTCTTTTATTAGTTAAATACCCATATGAGCACATGAAGGGAAATTTAGACACGTGGAAATCTCTAACCTAAGTAATTAGAGGTTCTAAATGCCTCGAAAGTGTGAAAGTCGAATATGGGGCATTTTGGACTTTCAAAAAGCGCAAATAAGACGACGTGACGAACTAAATAATTAGTTCTTGGAAAATAGCTAGAAGGTGCATAAGCATTAGCATGACACGTGCATGGTAGATGCTTAGTTACGCGTTCTAAATTTCTTAAATATAATGTGTATAGGGCACCACATAGTGATTGGAGCTTTAGGCACTCCGAGTACTGATCAGGAGGGCCAACGAGGTGAGGGGCTCTCCCATCCCTGCCCGACAGGGTTGGATGATTACGTGGAAAATGTGGTTTGCTCTATTTTGTGCAAATTGGTATATGGAATATATTTATATGAACAAATTTATGTAACGTGTATATGATTTGTAAGTAAGTAGTCAACGTGCAATAGTATATGTGCTTATATGATTAATCACAAGGTGTATATGTGCTATTGTGGCTCACTGAGCCTTATATGATACCGTGGGTAGGATTGAGTCAGAATTTCATATGTGAGAGATTATTAATATTAGGAACCCACTTAAATTGATCATCGTGCAAAGGTTTTGACCGTATGGTACATTGAGGAAAATGAACCCAGGTTGTTAAGTGTGAGTGAGAGTGATGCATAATTGAAAAGGGGGAAACTAGGCCTAGCTAATTCACAAGTGTAATATTCAGTTAGTTATTAATAGGGTGTCTTTCAAGGTCGAATAGGTTATTTGAACTTGTTTAGGTTAGTTTGGGTAGATCGAGTCGGTTATCCTGCTCGGACAGACAGGATTCAGTTAACAGTAAGTATGCCACATAGTGGCCATTACCTTGGTTTAACCGGGGTTAGACAAGTTGCCGGCTATTACTCTAAGCGTGTCTTGGAGTCGAGGAGTTCCTAGTTTGATCAACTAGGTTCAAATAAGACATTGCCTTCGGGCCAGTATTTCTCTTAGCGTAACGCGGGAGACAGAAAGTGAATGTCTTCGGGCCAGTATTTCTCTTAGTGTAATGCAGGAGACAGAAAGTGAATGCCTACGAGTATAACTATGTATGACTTATGAAAAGATATTATATATGTTTATGATTGGTTTACATGCGGATTAATAAACATGTTAGGAGCATGAATTAGGATTTTTAATTGTGAATATGATATATTGATTGCATGATCATATTAAAGGTCTCAATATAAATCTGTTTCATGCACATGTGGTTGTGGTTGCACCCTTCCTCCAACTGTAGTGGTACCCGCTGCTACGCCAAGGATGGGGGAGCTTCTCATTGAGTCTGATCGACTCACCCCCTATTTACATGTTTTAGATACAGGTGGTTCAGTAGTCGGGAACGCCTCCACTTCTTCTCAAGGAGGCGGACAACTCTGAAGACCGCTCGCTTTGTTCGCGTCGGTAGTTATTTTGATTATATATATAAGTTGCGATTTATATATATATATATATATATGAATCCTTTTTGGGTGTAGCGTTTGTACAGATACAGCTGCTGTATATATATACTTCCTATTCTAGCATTGTCGGCTTCATACAGATTAAAGTTAGGTCTTGGTGATGGGAATTTAGGCTATGACATAGCATATGTCACGTATATACATATATGACTTCTGCATGCGACTAGGATAGATCACAAGCATTGAGGCGTGTGATCAATACGTAAATTATATGTATGTGTAATTGAATACATCTTTGTGTGAAAATATGGCTTCTGCATGTGAATAGGCTAGATCACACACATTGAGGCGTGTGATCAATATGTAAACTATATGCAAGCGTGTGATTGAATATATGTATGACTGTACACAGGATTTCTGCATGTGAATAGGATAGATCACCCGCGCTGAAGCGCATGATCAATATGTATACTATATGTACGTGTGAGTGATTATGTGTATATGTATAGACTGAAGCGGCGTTGAGCGAGCCATGGATTGAACGTTAATTAGGTCACCGGATATGGAGGACCATAAATATATATATTGTTTGTATTAGAAATGGGTAGTTATAAACATGTGAAAATGTCAATCAGGGATTAGAGGCTTACGGGATAGGAGAAATCCTAGTTCCCGTGCCGGTCACGGACGTCCGATAGGGGGTCGTGACAATAATTGTTTATTTAAAATGATTTGAATTATTGAGGATTTATGAAGATTATTATGAATGGATAATTTATATTGGATTTAGATTTGAATTATTAAAATTCAATATAAATGCAAGCATCAAGGGATTCTTAGTAGATTGAAACAAAAAAGATTTGATAATCAGATTTGGTTTAACTAACACACATCACCAGCCAGCCAGACGCCAAGGTGGCGACCAGTCAACGCCACATGCTTAGGAAATAGATGTTAAAAATGCTGATATGGTAAGCTTATGCTTCACGCCTCTTCTTTTATATATTTATATAGAATAAAATGAATTAGTAATTAGTAAATTTTTATTAAAAAAAACTAATTTCAAATTTTGTTAAAATTATAATAACTGCAAAAATCCATAAAATTATAATAACTGACCATTGAAAAAATTAATAACATAGGACTTACATGATGGTGCATTTTGATTTCCATAGAGAGAGAGAAAGAGAGAGAGCATTTTGATGCCAAATTAATATGGAGAGTCACTGTTTCAATCATTAAAGAAGGGCATTTTGGTCAAAAAAATGTTGAAATGAAACTCTAAAACAAACAACTCATTCCAATGGACACGTGTATGCAAGAGATTTTATTTTTTGATAAAATAGGAAAGAGATTAATTGTGATTTGAAATGTAGTAGAATTTTAAGTGTGAGGGGAGGGTAGTCACTACAAGAAAAAACAGGATTAGCTACAGATTTGGCCGTAGTTAATATTTGGACGCTGATTGCTATGGATTTTTTCGTAGCAAATCCCTAACTAATTTTTAATAAAAAAATGAATTAATCCGTAGCTAACAGCTAGGAAAAATTCGTAGCTATTCCATAGCTAAGCCGTCCGTTGCTAAATTCCCCCACCGACGACTGCCGCTAGCGACCTCCTCAAGACTACTTCCTGCAGAGACGGCTCAAAAACTTGCTGAGGAAGCCAAGCGTCCAGCCATCCGGTACGGGACACGTGTCCTCTCCAAGACATCTCTTTTTCCTACGGAACGTTGTGAGAGAGCCAACTTCGTGAGTCGGACGGCTAGCTCCCACAACCGCGACTCTAAGCGGACGAGCTATCCCACGAGTAAAGGCAGCGAAAATTCCTAAGTGTCTTACAGGCAAAGGAACTTAAGTCCACAGGCGCCCGACACCCATAGACTTGGGGGACTTATGTAACTACAGAATATTCCACCTTGGGACACGTGGCACAGAACCTTCTAGAAGCACGGCCTCAGCGCCCAATAGAGACACGTGGCATCACTCATCTATCAAATACGTGGCCCCTGCCCACATCACCTCACGGAGCTTCCCCTCAACCAGACGTGGGATCTCCACAAGCCTCGTGGGACGACCCACGTCCCACGAAGTCATGGGTCGAGTACGATCTCCCCACACTCCAAGTATAAATATACCTCACTCGGGGGACTAAGTAAGCAATTCAGTCTCAATAGAACCTTACCCAACCTGAAGGATTATCATACCTCCTCTCCGATATTTCCATTCTCTCTCGGTACCTGAGCACCCTTAGATACCCCACGCAAGTCCTTTCTGCATCACGAGCTCCGTCACTGGCCCCCATTCCGGCCAACCTCCGATAAGCTCACCTCCGTCCTAGAGTACACTGCTACAAGGCTTCCAACAGCCCTCAGAGACCATAACTCTCTCCCACTAAGGCAACCTCCTAAGAGCGGCTCGCCTGCCCGGAGTACCTTAGGCACGTCTTAGCCGAACACGGCCCAATACATGTAACAACCTTGCCTAACGGCTCCGATAGACGTCACCATGACGAACTACGTGGACTTTGATCCCTCCTGAAGGGTACGTAGGCACCTAGGTGCATCACCTAAGGACAAGTCCCCCAAGGTTAAGACCCCTTGCGTTCCTAATTTCAAATTACAATTGTCTGAGCCAAAAACGATAGTTACAGTACCTTTATAAGACTATTGACAAATAAACAATGAACTCCAAATTATATATGTCTATTTCTTTTAATGTACAAAATAATTTAAATTAATATAAAATATTCTGTAATCATATCCCGTGCATCGCACGGGTTCATTTCTAGTTAAATATATTTTGTAAGATAGAATGACAATGCAAGTTGAAAGGTTTTTATTTTTTAACAACTAACTGTTGGTTAGTATTAGAATATATCTTTACATTTTTATTATTGTTTATGATAAATCATGTAATCATAAAAAAAATCAAAATGGTAAAAAAATTTGATTAATAGAGGAAAATATATTAATACAAAATTTAGAATGGTATTTCACGTTAGCAGCTCAACTTTTTAAACGCGTCCATATCGCACAAATTGAAGAAGCTACGTTGCAGCAAGGTCTCTGTCTACGGCGACCCACTCTGGCGGCGGCAACTCAGGTAGGACACGGCGGCGGCGGCGACAACTTCGCAGCCTCCTCGTGCGTTCTCCCTCAGACACAAAATAGTAAGGTGTGTTCTCCCATTCTCCCATAAATACGAGTCCCTTCGCACAAATTGTAGATTTTAGTGTTACTCTGTTCTTGTCTATGCTCTGTTCTGGTTAAAGAGAGAATAACATTGCTCCCCTCATTTGAAATTCTTGACATCAACTCACTAAAGATGTTCAAAGAAACGATTCACATAATAATGAACTACAATCTAGCAAGTGAATTAGATGATATGGAACTTGGTCATTTCATGATATCATTCTTCAAAGATAAAAATCAAAATTATAAAATATGTAAAGAACAGACTTGTGTAAGGATATAATTATAGTTTGGAATAAATATTAATGGGGGCAATGATATTTTTCAGATTATAATAATTTGTTCTAGTTGGGTTCTAATCCCAAATGGAAATATAGGGATGGGTGGAGGGACCATGAGAAGACAATTGCAATTATAAAAATATGAATGTATTTCAGTTTTGACTATTAATTGAAGAAGAAAATTGAAGCTACGAGGAGGCATTTACTGTAATGGGAACATAAAAACCTTTTCTCCCATACTAAAAAGTTGTTGAGAGGACATTCATCTCACACTTATTCTCTCTGCTCTTATCACCTTTTATTCTATTTTAGTTATTACAATTATTGAGATCATTTACATTTTTTATTTAAAGTACATGATATTTATATAGATTTGAGAAAAAATTTTGTATTTATGTATTTTAGGGAAGGAGGAGCATCAACTCAAAGTATTGTTATGGAGAATGATTTGAAGCCTAATATAGGAATGGAGTTTGACACTATAGAGGAAGCTTGGAAATTATGGGGTGAGTATGGTAAAAGAATTTGATTTGGAGTTAGAAAAATGTTTACAAACAAGAGCAGGAAAGATGACTCAATAACAACTTGTGGATTTGTGTGCTACAAGGAAGGGATGAGAGAAAAAGATAAGAGAGATGATGATCTTTATGTTAATTATCGAGCTGAGACTAGAACGAATTGCAAAGCTAAAATGTCAATCGTAAATACTAATGGGAAGTTCGAAGTTTATAATTTTGTAGAGGAACAAAATCATGATCTCCATCTCCCGCAAAAAACTCACATGTTAGCGTGTCATCGCAAGTTAACCGAAGTTCAAGCACAAGAGATTGAGTTGGCAGATAATTCTGGCCTTACACAAAGAGCCGCTTTTGATTTGATGAGCAATCATGTATGGGGAAGAGTTAATCTTGGATATATTCACTTGGATCTAAAAAATTACCTCCGTACAAGAAGACAAAGAAGCTTAATGTTTGGAGAAGTTGTTTGTTTATTAGAATATTTTGAAGATCAGGTGCAAAACAAACCATCATTTTTTTCATGCCTACCAGATCGATGCAGAAGCGCAAATAACAAATATATTTTGGGCGGATGCACATATTGTCCTTGACTATGGATACTTTGGTGAGGTGATATCATTTGACACAACATACTGTACTAACAAAGCAAATCGCCCTCTTGCATTGTTTGGGGGATTGAACCATCATAAGGGAATTGTCATCTTTGGGGCTGCATTGTTATATGACGAGACAGTGGCATCATTTAAGTGGTTGTTCGAAACATTTTTAAAGGCTCACGGGGGTAGAAAGCCTCAAACAATTTTTACTGATCAAGATCAGGCGATGGCTAGAGCAATACAAGAGGTAATGCCTGAGACTAACCATGGATTGTGCACATGGCATTTGTTACAAAATGGCATCAAACACTTAGGCAATTTAATGAAGAATGGATCTTGCATATTACGAGATTTTAAGTATTGTATGTACAACTATGAAGAGGAGACAGTCTTTGAGGCGGCTTGGAGCACTTTGCTTTCAGAGTACAATGTCCAAGATAACACTTGGCTCACATCAGTATACAAGTTGAAGGAGAAATGGGATGCCTGCTATATGAAGAAGATTTTCACACTTGGCATACGCAGCACACAAATAAGTGAGAGTATCAATGCAGAAGTCAAGCGGTGCTTGAATCCAGCTGCGGATATGATTCAATTCTTCACACACTTTGAATGATTTGTGGAGGAGAAACGATATAAGGAGTCGATGTGTGAATTCGAAGCTCGAGATAAGCTTCCTAAGTTTGCAGGTGTACCTTCTCCTATGTTAAAACAAGTAGCAAAAAAATACACTCCTAAAATTTCAAGGACTTCCAAATACAGTATAACTTGAAAGAGTTTTGTTGTATAATACAAAAGAAGGAAATTGAGTCATGCTATGAATATGTGATTAATATGGTTGATTACACAGGCGAATGGAGAGTATTGTTTTTGTGTCATCCGCAAGAAATGGCAATTTGTTGTAGTTGTAGGAAGTTTGAGACATTTGGTATATTTTGTTGTCATGCTTTAAAAGTACTTGATGTTCATAATGTGAAAACACTACCTCCACATTCAATTTTGAAAAGGTGGACAAAAGAGGCTAGAAGTGGTATTATAATTGATTCTAAAGGAAAAGAAGTTGTTGAAGATCCCAAATTAGCTTACACTCAACGATATCGACAACTTTGTTCAAAGCTTGTTAAGGTAGCATGCGAAGTCTCGTCTTGTGAAGAGGAATACAATTTTATAGTCAATTGAATGGATAACTTGATGAAACAAGTTATGGAGCGTCGCATGACAGTAAAGTTTGTGAGTAATGACATAGCACCTATAAGTCAAACCACGTCACAACCAATTGAGACACAACCATTGCGAATTAAAAAGAGGCATGGACCTAAGAGGAAGGGACGCAAGAAGAGTTGGGTTGAGACACAACCTAGAAGAAATAAAGGTCCAAGCAACACAATTTCACTGAGTCAACAATCTACTGTAAGTCAAATGCACTCTACACAAGTTATTAACTATTAACTGACACATGTATTTTCAGTTTAAAATTGATGTATGTACACTTTTTGGTAGGACAATGACTCTTTAAGTCAAATGCAGTCTAACTTGGCTCAAGGAATTGAAAATCAATTTAGTTACACTGCATTGTTGACGGTATGTTTATACTTGGAACAATTCAATTTAAACTTGTTTTTTTTGCATATAAGTTTGACCACTTAATAATTTATTCCTTTGTTTTTTTTATTATATAGGAACCTCTTGACCATTATATTCCATCACTTGAAGGTGTAAATGATGACCATCCTCTTCTTGGCAGACTTGAATGGGATATGTTACCTTAGGAAAGTGTCTTAATTCTTTTTGGCTCTGTATTGAGAGCAGGTTGTGACTGTTTATGTTTACTTTGTTATTGTTTTGAATTTCCTTTGCTGTATGTCAGCTATTGTTCTCTTTGATTCAATATAATTCTCATTTAGACCAATGATGAAGTACAATATCATAGATATAATCACAATGATGAAGTACAATAACATTTAGACCAATGATGAAGTACAATATGATAGAGAAGTGTATGAAGTACAATATCATAGATGAAATACTTTGTATATTCATAAGGAGCATGGTAATCAAGATCGCGATCTAGATCGTAAGATCGTTTAAGATCGCGATCTTGTATCGTACTTTCGATCTGGATCGTGCTTAGGATCGAAAAATTCTATGATTGGGATGGGAACGCGATCTTGATCGTAAGAAATGATCGTAAGATCGTATAAGTTAATTTAAAAAAAACAGTCTCAAAGCGCAGCCTTAATCCTAGATATTTATGACTATGAATTTTGACATTTTGTTTGTTGAATTGATGTATAGATGTTGTCACTTTGGTGACTTATGAACTAATTTATGAAAATATCATGAAATTGTGATAATTTTATATATTTATTTAAAATATATATTATTAAATATATAGATTAATTAATTTTTAAAATTGATAGGATCTTACGATCCTCGATCCGATCTTACGATTCGATCTATCTTATGCCTCTCCCGATCCTACTTAAAATCTCGATCTTGATTACCTTGATAAGGAGTACTTTTACATTGAAATGAATCAATATTTCATTTTGAGATTGAGTTAAACAACTAAGATTTCACTCTTAATACAGTGTCAATTCCCAATTCTCATCCAAATTACAAAATCTCAATTCTCATCCCAATTACAAAATCCCAATTCCCATCCTAATTACAAAAATTCCATTTCCCAACTCAATTATAAATAATGAATATGTAGCTTTTCTGGTACTACTTTCTGCTACTGCTTTATGGTACTGCTTTCTGCTACTGCTTTCCCTTCTTTGTGCTCATCAATTTAAAGCATGGACATCAGCTTACATTCATGGCAGCAACTACATTGATGGTCAACTTCATGCTTGCACTTCAGCTATTGTAGTCACTTTCACTTTGGCTACTCTGTGGTTGGAATCATATTGTAGTTACAATCATATACTTCTAAATGAAAAAAAAAATAATCTCATAAATTTACAATGATATAGTCTCAAAAAGGTACTATTAGACAGCACAATATATAATAGTCTCAAAAAGTATCCTTCTAGTTACAATGATGTACATCTTAGTCTAAAAAAAGAACAACATATAAAATTATTTGTTGTTTCTTTTACTCTTTGGGTTCAGTTGTATTCTACTGTTATTTTGCTGCTGAACTTTGTTTCGTTACTATATTAATTTGGCTTTCTATGTCTTCAGGAAGGTTGTCCTGTTTTGGCTAATTGAAAAAAAAAAAATCTCATAAATTTACTTTATTAGTCAATTTAAACAATGAAGTCCTCAGCAGTAAGAATAAGGGGGAGAGAATGGTATGGACTAGGAGACATTATAATCACAACACCACCAACATAGAAAGCATATCATATATATTTCAATTGTTCATATTGTAGGAGAAACAACCTTAAGTAGTGGTGATCAAAGATATGACAACATTATATCATGAAACGAAAGTGATAGAAGTATCAATTTATTATAATAACATTATATCATGAATAGCAAGTTTAGTGAGAACATTATAATTTATATCATGATAACAAGTTCAGTGACAGTTCACTCAAACGATGCTGCAGAGCAAACCTTATATATAAAGCAAAGTGACATGCTAACCTTTTGCTACCAATTATTATAATAACAATTCAAGTTCAAGAAGATAAATAATTGCATTAAAAAATTTGATTTGAAAATTGAAATTAAAATTTAAAAATAGCAGAAAAGCAGTACTTACCCTCTTCTGCATGTACTATTTCAACAAAGAGCAACTAATTATATATGTATATGTTCAGGAAGTGGCACAAAGGAAAATGGAAAAAGTTTAAGAAATTATCAGCTAAAAGATCAAACCAAATACAAACCTTAAATATATTATTAATATAGAAAATCAAAGAACTAGTTTACAAGATTTATACCTTTTGGGAACAAATTCTACTAATCTCTTTTTCTAATTTAGTCTCCAAGTTTCTTATCTCCTTGGCATTCAAACTAGCCAAAGTCTAACCCATAATTTGCCTGCAGTTCATTAGCAAGACAAACACATGAGTGAATTCATGTAATAGAATGTACATTGATGTTGGACTCATTGATTCATATGCCCCAATTCATTGGTTACATACACAATGGTTACATACACAACACACCAATGCAAACAGAATAAGGAAAATTTAAGAATTTCCATCAAGTTAAAAAAAGAATTATGATCAGACTTAATAGGTAAGCATAGCTTAAAGTACATGCTATGTATACTCACAAAATATGATGTGATTGGTGATTCATGAGATCCGATTTGTTTCTAAGGGAAGAACCACTACAAGAAAAAAGCATATTAGAGACGGATATTAGAGACGGATCAACATCCGTGGTTATTCTGTGTCAATCCCGTGGTTGTTCCGTCTCTAAATTTTTTTTATTTTTTATATAATTTTTATTTATTAGAGACGGAAATTAGAGATGGATTTATTCCATCTCTAACCTATTCTTCTCTAATATGTCACTAATCCATCGCAAAAATAACAAAAAATTGTAGCTGGCAAAAATAACCCTAATCCTAATTTGATTCTCAGTCGCTCTCAGGCTCTCATCTCCTCATCACTCTCTTGCTCTGTTTGCGGCAGAATACGACGACCATCGTCTTCATCCCTCAGTTTCCGACAACCACCGCTACAGTTACTCGGTCCTCTGCTTTGCTTATCTTCCTCCTCGTCACTCTCTTACTTTAGTTCGTTCACTCTGCTCTATTCGCTCTTCACGGAGGAAATCGAAGAGGTGAGCCTCAAGGAGTCGTTCTCTCTGCTCTGTTCACTCTTCTCGGAGGTGAGTTGTTTTCATCTCTTCTTCAATTTGTTTACATTCCTTTTTCGTCCATGGTTGAGTTAATTTTGACATTTTCCGTTCTCGCTTGAGAGGTTGTTTTGTGCTCGTTTTTGTGTGGCTGGTTTTTGCTCGTTACTATGGCTGAGTTAATTGTTAACTCTGTAATATTGTAACAATATGTATATATATAATCATCAGTCTATCTTCGTACCTCTGCTGATGTTGCAACATCGTTGTTTCTATTCTTTGTGGCTATTATCTCTTCCATCATGTAACAATTAGTAATTTGTAGGTGTTTGAGATTTGAAAAACTGTGAGCCATGGAGGGCGAGAATAAGAATTTAAGGTCACCACAACCATCCACTCTCAATGGAACTTCGTACTTTTGAGAAATTTATATCATAGGAATCAAAACTAATTAATATATATATCCATAATGGGATCCATGTAGTTTGTTCGTTGCCTTCCCATTTCACACCTATCTTTATCTCATTCCCATTTGACATATGTGAACGTGCACTGCCTTGCCTTTCTATATTGTAACTATCATATTCACTGTGTACTGTTTTGATTTCTATATATAAATATATGTTTTTATTCTCTTTTGGACTCTGCCCTTTCTTTGTTTGCCTTTCTTCTATAAACTCATATTAATTCATTGTACCCCTATTTTATTTCCATTGCATACACTTGATTAGGTGATAATTTGTATATTTATTTTGTGCTTTTTGTTTCTTTGTTATTAGATTGAACTAACTATTGGTATATTGGGCAAAAGAAAAACTAACTACTGGTTTAACTTTATGCTTCTTCTTCTTTGATTATGAGCAATTTTATATTTATATGTTTGTAATTGAGTCTTTAAAAAAATAAATTGAAACAAAATATAATTTTTATGGACTAAAACAATAATTTTTTTATGAATAATGGAATAGAACTGGATGAATAAAAAGAAAAAGAACATAATGGAAATTTAAAATTGCTGGATTATTACACTATTACTAGAAGATGCATAGCATATACTACTGTATATAAGTTTTGCAGCTTTATTTTGTTCATCATTTTAGATTTTAATCAGGTAACTTTTATTTTTATTAAACTATTCCCTATCTGCTTTCAAGTTTTGCTAGCGCATATATACAAATTTTTGCCATTTGTGAAGAAAAATGTTAACATCTCAGATTAGTTATTGTTCAACATCTCAGATTAGGTGTTGTTTATTTTAGGACACATAAAAAGATCTTGAGCTTTGAGTTGACACAGCAGTATAGGAGGAGAGAGTTTAGTAGTAGATTTCACATATATAAAAAGGTTTGTGTGTGTTTCTGCAGGTATAATAATTCAGCATATCATGTGTTTGATATATTGGGGTCTTTGGGACTAAATATCCGCCCATGTGGGAGTCTGATCGGTCAAGTGAGGATCCGTTAGAAAACTCGCTGAGAGACGAACAAAACGACACCAAGATGATACTCATCGGAGGTCACACGAGCCCACACTTGTGGCCCAAAGTGGGCTAGGTGATCAAGATGGAAGCATAATATTTTGTTCATTTTCCAAGTCTCACATTGCTTGCGTCAATGATGGGAGCTCTCTCATCCTCCTATAAATAGGAGTGACTCCACACCTTTCCAGTTGCTCATTCCATGTGTTGGAAAGGAGGGTCCCGTTTGGGAAACCCCACATAGTATAATATTTCTCTTTCTCTTTTGAGTCGTTCTTCCGCGCATTAGTCGTGGACATGTGGCTCTACCTCTCGTAGGTAGAGTCCTCCGTTTGGCGCAGCCCTTTTTCAGGGTTCGTCATTTGGAGGTCAGCCCTGGTGGAGCAGAGGCACTGGCAAGATCCGAGGTTTTAGCGATGGCGTCCAGGTTAGTAGCTTCCATAATATTTATTTTTGCCTGGATTTATTTTCGATTTTTCTTTTAGGTCGTCGGGTCGGGTCGGGTCGGGTCATGCGGACCCGAGCCTTTCCCTATATTGGTACTAGAGCCAGGTTTATGCTAGACCTCTGTTCTCCAGGGATGATGAACCGAAAAAGGTTAGAAACATGTTTAGGGTTTAATATGATTTTATTTTATTTAAAACTTAGGAACATGAATAGGTTCCCAGTTTTAATTATATGTTTTAATTTTTGATTTAAAACATGTCATAATCATATATTGTAGGGTTGGGTCCTATGATTTTTAAATTTAAATTATGTGTTAATTTTTTAATTCAATATTGTATGGTAACCCATACCCTAAAACCTAGAAACATGTTTAGGTTCCCCTTTCATTATTAAAGACCCTAATTTGCATGCATGTATATATTATTTAAGGTATGTGTACCCTACGAATTAGATATATACCTGTGGATGTATGCCACTGCTTTGGGGAAGGGGAACATTGACTAAGGAGGTTGGCAGAGTCACCGCCGTCGGTGGCCGATCGGAAGCCGGCGCCGCCGCATACCTTCGCCGGCGGCGAAGGTCCGGCAGCCGGCTTCGCCGTGGACCGTCATCAATGGTGGTCGGCCGATGGTTTTCCGGCGACCGGCACGGTCGCCGATCACGTCCAAGGTCCGGGACCTCCGCCGCCATTGGGGGCGGTCACCGGCGACCGTCGACAACGGTGGTCATTGGTGCCGCTGGAGACGGTGGTCGGCCAGCGGTTGTCCGACGCTGGCAACCACCAGAGGTCAACCGTTGACTGGTCAACTCTGACGAAGTTTTCTGTCGCGCATAATTTCTCTGTTTTAGCTCCGATTTCGACGATTCTTGAGTCGTTTTTCTTGTTTTCGCGAGACGAATACAAATATGGGGAGAAATTATGGTGAATTGGAGTCTAAAGAGCGGATATGACCATCTCTTAACTCATTCACATACACAACAAAAGAGAAGATTTGAGCGGTTTGTGATCGTTTAAATCAGCTTAAGTGTTTTACTCGAGTGGGAGCTAGGGGCAGCATGTGGCAAACCCATAACTTGATGTAAATGCTTATCCACGTGAGAATTTAAATAGTAGGTGACTATTTAAATGATTGTAAGTCATTGTAATCAAAAGGAAGTTCGTGGTCGTGACTGTGGCGACTCGATATCCTTCTTGAACGCTTACATAGTGGGAATCCAAAACGGATTTTGAATATTATGTGACTATTCTATGAAAATTGTTGAGCCATGCAGAGAAAAGTGTACATATATAGGCTCTCTGTGTGATGAGGGTGGTTGACCCTACTTCTCGAATGCAGAGACTGACTATATCTACACTCGTCTTGCCTTGATTACAATTTTCAAGAGTTGTGTGTTGTGTAATAAGGAGCTATGTAATTAGTGTTAGCGTTTAGGATTGACTGATATTGTAACTGCAAAACTTGTAAATGTGGATCACATTATCAAGACCGGTTTGGTGACGCTATGGCCACCAAACTGAGGTAACTTACAATCAAGTTTGATGACTCCAAGATTCGCTTTGATAGTGAAGACGTGGGAGAAATCAAAACATGATTTGGGAGTATGTGAAAGCCTGAAAACTCCCCACTAGTAAACAGTGAGTTCAAACTGTTGACCAAATCTCTTCCCTCCTATTAGGAGTGCATATAGGTCATTCCAACCTCCGCTAATATCATCAAGTTTCCTGATGATATTAAACACCACCTAGTGCTCAAGGATTGTTGGCATAAGGCTGCGAAATCCATCGAGGACGTAGCCTAAGTGGCTAAAGTTTCTTAGAGCTCTAGGCTTCAAGAACAAGGGCAATGGGTCCGAGAGACGTGGTGCCAGGAAGAGAAAGGGTAAGTGTAAGGTAAGTAGCCTAAGTTCAAAGGAAAAGCAAGAGAGGAAAAGAGATTTTGGCCAATGTCAAATGTTGCTTGGGCCAATCCATAAGGCATTATGCGCAAAAATTGTTTGCAGCAATCATTTTCTTCTCACCCATGAACATTGGTTCATGGAGTTCCGTCCTCTGCCCAATGGGAGTAGAAGTATCCTCGTGGGAACAAAGCATTATTAAAGTTAAGAGGTCGGGCAGCTACAAAAGGAAGTTGCGTAGTGGCCACTCTTTATCTTTATATATGTTTTGTGTTCTAGATACTAAACGGAACTTATTATGAGCTGTTTTTCCGTGAGAGAACTTAGCATATAATGTGATCTACATGTTTATCATGACTCCTTAGTGTTAGTTCTGATTTTATGACTATGGTTGTGTTATGATTCACTTTGAATTACATTCTCGTAATTCAACTAGTTGCTTTGCTGTGTCTTCTTCTGTAGTTGGTACACCTATTTGGCAAGTGCGTGTGGGACACAATTACGTATTAGCAAAGGAGAATTTGTGAGGAAAAATTCCCAATGCTAGTTTGTAAACATTGCCTTACAGACAAATCAACCTGAGAACCATTTAGTCAAGAAATCAGAAAACTCACTTTCATCAAATTAGTCGACTTTTCCATATACAAAATTTCGCTCAACATACGTTATATTCTTTCTTCTTTTCCTCAAGCTTGTTTCAATTTAGAGAATTAGTGATGTCTGTATTAATGTGTAGTTTGTGTGGAAGTCTATTTTCCAAATGGATCTTCTCTATTTAGAGAGATGCATATTTGATATACTTAGAAAGAGATAAAAAAATATGGATTCACTTTTACTTTTATCTTTTTTTTAAATGTATCAAATATATATCTCAGGATGGACTTTCTTTTATTCTAGTTTATATTTTTCGTTTTTCATAAGGCAATCTGTTTTTTTTTTTTGAACTGGCAAGCTGCTCATCATATAATCCACATCAAGAAATGCTAAGAAAAAAAAATGGGCCTGGCAACCAGCTCATATCAAAATCCACATCAAGAAATGCTAAGAAAATTATAAAACGGCCCATTAGGCTCAACTAAATCCGTATTTTTCTGGCTTTCCTCTGGAAGTGTGGGCCTTGTGTTGTTATTTTCTTGCTTTTGGGCCTTTTCTTTCTTCCAGTTTTGTAGGGCTTTAGCCCGATTTCTCTTCTTAATGGAAGTGCTTCGGACTATTTGACCAAAGTAATAATAATAATAATAATTGTTTCCCATCTTATTATTGGGTAAGAATAAAGTTCTTGGTTATATATATATATATATATGTTTTCCTTGCATCCAATTTTCGTTTCTGTTTTTTCCCTCATCTCTCATTTTATCACTCTCAGAGATTCCCTTTTCCCAGAAAAATACATAAAATTGAAAAGAAAATTCTTTGACGATTATTTGTGCATTTAGGTGTACCTACGCTTAGCGATTGTTGGAGTTGCTATTGAAATTTGTGGGTTTTTGCTCAATTTTTGGTCTTGCTACTCTTATGGTATGTACTCTTACTTCTGCATTCTAAAACATAAAATAGTGTCGCTGGCTGCAAAGATATTAGATCTTTTAGCTTTTAGATTATGCTTCATTTGCATAATCAGGAATCCTTGATGTCTTTTTTTTAATGTCTTGTTGATGTAGGCTTTTTGTAATTAAATTTCTTCAGTTCTTGGGAAGAAAATATGGATTTACGTGAATCTCGACAATGGATGTACAACAGAGTGCTTCCTAGTCGAGTCAGATTTACTGTAGAGTTTATGAAGGGCGTGGATGAGTTTCTTGCCCATGCTTGTCAATTGGAAATTTATATAAACAATGAAAAGATCAGATCTCCTTGTACGAAGTGTAAAAATAAGAAAATTCTTATTGTTGATATGGTTAAAGAACACTTGTATAGGAATGGATTTAAGGACAACTATCTCTATTGGACCTCTCATGGGGAAGAGTTTCCAGGAGCCCTTCAATTGACCGATCTACCATTAAATGACCAATTTGATGGTCATAGAGATCATGGGGAACAATCTAATCGATACGAGACGATGGTGTTAGATGCAGCAGGGCCAAACTTTCAACCTAATGTAGAGGAGCCACCAAATCCTGATGCTCAAGCTTTCTATGATATGCTTTCTGCCGCACAGGCTCCTTTGTGGGAAGGGTGTTCTAGTCACTCTGAACTATCGGCAGCAGTTAGATTGCTAAGCATCAAGGCTGACTACAACTTGCCAGAGAAATGCTATAATGAGATCTTGGAGTGGGCAAAAGAGATAATGCCAAAAGATAACCAAATGCCCAAAGATTTTTATAGGACAAAGAAAATGGTGTCAAAATTAGGGCTAGGTTATGAAAAAATTGATTGTTGTCCTAATGGGTGCATGTTATATTACAAATATGACTTGAATGAAACTCAATGCAAGTTTTGTGGGTGTGCTCGTTACAAGTTAAAAAGGACTAGTCGTGGACGATGTAAGAATGTGGCAAATAAGCATATGTGGTACTTACCATTAACGCCCAGACTTCAAAGATTATTTACTTCACCTCGGACAGCCTCACAAATGAGGTGACATCATAATAATTGTCAAGATCCAGGTGTTCTATCTCACCCACCTGATGGAGAGGCATGGAAGAATTTTGATCAAACTTACCCTGAATTTGCTTCAGATCCCCGAAATGTAAGGCTTGGTCTATGTGCTGACGGCTTTACACCCTATGGACAATTAGGAAGAAAGTACTCTTGTTGGCCTGTCATTGTCACTCCATATAATCTTCCGCCTGGGATGTGTATGAAACAAGAGTATATGTTTTTGTCATTGATTATCCCTGGCCCTAGCAATCCAAAAGGTAAAATAGATGTTTACTTGCAGCCTTTGATCGATGAACTAAAATTGCTATGGGAGGAGGGCGTCCAAACATATGATAGTTCATTAAAATAAAACTTTCAAATGCGGGCAGCACTTATGTGGACTATTAATGACTTTCCAGCATACGGCATGTTGTTAGGTTGGATGACTGCTGGTAAATTGTCATGCCCTATTTGTATGGAGCAATCAAATGCATTCACTCTTAAGCATGGTAAAAAGACATCTTTCTTTTATTGTCATCGTCAATTTCTGCCAGAGGATCACCAATATAGGAGGAATACGTCTTCATTTATAAAAAACAAAGTCGAGCAATCACCACACCCTCTGAGATTAGATGGAACCCAGGTTTGGGAAAGAGTGTCTAATCTTCCCAAGGTTACTGAGCATGGGTGTTTACACGAAAATAGATGGTATCATGCTACACACAATTGGACCAAGCAGAGTATATTTTGGGAGTTACCTTATTGGAAAACAAATTTGATTCGACGTCGTTAGAGAGATCACATCAGTGATTCATGGAAAATTTGACAGATCATGCTATAATGGGGCGACTATACGCCTTGAAATCCTAAACATGTGGTTTGGAGAATGGGCGGTTTGTTTCACTTCTTTGTATTTAAGTTTACTTAATTTTATATATATATATATAAGAGTTTACTTATTTTAATTTCTTAATTTATACAGAAAAGTTACAAATGCCTACCAGAATATGAAAAACAAATAAAGAAAAACTGGGAGAAAAAGGATAAAGATCGACTTCATGGGTTAATGTGCAAAGTACGTGCTGAGAAAAAGCGACCTTTGTGGATTCCTGAGAACGTGTATGAACAATTATTGGCTGAATGGAGTACAAACTCTTACAAAAGAAAGCAAGAAAAGGCAAAGCAAAATCGAGCATCTGCGAAGGGCAGGACATTACATAGTTGTAGCTCTATTCCTGCATCAGAGCATAAAAGGAGGCTGGTATAAAACTTTGTTTTTCTAACGAATACATGGTTATTTAATTTTTATCATTTTTTATCAATAATTGATTCTTAAGTACCAATAACAGAAGAAGGAATTAGGAAAGGAGCCAACATTCTTCGAACTATTTGAGTGCACTCACAAAAGAAAGGATAATGGTGAGTTTGTTATGATCAGAGGGCAGCCGATGCTTATGTAAGTATAAGCCCTTACTTTTATGTTACTCTACTGTAAATAACATAGATATAAAATAAATGGAAAGTCTAAATTGAATGGAAAATCTTCAAATGTACCAGACTATAATTACAATATGTGAAATTAGTTTTGAATTTAGAAGCCTGAGGTAGCTATTGATGAAATTTTGTATTTCACACTAAGTATCGCTTTCTTTTTCCAATTGCACGGATTAATCTTGCACTGTTGTATAAAGTATTAATTTTTTGATCAAATGATTGATTTATCAAATGAAATGATGAATATAGAGTATTAATTTTTTGAAGCATGGTTAATTAATTGCCCTTCTCTTTTTCTGGTTTTGTGCTGCCTGGAAGTATAAATGAAGCAAATTAGTTATGGATTCAATGAAGATGACAATTAGATAATACAACTGTAATGTTACAAGTTGTGACCTTCCATTTTGTGTTTCTGTTTTGGGTCAACAAGCCAAAGCATGCCTCCCTTACTCTCATCATCATGTGTATCACATGCCATCCCCCCTCTTGTTTCCATTCCACCAAACCTCTTTTTGTTCTTTTTCCCTTCCCTTCTTTTACTTTCACTAATTAATTACTTCCCATTTTTAGTTAACTCGTTCACATTCATTCATCTTTAATTTCATACTCTTGTTTACTTTCTACTTTTCAACTTCATTATAGAAATGTTTGAATCTAGAATCTCATTAATTATATATATTACTTTTGGTACTTATCTATCATTGAATATAGTAACTAATTCATTTGCTCTCTTGTAAGAATCCCAAAGAGTAGAACAACTTGCTTGAACATTTAAATTTGCTTCATATACAAAATGCCTATGACATTTGATTAAAGATGAATAAGTTATTTCTACTCAACCATACCCTTCAAATTCAAAAACTATATGTGTCAAGTTAATCAAAGCATTTTATATGTTTACTGTTGCAAAAATTATAGGTCTAATGAGATCATTGATCACATGCAAAGGGAATATTATAATTATTTAGAGGGAATTATATGTACCTATCATTACTCTAATTTAAAAAAGTTATATCCACCTTTATTTTTTTATTTGCTATTAATGATACTTTTTTGTGCAGAATATGATTGTGATTTTTATTTTTAATATAGCAATAGATAAAATTAAATTTAGAATATTTTTCAACATGATTTAGAGTTTACAGATTGAAAGTTGAAGGATTTTATATTGGATATGCTTCAAACTGTTATTGCTCTAATCTATGATTGTGTTATGTTTCTTAACTTTGTTGAAAATTAAGTCACTAAGAAACTATTTTTATATATTATTTGCAGGATGAATATAATAAGCTTAAGTCACTTAGATCTTCTCAAGCATCGGCCAATGGTATTAATGAGATTTCTAAAGATGAAGAAAATGTCATATGGTTAGAAGTTGTAGGTGGAAAGAATAGAAAAGGACGTGTTTTTGGAGTAGGCTCAGAGGCGCTTGAAGTTGGTAGCTCATCAGTTGAGATGTCTAGTGCGACTGAGACATGGCTTCATCCTCAATTCCAAGCTGAGATAGAAAGATGTTTAGCAAAGCAAGCTGAAGAAAATCAAGCTGTAACTGATGTTTTGAAACAAAAAGTTGAGGAGCAGTCTCAAATCATAACATCTTATAAGGATAAATTTGCGGAGCATGAGCGGTTGATTGGTGAATTATTTTATCAACTACAAGTTAGGAATAGTTATCTTATGAGATTAATGAACTTTCTAAAAAATTTTGTAGTCAAAGTAGCTTATTGACTACTATATATATTTGCAAACTTGTGGTATTGTTCGAAACTTTTTATGAGTATTTTGTATGACTTATATGAATCTTGTGAATTTTTTTATATTGAAATTGTGTTTTCTAATGTATTACAATCCATAATATATATATATATATATATATATATATTGTAATTATATCTAAAAATTGGATCATTTGGTATAGGAAAGAATAAATCCATTCTGTATAATTTAAAGACAGATTAGAGACGGATGACCTAAAAAACCGTCTTCAATGCGTCTCTAAAATATACTAAAAATGCCTTTTAGAGACGGATGAACAAAAAATTGTTCTAATATTCTGTCTCCAATTAGAGACGGATTAGAGACGGCTAGAAAACTAATCCGTCTCTAATCAATCCCTGATAATGTCACTATGGATTAGGCTAAGAGACGGAATTATTTAAAATGGAGACAGAATTTTCTGTGGCTAATCTAAAAATAATCCGTCTCTATTGATTAGCCACGGACACGCATCCGTCTCTAATTCCGAGTCTGACGAAATTAGAGACGGATTTTTCTGTCTCTAATTAATGTTTTTCTTGTAGTTAACGCATGAGAAGGGAAGAACACACGAGGAGGCTGAGAATTCGCCGTCGCCGCTGCTGCCATGTCTTGCCTGCGTTGTCGCCGGACTTCGTCGCCGCCGGAGTGGGTCGCCGTAGACAGAGACCTTGCTGCAGCGTAGCTTCTTCAATTTGTGTGATATAGACGGCGTTTGAAAAGTTGAACTGCTAATGTTAGGTTAAGTCAATTTTTTTAAAAAAAAATTAAGCCAAACGATGTAGCTTTGGGATAATTGCAGGAAATTGCAGGCTTGGTAATTGCATGGGATCCAATTTCGGATGGAAACTATATTATTACACTATCTTATTAATACTTTTTAATTAGATGAGACCTAAAGTTTGATAAAAATATTGTTTATAATTTTTTTTTTGTATTCATATAAGCAAATATTAAATATAATTATTAATTGATAAAATTTGTAAGTTTTTAAAACAATTTGAATAAAAACATACCATACAGAGCACGGGTCGCAATCTAGTTATTGTTAATTTCACATAAAGCAAATATCCTTTGTTTCAAATGCTGGTTGGTCTGAGAAACAAGGAGTGAGAGAGTAATGCATTTAATGCACTTAAGGAAATTTAAAATTCTTTTCCTTCGATATTTAATATAGGAACAAAAATTCTTTTGTAGGAAAAACAATTGGACCAGGAGGATAAGGAGAATATTTCATTTAATGTTCAGATTTTGTAACTTCAAAAATAAACAAAAGAATCTTCCACCCAAAATCATATTGGGCCCTTTTATAGAAAATGATTTTTGTAACTTAACCCTATAAATTATTATTTTTGTCATTGTAAAAAATATCCAAACTAAAATATCCCAATCGTTGGTGTTACTATTGGCATTGAAAATTTCACTGCGAAGAGAATTTCCAATAGTAAAAAGAGCACACATCACACACTTTCACCATTCAAAAACTAAATTAAGACATGTCAAATATTTCAGGAACTTAATTTAATGTTTTCATAGTGATATATGAAATTGATTGCGTTTAAGCTATATATGAAATTGAAATTGACTATTGATACAAAATTTGGAGAAATAAGAGATTACTTTTAGAGGCGACCTACTTATGGTCCCTGAATTTTTAGTCAACATACTATTTAGTCCCTGAATAATAAAAACAAATTATTTGATCTTTTAGACGTTAACTGTTATCTAATCGAGTGACTTGACTGTTAAATACAGACGCTTCATGTTAGCTTGCTATATATGCTATTATGTCACATTATTGACAAGCCATTTTGAGGATGGATTTTCTTTTCTTTTTTTTAAAAGGGAACAAAATGCAAATTAGATAAAAATGCCATTTTCAAATGAGGGTTAAATACAAAATGTTTTTTCTCAAAATGACGTGACAATGTGACATGGTGGCACATGTGGTAAGTTAACGATGAAATGTCATTATTTAATGGCTACATCAACCGGTTAGATCATGGCTAATGTTTTAGAGACTAAATAATTGACTGGGGCGAAAATTAATGGACTAAATAGTTGACAGATATAAAGATCCAGAGACTAAATAATTTATTTTCATCATTTAGGGACTAAATAGTAAGTTGACTAACAATTAAAAATAAAAAAATAGCTTTCCTCTTAATTTTATTTCAAGTGCATACAATGTCTCTATCGTTAATTTTATTTGGATTAAATCTATGTTGTCACCTTTTGGATACTAAAAGTATTGGCAATAATGGTTTGGCGGCATACATTACTCTAATACCTGAACAATGGATCCTCTGAAATAATTTTTTATATTTTTTTGATAAAATTATGAAAAAGATAGAGTTTTTTTTTTCTATTTTTTTCTTATAACTCCAAAAAAAAATTACTCTAAAAGATCTATTCCCGTATCGTTGCCATTTACCATGGTTACATTATTGCTCATTTTCATGGTTATTTTTAATTTTTTCCAGTTGATTACTCCACAATTTGCATTGCTTTATTTTATATATGCATTCTGTGCACATCCTCTTATTCTATTTACGTATTATCAACCAAAAAAGGAAGGGTTAAAAAAAGGGTAAAGGTAAAACTCCATCTAACTGATTTAAGCCATTAAAGGACTTTAATTTCTATTCGGTTCTTAATTATTTTACTTGATTATTGATCAAGGAAAATGTTAAAAATCATTACAGTCGATTTGTAAGAAAGAGCATATTCCAGGATACATAAAAAAGATTTCATAACAAATCAAAAGGGACTTTTACTGTGGAGACTTTGAATTAATGATCATATATATTTGACCTTGAAGTGGACAAAAGTCAATAAAAGGGAGACAAGAAAGAATAAAATAATAAAATAGAGATGGGTTAATTCCTTGATTTTTTAATTTTTATTTTTCATGGAATTTACAATATCATTTTCTTAAAAAAAAAAATAGTGTGAAATGTGAATGTAAATCTTCTATTTGATGCTTCTTGGTTGACATATCAACCAACTTAAGCCGGCCTCATTTGGTTATAAGAATGTTGGATAAAATGATAATACGAATGTAAAAATTGGAGAGAATGAGAATGTAATATAAATAGAGTAAAAGTGAGTAAAATAATTATTTTGCTCTTATACTAAAAGTGGGTAAAAAAGTAAAGACAAAAATATAATCTCATTAGATTATAAAAAGTAAGATATGTTTAATATAAAAATTGTTAAAAAAAATATTAAATTACAACTAAAATTCGCGCAACTAAATGGGATTTAGAGATAAAAAACGTGGAGTCCAGCATGAATTAGTAATATCAGATCAAGCAAACAAGTAGAATACAGCTAAGGTTTTGAATTTTTGATGAAATGGCCATGAGAGAGAGAGGGGGGAAGCCCCAAAAAAGATGATATTAAAATGCTTTTCTCAGAGGCAGTGTTTGTTTGTGGGAAAATGAGTGTGGGTTTCCTGAAATCTAGTTAGAAATTTTGGAAATAAAGTATATCCTAAATGATACTAATTTCTGTGATCAAACTTCAAAGCACACATGCACATATTGCTTTTCTTGATTCCTAGCCTTTTACTCATCAACACCTTTCTACTTTTTAGTGGGCCTCTAAAGTATGCTTACAAAAAAAGGACAAATTAAACACTGTTTTTTTTACAGTTTCACCCCTCAAATTACCACCTGTCCTCTGTTTTTTATATCTCACATTTGTAAAGTTTTGAGAAAATTATCAATTTGGTCCTGAAAGATGCCCATTGTTCTAATTTAGTTCTAAAAGATGAAAATTTTTAATTTAATCTCTAAAAGATATTTTTCTGTCTCAAATTGATCCATTTAGTCCCTAAAAGAAGCCACAAATACACTAACAAAAAAAATTTTAATGACCAAATTGAGACAAAAAAAGCATCTTTCAAAAACTAAATTAGACATTTTCATCTTTTAAGAACTAAATTAAAATAGTCTGTATTTGTCAAAGACCAAATTAATAATGATCTCTTTTAAGTTTATGAACAGCACAACCTTTTTATTTTCATTTTGATTTTTTTTTATAATTCTCTTGTCTTCTTAATCTAAAACGTCATGGAAAAAAAATGGGAAAAAGCAAATGGTTGGCTCTGTAAAAGTGACTAATTGAATGTAGACCAAGAATTAGGTCACAATAACAAAAGAAGACCAAAAATCTTAGTGATGCTTTCACATGCCCACAAATGGTGGCGGCTCCCCTTTCCCTCATCATTCAATTCCTGCAATACATAGCAGCTTATGGATAGAGAGAGATGCATAGGAATCTGTATATACAAGTGTGAAAGAAAAAAAAAAGAAAAGAAAAGAAAAGGAAAGTTAAATAAAAAGGGGGGAAAAAAAGGTAGTAGTGGCCAATTAGCAGAATGGTGAATCATTTCTAGCTATCATACCCACTGGAATAAAAGGCCTCTCTTGGATCCTCCTTACCCTTATGAGTTATCATCACTTGTGCTACATAAAGATATCAACCTAATGCCCCAGAAAATGACCTTTTCCATGATTCTTTTTGACTATTCTCATTTCTCAGGGTTTCCCTATCAATCTTTGACTCCATTATATATAAAAACATATTTGCAAGACATCCCTATATATATATAAATCAAACCAGTTTCACAATATACTTACTTTTAGCACCTAATCAAGACCAGAGCAAAGCAGCCAAAGCTCACATATCATTACAATTATTAATATGCATGCATGTCACAAATCAAAATACATCTCATGAGTTACTCCTTTTATACATATTTATTTTGTAATATATATATATATATATAGTATTAGCCATTAATTACTAAGACTAGCAAAAATTAGATTGTTCATATACATTATTATAATTTTAACAAACATTTGGTCCAAATCCCACAAACCCATTAGCTCCATCCACTGATATCTGGATCCCTTCTTGTTGAATGTTCCCTATAATGGAAAGCCCTGAAGGTGAAGGGGCAAATGCAAAACAGAATGTTCCTACATCATCTACTGGAATCAAAAAATTTCTTGCTGGAAGGGTCAGGATCGGCCCGCCCGAGAAATAAAAGGATACGGTTGGTACCCGCACCGATACAAACCCGTTTAGATTGTAGCAGGTGTCAAAAATGGATACCGGGGTAGACCGGGGCAGGTTCGTGGTTTGGGCGATGAAAGAATCACGTAATGCGTTGTACGCCGCTGTAGGTAGTCTAGTCACGGCAGTGCCGGTGTCCATGACAACGCCTCCGTCGCCGAATTCGGTTAGCCGAAAGATGTCTTCGGATATGGGCACCCGCAGGCCTCCAACTCCAAGACCCGAAAGCCCGACAT
Organism: Senna tora; assembly: GCA_014851425.1. Classification (NCBI taxonomy): domain Eukaryota; kingdom Viridiplantae; phylum Streptophyta; class Magnoliopsida; order Fabales; family Fabaceae; genus Senna; species Senna tora. The sequence goes on along the minus strand of CM026270.1, from coordinate 2,733,021 downwards.
AGTAGAAACTCAACGCCTGCGGGTTGCGGATCAGAGGAACCCAGGCGGCGCCTGCGGGCATGGCCTCCCGCCCGAATTCAAGCGACCCAGATGATCCGGAGCCCCGACTCACCAAACAATAGCTAAATGCACCACCTGTTTGGCCACCTAGCTGGCCCACGAAAGACATGGACCCGCCTCCAAGACCCAAAAGCCCAGCCGCTCCGACAAACATCCCTTGGTTCTTATGCCCGCACCCGATAGCGACATCCCGGATCACGGTCCGACCAACCGTGAGGGTCTCAAGGGCAAGTGTCCCTTTGGTGTAGGACCCGTCCCCATAGGAAACCTCGTAGCGGCACCTTCCCTCGTGGCAGCCGGCATTCTCGAGACGGTCGCAGACGGCGGAGCTGCAAGGAACTCCGGCGTATGAGGCGGACTCCGCCGGATCAAAAACCGGATCGGATTGATGGTAGCATTGGGTACAGGGCTGACATTGGACCCATATAATATCACTACCGGAATCAATAACCACAAATTGACTTCTCGGAGGGCTCCCCACTCCTATGGTAACAAAGTACTCTCCACTTCCTTGATCCATACCCGAAACCACATCCGACCCGAAATTCTGACCCTGAATCTCCTCGACGCGGTAGCCACTGAGGCGGCGAAGGAGGTAGGCGACCCTTAGGGAATCGCGTCTGATGCGGTCGTTGAATCGGTGGCGGCGGTGGGGGGAAGTGTGGTTTTGGAGGATTTTGTCTCTGTGGAAGAGGTGGAGCTTCCATTTGTGAGGGATTTGGGTGGTGGCGGTGGTGGTGGGTTTGAGGGGTGGGAAGAGGGATTGTTGGACGTGAAGTTGTTGGAAGTGAGGGAAGGAGAGGTTGTGGGATGGAGAAGAGGGAATGGAGGTGGTTAGAGGGGTGAGGAGTAGAAGGAGGAAGGAGAGAAGGAGCATGATTGTGTTTCTGTTTGCGCAGTGAGATGTGGAGAGCGTGGAGGGGTGTGTGGGATTTTATTTGGTGGGGTTTGGGAATGGGTACACACAGCAAGCAATAAAGAAATGGAGAAAAAGCAAACAAGAGTGACAAAAAATGGTGGGGTTTGAATTTTTTGACTAGTGTGGATTTATTAGTGGATGATATATTAATTTTTTTATAAACTCTTAAAAATGTTTAAAGGTATTTTTCTCGACTATGGTAGAATACCGATATTTACTTACACCTGAAGGAACCGAATCTATACTGTAATTAAAGTGCAATTATAAATGTATATCTTCACTCTTCATTCTCTAAAAATGTAATTGCTAATGTGAATAATTACAAAATATCTAAATCATTGAATTAAAAATAGGCTAAATTACTCTTTTGGTCCTCAACGTTTTAAAAAGTTATTTTAGGCCCTCAACGTTTTTTTTTTGTTAAAATTGATCCTCTAGCATAGCATCTGTCTGGTTTTGCCATTAAATGCTGACGTGGAAGGCTTATGTGGCACACCATCTCTCCTGTGTTATATTTAAATGATATGACAACCTCTCTCACTCAAACTCAGCAAAACGACGCCCTTTTGATTCAAATAAACAGCGTGGTTTTGCTAAGTTAGAGTGAGAGAGAATGTCATGTCATTTAAATATGACACGTATGAGAGATAGTGTGCCACATAAGCCTTCTACATTAGCATTTAATGTCAAAACCAGATGGATGTTACGCTAGAGGATCAATTTTGACAAAAAAAACGTTGAGGACCTAAAATAACTTTTTGAAACGTTAAAATCCAATATTAAATTTCGTACAAACATTGATGATCATAAGCATTGTTTTGAAAACCGGACCGGCCGGTCGGACCGGAAAATCGGCAAAACGCCAGCCAGTCCGGTCCGGAATAACCAATGAACCGGTCAGATATAAAACCGGTCAAGAACCGGTCAGAACCGGTGGTTTAGACGGTTCGACCGGTTGTTCATTTTTTTAAAAAAAAATTGTGTTGTTTATGATTTAATATTTATTGAAAACTTGTTGTGACTTGTAGTTGTAAGGATTGTTCTATTTCAGTATTTATTGTTGGGTTCATGATAAGATTTGAGACTTAAATATGTTGATCCTTGAACTTATTTGATATGATATTGTGGTAATTTGCAACTTGTTCTATTTCTTATCATGTTTAGATCGAGATGGAAACATATAATTATGAAATATATAATTTTTTTATGATATATTTTAGTATATTTAATTAAAAATATATATTTTAAATGCCACCGGTTCGACCACGGTTCAACCACGGTTCGACCATTGAACCGTGAACCAATGTCTCGACCGGTTCAATGACCGGTCCAGTTTTAAAAACATTGATCATAAGATAAATTTGACCATTAAAAATATATGTAAATAAATTATCAAGATGTATAATGTGACCGAATTACAGTCACAACTCACAATGTACGTATCCACTTTCAAGAGAAAAAGAGGGTCACACTTCACACTTGAGAATGAATTAGTCAGATCACTGTGCAAATAATTGAATGGGAGGGAGGATTGAGACTTGAGAGAGTAGGAGAACTTGTCCTGGTTTTTTGTAGTTTAGTCTATTGGAATCATTAATCATTATTCCTCCTTTTAAATTTCTTCAAAATTATTTTTGGTTATTTGTAATTCTTACAACAAATTGCCAAATTGGTTACTCTCTATTAACTTTAAAAATATATTATTAGAAGATAGGTACTTGTTATCAAGTTCTTCGATATAAATTACATATGTGGCAAAAAATTTTGTATAACCAATCATTATAAATAGAGGTGTCAAAGTGGATCAACTCGGCCCACACGGGTTGACCCACCACGGGTTGAACCCGTGACGGGTTGGCCACGTTAAACGGGTTGGGAATCCCAACCCGGACCACCAAGGTAGTGGGTCGGGCCAATCCACCTAACCCACCTATTTTTTTTAAAAAGATTTATACTTTTTTATACATTTTTTTCATGAACTAAGAAATTGAATAAGATAAAATGAAAGAAAAGATTTATCATTCATCATGTCACTCACAAATAGTTAAAAATAAAACAATGAAAGTATGAAACATGGTGAAAATATCACAACATTACTCATTTCTTCCTCTTGGCTCTTGCAAATATGGTGAAAAATAAAAATATCACAAAAAGAAAGAAACATGATTAGGAATTAAGTTTTTTTAAATTTTTTTTAAGTTAGGTGGGTTACGGGCCAACCCACCTAACCCGCGAGCCAACTTAGGTGGGTCGGGTTCCTCCAATCCGTTTAATAAACGGGTTGAGATTTTGCAACCCAACCCACCAATTTGGTGGGTTAAACGGGCCAACCCACCGGGTTGAACCCGTTTTGACAGCTCTAATTATAGAGAGAGAATATAAAAGACAATAAATTACACAACCAATCAAAGAAGAGAGAGAGTAAAAAAACAATTTATGATTGGTGAACTTTATAACAAGCACCTAATAAACTTTACTTTTGTTTTTTCCTTATTAGAAACGAGGAATACTCAACGTTGAAGTTACATTGAACGGCAATAAAAATTTATTAATAAGAAGCATTATATTCTTATTATTCATTATTTATTATTTGTTAATATTAAATTTAAATTTGACCTCTGGTATTTTAACAATTATTCGGTTAGACGTTCTGTCTCTATCCCTTGATCCACATCACTTAAATCAAATTTGTTAAGATTTATAATTACTTTTTACGTACCTTAACTCGTCAAAACTATTAGCCACAGTTTTTTAATCGGTTAGCCACGATTTCGACAACACAACTTTAAACAGAAAAGGATCCACGCACTCTTCGTTTCTCCTACTTTCTCTTACAATCCTACTTGCTCAGAATCTTCTCCCAACCTCGAGGCCTAGTTTAGGTTCTCTTCAAGGTGCATCCACCTCTTTCTCATCATCCACTTATGACCTCAACCTAAGAACACCATTAATCTTAAACAAATTCTATAGACTTAAATTTCTCCATGAGTACGTAGTCGTTGGGTTTGTCACCCACCCAGCTTATATCATTTCTCCTTTGACCTCCATCAAGGGTTATATATTGCTCTTATTTCGACTACATGTTAATTCTTGAAATATCAATCTATAATTCATTTAAGATATGTTCCTATTTGTGTGTTTTCTTTTTTTTTTTTAAATCTTCTAGAAGAAATAAAAATGAAGAAATTACACTAATAGGAACATACTTAAATAGGTTAAAGATTAAATTTTTATTTAATATTAATAAATAGTAAATAATAAACAGACGAAGTATTAAAAGTTCAATCATCTTAGAGCTCATTTCATAGGAGTTTTGCACATGAATATGCAACTAAGAAAATATATACACAAATTCAGCCATTTTTAAAAATTATCTATATATAAATATACAATTTTTACTGTGCACAAACAAAAACGCCGTCAGTGAGAGCGTTTTTCTGAAATTTTAACAAGAAAAATGCCCTCAAGAAGGGCGTTTATAGGCTCAATTGGTCAACTCTATAAACATCCTCACTGAGGGCATTTTCATGTAAATATTAGCGTTAAAAACACCATCACTGAGGACGTTTATAGGGTTGACTGTGATGGCTTTTTTTGTTAAAATTTTAAAAAAAAATGCCCTCATTGATGGCGTTTTTACTTGTGCACAATAAAAATTGTATATTTTTGTAGATAATTTTTAAAGGTGGCTGAATTTGCGTATATGTTTTCTTAGTTGCATATTCATGTGCAAAACCCCATTGGTGAGAAATAGTGATGTGAAATTTTGGTATATTTGGCGTTTGGTATCCGGTGAGTGTTTTAGTGGGAAGTGGAAGTGGAAGTAAGTGATAAAAACTATATTTGGTATGCAGGGAAATGAAAGTGGAATGTAAAAGTAATATTGTTTGGTAGGGTGGGAAGAAGATGGGGAAATAGAAGATAAAAGTATGAAATATTTTTTTTGCACTTACTTTTTTAAAAGCCACAAATTTTTTAAGGACATTTTGGTCTTTAAACCAAACCTCACCTCACCTTCCCTCCACTTCCCTCTCAATTTTCATGGCAACAAGCTTCCCTCTCAACTAGGAAGTTCAACCTCACCTCCCCATTTCTCAAAGCATACCAAACATACTTCAACCTTAATTTCCCTCTCACCTTTCCCTTAGAAGTGATACCAAACATGACCTTGATAAGTGGTGAAGTGGAGGACGGAGAAAAGGGAAGGAGCTTCCCCTCATGAGAAGCGAAGCTCCATTGTGTGGGAAGAGGGAAGTCAAAGAGAGAGGGGAACAATTTCTTAAAATTGGAATGCCCTTAAATTTGTGATAGATAAAAAAAAAATAGTATTTTATATTTTTATTTTTCATTTTAACAATATTATTCTTATATTTTACTTCGATTTTTTTACATATTAAATATATTTTTTATTACTTACTTTTACTTATATTTCAACTTCTCAAAAAATTACTCCCCTGCTCTAAAACTCAGCATAGAACCTTTCTCCATTGGGGAGTTACTGAAGTTGGTTTGGTTATTAGAGTTAGTCCTACTGTATATGATTTTGGATATCTAAGTTTAAAAAATAGTACATTTCAAAATTCAAATAATAAAGAAAATAAAGGAACATTGACTGCCACCCATCCTCAATACTCATAGAATAAGATCTATTTTTTTTCTTTTATATCTCATTTTTACTTTATTAATATATATATTAATGATCTCGTTATATTTATAGATAAACTTATTAACGTTAATGTTCATTGTAGGTTGGAAGTAAAGATTGTAGCAAGAATTATAAAACAATTCTATATTAAAATCTTAATAATGATAAACTGTGAATTTTTTAATTTGTAATTTTATAGAAACAAATTCTATGCAGATAAATTTAGTTTTAAATAAAAATAGGAATTTATGTTATATTACTACCTATTTACTCAGGTTTAAGTTGAGAAAAAACATTCTTTTGATCTAAATACAATACTAGAATGCCTTCCTCACACTGTAACCTACTTAATTATTATTCTTCTTACTTCAAAAGTAAAATTAATTCCATTTTTTAAAGGTTGAGAAAATAGAGAGAATTCAAGCAAAAAAAGAAAAGAAAAGAAAATAGAGAGAAATAATATTTTATTAAGGATGTTACTTTGAGAGGTGGTGATGGATAGACAAATGAAAGAGGTGCATGAAATTGCGATGATGATGTCCAGCAAAGATTATGAAAAGATGGAAATTGATGCTGCTGCTCCTACTGAACTTTTGATGTTTGTTTAGTACTATACACTTATCACTGTTCCTCTTTTGTCTTCCTCTGCTTTTTCTACTTGATATATATATATATATAAAATTATATACACATGGTTTCACAAAATGAATAATTTAAAAATTAAGAAGTTATTTTTTTTCTCTTTCTTTGAGTTTTGATAATTGTTAAAGTACTATTATCATTTTTTAAAATAAAAATAATTTATTTTTATTTTTATTTGCTAGCTCCCATTATCTCCTTAAATAATATATTTTATTTATTTTTAATTATTTAAATTATTTCGAGAAACTATTGATTAGAATTGAAGATTCAAGTCATATATATATATATATATAAAAGTTATTATCTATATTTATAATTTATATACTATACTATTCTCTAAACATTTCAGTGTTTTTCTAATATTCGATAGATTTGAATGGGATATTAAAGAGGAAAAAAGGAGGGAAGAAAACAAAAGTAGATATTTTCTTTATTTGGAAAGTTAAAAATTCAAATAGGAGATAATAGAGGATTAATTTTTAGGAAAAAACTTAGGTGGATTTACGTAGGTATTTGCTATAAAGTTCCACCGATCGCGTGCTTTATATATATTCTCTTTCTTCAATGATTGGTTATCATAATTTAATCTTCTATATTCGCTATCCCCTATGATTGGTCATATAAGTACTTTTTGTCATGTGTCTTATTTTTATTGGAGAACTTCACAGCAAACACCTAAATAACTTTACCTTAGTTTAGTCCTAATTTTTAACCCTCCAATATTCTTATCCTAAGGAGATTAGTCTTTCATTCTATTCCTTTTCCTTCACTTTTAATCTATTTTCCTCTCTCCTCTCTTAATTACCAAACATTTAGCGCTTGATAGTATCTTGGACAAAACTTCTTTCAATAAAAAAATGTTTTTTTTGTCATTTTACGCTCATAAAGGAGATCGTTGGGCCCATGGAGGGGTTATTGTGAAGTTCCTGACGAAACATTGACTTTTCGCGAGTCTGAGTCAAATAATTAACCTAAGTTAACGCAACTATGACACAACCCAGGGTCGAATCTCTCTCAAAACTTTTAGTCAAATTTCGAACTACACTGTTGAATATGGAATTCAGGAATAATTCAGAGAATGATGGAAAAGTAAAATAGGTAACAAGTTGATTGTTTATGAAAAGAGGAAGAATGAAATTAGGTTTAATAACTATATGGAGAAAGAATGCTCTTGAAAATTTCTGTTATTTTGTTATCTTCGCTATATAAACAGAATTTTCAGGAATTATCTTTTGGAAACCACTTTAAAAAGTTGTATAGGCTAACGCTCTGAACCTAAATAATTGTTTAACTAGGAAACAACATTCGCATATAAAATTGAAAAATATATGTAAACCAAATATAAAACTTCAAAAAATAATTGTATTTATCCTAATTCTGAAAAATAAATTACCCAGGTCATCTAACGGATAACTTATTTAATCCAAGTAGGATGACTAATATCCGAAAGTAAGATGACTAAATCCTATGATAATTCCCTAGTACATACGCATAGACATAGCCTAAGCTTTCGTTTTCTGTGGCTAACATGCCAGTTTTTTGCGGCTAACGGTATGGCCCACTTAACAAAGCTGTGCATTTTGATCCTTGAAATATGTGCCTTTTAATCCCTGACCTTACCTAGATTTCATTCTGGTCCTTCCTCGTATTCCTTGTGGTTTTGCTTCCCTAATTGACCTAAAATTCAACCATAGACAATCTTAATATTCCAAGCTTTAAATGAATAATTATAATTATCCACAAGACAATGAAATATCATGATTTAATCAATAAAAGTACCTAAAAATCACTAAATACACATTTACCTAATTAATTATACTCATAATGACGCTAAATTTATATAATATGACTAATTATTATTAATAATATTTTACAAAAGTGTATATCGATCGGTTAAAGGAGTTCATTGGCTTCTCCCTCTTTTACTATAAATTGGGACTTTCCCCTCTCATTTGAGATGCTCTTCTCTTGAGATTCTCTCTTTTCTCTCTTGAAAAAGATTTTGTTCTATTATATGGTTTTCTTTTTGTGATCTATTTAGGATCAAGGCTTCAACTCTAGCAGTTGATAGTCTACTTGCTTGGTGAGGGTGAAGTAATTGGCTTGGCGTTCAGGTTAGTTTTGAATATTTATTTTACGCACTGTAGACACACAATTTTGTAAGGGCATGTTCCCGGAACGCAAAAAGACTTAGAAGAGGCTGCATATGTCACGATGTAGTTCATTAGCATTGCAATTTCCCTACCTGATTCAATACAAATTTCGCGACGTTGACACATTCTATTGCGACGTTCATCCCAAATTCAAAATTATTTGAAATCTCCCACGTATCCGTTCACATAGTTTCTACAAGGTTCCAACGTCGCGACGTACTAAGGAACATTTGAATATTTCATCATAGTTACGCCTTTCATGGAAGCCTCTTATATGTGTCAACATCGCAACTTACTACCCCAATGTCGCATTGTTCCCCGTGAAATTAGTAAAGTTGGTTATTTTTTGAGCCTAGAAATAGAACCTCACTCCACAGTCTTCGACACACATCTTTCTTAGTAAAACACCCCAATCGGCCGGTGCGAGTCTCAATCCCTTGTCTAGAGCTCGCTCTAGTCACTCCCTAAATTCAAGAGTCTCACTCTTGAAGATCTAGCATCCCCAAGATATTTCGTTGTCGTAGGTACACAAGTTAAACCCTAGTTTCTGATGTTAAACCCCGAGGTTATAAAAGAAACCAAAATTTTGAAAACACAATATGGATAGAACAAGTAGAAGGAATAAAATCCCCAACCTATTGAACTCCCAAAAGACAAGTGCAATTAATTGGAAACGCAAATAATCGGTTGATTTAAAATCAATAATGAATTCCCCACAACTGATTACCTTGATAAGAATTGATTCTTGACGTAATAGAAGAAGATAAACCACCCTCTCCTATGGATTCTCCTTTCAGCCAAGAAGAAGAAAAACTCAAAGTTCTATATTGAAAACTAAATATGAATTACAAGAGAGTAAATGAAGTATTTATACTCCAAGAGATAGGAAACCCTAAATAACAAATGGACTCTTCTAAAATTTCATCAACTAAAGCCCAAACAAAAAACAATGTTTAAAATAAACTAGTGAGACTTTTTAACAACTCATACTAAATAAAAGATTAAATCTACTATGACAAATTAAAATAGCCCACTAAATTAACATAGACCCAAATTCACACTTAAACAAATAAACTAAACATTTTCAAACCTAAGATAATGAACTAAACACATATTGGGCTTGCGGGAAACATTGAAATCCAGTTGATTATGTATGATCTGTTATGCCTTTATGGAGTCTTGATCCTCCGCATGCTCAAATAATTTTCCCAGATAAATCTGAAGCGATTCCTTGAACTTCTTAGCTCTTGATATTGTAATTGGTCTTGGAGGTAAAATCTATTTTTTCTTCATGCCTTCTCACCTCATGCTTTCCATGCAAACAACATCACTTTCGCTAGGCTTTTTCAATATTATCTCGAAGCCTTAGGTTTATTTCGATCATCACTTGCATCATCATCATCACCATATCATATCATATCATATCTACCATTTCAATATAAATCAGGCCTTGCCTAGTATCATTTGTAGGGTAAGTTTTATCTTTAATTTAATCCTAGAGGCTAGGGCATCAGTCGAGGTCTAATTCATATGCTTCGATCGATTGCTAATACGCCCAAAATTTTTTTTTTTGCTTTCCTAGACAGGTAAAAAGGCCTAAATTAAATTCGATAAAAAAGCAAGAAAACGAAAAAGATTGTGACGTATAGTATGAAAGTTGCGACATTCAAATGCTGAACCCGTGTGAACTACTAAAACGTAGTGACATATCCGCATGATAATGGCCACGTTCGTGGTAAGCTGGCCATGAAAGCTGCGTCATTCAACTAGAATTTAATTTGTAAGAGCTTTCCCCTATTGCATATAATCCTATTAAGCCTTACGACCATCCGTATGACGTAAACCATGAGGGAAATTAAACCTTGTTGCTTCTAATCTCCATAGGTTCCTATCGCCATTTCTTTGCTGAGGGATCCACTTTACTCGCTTTGACTGTCAATGGTACAAGCAAAGCCTAATGCTTGTCAAATTAATTGCCTTGATCAAGAGTGAGACCCATTTTCTCCTTTGATTATGGTCAATCCTAAAGTGAACTAAGGAAACATGTTCTCTCTTTTGGCTACCCTATTGCATGTGCTTTCCACCCTTAACATAAGTGCCAAGAGAGGACCAGATAACATGCAAAACTGAGTTAACAATTTTGCACTCCAACCTTGTCGCAAGATTGGATCAAATAAAATACCTAGATTATGCAGTATAGTGCACAACTAAGGGTCGATCTCTCGCAGTACTCTAAAATTAATTGTACCCAAATTAGGAAACAGGTTAAGAGGAGGAGGAGGAGGAGGAGGAGGAGGAGGAGGAGGAGGAGGAGGAGGAGGTGGAGGAGCTACCTGGTACACGTAAGAGACATAATGAATCCACATCAACATGTCACGTCAACACTTAACGGAAGAAATGAATAGACTTGGACGGAAGGATCAATATATAACTTTTGGGAAATATAAAGGACTAATATAGAACTTTTCAAAGATAAAGGACCAATTTAAAAATTAGGTAAAAGATAAAGGACCAAAATGAGATTTTGGCCCAAAAAAATAAAAGAAATAATCAGAATAACCAAATTATATATATATATATATATATATATATATATATATATATATATATATATATATGTCCTAAATTAAAACAAAAAACAAAAAAATCAATGAAAAATAAAATAAAATAAAATTACATTTTTTTTTTTCAAATTTAAGTGGAGGTTGCATTAGTGTAATTAAGTTTAGATGTGTTAATATTTAAAATAAAATTTGAAGAAATACTATGCTTTTTCAAAATAATTAATTGATTAAAAATTTTAAAATAACAAAGAAATTAAACAAGTCAACCAACTTAATCTACTATTTGTCTCACATAACTCAGTTAAGTGATTCGAGTTACTTTTAAATCATTTATAAATGAATATAAATTTCTTTAACCCAACTCACTTAATTTTTTTAGTAACAAAAAAATTTAGGTGAGGGGATGGCGCCCCAGTCCACGGTCATCAGGGCAGGCTTCCGGACTCAAAGAACACTTACAGAGGTTCTTACAAATGATCCACCAAATGAGAGATCACCAGGAATCAAACCCAAGCCATGCAATTGTCATGGGTAGAAGGTGACCAAGCGAGCTAATCCTCATTATATTAACAACCCAAGTCACTTAGTGGGTTAAACAAACTAATCTGTTAAATTGGGTTTGTTTTAATGACTCTAATACATATGAAGAAGCCTTATATATATGTATATGTATATATGTATATATATATATATATATATATATATATATATATATATATATATATAGTGTTTATTTTGTTTTTATTTTTTCTTTCATTATTTTACATGCTAAAAGAGTAGCGGAGGAACATAAATATTAAATACTGTCTAAATTATGAGTTAACTTTTATGGGTTAATTTATTGCCTGCTTTGTAAAGTATATACTAGAGAGTTCCTTTCTCTCTCTTCTATCTCGAATCCAATATGTTCATTGAGAAGTGTGAATCTTCAAAAGTGCAAGGGTTTGAGTTTTGAAAGGGAAGGTTATAAATTTATAATACTGGAATATAATTAATTTTATAATGTTAGCCTTTTCAATGGGAATTGCTGCTTCAATTCAATGACTTAATAAAATAAGATCCTACGAGATATATAGAATATATATGCATAATATATACTAGAGCATATAATTTATTTTTTTAATTTTTTTAAAAATATATTATAAAATTATGATTATTATATTTTAATTTAATAAAAAATTAAATATTAAATTATTTCAAAATTTTAAAATATAAAATAAAATATTTATTATATTTAAAATAATAAATAGAATCTTAAAAGTTATCACTATTCTTATTTTCTCTCACACATGATCTTCTCACATCATATTTTTATTTTCTTTTTTAATTAACTAATTGACTATTTTAGGAGACCGTTGACGGGAAGACCCCACAGCCATATTAATATACTAGAGGCTTCGCATGCACCTACGTGCATACATGTAATTTATTCTTAAATTTTTTAAAAATATAGTATAAAATATTTATTATATTTTAAAATCATTAAAAATTTAAAATTTAAAAATTTAAAATTTTTTAAATAGAATTGTTATCATAATTTAAAAAAAAATTAAAAAAAATGAGAAGTTATGCACTTTTATTTTTTTAGTAACCACCTATCATACTTGTTTTTTCTCTTCCACATCCTCCAATCATACTATTTTTTGTATTTTTTAATTATAAAATATAGCTATTTTGTGAGAAGTTGAGGGGGAAGTTATTTTTTTGGTGTCACACTTTGCTTGTGTGATACCAAAAACTCCAAAGCCATATATATATATACTAGAGGCTTCTTGGTGCATGCAATTATTTTTTTTAATTTACTATAAAAATATTTTTTTTATTATTATTTTTTAAATATAATAAATAATTCAATTACTACTTATATTTATAATTTCTCTTTCATCACTTTTATTAACTACCTTACCCATGATCTCCTTTTCTCTCATATCTCCTCCAATCATATTTTTTTAAATTTTTTATTTTAGTATAAGAAAGTAGGGTTAGGGTAGTTATTTTTTTGGTGTCACACTTTAGTTTTGTGACACCAAAAACTCCAAAGCCATATATATATAGATACTAGAGGCTTCGCATGCACGTACCGTGCATGTAATTTGTTTTTTGTTTTCTTAAAAAAAATATATAAGATAAAATTATTATCATGATTTAAAATAATAAAATATTAAATATTTGATAATTTTTTAACTTTCAAAATATAATATAATAATTATATTTTAAATAATATATTAATCATGGAAAGTTATTTTTAGTGGGGAAGTTATTTTTTTGGTATCACACTTTACTTGTGTGACACCAAAAACTCCAAAGGCATATATATTATAGATATAGATATAGATATAGATATACTAGAGGCTTCGCATGCACCTACGTGCATACTTGTAATTTATTCTTAAATTTTTTTAAAATGTATTATAAAATAGTTATTATATGTTAAAATCATTAAAAATTAAATATTTTAAAATTTTAAAATAGAATTTTTATCATAATTTAAAAATAAAAAATTAAAAAATGAAAAGTTTTGCACATCTCCATTTTTTTAGTAATCACATATCATATTTGTTTTCTCTCTCCCACATCCTTCAATCATTTTTTTTTGTATTTTTTAATTATAAAATATAGCTATAAATATAGATTTATTGAGAAGTTGGTTATTTATTGAGAAGTTGAGGGGGAAGTTATTTTTTTAGTATCACACTTTACTTGTGTGACACCAAAAACTCCAAAGCCATATATATATATATATATATATATATATATATATACTAGAGGCTTCGCATGCACGTACGTGCATGCAATTTATTCTTAATTTTTTAAAATATAATTATTATATTTTAAAGCAATAACAAAATAAATTTGATATTTGATAATTTTTAGATTAAAATGATTATCATAATTTAAAATAATTAATTAAATGATGAGAAGTTATTTACTTGTTTACTTTTTTAGTAACTACCCATTATATATGCTTTCTCTCTCCCACTACCTCTCATTGTATATTTATTTGTATTTTTTTAATTATAAAAATATCTATTTTGTGACCCCAATGACCGATCCAAAGCCATATATATATAATATTTGATTTTTTTTTAATTTTTAAATAAAATTGTTATATTTTTAAATGAAGTAATGAGAAGTTATGCACTTCTCCGCTTTTTTAGTTTTTACCCATAATGCATGTATGTTAGAGTAGTTATTTTTTTGGTGTCACACTTTGTTTTTGTGACACCAAAAACTCCAAAGCCATATATATATACTAAAGGCTTCGCATGCACCTACGTGCATACATGTAATTTATTCTTAAATTTTTTAAAATATAATATAAAAGAGTTATTATATTTTAAAATCATTAAAAATTAAATATTTTAAAATTTTAAAATAGAATTGTTATGATAATTTAAAATAAAAAAATTAAAAAAGAGAAGTTACGCACTTCTCCATTTTAGTAGTAACCACCTATCATACTTGTTTTCTCTCTCTCACATCCTCCAATCATATTATTTTTTGTATTTTTTAATTATAAAATATAGCTATTTTGTGAGAAGTTGGTTATTTATTGGAAAGTTGAGGGGAAGTTATTTTTTTGGTATCACACTTTGCTTGTGTGACACCAAAAAGTCCAAAGCCATATATATATAGATATATAGATATATACTAGAGGCTTCGCATGCACGTACCGTGCATGTAATTTGTTTTTATTTTTTTTAAAAATATATAAGATAAAATTATTATTATGATTTAAAATAATTAAATATTAAATATTTGATAATCTTTTAACTTTCAAAATATAATATAATAATTATATTAAATCATGAAAAGTTATTTATTGATTAGTTGTTTTTAGTGGGGAAGTTATTTTTTTGGTGTCACACTTTGCTTTTGTGACACCAAAAAGTCCAAAGCCATATATATATATATATATATATATATATATATATATATATATTAGAGGCTTCGAATGCACCAAGGTGCATGCAATCAATTTTTTTAAATTTAGTATAAAATTATTATTATTATTATATTTTAAAATATAATAAATAATTCAATAATTATTTATATTTCTAACTTCTCTCTCACCAGTTTTATTAACTATCTTACCCATGATCTCTTTCTCTCTCATATCTCCTCCAATCATGTGAAGTTGAGGGAGAAGTTATTTTTTTGGTGTCACACTTTGCATGTGTTACACCAAAAAGTCCAAAGCCATATATATATACTAGAGGCTTCGCATGCACCTACGTGCATACATGTAATTTATTCTTAAAATTTTTTAAAATATAATATAAAATAGTTATTATATTTTAAAATTATTAAAAATTAAATATTTTAAAAATTTAAAATTTTTAAATAGAATTGTTATCATAATTTAAAATTAAAAATTAAAAATTGAGAAGTTATGCACTTCTCCATTTTTTTAATAACCACCTATCATACTTTGTTTCTCTCTCTCACATCCTCCAATCATATTATTTTTTTGTATTTTTTAATTATAAAATATAGCTATTTTGTGAGAAGTTAGTTATTTATTGAGAAGTTGAGGGGGAAGTTATTTTTTTGGTGTCACACTTTGGTTGTGTGACACCAAAAACTCCAAAGCCATATATATATATATATATATATATATATATATATATATATATATATATATAGATAAAATTATTATTATTATGATTTAAATAATAAAATATTTAATATTTAATAATTTTTTAACTTTTAAAATAAAATATAATAATTATATTTCAAATAATTTATTAAATCATGAGAAGTTATTATTGAAAAGTTATTTATGAGAAGTTGTTTATTAAGTAATTATTTTTAATGGGGAAGTTATTTTTTTGGTGTCACACTTTGCTTGTGACACTAAAAACTCCAAAGCCATATATATATATATATATATATATATATATATATAATACGAGTGATTAATTATATATATAATTACCACCACTTCACTCCATTTTTTTTATAATTTTTTTTTTGGGGGTAGAAACCACTTCACTCCATTTGTATATCAATTATTTAGCTTTCTTGCTTCAAACCAAAATACTTCAACGTTACACGAGAAAATTTTTATGTTTCTAAATTTTGTTAATAATGAAGAGATAGAGATCAACCTCCTCTTTTAATTTTTACAAGGAAAATGAAGCCTGAATATGTGTTTGTGTTTTATTTGTCCCATGCATTAGTTCGTAAAATTAAGTTTGAGGATTGATTGACTTGAAACTCTTTGAATTTTACATCTAATATTTTCGAAAATGGTTAATAACCAGAAAAAAAAAATTGAAAAGCTCCAAGAGAGAGGTTGAATGAGGGATGACTTGACCTGAGTACTAGACTTAGGGCCTAAGTATCTAAGAATGAGAGACCAAAGTTCACATATATAATTTTCTTGGGAATGGTTCCTAGGTTGAGGAGAAGAGAGAGAAGACTAGGCAACATGTATGAGAATGCCTATGAGTATTGAGATAAAGATTGATTCATCTTAGAAATGTGATCTCCTTGCTTATATAGTTGTGTGTGTGAGAAATCGTTAGGCACCAAAGGTGGTGATGCAGTTATGGCATGTGTTCGTCATGTGACCAAATAAGAGGAGTGTGGTCAGCCAGGGGCAATTCTGGTGTCCAGGCCTAATAAATCTATCGCGGGATGATAGATTTAGGTGATGTTAAACTTGCCTTAGGTGAAGTCTTAGGTGGTTATGTATAGCTTGAATAGGGATCAAAATCTATGTAGTTTAAGAGTTATGAAGTCTATGGTGATCGTTAGGTAAGAGAGACTTACTTGAGTATGACGATGACCATGTGCAGCTAGGATTTGGAGACTCCGTGAGAGGGCACAGAGGTGGAGGGAGCTGCAAGGGGCTGTGGAGGAAGTGAGCTTCCTAAGCTTTAGGGAGCCAATGCTTAGAGAGTACGTAGTGTGGCACGTAGTATGAGTAGCAAGCTATTGAGCTTATAGTGCAAGGTGCCTAGGGTTTATGCAAGGACGCGTATTTATAAGCCTTAGAGGCAGCCTTGGCCATGGGCTCAGTAAGAAACGAGAGTGAATGCTCAAGGCTTATGACGCATGCAACCCTAATTATGGTTAGGCTAGTCGTGGTGTTATAAGTTCCTTAAGTCCATTGGTACAAGTGTTTGTATAGTTAGTTCGAGTGTTATTATTCCCTTTGAATCTGCTCGCCAATTCTATTTGGGGCATAAAGGAACGAGGGGCGAGGAGTCTTACTTGAGCAGGTGGACTGGTGGTCTTTGGTTGAGCGAAGGACTAATTTTTAGTCATAAAGGGTGAGGGCTTGTGATTGATGAGAGTCGGTGGCGAGCGAGAGCCATTGATTGAGCATGACAGGAAAAATTCCTTAACTGAGCGCGATGGGTTAATGCCCCTAATTTTACTTGAGGCATTTTTCCTTTTCCAGGAAATCTTTGAGCGCGATGGGCGAACGCCCATGCCAGTGGTCTGGGTAACCTGTGGATGAAAAGGTCCGATAAAAGTGTTTCCAAAAAGAATTTCATAAAAAATTTATTTTATATAGCAAGGATAGTTGATTAGCAAAAGACCTATGAGAAACCTATTCTCTTTAGTTACTCGTTTCAATGTAAATATCTTACAATCCTACTTAATAAACTTCGAACCGTACTTCCTGAATTTTATCTTAATTCGATACTTAGGAATAGTTACTACGAAATTACTGAAGTATTCGTGGGAGTTCAACCCCTGGTTGTGCCATATACTACATAACTTGAGGAACATTATTTGATACGGATTTGTGACAAAGTTTGCTTCATCAAATTGGCACTGTTGCAGGGAACCTTTTTTGTTATGTGGTAATTGTGTCGGTCGAATCATGTCCTGACCCAGTGACAATCATGGAGTATTTTAATTTTATTATTTTTTAAAATTTTGTTTTGAATTCATGTTTTTGTTAGGAAATAAAGAATTTAGGAATACATGCATGAACACAAGACAAAGAGTTTAGATAAACAACAACTTGAACATAAGAGAGAGATGCACAAAATTCCATTCATCTATCCACCAATTTACAATACTCTCTTATTTATAGAACTCTAATCATAAGGTAACATTAAGGACTCCAAAATGTACCTTTAAGCATACTAATTATGTGTATGAAAGTTACATCATACTATTAAGGGTGCTTTTATGGTGAGGTTACAAATACACAATAGATCATGTGGAGGAGTTACAAATAAGAGAAAAATCCAATGTTGATGATGAGTGTGGTCATCCACACATAAACACATATGTTTATAATAGTTTTCAATTTCTTTTCTTCTAGGTCGAGGAAGTTTTTCCTGTAGATGTTCTACTTGGAGTTTTCCGTGACAAGCGGCTTATTTTGACATTCGCTGTGACCTTCGCCATGGCGAACGCAACATGATTTCTCTTTCCATTGTACTTTTCTTTATGTGCTTTATTTTGTTTTTGTCTTTTATTTTTCATTTTGCATCATAATCTTAGCCAACGAATGGGTAGTCTAATTCCCTAACTAGAAAAATTAAAATGGCCGATCTTAGAATTTCTATTGAAATTGGAACTGATAATAAGGGTAATAAAACTATTGATGATATTAACCATGAAAGGACAGAGAAAAATAATCTAGTTAAAAGAAAAATAATCGAAAAACTCATTCTGACAATTATGAGCAATTAACCGGCTTTTGTCTTATTTTTTTAGTATTAAAGGTTCGCTTATTTACTCACTTAGTACATTTAATAGCCTTTCAAGTGAAAACCCGCATATCCACTTGAGCGTGCTCCACATTCACTGTATGAATTTAAAGCCAGTTGGACCAAAGAACAAGGATGTGATGTAAAAGATCTTTTACCTTACATTGGAGGGAAAAGCAGCTAAGGAATGATATATGAATCTTCCAAGATATTCAGAGGATGTATATCGATCTTGGGCAAATTTGCGAGGAGCATTCCTCAAGCAATACTTGTCGTCCGGAAAACTAGGTGGGAACTCCCATGTATCAAATAGATTCTTAATGAGACATCATACAAGTAATGGTTCCGATTCCAGGACCTACTCGCCAAGTCTCTCAATCGTCGACTTCCCGATGAGTAACTCATACTTTTCTTCTTTCATGGGCTTTTGCCCGAAGATTCCGATATATTAACCACTTATGCTAATGGGTCACTAGAGTATCTTGAGCCTATGGCTACCTAGGCAGTCATCGAAAAGTTTGTCCTAAACCGAGAATACCTATCTGCTAGAGATACCATGCCTGTTACGGATGTTGGGGTAACCGAGAGAGACTCCGCACCAGCACAAAAACCTAAATTACAGCACCTTACCATGGTTGCTACTAATTGAAGAGCCCTCCTCAAAAGAATTGTAAATAATTATGAAGGCAGTGGGTGCCACCCAATCAGTCTCAGATTTCAAATGGCCGCCTTTAATACAACCATTAGTCAAATAGAGCAGTTGGAAGGGCGCAACCAAGGGTCGAATCTCTCGCGGAGCCTCTAGTGAAAGCTCTATGGTTGATTGTGGTAACCCGAGTTTAAGCTAAGTATTCAAGCAAATAGTGATGCAGATGGAAGCAATTGTAATCAATAATAATAAACAAGTTCCTTAGAGGTTGATTTCAGCAATCCTAGTCATCCAATGATTTTAGGGAGTTATTGTTCTTTTGTTAGTTAAATTACTATATTAGCCTAGGTGATCGCTTTGGCTTAGGTTCAATTCAAATTTACCAATCCCCAACCTAGCAACAATTAATTAATATACCCTAATCTACCTCGCATGATTGATATTTAAAATATTATTCTATCTAAGGGTTCCAACTCATTACTGACCGATCGTCTTTAGAGGATCGTAGCATGGGTAAAGCGTCCATCATATCCAAGAACTTTAAAACTAAACCTAGTGGATAGTATTCAACTAAATCAATTCTCTTTAGAAATCCAAGGGGGTTTAGCTACTCATAACTCACAGAATATCCTTAGAGTTAGGGTTTGATCGTGAAGCCTAAGATGAGATTAGAAGCTTTTAAAGCTTCTATTTATAGTATGATTATAGGAATCCTAATGGAGCTCTAACTTATCTAGATTGCAATCAGATTACAATTAAAACTTAAATATAAATCTTATTTGTATTCTAGATAAGATAAGCTCTTCATTTGAATTCCAGCTTGCTATCACGTTTTTGCCACGTCAGCATGTCCTTGTCATGGCGAGCTAGCCTTGGTTCACCGTGCGAGCTAGCTCTTCTTTGCCGTGGGGAGTGGTCCTTTTTATGTGCGTTTTGGCCTTCTGTTTCTAACATGCTTTCATCTTCTAGCTCTCATTCTGGTCCTTGACTTTGGAAGATATTAGCCAGTTGACCTGGGTCAAGCTTGAAACACTTGAACAAACATAAAAGTACTATTCAACAGATATTACGGCAGCTCATGAATTATTAGAATTATTGTATTTTATGCTTAAAACCCCAGAATTAATTTTAGTCCCTATGTAATAAATATTAACCTAAATAGTGCAAAACTATATATTTTTATCTATTTATTGATTCATTATGCACTCTAAAGTTAGGTTGATTTTTGGTGCGATCAGTTGTGCATGAATATGATTTGATCTATGAATGAGTTACAGTTATTTGATATGACCCATCATGAATTTGCTATTGGGGCTTGGTGCCATTGTGATTAGTTGTGATTGATTTGGGTGTGGACTCAATGGTGTTATGATTGATGATTTGTGTATTGTGAAAGTGATTGTGTTTGAGGAGAACAAGGAATGAAGGGCATGGAAAGGGAACCTCAGGTGAACCATATGCCTGACCTTGTTTAAGTATTTTCACATATTTAAGCAAACCTTTGGATACTTTACAAAACCTTTGACATAAATTTTGAAACCATTTACCTTTTGAAATTAAGATTATTAAATTCTATTTTTCTCTTACGAGAGTGTTTTGAAGGAATTTAGTTTATGAGGCCAACACTCCCACCAATGAATTCTGATGATTGGATGTGCTTGGTTTGGTTGAATATGAATATGTTTGTTTTTTTTTTTGAAATGACAAATGGTATTGGATTGCATCCCCTAATAAGTGATTGGGGGTATATTGATTTGTTGTGCTGATATTGGCATATTCGATTATGAATTGAATGGAATAACTGAATATGATGTGACTTATGAATGACAAGGATCTTATAGCTACGATAGGTTTATTGATATATAATATCTTGCATATAATTATGGTTGCTATCCTCTCCCTGTTGTAGTGGTGCCCTCTACTACGTTTAGGATGAGTTAGTCACTCACTGAGTCGTATGACTTATCCCTCGTTAATATTTTTCAGAGATAGGTAAAGGACATGTGATAGGTCTCGCATAAGTAAAGAGCCAACTTCCAAGACCTACATCTTGTTCGTGTGGGTGATAGATTTACTACTTTGCAAAAGTTTGTTTTTAATTTATTGAACTTCTAGATGCCAGCTCCATTAGTCCAGAGGCAGGGTTCGTGAATTGGTATAAGAATTATATATTTTTATTTGTAAAAACTATTATGTTTTAAAACAGATTAATTAATGTATCATGCATGTTCAATATAGGTATTAAAATAGTAAGCTTACAAGTTAGGGGTCCCACCCTTGGCTTGTGCTGGTCACGTGCTCCCGGGCGGGGGTCGTGACAAAAGTCATGCCTTCTTCTTATCCCTTAAAGAGAAAGGAAAAAGCCTAAGATGAATATAATCATAATTGACACCTTTCTAGTTGGAAGTGTCATAGATCTCCAGAAAATTCATAATACAACTATTGGGGTCTCTAGCAAGCAAACCCCCAAACTGCCCATTGTTTTGCTGCAGCTAGATGGTAGCAAGCTTGAATCTACGGTTATTAGCTTAAACCGTTGGCCTGTGAATACTGTGTTGCAACCCTTTCAGCATAGGTGTTGCATACTCATACAGATTTCGATTGTGTGGATTAGCCATCTCAACCCCTTCAAGTTGATTGCGCTCCAATATTAATAGAGAAGAAGGTGTTGATGCATGACAAAAAAAATGAGGTAAATTGGTGATAATTTGTTCTTGAGTAGGTTTTCATGGTTTTATATTTTTCTGTGACAGTTTTGTGTAAAATTCCCTATGATTTCTTTGATCGTAGTTAAATTCTTTTTTTAAAAAAATTATTATAACTCAATTTTAAAATAAATTAAAAAATAGAATATACTAATCAAAATCCACGAGCATATGTGTATATATAAGGGGAGTTTGATTTTGTATCATCTCAAATAACATAGTATCTTGCATACCATAATATATAATGATGTCATCGCGGATACCATATTATATTTGATACTCTTGTTTGGTATGGTGTTTGATATCACAATGAATATGCAAGTTTTTTTGAATAAAATGGTGTCATCTAAGATAACATGTTATTTGGCCAAACCCTAGTACCTCTTCAACTCTTGCTTCTTCTTCATCCTTTAGCGCTTCTCCTCATGCAGATAAACCCCTCCTTATTTTCTTAATTTTGTTTATTTTTCAGTCTTTAAAATAAATAGATCTTTCATATCTATATTATCCCTCATTTTGGTGGTATTTTCTTCTAGATCTAGTCTGTGTCTTTGTAATTGGAGGTAGTTTTTGTTATTTTTGTTTGTTGGGGAAGTTTTCTGCAAGTCTATATCTAAAATTTGCAAATCTTTATGTCAGAAAGCTTCCACTCCTTCATCATGTTGTTAGAAAATTTCAATGTACTTTCAACTTTGAAGATTACTCCAGATCTGATATGCAGGAGGTTTAACAGTTAAAACTTTGTTGGCAACACCAAGAATGGTGCAGTTTTTCATCTCAAGTTCATCTTACAAATGGCATCAATTGACCTTTTTATTCGCCCTTTAGTTCAACAATCTTTACGAATTATTTCTTTAGTATCATTAGAATGGAGTTCTATGATTTTTTGTAAGTGGTGTTGGGCTTTTCTATAATTTGATAAAATTTATTATATAAAAAAAAGATAACACATGTTATTTATTTTTGTATCTTCCAAGTCTTTCCTCATAAATTTAAGTGAATTAAGTATTATATATATATATATTCATAAAAAATATTATATTTATTCAAAGATTATTTTAAAATTTTCATACTAACGTTAAATTAAAAAGGTCAAAACTCCAAATTGGTCCTTTATGTTTGCACGAAGTTTTATATTGGTCCTTTATGTTTCAAAAAGTCCAAATTGGTCCTTTATGTTTGCAAGAAGTTCCAAATTGGTCCTTCCGTCCAAATCCGTTTATTTTCTAAGTTAAGTGCTGACGTGGCATGCTGACATGGACACACCATCTCTCCTACGTGTCAGGTGAAGCTGACGTGGCATGCCATGTCATCGCCACATCACTGCCACGTCATCATCCAATATCATATGTGATGACGTGGCAGTGACGTGGTGCTGACATGACATGACACGTCAGCTTAGGTGGACATGTCAGCACGCCACGTCAGCACTTAACTTAAAAAATTGACGGAAGTGGACGGAAGGACCAATTTGGAACTTCTTGCAAACATAAAGGACCAATTTGGACTTTTTGAAACATAAAGGATCAATATGAAACTTCGTGCAAACATAAAGGACCAATTTGGGGTTTTGACCAATTAAAAAAGACAAAAGTACCTTTGTTGCCCTTAAAGTTTGATGAATTGTTCATGCTTGTCCCAAAATTTAATTTTGTTCATACCTACTCTCAAACTTTTATTTTTTAATCACTCATACTCTTTTTGCTAACACCGTTAACTAAGTTAACAGAAGTTGCTAACTTGGCTTGACATAAAAGCTGACTGTGGATTTTCTTCCACCTCATTTTCAATCTCCTAAAACCAAAACAACAAACAAGAGAGAGAAGGTACAACAAAAATAAAAAGCTAATCACATGTGATCGTAGCTCAATTACTCCGAATTACTTCGAGTCGAGGTTCTAACCGGTCATCACGGTTGTAATCAAATAAAAATTTTAAGCAGCACAGGGTGCAACTCAAGGGTCGAATCTTTATCACAAAAATCTCTCTCTTAATTAATCTGTTCCATCATCCTGACCTGATAACCTTCTCTTTGCCTACCACCTTCAAGGCCATGCTCTTCCCGCTCAGCAAATTCTTCGCTTGATAAACTTTGGCAAACATTCCATGACCTAAGGCGACCGAGCTCATACTTCCCGTGGAGTACAGAGGAATGAACATAGTCAGTTAAAAAATGGGGTTAGGTTAAATTGAAAAATGAATTGAATTTTGGTTTTAGGAGATGGAAAATGAAGTGGAAAAAATATGCAATTAGCAACTTTCATTAACGTGGTTAACAATGCTAGCAAAAAGGGTATGAATAATCCAAAAACGAAAATTTGGGGTAAGCATGAACAAAATAAAATTTTGGAGGCAGGCATGAACAATTTATCAAACTTTAGGACAACAAGTGTACTTTTGCCTTAAAAAAACATCAACAACAAATTATATTAATTAATCACTTAGTTTAATATAATTACGATAACAATTATCTAAATACATAACAAATGATTTAAATAAGCGGGCCCTAGGATAAATGTGATATATTAATAATCTATGTTAAAAAATATAAAATATAATAATAGGGATAAATTTGATAAAAAAAAAAATTTCATTCAAGTCATTTCAGATAACACAATATTTTTGTGTTATGAGATGACATCCTTTTATTGTCATGTGATGATACTAAGGTGGCGTTTGGTACGCTATGACTTTCTGTTATACCAGATATCGTTGTATCTTAGATAATATAGTATATGATACTATAGTATTTATAATGCTGACGTTTGGTATAACAAATAAACGGTATCTCATATGTCAGACATGTAAGATGCACATGTTTGGTATTTTCGATGATTAGCATAACTTATTTTTTTAAACTTCTTTATTTATCCTTATAAAATTTAATAAGCTTCATTTTTTTAAACAATGTAAAAGATATTACATTTAAAAAGAAAATATTGCATCAGTCATCAAATGAGGAATAAGCCATAATATCATGTGCTAAATGTAGAACAACACCGGTGAATATAATTGGTTATTGAAAGGAATATATAGAAAAAAGTGGTACCAAATTTATAATTGGTGATTGGGTATGTGGTAAAAAGTGGCGCTAAATAAAAAAAAATTGTGCCAAGTAAAAAAACTGAAAAAAGGATAAAATTGGAAGTTTAATAAAAGAAATATCTTTTTTAACCCTGTGATCTGAGAAGACATAGATTTTGAGTTGTCATCAGATCACACCCTTTTGGTTGTGATGTGATAACAGAATATTATCTCAGATGTCATCATGTGATAAGATCACAGCATACCAAACGTGACATCCAACCCTGACATCTAAGATACTGTGGTATGTGTAACTGTTATTTTTGGCTCAGACAATTGTAATTTGAAATTAGGACAGCAAGGGGTCTTAACTTTGGGGAACTTGTCCTTAGGTGATGCACCTAGGTGCCTACGTACCTTTCGGGAGGGATCAAAGTTCGCGTAGTTCGTCATGCTGACATCTGTAAGAGCCGTTAGGCAAGGTGATTACCTGTATCGGGCCGTGTGCGGCTAAGACGTGTCTAAGGTACTCCGGACGGGCGAGCCGCTCTTAGGAGGTTGCCTTAGTGAGAGAGAGCTAGGGTCTCTGGAGGCTGCTGGAAGCCCCATAAATGGTGTGCTCTGAGAGGGAGGTGAGCCTGCCGAGGGTTAGCCGGAATGGAACCTGCGGCGGAGCTCGCGATGTGCAGAGATTCTGTGAGGTGTCTGAGGGTACTCATGTCACCGAGAAAGTATGTGGAATATCACAGAGAAGGTGTAGTGATCCTTTAGGTTGCGTATTGTTCTTTTGAGTTCGATTGTCTTTTTCAGCCCCGTAAGTGAGGGTCTATTTATACTCGAGTGTGGGGAGATCGTGCTCGACCCATGATCTCGTGGGACGTGGGTCGTCCCACAAGGCTTGTGGAGTTCCCACGTCTGGTTGAGAGGATGCTCCGTGAGATGACACTACAAGAAAAAACAGGATTAACTAGGGAAAAATGTGAGATGACACTACAAGAAAAAACAGGATTAACTAGGGAAAAATCGGTAGCTAATTCGTAGCTAATATTTGGACGCTAATTGCTAGGGATTTTTTCGTAGCTAATCCCTAGCTAACTCACCCCCTCCAAAAATTGTCATCGGCGACCTCCTCCACCGCCGGCCGGCGACCCCTCCGGCAACCACTTTATATTTTTGAAAAATGGTCCTAGGAGGCCTCGAAGACGAGACATCATGAATGGTAACATTTAAACCAACCACTAAGCCATTTATCACTTTTTGATTTATTAATGTAAAACATTTTATATATACACATATAATAAATTAGCTAGGGATTTTTTTCCCTAGCTAATTAGCTAGGGATTAGCTAGGGAAATTCGTAGCAAATCCCTAGCTAATTAGCTAGGGATATTAGCTACGGTTTTTTTTCCCTAGCTAATTAGCTAGGGATTAGCTAGGGATATTTTCCCTAGCTAATTAGCTAGGGAAATCCGTAGCAAATCCCTAGCTAAATTTTCCCGCCTTTTCGCGCCAAATTTTTTTACCAAATTAGCTAGGGATTAGCTAGGAAAATTTTCCCTAACTAATTTCGGTAGCTAAATCAGTTTTTTCTTGTAGTGTGACGTGGACAAAGGCCACGTAACTGATAGATGAGTGGTGCCACGTGTCTCTAGCGGATGTTGAGGCTGTACTTCTAGAACATCAATACCACGTGTCCTAAGACGAAATATTCCATAGTTACCGTATGTAAGATGGTGAATATAGAATCAAAGTGTATCAAATTAAATGCCACCTAAGTTATCACGTACTATAGGAAATAGTGTCACTATTAGATAAAAAAAATAGATATAAAATCCCTCATTTGTCACTCACTAATTCAGTTTTTTATGATTGTGTTTTCAACCGCTTAATACAATATATTTTAAAACTTTTAAGAGCATTTAATATATGCTATCATTTATATATTATAGTATTTTACATATATGGATGAAATATATATCGTGATATTCGTTAGTACCAATGTGATATTCACGGTACTAACTGTTTGGCTATATACGCAAATTAATATATATCTATATTTATATGGCTATGAATCCTTTTTGTCAATAGTCTCTTAAAATAGTCATTTAATTCATTAAAAAATAAATAAAAAGATGAAGTAAGAAGATCATGAGTGAGAAAAAAATAGGAGAATAGTGGTAGTGATAATTTTATTTTTTAAAAATAATGATTGTGATAGTTATAAAAAAATAATTTTTTGATCTTTATGGTTGTGGACCCTTTTCGCCAATGGTCTCTTAAAATAGCTATTTAATTAATTAAAAAATAAATAAAAAGATGATGTAAGAAGATCGTGGGTGAGAAAAAATAGGAGAATAGTGATAGTGATAATTTTGTTTTTTAAAAATAATGATTGTGATAGTTATAAAAAAATAATTTTTTTATCTTTATTTTGTAAATTAAAAAAAATTTGACATGCACGTACGTGCATATGAAGCCTGGCCTCTAGTATATACATATAAAGTCGATAAATTGTTAGTATACACCTCAAATAATGTGATATACATACATACATACATACATACATATATTTATATATATTAATTATTCTAACTCCTCCCTAAATTTTTTATCATAAGTTAAATCTTTAGTCTTTTAAATTTTGTGGTGGATTTGTCCAGATCTATTTCTGGTTTCGGTCTTTCTTTATGAAAGATTTTATTTTAATTACTAGGTTGACTTAGATCTGAGCATCTGCAGAACACTACTATGATATGTAGAAAGTGTAAGAGTACGTTGTTGTCCACAATTGTGCTATCCGTAACCGTGACTAAAAATTTTACCACAATTTTTTTTATCAATTAACCGTGGCTAATCGAATAGAATGATCGGACAACAACAGAGATTCAAACTCGAAGTGTGTAACGGTAAACAATTATTGGTGTAAATTTTCATCATAAAATTATCTTACTTATATGATAAGTTAGTTGTGCAATTTTATTATACTTTTTAAGTTAAGCGTTTACAAATTATTCTTCTGGATTCTTGGATTGAAATCATCTAAACAATTACAAGTATCATTTCACTTTCTTATAATATGAATTAGTTTGATGCTTTTGAAAAAAAAAATAATAATTTGATAATGGTTCCAAAAGAAAAAAATTTTGGGATTGAAACATAATCCGAGAGGAGCACCAAAATGATGATATAGTGGGAAATGTTAAAGGTGTTGTTGAAGCGTGATGTGATAAAGGGGCAATTGAGCAAAGGACAAGGCATATGTGAACAAAGAACACTCCAAACTTTCAAAATGGGTTCCACATTTAATCATTTTGTAAATGTGCATATATATATATATATATATATATATATATATATATATATATATATATATATATATGATTGTTAATTTTCTCATAAGCGAGATTTTAAAATAGTCTAGATAATTAAAATAAAATAAAAATAAATGATATGAGAAGATAATAAAAGAGATAGATATACAATAATAGTTATAAAAATTAAAAAAAATTAATTTATTATTTTTAAAATTGATAATTTTATATTATATTTTAATAATTAAAAAAATAAATAGATAAGTCTTAAAAATACATTATTGCACTAAATAGTTAATTCTCTCACTCTAGTGATGTTCACTAGTATGATAGTACTAAATTTTAGTACATTTTTCTAATAAGTTGATTCTTAAATCATTCAAGGTGAGTCCTTATTAATGTGAATTTATATTAATATTAACAAATGGCTCTACATGATTAAAGGAATATACTGAACTTCAATATTACAATACCATTAAACTTTTACGCCACTCACTCATCTACTATATACGTGCTTCTCCTATCTTTTAATCACCTTAGAAAAAAGCACAATCAAGTGGGCATGTGTACCGCTTAGGACATATAGAAGATGAGTTGCTGGTTTTGTTTGGCTATAATTTGCCTTACTTTGTTAAAATAAAAAAACGTGGGCAAGTATAACACCAGTGCATTATTTTTGTGTACTTATTACAAAAATTAAAAATCATTCTTTTATCTCTTAAATTTGAATAATTTTTTTATTTTAATTTGACGTAATATATTTTTTTTTTCAATTTAATTTGTCCTACATGGATGTCTAAAAGAAATAAGAAATTATTATTTTAGTCCTTAAAAAGATACAGTGACTGACAAGTCAGTACGTAAAAGATGTTGACTGTACAAATTAGTCCTTGAAATATTAAAATACTATACACATTAGTCTCTTTATCTAATGTAGGATATTATTATAAATTAATAAAAAATTATAAATTATAAAAATGATGAGGACAAAACGTATGAGTAATTAAATTTGTCCGTTTTGGTTTTATTCATTATATATGAACGTTGCTATTGTTTTTATGAGGTATTTATATGGCTGCAACGTTTTTTATATAATTAAATTAGTTTTAATGTATTTAATTGGGTTATAAAAAGATCTACTTCTATTCACCTATATATATATATGGGTTGAGAGAAGAAGGTAGAGATACAAAAAAATGGTTTTAACAGAAGCGTGAGTACATAATATATGTGTCTATAATATTTATGTATTTTTTGGGTAGAGAAAGGTGTGGGAGAAAAAGTCCTATCTACCTCCTACGTGCAGAAGTTGTAGACGACAAACATGCGAGTACTGGGCTATTGTATCCTGGAGGTAACGCGTCTGAGTACCCCTGCACCGGGTAATATAGCTAAATCAACCCGTGGGAGGCGTGAATTACCTTAAAGATAACGAGATACCCGTGCCTCAGTCCGATACCACGCATTTTATTATTTCTCTGACAAATTTACATTTCTCTATTTTGTGTTTATTCTTATTTTCAAGTTGCTGCTCCATCAAGTTTAAGGTAATTCACATTAATCCCCATAAAGCACCAAAAGAAAAATAAGAATAATAGGATTGAGTATTTGAGTTCTAGTTGATAAAATAACTCAAATAGATAAATATAAATATTTTGGCATATAATTTTTGTGAGGTTATATATAAATATTAATATATTTATATGTTGTCTGGTGATGACTCACAAATTTAAAATTCATTTATGGAATGGGTTATGGTATACCAAAATATATTATATAGTGATGACAACTTAATTTCCCAGTAAGAATATAATATCTTTTCATAATATAATTTGCTATTCAGAAAAATATGGTCTCTTTTATATAGTGACCTATTATATGACAATGGTTCTTATACTGTGTTATATATATTAAAAAGCATATTAAGAATGTTTTTTATGAATAATATTTTTTTTATTTATGAATATTACCCATAAAAATTAGTAAATTTTGTGGATCTTGTGATATTTGATCAAATTTGCTCACATGAAAATTGTGAAAAATAATTCCTTCTTATTTTATATTGAGGTATGTATGACTCATACAATATATTCATTTAAGAATTTATCTTATATAAAATTCTTATATTTATGAAGTGAAAAAAAATGAAGTTTTTTTGTATAATATTTTAAATAATGCTTCATTGATATGTTAGGTGAGCAAAAGCATACTTATGGACGTAGTAAAATATTTTTGTGAGATAATGTTCATATGTGGTATAAAAGACTTTTTGTTATTTTTGTGATGGGCACAAAAATGGGAAAATCATTGGCTTATATTTTGGTTTCATGAAATGGCTTTAAAGTCGTATATTACATTTATTTGTAAGCCAAATTATATTCAAAATAATTGTGAGTTAATGAATATTTTACGGGTTTTGTAACTGTAATTTTTGGCTAAGACAATTCTAATTTGAGAATAAGACCGCAAGGGGTCTTAACCTTAGGGGACTTGTCCTTAGGTGATGCACCTAGGTGCCTACGTACCCTTCGAGAGGGATCAAAGTCCACGTAGTTCGTCATGCTGACGTCTATGGGAGCCGTTAGGCAAGGTTGTTACCTGTATTGGGCTGTGTGCGGCTAAGACATGCCTAAGGTACTCCGAGCGGGCGAGCTGCTCTTAGGAGGTTGCCTTAGTGGGAGAGAGCTATGGTCTCTGAGGGCTACTGGAAGCCCTGTTAATGGTGTGCTCCGAGAAGGAGATGAGCTTGCCGGAGGTTGGCCGGAATGGGGGCCTGCGACGGAGCTCGCGGTGTGTAGAAGGATTGCGTGAGGTATCTGGAGGTATTCAAATTACCAAGAGAGTGTGTGGGATGTCACAGAAGAGGTGTGGTTATCCTTCAGGTTGCGTATAGTTCTGTTGAGACAGGATTGATTGCTTAGTCCCCCGAGTGAGGACCTATTTATACTCGAGTGTAAGCAGATCGTGCTCGACCCACGACCTCGTGGGACGTGGGTCGTCCCACGAGGCTTGTGGAGTTCCCACGTCTAGTTGAGGGGATGCTCTGTGAGGTGACGTGGGTAAGGGCCACGTAATTGGTAGATGAGTGGTGCCACGTGTCCCTAGCAGGTGCTGAGGCCGGGCTTCTAGAACGTTAGTGCCGCGTGTCCCAAGGTGGAATATTCCGTAGTTACATAAGTCCCTCAAGTCTACGGGTGTCGGGTGCCTGTGGATTTAAGTTCCCTTGTCTGTAAGATACTTAGGAATTTTTCGCTGCCTTTACTAAAGGGGGAGCTCATTCGCTTAGAGGCGCGGTTATGGGAGGTGGTCGTCCGACCCGCGGAGTAGGTTCTCTCGTATCGTTCCATGGAAAAGGAGACGCCTTGGAGAAGACACGTGTCCCGCTTTGGGTGGCTGGACGCTTGACTTCCTCAGCAAGTTTTTGAGTCGTCCCTGCAGGAATTACGCGACTTACAGAGGCGAAGTCATCATTGCTCAGCGGGGCATTTCCCAAAATGTCCTTCAAGGGATAATGGGAGAAATCCAAAGGTCAGGGGCCGTTTGGTCATTCCCTTCAGTTTCATGGTCGCTTCGTTTTCGCGCCTCTTTGGTTGGGCTGCAAAGCGTCTGCTGTGCCTCCTTTTATTTGCTAAGGGCGAAAGACTTCCCATCGTTCTGCGAATCTTCTCTCCATACTTTAGACCTTGCGATTGTTGACTCTCCGTCATTTCATAAATGGCATCCGCTAGCGCCGCCGCTTCCATGTGTTCTTCCTTGGACCCAGATTTTGAATAGTCCCTCCTGCTGGTGGCCACGGAGGGAGTCGGGGAGAGGGTGGATGCTCTCATTATGTCGCGGAACTCTGTGGATCTCTGGGAAGTTCTTTCTAGGGAGGATGGAACAGTACTGATGACACCTCCTCCGGCTGCCTCCGTGAGCTAGTACTCTGCGGAGCCAAAACTGGGTTCGACGGTGAACGTATCGGCGGTGGATGCCGGTGAGGTTTCGCGGGTGCTACCGGGGGCCGGTTTTCAGAAGGTGTGGGAGGAGCGCTTCGCTCCTTCATTCCCAGAAGGCTATGAGATAAGGCCGATGGGGGAGGAGGAGACAATTCTCTGGAGCGACGGTGTCGGCTTCATTATTCCCCTTTCTGTTTTCCGACTTTGTGGAGGCCATGCTCAACCTGTTGAATGTTTGTCCTGCACAGCTGACCCAGAATGCTTGGTCGATACTTAGTGTCTTCGACAGGTTCTGCCGGTCACACAGGTTGGAAGTTCTCCCAAATGTGTTTCTTTCTCTGTACCACGTCCGTGAGGCACACGGGCGGGTGTGCGTTTAGTCACGCGCCAAAGGCTTCACCATTACTGACCTGTCGGGTAACAACCATGCCTGGAGGTCGTACTTCTTCAAGGTGGTGCCCAAGAAAGGCTTTTGTCCACCTTGGATTCGGCCGTCCGACTGGCGCCCGCGCTTTTCGCTTAAGTGGTCCAATCTTGTTCTCCGGGTTCGGTATGACCGAGAGGAGTACGAGCAGACGGCCCTCAGATTTTTGAAGGGGGCCACGGTTTCGGGCGCGGCTCTGGGTAAGTTATTGTTGGCGAGTTTGTATCCCTTCTCTGTGCCTTCTTACCAAGTCTCGGATGTTTTCTTTTCGCAGGGCTGACTTGTGGATTTTAGTAACCGGTGCAAGTGTACACCGTCAACAAGTAATAAAGTGGTTGTAAACCAGATATCGTCCAAGGAACTACAACTGAATGCGTAAATTGAGCACCAATATCGTAGCACTCGCTTAAGTCAAACAAATAGAATATTGATGTGTTTTCTACAAATATAAACTAGAATTAAGAATGAAAAGTAAGTGTAGCGTATGACAAATAGAGTTCAAGTAATCAATTAACGTAAGAGTTCCTAGGATTGTAGCTACCACTAACACTTTGATTTAATCCAATTGCTACCTTTAACTATATCGATTCGAAGTCACAAAGTTAGTCTTTAGTTTCTATAGTCGTTATATGGCCTTCCGATCCTATATAATTCCTATTTATTTAGTTGACTACCTCATACATCTATGGGCAAACAATTTCAATAACAGCTTTAAGCCTAACTAATTCAACTTTGCTAGGTTTTCAGGTATATCTCTATCCTTCAAACGAAACCAGGGAATAATCATGTATTCAACCTAGAACTAGCAATATTCAAGCTTAGGACTAAATTAGGGTTCCTCTCCCAAGGATACTCAAACCCTCCAAGTAACCCTAAGTGATGGCCAAGCACATAGAATTTATCAAACAACTTGAATAAACTTCGTTAAAATCGAATCAAAACAGTAAGGTAGACAAAATTACTAAATCTACATGCTAGGGCACTACAATCCTAAGATTGGAGAGTTTAGCCCAACATGTTCATATTCAACACAACCAAAGAATCCATAAAAACCAGAAAATACAGAGAAGAAGAAGAAAAGAGATGAAGAACTCCGTCTCCGGTAATCAAATCCGTCTTCTCCTTGCTCTGATCCGCTAGAATCACGAACTCTAGGTGTTTCCTCTCTATCTCTCTTTCTTAACCTAAATGAAATATGAATTACTTTCCTCTCTATCTCGATGCTTTCACCAACCTTATGAGATGCTTATTTAT
The DNA here is from genome assembly GCA_014851425.1 of Senna tora. Taxonomy (NCBI): domain Eukaryota; kingdom Viridiplantae; phylum Streptophyta; class Magnoliopsida; order Fabales; family Fabaceae; genus Senna; species Senna tora. The sequence continues at coordinate 2,699,051 of CM026270.1, read as the reverse complement.
ATTGCTCAAAGGCTTCCTATTCAATTAGGAATAGGATGGAGATAACTATTAATTAGTATAGAATTTAATATTTAAATTCAAACTAATTTAAAAGTACCTCCAACTCTTTATTATATAATAATATATATCTAGATAGAATAATATATTTTCCTACTTAAATTCAAATAGGAAATATTATTTATCTAAAGATAATATTATTTTATATAGAATATTATTATTCCTATTTGATTTGAAATCTTAAGCTTGAATAGTCCAAACCGAATCTCAATTGAATTCCCCATGTCATCTCCAATTTCCCATTTGAATTTTGAACTTTTCCTTGCTTCAGTTATTCTTCTCGTGGGAATAATTATATTTTACGCTGAGGTAAAATTGCATTTTGGCCCCAGGTGAAAATTACGTTTTAGCCCCTATCTTTCTTTATTCACTTTTCAGTTTAGTCCCTTCTTCCTTTTTTCTTCAATTTGGTCCCTATTACTTTCGTTCTGGTCCTTGCTTTTGGAATACATCTCCCCATTGATCCCTGTTAAGCCTGCAGCACTTAACAAACATCAAACGCACCTACCCAATATAGTAAATAGAGCATTTTTGGGCATTTTATTACATTTTCAGTTTCATTCCTTCTATCAAGATATTCAACCTTTTTAAAGTACAATTATATATATTTCATTATTATTTATACTATTTAGTACCCTAAAATTAGGTTGATATTGGGTGCTATAAAATGTGTCGATACTTAGTGTCTTCGACAGGTTCTGCCGGTCACACAGGTTGGAAGTTCTCCCAAATGTGTTTCTTTCTCTGTACCACGTCCGCGAGGCACACGGGCGGGTGTGCTTTTAGTCACGCGCCAAAGGCTTCACCATTACTTACCTGCAGGGTAACAACCATGCCTGGAGGTCGTACTTCTTCAAGGTGGTGCCCAAGAAAGGCTTTTGTCCACCTTGGATTCGGCCGTCCGACTGGCGCCCGCGCTTTTCGCTCAAGTGTTCCAATCTTGTTCTCCAGGTTCGGTATGACCGAGAGGAGTACGAGCAGACGGCCCTCGGATTTTTGAAGGGGGCCACGGTTTCGGGCGCGGCTCTGGGTAAGTTAGTGTTGGCGAGTTTGTATCCCTTCTCTGTGCCTTCTTACCAAGTCTCGGATGTTTTCTTTTCGCAGGGCTGACTCTAGGCAGAATTCAGGGGAGGCTGAATCTGCTACCGAGTTCTCGGAGTCGGAAGCACGAGCGATCGAAGTTGGTGACTGCTGCCGTTCCGCCCTTGGGGACGGACGAGGATGCCGAGGTGGGTGGAGACTCTACGGGAAAAGGTGTCGTGGCTCCGAATAAGGTGGGTGAGATCAGCTTGACTCGTGTCAACCGTAGGAAGGTTCCTTATACCCCTGTACCCCCCGAAGATATGCCCGTCCGACTTCTAGGTGAGGGTATGTCTTTTAGAGGGAAATTGATCGCGTTTGAGGTGGAACGGGTCATCCTGGCTCGTCAGCATTATCCTCCCGATTATGGGGACGATTATGCTTTAGAGCATATGACCAGGGAAACCATGCTATTACTAAGTCGTCTGGCGGGCTTCACGTATCAACGGGAGCTTGAGGGGGTAGGATGCTTTTTCCTTAGGCTTTGATGTGTTTCGTCGGCGGTAACTGATCCTCTTGTAACCTTGTGCAAGAAGTTATTGAGGATTTGCTGGAGGAGAACACTCGACTGGCTGCGCGGGTGGAGGAGCTGGAAGGCGAGCTTCAGGAGGGCAAGGCTAGCGCCTTGCGGGTCCGTCGTCACGAATTTCTGCGTTTTGCGAATTACGGAATGCAGAAAGTGACGCGGTTTAGCAGGCTAAAGACCCGTTACAAATTCCAAGTGAACCAATCACAAGAACTCGAGCTAGGAAGATCAATGAAGCATTAATTGGGCTAGCGCAAGAGACTTGCGAGAAGCAATTAGCGATTGGACCAGAAAATAATGATGAAAACGTCATTAATTTATTAAGGGCTGAAACTGGAGTTCCTCAAACGTGAATTGGGCTTAAAGACTTAACCTTAAAGAGTTTGGACCAAGTACTACATATATGAAGATTCTTTTGGGCCTTTTAATCACATTTTGGGCTCAATATGGTGATTATTGTTAGGATTTTTTATTTAGTGCGAATTTTGAGAATTATTTGTTGTTTATTTTGAATTTTAAGTTATCTTTTAAATTTTAGAATCATTAGGATTAGGTTTCCTATTTTATTAAATTAACCTAGGGTTTGTTTTCCTATATAAAGCATTGTACCCAACACTAACAAGTTAAGTTTTGAATTATATGAGAATTTGATTATTCATCTTGGGAGTGGATTCTCTCTAGGGTTCTTCATTGAACTAACAGACTTATCAAGGTTTGATCATCCTTATGGCGTCTTTTAACACTTTGGATCCTTGTTCGTTCGAGCTCAAGGGTTCAAGTGGATAGTTCGACCTTTGTTCAGCTTTCTTGGGGTACATATATTTCAGATTGATTGTGGGTTCGTGGGATCAATCCCCAGTGGGTTCGCATCAGAAAGGTATAGCCCAGCTGGAGGACTTGATGGGTATCTCGGTTACTCCAAATGTTAGGGCCAAGATGCATCCTTCCTGGGAGAATATTGGCAGAGAATTTCGCGTTCGTGCTCAAGGGGATTCTCCCTTGAGGATCGAGGATTACGAGGTGCCTCCGAATCCTCGAAGGGATCCTCCGCGGTCGGACGGGCCTCCGCATTTATCAGGGGATGCTTGATTTTAGACCGCTGTTTTTGTGGGTTTTTGTAATTTCGAGGCGATAGACCCCTTATGTGAATATAAAGAAATTGAGCACGAGAGTTGGTCAATCGTATTGCATTTCATATTCTTTTAAACACATAGCGAAATTGTCTCGAGACTGAGACGAATGGTACATTTGTCTTGGGACTAAGACAAGGCAAGAGGCATTCGTCTTGGGACTAAGACGTAGTGAAGTGCTTGCGAGCTTGGCCTTTGGACTAAGGCGTAAAGAAACATTCTTGACTAAGATATAGCAAAATATTTCTTGAGGCTGCTAGCGTTCCAAGTTATTGGGACGTGTTCGCCCGTTAGGTGTGCTAACTTGTACGCGTTGTGCGAAGCGATACCAATGACCCTGTACGGGCCTTCCCAATTAGGGGCGAGCTTGCCGTGTTGGCGGTCGCGCCTATTGTTTATTGCTGCTCGCATGACCAAGTCACCTCTTTCAAATTTACGGGGTCGGATGCCCCGGTTGTATTTTTGCGCTAGCAACTATTTGTACGCGATGTTTCTTAGTGCTGCCGAATCCCTTCGTTCTTCGACCGCGTCGAGGCTGACCAATAAGCTCTCTGGATTTGAATCAGAGTAGTTGAGCACCCGAACCGAGAGGACTCCGATGTCGGCTGGGACGATTGCTTTCTGCCCGTATGTTAGAGCAAAAGGGGTTCTCCTGTGGCCGTGTGTACTGTGGTTCTATATGACCACAAGATCGATGGGAGTTCGTCCACCCATCCTTCTTTTGCGTCCGCCAATCGCTTTTGCAGCCCTTCGAGGATGATACAGTTTGCTCTCTCTGTTTTCCCTTTTGTCACCGGGTACTCGACTGAAGTAGTTTTGTGGTCTATACTCCATTCTTTGCAAAAATCTTCGAACTTCTCGCTGATGGATTGTCGTCCATTGTCGGTGATCAGCGTGTGCGGGGGACCGAAGCGAGTGACGATGTTCCGCCAAAGGAAGTTTTGAACGTTTTGGGACCTGATGGTGGCCAAGGGTTCGGCTTCGATCCATTAGGTGAAATAATCGACAGCCATAATGACGAATTTTTGCTAGAGCGTGCCCTGAGGGAGGGGGCCCAGGATGTCCATGCCCCACGTATCGAAGGGCCATGGGGATTTGATAGGCTTTAGTTCGCCGAGTTGCTGGTGTATGAACGCGGCGTGGCGCTAACATTGGTCGCAATGGGCGACTAAGGCTTCTGATTCCGCTCTTATCGTTGGCCAATAAAATCCGGAGCGCAGGGCTCGCTTTCAAAGGGCTCCTGCGGACTGGTGTGTGCCGCATACACCTTCGTGGATTTCTTGCAGTACATAGCTTGCTTCTTCGGTCGAGATGCACCTAAGGTGTGGGGATGAAAATCCCTTTTTGTATAGGTCATTCGCCCAGACAAAGTATCGAGCTGCTTGCCTCCTGATTTTCCGAGCGAGTTCTTTGTCTGTAGGCAGGGTGCCCGTCGTTATATACGCCCTGATGGGGGCCATCCAGGAATTATCGATTATAATCGGCAATACGTCTGGGTTTATACTCGGGGTGTGAAGCGTGGTTCGCAAGACCGTCTTAAGTCCCGATTGGCTCGGTGTGGTGGCTAATTTGGAGAGAGTGTTAGCTTGGGTGTTCTGGTTCTGGGGGATCCGTGTGATCAGGACGGATTAGAACCTGCTGATTTCCTGTTTGGCACGCTCCACATATTTGATGATAGTGGGGTCCTTTGCCTCAAAAACTCCATTTAGTTGTTCGACCACTTGTTGTGAGTTGCTGAATATCCTGACCTTTGAGACGCCCAGGTCGTAAGCTAGCGCTAGTCCGGCTATGAGTGCTTCATATTCAGCTTGATTGTTGGAGGTTGGGAACGTGAAGCGCAAGGCTTGTTCCACTTTGATTCCGTCGGGGCTCTCTGTGATGATGCCGGCGCCCGCGGATTTCCCGGTCGAGGAGCCATCAACGTAGACTAGCCATGGGTATTTTTCTGGCTGTGGCTTAGTAGACTCGTCGTGATCTGAAGCCGGAGCGTCCCCCTGAGGGTGTTCTGACGGAGTCATTTCGGCGACGAAGTCTGCCAAAGCTTGGGCTTTGATCGCCCGACAGGGCTCATATTGAATGTCGAACTCTGACAGCTCGTACGCCCAGTTGGTCATCCGCCCTGCTAAGACTGGTTTTTGCAGTATTTGCCACAGGGGTTGGTCAGTTTGGACCATAATCGTGTGTTGTTGGAAGTAGGGTCGAAGCCTTCTGGCCGAATGAACGAGAGCAAGTACGAGCTTCTCCACCTGTTGGTACCGAAGTTGGGCTCCCTGCAAGGCATGGCTTGTGTAATAGACTGGGAATTGCTCAACTCCTTCCTCCCTTATTAGTGTTGAGCTTACAAGGTGGTCGTGGTAGCTAGGTAAAGTATGAGGGTTTCTCCTTTGACCGCCTTGGCTAACACCAGTGGTTTGGCTAAGTAAGCCTTAAGGTCCTGGAAGGACTTTTCGCATTGCTTAGTCCATTGGAACGCTGGTGCTGTTTTCAAAATTTTGTAGAAGGGAAGACATCGGTCGGTCATCTTTGATAAGAATCTTTTGAGGGCCGCTAACCTTCCGTTCAACTTCTGCACCTCTTTCACTATTCGTGGAGGTTCCATGTTGAGAATGGCTGCGCATTTCTCGGGGTTGGCTTCGATTCCTCGTTGTGTGATCATGAATCCTAGGAATTTTCCTGCCGATACGCTGAAAGTGCATTTGGTTGGATTCAGCTTCATTTGATGCGTTCGCAAAACCAAGAAGAGTTCTTCCAGATGTGCAAGGTGTTGTTCGAGCTCTATGGATTTGACTACCATGTCGTCGACGTAGACCTTGACGTTCTGACCTATATGTTCTCAGAAAATGATGTCCATCATCCTCTGATAGGTGGCCCCAACGTTCTTCAGTTCGAAAGGTATGACTCTATAGCAGTAGACGCCTTTATCTGTGATGAATGAGGTCTTTTCCTGGTCCTTCGGGTTCATCTGAATCTGGTTGTATCCTGAGAAGGCGTCTAGGAAACTCAGCATCCAGTGCTCGGCCGTCCCATCGACCAGTTTGTCTATGTTCGGGAGCGGATAAGCATCCTTCGGGCAGGCTTTGTTCAGATTGGTAAAGTCCACGCACATTCGTCATTTCCCATTCGCCTTCTTGACCATCACCACGTTCGACAGCCAATCGGGATACTGCGATTCGCGTATGAAGCCGGTGTCAAGGAGATTTTGCACCTCTTCATTGATTGCTTGCTGCCTTTCTTCGCCGAAATGCCGTTTCTTCTGGATCACGTCGGGTCCGTCTCTGATGTTGAGGGAATGGCATATGAGCGCAGGATCTATCCCTGGCATGTCCTCGGCGCTCCAGGCGAATACATCCCTATACTGGGTGAGCAATTCTTGGAACTTCTTTCGGGCCGTCAGGTTGAGGACAACTACTACGCAGACTTCCCGGTTGTTCGCCTAGTCTATGCAGATGCTCACGAGGTCCTCCGTAGGCTGCGGCCTGGCTCTTGGGATTTCGTCTCGCAGGTTCACTATCTTAGGGGGGCTTGCAGCGTTACTCTCAGCTTCGCTGGTAGCGGGCCGGTCAGTTGCGTAGCATATGCGGGTTTCCTAATCTGCTCGTATTTCCGCGATGCCGACCGGCGTAGGAAATTTCATCACTATATGAGCTGTGGATATGATGACTTGAAGCTTGCCCAGGGTCGGTCGACCCAAAATTGCATTGTATGCCGATGGTGCCGTTGATACAGCGAATCTCACTCGGGCGCGGACAACCCTGGGTTGCGTGCCTAGGGCGACCCATGTCGTGAGGGTTCCTTGTGTCTTAACGACCTGCCCAGAGAAGTCGACCGGAGTTTCTTCGTCCGATGCTAGCTGATCCTCCTGGTGGGTCATTTCTTTCAAAGTTTTTGCGAAGAGTATATCGGTGACATCCTCGGGATCTATCAGCACGCATCTGACGTCGAATCCTGAGATATTGGCCGTGATGACCAGCGGCTTATTTATCTCAGTCGTGTCGTCAGCACCGTTGAAGATTACGAGTTGTATCTTATGCTGCTTACAACGGTCGCTTGGAATGCCGTCCGGTCAGCCGTGTAGGGGTTTTGAGGAATTTCCCGCGCTTGCCATGCAAGTGTTATGTCCTGTATCTGTATTGGAGATCAAGACAAAAACAAATACGGGTTTCTGAGCGTTAGGTGTATGCTTCTACTCCGCGAAAAAGAAATGTCGTTTAGCGGAAGAGTGCGCAAGGCATTGTGGTCTGAATAAGACCGCGGTGGGTGCCACTGTAACTGTCGTTTTTGGCTCAGACAATTGTAATTTGAGAATAGGACCGCAAGGGGTCTTAACCTTGGGGGACTTGTCCTTAGGTGATGCACCTAGGTGCCTACGTGCCCTTAAGGAGGGATCAAAGTCCACGTAGTTCGTCATGCTGACGTCTATAGGAGCCGTTAGGCAAGGTTGTTACCTGTATTGGGACGTGTGCGGCTAAGACATGCCTAAGGTACTACGGGCGGGCGAGCCGCTCTTAGGAGGTTGCCTTAGTGGGAGAGAGCTATGGTCTCTGAGGGCTACTGGAAGCCCTGTTAATGGTGTGCTCCTAGAGGGAGGTGAGCTTGCTGGAGGTTGGACGGAATGGGGGCCTGCGACGGAGCTCGCGGTGTGTAAAAGGATTGCGTGAGGTATCTGGAGGTATTCAGATTACCAAGAGAGTGTCTGGGATGTCACAGAAGAGGTGTAGTTATCCTTCAGGTTGCGTATAGTTCTGTTGAGACTGGATTGATTGCTTAGTCCCTCGAGTGAGGGTCTATTTATACTCGAGTGTGGGGAGATCGTGCTCGACCCACGACCTCGTGGGACGTGGGTCGTCCCACTAGGCTTGTGGAGTTCCCACGTCTAGTTGAGGGGATGCTCCGTGAGGTGACGTTGGAAAGGGCCACGTAACTGGTAGATGAGTGGTGCCACGTGTCCCTAGCAGGTGTTGAGGCCGAGCTTCTAGAACTTTAGTACCACGTGTCCCAAGGTGGAATATTCCGTAGTTGGTTTAATATTTATAAGAGTAATAAAATTATCCCATAAAATTTCATTAAGTGGTAATAGCTTTTTTAAGCTTTTACAAGATGAAATGTGGTAAATTTTTATGGAATGTGAAAAGCTATGTTAAGCTTATATATGATGAAGCATGGAAAATGCTAGAGGTGTGTTTATAGAATGTTATATTCTATATTTTGTGAGATTTTCAATATCTCATGTAGACTTTTAAAGTCATATGTGACAAATGAATTTGTCATGAATTTTGGAAAATTTTTAAATAGATTTGGTGAAATATTTTGAGAAATTATTTTTAAACAATGAGAATTCACTTTATAGTGAATAAGTGTGTACACATATATACTTGTAAAAAATAATTTTTATAATTGTGGATTTTGTGATATTTTCACAAAAATGAATTTAAAAATTTATATGTGATATTTTATAAGTGCCACAAGAATATTATTTATTTTGGGTGAACATAAAAATTTGTGAAATTCTTGTGAGAGGCACAATACCCATCAATAGTGATTAGTGGGGGTATATATAATTTTGTAAATATATCCTAAATCTGAGTTTGCCTTAATTTTAACGGTATATTTTATTGTGAGAAATTGCTATGCAATTTATGATGTGAATTACATTATTCATTTTTTGGAACTAAGTTTATTGTAAATATGTGACCCAAATGATATTATGAGATTAAACATATATTTATTTGTGATTAATTTATTAAATTGATGATACCATCTCAAATTAGAGATGATGATGTGCTTAATTTAATTTAATAAGCACTTGGTGCTAATTAAATATTTTTTATTGTACAAAGAGGTACAATAATAATTAATTTGTGGTCATATAATTGAGTTTAGAAAGCTCTTTAAATGGATTAATGTTTTATTTTATTGGCTAATATTATTATTTGGTGGAAGAATATATTAAAAAATATATTTTATGAATTTTGAGATACCTGCCAATAATAATAATTGACTTTTTTGGAGCCAATAATATATGATTACTTAATGTGATGAATACCGTCATGACTGGATTCTTTGAATTGTGTGTTTTTCTAAAAAACTATAGCTATAGTCAAAGAATCTAGTGTGTACATCGAGGAGATTAAAAATTTAAAGCCCATATGGATTAAAAGCAATCTATGAGGATACCCAACCTTGTGATTAGAGATCCTAAGAACTTGGTTCAAAGGGACAAACGAATCATAGAGTGGCTGTTGAAATGCACATTTGAAAGAGTTTCGACTCTTAATTTATCCCTATGATGTAAGTGCATTTTCCTGCAATGATATGTGAGGTTGAGTTTTCAAAACTCTTAATGAACTCTGTAGCTCTATAAGAGTGGCGTGTCTTAATTGAAGGAGCACCCTTGACAGAATTCACTTATTTGAATGTGACGAAGTGGGGCCGCTCCTATGAGAATATAAAAGGGCATATATTCTTGAAACACATTTAAGAAACAGGGTGCGCACACGACCGCATAATGTGCGGGCTAGGGCTCATATATTGCACTTGAATTATTATGTGCATGATATATGTCTTGTCTCCCTTAAGCAGTCATAGTTGAAGGCGAATACCACTATTGGCTCTGGATCAAGATATATATTTTTGCTAAATATAGATTCAAGGCAATTAGCTATCTATATTATGCATAATAGTCTATCTCTACCCAAATGTTAAAACAAATGTCAAATGTGTGTATTAATTTATAATAATAAGTGAGGAATTATAGGATACGTGAGCATGTAGGTCCTCACTTAAAGACAAGCCCCACGATCATTGACCTTTGTGGTCCTATTTATTCACTATAAATCCCCCAAACGAATTTAACAAAATCTCATATGAAGTTGGAGTTTGTGCATCAATAAAAGACTTCATTTTATATTATTGGATGTATCTCTCAAGAATTATGTCGTAGTCATTCTTCATCATCTCCTAAACATTAGGCACTACTATATATTGTCCAAACTCTATAAGACTATTGATTCTTGTTTACTATGGCATGTATAATGTATTAATGAATTAACAAAAAAATTGATATTTATATAAAAAAATCTAGTAAAGTGCATATTTGGTGAAATTTTCTTGTTTATTCGTCAAACAAATATACAGTAAAAAAAAACTTAATGTGACCATACTATTCTGACCCCTAATAACTAAATAAGCAGAGCAGTAGCTCCCGGCAATTTGCAAATTCAAACTAATTTGGATAGAAAGATAACAATTATAATTAAGACTCTATTATCCATGCAAAAAATATTCATATAACTCAACACCAAATGTATTACAAGGGTTGAAAATAAAAGTACACCACCCTAAAGAAATGAGCAAATACCGTGAGCTCACTCTACTTGAGTTAGCATACTTTCTGATACAACAATACCTATTCCATTTTTCAGCCAAACAAATAATCTTGCATCCCAACACCTTGTTAATCGTTGCACTACACTACCAATGCTAGTAGGCAACAAATATATAGGTCAACCTCATAAGATGCCACCCCACAACGCACATTGCCACAGCCATTGGCTTCATGGACATATTGGAGGTTAAAGTCATCAACCAAACTGATGTCATAGAAGTGTAAGGTAAATTAATATTATTGCATGCAAAATCAATCTGGTTACCTTATAGTATACATATTATTATTTTAAAGACCTAATTTTAATGTAGTAGAGATCTTTTAAGGACTAATTAATTTGTATAGGAATATAATCTTGTAGGGACTAATATGTATAGTTAATAATCAACAATGCCATGTAAACAATTAACAGACGTAGGCAAATAACGGTCCATGTCAGCATTTTCGTTAATAGCAAGAGACAGATGGACTAACATGTATATATAGTGTTTCAATCTTTCTGGGACTAATTTGTATAGTCAATATCTTTCAGGCAATGTTTTAAGACCCAAATCGATAACCGTCCAAGTGTTTGGTCCGGTTTAACCAATTAACTCGGATAACCGAATGGATAATTGGGTTACCTCAGTTAAACCCAGGTAAAATCAGGTGACCCAGAGTTGACCTGGGAATCGATACAAAAAGTAAAGAACCGGTCGGGTCGATTAATATAGCAAATTTCCAACAAAGTTTTTGTATTTTGGGTTTAAATGTCCATTTTTAAAATCTTAAAAGACACTTTTTAAACTAAAAAATATTAAGAACCAAACCCAATATGATACATCACCCGTTCGATTAAAAAAACAAATTTAAACAAATTTTATTGCTTGTTGGCTACAATTAAGTTTGATTTTATATGAATTTTATTGTTGATTTGAGAATTTGGAGTTTTAGATGTTTGTTGATAATATAATTTGATTATTTAAACTTATTTTATTTTTATACAAATAATTATAAAATATATTTTTAATATTAAAAATATATTATTTTATATATTTATGATGCCATCCAATTCTACTGTCAGTCGAATCGCTTGAACTGAATAGCCTATAACCTAAAAGATTTTTTTTGTTTAAATGATCGGTTCAATTTTTAAAATATTACTTTCATGGATTAAAATGACAATTTACTAAAAATAATTCAATGTAAATCTATAATTGAGGATGATCAAACACTACAACAAAATATAAATTTACCCACGGATTCACAGAATCACTCACGGACAAAGTCCGTGGCTAAAACTAGCGTGGATAAAAAATTACCCACGAACCAATTTGTGGAGAAAAATAGCCACGGATAGGTCCGTGGGAAATCCGTAGGGAAATAGCCACGGAATACCATGGGTACCAGTCGCCGGGCACCAGCAACTCCTCCGGCGACCTCCATAGACTACATTATATTTTTGAAAAATGGTCTGTAGAGGATTGAAAGAGAGAACATCATGCATCATGCATGATAATATTTAGAATTACCACTAGGTCATTTATATTAGCCACGGATTGTAAATTCATGGCTAATTCCAAAAAATTGCCCACGAAAATTAATCCGTGGCTATTGACAAATTACTCACGGATTAGCCATGGAAAATAGTCACGAACGACTAATTTTATAAAACTACTCACGGAAACCAATCCGTGACTAATTTTGAAGAAATTTTTTTCCCGTTTTCCCACGAATTATTCACGGAACATATTCTATGAGTAAAATTCCATATTTCGTGGATAAATCCAAGTATTGTTGACAGCTATACCCCTATAGGTACTCGTAAGTCGTGAAATTTATTTGTCAAGTATGAATCTAGGTATTAAATAAATGGGCTTGGGTTTAGGTTCAGAGATGAAAATTATAATGTCCAATTCAAATCTTATAGATTCGTTCTATACAAGTTACGTTATTTAAATCTTATTTGTAAATAAATACATATATTTATTTTATTCTATTATTAAGGCATAAATATATAATGGAAAAAACTTAAGTTCATTTCCTTATGTCCATTACATCCAGTTCTCCAATATAAATATGACACGTGGCAAAAGGTGTTTAAATGACCAATCACAGTAGAGAGAGAATATAGAAGATCACCTTTTATATAACCAATAATAGAAGAGAGAGAGTCTAAATACAATATATGATTGGTGGAATTGGATGTAATGGACATAAGGAAATGAACATAAGTTTTTTCCATATATAAATTAATAAGGATAAAATTATTAAGATTATATATTAATCATCCATTTTTCATAATTAAATTTATTATATATATTTTTTGTTTCTCACAGGTATCCTTTTAATGGAAGTAATAAATATAGGCACTATCAAGCATTAAATGTAAGCATCTCTCCTAGTGAGGATTCAAACTCGAGATCATCACATTATAAGGGGACTAGTTCCTTCCACTAGACTCAAGTAACCACCATTGGTGTTCAATTTATAATTATATTTGATAATCATGTATGCTTATTATTATAAATTTATATGTTAGATGAGTTGTAATATGAATAAAAAAATTAACCAAATTAAATTTTTTTTCAGGGTCTTGATATTCGAGTATTCAAATGATACAAGGATGAGGTTACAATTTAAGTTTAGGTCCAAATCTGGGTTTAGAGACTATAGTACTCTATACTTAATTTTAATTACCAGTAGTAATTAATAACGCAATTTTATGTTTTTAGAAGTAAAAGAGAATATAAATGAAAAAAAATCTTTGTAATTGGAGTTTTTCTAGAAAATAAGTCAAATATTACCGATGTATATGTCAGAAATTAATATATTTTTTCAATTAACACAGTATTATTAATTAAAAAGATATTAAGAATTTCTGTTAACATGTGTAAGATAAAATTGACATAAGAAATTTTTAGGACAAAATTGGAAATTAATTTAAATTTAGAAATGAAAAAGTAGCTTTGGAAAAGTGTTGAATAGTGGAATTGTGGAATACGAGAGACCCAGATGCTTAAACTTACATAACATTCAAAAACTCAAGAGCCTACAATCACTGACTCACTATAGTAAGAATTTTATATAAGATATATGAACTAATGATATTTATTTTTTTGATGAACATGAACTAATGATATTAGAGATTTATTAAACTTTATTATCTTATAATTTATGTGATAATTTAATAATTATTTGAATGTCAAATATTATTAGATATATCTGATTACTAATCAAATAAATGATTATTGAAATCATAGACATTTAGATAAGATCAAGAAGGGAGATACAAATGACCAAAAGTACCCTTAATTTTGCCTACATCTTACATAGATTTTTTTTTTTTTTTGAAAACTATCTTACATAGATTTGAATTTTAATTAGAATAGTATTGTTTTAATAGATATGAATCTATAAAAGTATTATCACTAATACCATTCCTCTCTTAAATACATTCAGCGACTTGATATGTATAAATAAAGTTTTAGGTTCGAAATCTTGTTAATACAACTATTCCGATAAAAAATTCTTCCATCATAATTAAGTGTACGTGACATGAGTCAAGTCCAAATTATAATTGTTAGTATAGTTAGTAATTAAAATTTAAAGGTCCCACATTTGGGTGAGTTGAAGGGTTGTGAAGAGTGCTTATACCTTGTTAAAGCATGACTATTCATGTACAAAAGGTTACAATAGTTTATTGATAAAATTAAAGGAAAATGAATGTCCTTAAAAGGACATGAATGTTCTTAAAGCACATGAGTGCTCTTAAAGATGTATGAATGTACTTAAAGCACATGAGTGCTCTTAAAGGTGCATGAATGTTCAATATTTTGAGCATGAAAGAATATGAACCAAGCTTTCCTTGTTCAATGTGTTCTATATAAGTAGCACTTCTTCTCACAAAAAATATATACATAAAAAAAAACCTCTCAAATCTTCAACTCATCCTTCTAAAATTGTGTTCAGAAGGTATTATAGTTTTGCTGGCTATAATATTAGGCTTTGTAAATCCTTGAGGAAATCTGTCATACAAACCCAGCAGCATACAAATAGTGGGGGCTTAATTTCCTCAAGGACAGTGAATACACTATCAAAACTTACACTGATTTTTCTAACAATAATCAGGACAATGCCTTAGAGATCGAGTGGACAAAAAAAGGTACATTCCTTTCATCAAAGTGTTATCATCAAGTGAAGGGGTTAAAAGGAAATGAAACCAATACTTAAATTATACACTATTATAGATAAAAGTAAGTTTTTCTTCTAATTCTTGTAAAGGTTATAAAATTCTAAAAATCATGGAAATCAACAATTTATGCTGTAAAATGAAGAATTAATCAGTGTCACAATTTTATTAGATCACTCGAGAGAAGTGAATTAGTTATATATATAACACTGAAGTTAATTATTAAAACACAATAAAAACTAAAAATAGTAGTTTGTGCTAAATATTTTTCCTGAAGCACGCATGCTACCAAAATTTTGATGGCAAAAACATCATTTATGTCATCAAATTTTACATGAATATCAATTTTGTCCCTATACTTTTTTAACAATTAATTTTGTTCTTAAAGTTATGAATTGTAATTAACTTTATTCCAACTGATCATAATACTACCCAAATTATTAATGAAAAATCATGACGTAATATCATACGTGTAATATTAATGACTCATTTATCACTTATAATCTCCATGACATATCAAAACAACTTTTTTTATCTTCTTAATATGTTGAGATTAAGTGATGAATGATGAGTTATTTAATATTACATGTATGATATCACATTATTATTCGTTACTAGTAATTAGAATGGTGTCAGATATTATAACGAAATAAATTACAATTTAAAATTTTTGAGATAGAAGTGACTGTAAAAAAAAAATTAGAGACAAAATTACAAAAAAAAAATTTGGTGTAAAGTTTGAGAATTAAAAAAAAAAATCATAATTTTTATTTGTCGTTGAGTGAAGAATTCTCTAAGTTTAATATAATAATTGCGTTACGTATGCATGGCCGAAATTCATTAATATATGTTTATGACTACCTGCCCACAATAATATTGAATATCATATATGCATGCAATTCAAGCATTGCTTTGTGTCTTGTAGTTCTTTTATATTATTAATTATATATATATGTTGGCTAGAAAAGTGATGTTTCTTTTCTAACACCAAGCTTCCATTTCAATGGACTAATAAAATACTAAGCTAAGAATATTATAAGGTTTACATCACTTTTTTTTTTCTTTTTCTTTTTTCCTTAATGAGTAGTGGATTGTTAGTTGAAAAGTGATATGTTTCTTTTCCCATATATGATATGTATCTGTATAATGGCGTCTAAGCTCATTCTTTGCCAAATCTATTTAATATTTTTGGTGTAATAAGGTACATATTCATTAAAAATGAGGGCCTTCAATTCAATAGTGATTCTTTTATTTATATTCTAGAATAATTTATTTTTACCATTTTTTTTGGTTGAGGAAAGTTTAGGTGAGAGTAAGCACCGGTATTCACTAGGGTCAGGGAATACCTCCTAATCTCTTTGAGGATTTATGGGAGGATTTACATATCACCCACCAATAAAGCCCTCACATTAGTCATAGGGTTCGAACACTCGTCCTTGCAAGATAAGAACCTGAACTTTAACCAATTGGATTCGTTGGCATTTTTACCACTTTTTCTCTTTCTTTTAATTATTTTTTCTAGATCAATGGGCTTAATTAGGACACAATTCAAGCTCGAAATACAAATCACCAGAGATAATACAGAAGGAAGGTATCTTTATTAATTTACATTTTATTTATTACTCGTACCAATTTGAAAATGACACAACGCACACCACTAAAATTGAATATGTGTGTGTGTGTATATATATATATATATAATATTAATTAAAACGAGATTTCAACCTTTATAAAAGATTTTGATGAAAACAAAGATTGGGATATTTATTCAACAATTATTAGAACTATATATAATGCAGTCCAGAAAATAAATTAACCTTATGGTACACCCAAAGGATAAACAACCAAATTAAGAACTAATATTTAATCTGATTTGTTTTTCCAATGAACATTATATTATGAAAAGAGTGGTTGCATTATGCATATTAGTTTGCACTTATGCCAATTAGAATATGGAACGAAAGAGAATAATATGGAGCTATGATGTGATAGAAGCAAAATAAAAGTTCAGTACTACCGTACCGTACTATTAAATTTCAGTTTATCATTTCAATTATATAGTATTATTTATTAATATCAATAAAAATTCATATTAATTAAGATTCACTAGAGACTAATTGATTGGAGAAATGTAATGAAATTTAGTATGAGAAGGGGGATATATATATTATTATTATTATTCAAATGCAATAATGCTCATTTACGACAAGACCAACCATGGAAGATAATATTATTATCATTATTGAAAAATATGAGAGCAATGGTTATGTCACAAAAACACTAAAGAACATTAGAGTTGAGACGTGCACGATTTCTCAATAATTGAGCCATTATTACCACTTAAAAGTTGCACTTATATTTTAAGTACAAACCTTTTTCTCTTCACACTTATTATTTTATTTTCCCCCCTAATTGCATAATCTACATAGATCGAGCATGCTAATACTTAATCACATGGAATATATGTGTGCGTAATGCATGATTTTTGTCTTTAACTTTATCATAATATATATTAACAATAAAATAACTTAAAGGGTGTGGTTGAGCAAAAGGAATTCATCTATCGTTAACTAAGTGTTTTGAAGCATCTTTAAATTCATCTATTCTACCTTTTAAGATACCTACAATTCAGCGAGGGAATTAATTATTCTATTTGACAATAGATACCCTAACCTAAACATAAAAATATATATATATATATTAATATTAGAATAGATTTTGCATGTTAACGCTTTAGCTGTTAAATATTTAGAAGGGTAACACTACGGGGAGGCTCACTACCTCTAGGCCGTTGAATATATTTCGAGATTTATGCTATCTTATGTTTTAAAGTTGACACACATTTCAAAATTAAAATTATCCTATTTAAAAAGATAATTTATTTTGCATATTAATATGTGTAATTCATAAGATGGATAATTTAGGGCCCATTTATGCCAGCTTATCTATAATTTATTTTTTAAAAATAAAGTATTTGACAAATGTTTTAAATGTAGTTTTGAATTATATATAGTAGGAACTAGAGATTAGAACTTCTGCTTCTAGCTAAAAACATAAATTAAAGATTAAATTTTTTAGGAAAAAACTGCCTCACTAAAACTTTATATTTACCATTATATCCTTATTTATTTTTTCAAAATTATATATACCTCTCTATTTAATTAATAAAGGTATAATGACAAAAGTTCTAAAAACAATATAATAATAATTTATTAAAATAATAAAATAATTAATTTTATTTAAATAAAATTAATAAAAATAATAATCATAAATAATAAAATTATATTAATTGAAATTATTTATTTATTTTATTAAATTAATAAATTAATTAATATTTTATATTTATTTATTTAATAAAAATTAACAATAATAAATATTTATACTATTTATCTATTTAATAGCATTAATAACACTCTAAATCTATGTCATTCTTGACAATTTTAAAGTCAAAAATATTTTTTTATGCCAATTTATCAAATCTATAGCTTTTGAGCTACTAATAAAAATAATTTTCAACTCAATTTGTCAAATACAAATTGTTTTTTCCTTATAGTACTTTTTTTCAAACTCCATCTAAAAAATATTAGCTAAAAATAAACAATTTTCAAAAATAGCCACTATTCTCAGAGAATCTATATTCATTTGCTCACTGAATACACAGATTTGGATAGTGGTTTTAACTCGGATACTGTCATTATATTATCATGTCTACAGATTCTACTCATTAATAAAAGGGACCAATTGGAATGGTTCAAGGGAATGATAATAATATTTGTTTTCTTAAAGATTAGGACATAAACCATCAAAATGGAGTGTACTAATTAATCTATCTAATAAGCTCTTTTAATCTTCTTTTCTGATGATAATCTGTCTCTATCTTAAAAGTATAGAGGACAAAGATAGTGTAGTTTTTGAAAGCCATTAGAAGGAGACAATAATAGTGGTAGGTTTTTGTGGACTTCAGGGCATAAAACCATTTAGAAAGTAAGATATCATATAAAATGAATCATTATTAACTTTCTTCTCTATCATGAAAGTCACTAACAATGAATTATTATAGATTTATGGACCTAAAACTCATTCCAAATAAAACGAATTTGGTATGGCCCCATTAGATATTCTGGAAGAGTAAATGATTCAAGTTTTTTTTTTTTTTATTGTATGAAATAATGATATAACAAGAAAACACTAAAAAATACTGGGCAAGATATTAATGATATAATGGAAAGAAGAAAATCAACATAAATTATAAGGAAAGTATAAATTGTAAACAAACTGCTTAACTATCTTTGAGCACTAAGAAATTCCCCTAGTGACAGAATTTTTAATTCATAATCACATAAACTCAGCCAATATATTGTCATAATTCAATATATTATTATATTATCATAATTCACATAAATCAAACTATTATTAGGTTCTTTGTTACTCTTCTCATTGATGCTCTTTCTATTCAAAATCCAACAAACCAACCCGAGTTGAATCTAGTAGGATGAGCTAACTTAACCAGAATATGAATCCTTATTGAGAGACATGCTCATTCTTAGGGCCTGTTTGTTTTAATCAAATAAGGATGTAACTAAAATCCAACATCCCCTTCAAAATTCTTCTTATCAAACATAACTATCTTTCTGCAATGTGATAAAATTATATTTTTGTCCTTACTTTTTAAAAAATATTTTAATATAAAGGTAAAATAGTAAGTTTACCCACTTTTATCATATTCTCATTTCCTACTACCAAACATAGTAAACGCATTCCGATTTTGATTCATTCCCATTACAACCACATTCCATCTACCAAACGAGCCCTTTAGAATCCAATAGTACCTTGACTTTTTTTTTTTTTTGTAAACGAAAGTTTAGGTGGGAGTAAGCACCGGTATCCTACCAAGGTTGGGGATTAAACAATTAGATTAAATAGTATGACTTCAGAGGTTACTATCATGGCACATCTACATCATCCATGGTTCTAAGCAAAGAGCATGGGAATGGATAACTTGGAAAAAAGACTTTGCTCTGTGTCATCCCAGTAAAATGCCTCATTTCTTAGCCTTGGCAAATCTGAGGCAACGGTATTTTTCACCACTCACTGTAATTTCAAGGGCTCCATCCTGGTTATCCTGATTCGATGCAGTTCCCATCAATACACTTTTTTCTTTCTCAAGATTTTCTCTCTCCATCTTCAGCCTTGCTTCTTGACGAGCAATCTCTGCCTGCCACGTAAAGGATTTAGAGCAGTCAATAGCTATAATCTTGCATACACAGGGCAATTAGTGGAGTTTCTTTCTCTTAAATCTCCCATCTATCTACTCTATTTGCTTTATTCACTAGAACAATTATGATCCGGAAGGACAAGTGTAAAGATCTATTATGACATTAGCAGTGAGAAAGTTGCATGATAGATGAAAAGATTGTCAGAATGTAGTTGATGGAATCCTCTCTTATATAGTGAATAGTACCTGTTCTTGTATTAAAATAGCCTTAAAATAGCCCTCCTAAGAGGAAGAAAATAGAAAGAACACCAAAAGACAGTAGCTACACAGATGAATAACAGTAGCAGAAATAGAAAAATGGCCTGAGATAACACACCAGAAACACCACAGACAATCACCAGAACAGTAAAGGAGAGATAAAAAAGACAAATAATAGCTAGCTTTCGTGAGGCTAGCTTTCCCTACAAGAAACCACTCAGAAATTCCTTGCCCACAATCACGTAACACACTCCCAAATAACCACTACTCACTTTCCCAAATTACCCTATGTACTAATGATGGAACCCAAGTGACTTGGGAAATCCTCCTTCAAAAGCTAGTTGTTGATGGAATGGGGATAGTATGGGATGTTCCTAGGGTAGTATGGGCTACCCAAGTCCCACATCGGGTAGAATGGGATGCTCAATGGGGTACTTAAGTGGCTTGGTTCTTCCCTCTTAACAACTAGCTTTTGAGGAAGGGTTTCCCAAGTTACTTGGGTTCCATCAACTTACACAGGTTAATTATGGTGGGATTCCCCTTTCAACTCACCCTTCTATCTAGAATATACCCTTAGGCCACTAGGTGAACGTATTAGGCCCATTGTCCTTCTCCTCTATATGCTTGCCTCTCCTTTGGTACTACTTGGTCATTAGAGGCCCATCAGAGTGCTACACAAATCTCTCTGAAAACATTAAAAGAGCATACCAAAAAATCATTTGTACTTGTGTTTTGACACAGGATGGTAGCATAATGAAACCATGAGCTTAAAGATTAAGGGCCCTGATATTCTGATGACCAAGGAGAGGTTAGAATTGAAGAGGTTGGAGGCTTTATAGGACAGTTTGACCCAGTTTATGGACCTGAGAGCCTACATACTCAAGAAATAATATTAGAGTACATGTAGTTTGCAATGGGGAGGTGTTTCTAGATTGTAGGGAACCTGGAAATAGAAGACTAGGCATCACACGCAAGCATATGCTCTGGGGGTAAGAGATGAAGTGACTTCAGGAGGCTTAGGGCACTCCTTATATAGGCTGGGTAGGCGTGTGGTGTTATGCGTATAGGGCGGGAAAAACATATGACGGGCACTGAGCTCACCAAACCCTGGAATACCGTAAGTCCCCTAAGCTTGAGAGTATGAAGTGGTCTATATGGTGAATTGGAGGAAGAGGTCTATATGGAGCAACCACCTGGTTTTGTTGCTCATGGGGAGTATGGGAAAGTATGTCGACTCCGTCATTCTCTTTTTGGACTCAAACAATCACCAAGAGCTTAGTTTGGCCGATTTAGTTCTGTGGTTCAAGATTTTGGGATAACTCGTAGTGAAGCTGATCACTAGGTTTTCTTTCGCCATACTTGAAATGGCAAGTGCATATACCTAGTCGTTTTTGTGGATAACATTGTCATTACAGGCAATGACGATTTAGGCATTACGCCATTACCTAACTCAAACAACATCTGTGTAACCACTTCCAAACCAAAGATCTGGGGAAACTTAAATATTTTTTGGGTATTGAGGTTGCCCAATCTAGTTCTGGTGTGTCCATTTCACAACGGAAGTATGCACTTGACTTATTAGAGGAGACAAACATGATAAATTGTAAACCAGTTGAAACTCCAATGAATCCAAATGTCAAACTTTGTCCAGGATAGGGGGAGTTGATAGACAATCCTGAAAGATATCGAAGACTCGTGGGAGAACTTAATTATCTCACTATCACTCATCTAGATATATCGTTCGTTGTGAGTGTAGTCAGTCAGTTCCTACAGTCACCATGTGATAGTCATTGGGATGCAGTTGTTCGTATTCTTCAGTATATCAAAGGATCGCCAGGCCAAGGAATATTGTATGAAGACAAGGGGAACTCTCAAGTTTTTGGCTTTACGGATGCTGATTGGGCTGGTTCTCCAGATGATAGGCGATCCACATCTGGATATTGTGTCGGTGGTAACCTAGTCTCTTGGAAAAGTAAGAAACAAAATGTAGATGCAAGGTCTAGTGCAGAAGCTGAGTATCGTGCTATGGCATTAGCAACTTGTGAACTCCTATGGTTGAAACAACTTCTTCAAGAGTTGAAATTCGGAGACATAGATAAAATGGAGTTGGTATGTGATAACCAAGCAGCTATGCACATTGCCTCGAATCCAGTATTCCATGAGAGGACCAAACATATTGAAATTGATTGTCACTTTATTAGAGAGAAAATTCAATCAGGATGTCTTGCTACTCGATTTGTTAATTCGAATGATCAGCCGGCAGATATCTTCACTAAGTCTCTTAGAGGTCCTCGGATAAAATACCTATGTGACAAGCTTGGTGCCTATGATTTATATGCTCCAGCTTGAGGGGGAGTGTTGAGAATATTCTAGATTTATCTTATAAATCAATTAGAATCATTAGGATATATATATATATATATATATATATATATATATATATGATTTAGTCCATCAATTGGGGATCAATTGTATTTATTGTATTTATTCTTATTTCCTAGAATAGGTTTTTCCCTCTTGTATAAATACCTATATTATTTTCATAATGAAACATATAGAGATTTCTTTCATTTTACATATTATATACCTGTTTTTTATTTCATCAACTTCCTAGACTAATGACATCATTAAAAGTGTATTTGAACAAATCAAAGTCCCAATTCCTATTCTGCAGGTACTGAGCTCACAGCACCAAAACAGCCATCATATTGACTCCTAAAATTTTTCCCTTGTATATTAAATCATCATTTACCTCAATCACCCAATGAATCTTCAATCTACAAATATCTACCCTTGATTAAACCACATAAGAATTCCTAGCGACCTAGCCTACAAATTCTTAAGCCTTTAACTGTCCTATATCATGTAGATTATTATTAGACTTGGTTGGGAGGGGGCGGGGGGATCTCCAAGTTCAGCAGGTACAATAATTATAGTTAGCTATAAAAGATGAACTTAACAGTTTTTATTTGGAAAAAGTTAAGGTAAAGTTCATTAGGTGCTTGCTATAAATTTCACCAATCATAAATTGTATTTTTACTCTCTCTTCTTTGATTAGTTGTGTAATTTATTGTCTTTTATATTCTCTCTCTATAATAATTGGTTATACAAAATTTTTTTGCCACATGTGTACTTTTATTTGGAGAACTTGATAGCAAGCACCTAATGAACTTTACCTTAGTTTAGTCCTTTTTATTTTAACTTTTACAAATAACATATCTGTTAGTTGATAATTGCAAATTCTAGAACTATAATCATCTTACAACCACAACAATAACATAAAATGTAACTCTTTTTCTCGAACAAAATTGATGGGTTCTGTAAATTAGAGAATATTTTGTAATTATTTTGTAATCAATCAGGATTGTAATCAATTAGGATTATGTATATCATTGACCCTTAAGTCTAGGGATTAGATTAGGATTGTGACTTTGATTCTTTCCTAGAATAGGATCCTCCTATGGAGCCTAATCATCGTCTGTATGATGCACCTGAAGAAGCATTGGTTGATAAAGGATCATATCAAAGGCTTGTGGGTAAGCTAATCTATCTGTCTCATACCAGACCGGATATAGCTTATGCCGTAAGTATTGTCAGTCAGTTTATGCATAACCCGAAAGAATCTCATCTAAGGGCAGTTCATAGAATTCTGCAATACTTGAAAAGTACACCAGGGAAGGGCATTCTCTTTAAAAAAGGGGAGAGCTTAACTCTAGAAGCCTATACTGATGCAGATTATGCTGGATCACTTAATGATAGAAGGTCCACTACAAGGTATTGTACCTTTTTTGGAGGAAACCTCGTAACTTGGAGGAGTAAAAAACAGAATGTGGTTGCAAGATCGAGTGCAGAAGCAGAGTTCAAAGCAATGGCACTTGGTATATGTGAACTACTATGGCTTAAGATTATTCTTGATGACTTGGGTGTAACCTGGGAAGGACCAATGAAGCTTTATTGTGACAACAAGTCAGCAATTAATATTGCTCACAATCCTGTTCAACATGATCGTACTAAACATGTTGAAATTTGTTGAGAATCTTCTAGATTAGATTGTGAATATCTAGGATTATGTGAATCAATTAGTGATATTATGTGTATCAATTAGGATATATTGTATTTATTGTAATTATCCTTATTTCCTAGAATAGGTTTTCTCCTCTTGTATAAATTCCTATTCTCTTTTCATAATAATACACACAGAAATTATCTCATTGCACATGGTACCAGAGCCAGGTTCGATCCTGAATAGCATTCACGGCTGTGCATTCTTTCCAGCCTTGAACCCTAAACGCCTCCTCCTCCACTGTGCATCTCGGTCACCCTCCGATCTGCCTATTTCCCAGCGACTTCTTGGAGCATGCGCCGGACCACCATGCTCAGAAGCCTCCGACCGGCCAAACCCCAGTTTCCCGTCGCCGTCCGCCGCCGCCACGCGCCGTCCGACCGTTCGCCAGAGCTGCCATGCGCCGGCGCATGAGGCCTTTTTTCGGCAGCTTTTTCCGCCGTTCTCTGCACTGTTGTGCTTCTCGGCGTGTTCTGGTCCCTATTCCGGTGTGAGTTCGTAGTTATCTCCCACTTCGTTTTTCACACTCTTCTCTTCATCGTTGACTAAATCTCACAATTACTCCATCACCTTTGCTAATCAATGTGTTTCTATTCAGGATCGGAGTACGGGGCAGACGATTGGCATAGGATGAGAGTCACAAGGCTTATACCACCTTTCACCTCCTATATCCCCAGTTGCGTGCACATCCAGTTGTTCTCCATCTATTATCCATAATCGTTTGGGGCATCCAAGCCTTTCAAAACTTCGCAAAATGGATGCCTCTCTTTCTACTTTGTCTGCCCTCCCTTGTGAGTCGTACCAATTAGGTAAAAACACACGTAGCTCGTTTTCTACTAGTCTTAATAGTCAATCTTCATCTCCTTTTCAACTTGTTCACTCTGATGTTTGGGGTCCTAGTCGCGTGTCTTCTACATTTGGCTTTCAATATTTTGTCACCTTTATTGATGACTATTCTCGTTGTACTTGGGTGTATCTGATGAAAAATCGTTCCGAGGTATTTAACATTTTCCAAAACTTTTGTGCTGAAATAAAAACTCAGTTTAATACCTCTGTCTCTATTTTGCGTTCTGACAATGCTAAAGAATATTTGTCTACACCTTTTCAAACATTTATGGCCAGTCAAGGGATTTTACATCAAACCAGTTGTCCTCATACCCCACAACAAAATGGGATAGCTGAACGTAAGAATCGCCATCTTATTGAAACAGCTCGTACTTTGCTTATTCATCATAATGTCCCTACTAATTTTTGGAGTGACGTTGTTCTCACTGCATGTTACTTGATTAATCGCATGCCTTCTTCTGTATTGCATGATCAAATCCCTCATTCTTTGTTGTTTCCTAATGACCCTCTTTATCATCTTCCTCCCCGTGTTTTTGGTTGTGTTTGCTTTGTGCATGATTTAACCCCAGGGAAAGATAAACTTGCAGCGAAATCCGTCAAGTGTGTTTTTCTCGGTTATGCTCGACTCCAAAAGGGCTACCGATGTTATTGTCCAACCACTCGACGTTGCTTCACCTCTCCTGATGTGACCTTTTTTGAATCTTCCCCATTCTTTGTATCTTCTACGCCTGTAAGTCCCTCTGTGATCGAAGTCCTTCCTGTTCCTTCTCTTACTATTCCAGAGGCCTTACCCCAAGACATACCTAGTTGTCTATGTGGATGACATTGTTATTACAGGCAATGATGATTTAGGCATTGCTCAACTCAAACAACATCTGTGCAACCACTTCCAAACTAAAGATTTGGGAAAGCTTAAATATTTTCTGGGAATTGAGGTTGCCCAATCTAGTTTTGGTGTGGCCATTTCACAACGAAAGTATGCGCTTGACTTATTAGAAGAGACAGGCATGTTAAACTGCAAACCAGTTGAGACTCCAATGGATCCAAATGTCAAAGTCTATCCAGGACAGGGGGAGTTGATAAACAACCCCGAGAGATATCGAAGACTTGTGGGAAAACTCAATTATCTCACTATCACTCGTCCAGATATATCGTTTGCTGTAAGTGTAGTCAGTCAGTTCCTACAATCACCATGTGATAGTCATTGGGATGCAGTTGTTCGAATTCTTCGATACATTAAGGGAGCGCCAGGCCAGGGACTATTATATGAGGACAGAGGGAATTCTCAAATCATTGGCTTTACACATGCAGATTG
Source organism: Senna tora (assembly GCA_014851425.1). Lineage (NCBI taxonomy): Eukaryota > Viridiplantae > Streptophyta > Magnoliopsida > Fabales > Fabaceae > Senna > Senna tora. Next base: position 2,673,006 of record CM026270.1, on the reverse strand, counting down.
GGCTGGTTCACCAGATGATAGACGATCCACATCTGGATATTGTGTTCTCATCGGTGGAAACCTAGTTTCTTGGAAAAGCAAGAAACAAAATGTAGTTGCAAGGTCTAGTGCAGAGGCTGAGTGTCGTGCTATGGCGTTAGCAACTTGTGAACTCCTATGGTTGAAACAACTTCTTCAGGAGATGAAATTCGGAGACATTGGTAAAATGGAACTGGTATGTGATAACCAAGCGGCTATGCACATTGCCTCAAACCCAGTATTCCATGAGAGGACTAAACATATTGAGATCGATTGTCACTTTATTAGAGAAAAAATTCAATCAGGGTGTCTTGCTACTCGATTTGTTAATTCAAATGATCAGCTGGCAGATATCTTCACCAAATCTCTTAGAGGTCCTCGGATAAAATACCTATGTGACAAGCTTGGTGCCTATGATTTATATGCTCCAGCTTGAGGGGGAGTGTTGAGAATCTTCTAGATTAGATTGTGAATATCTAGGATTATGTGAATCAATTAGTGATATTATGTGTATCAATTAGGATATATTGTATTTATTGTAATTATCCTTATTTCCTAGAATAGGTTTTCTCCTCTTGTATAAATTCCTATTCTCTTTTCATAATAATACACACAGAAATTATCTCATTGCACAAAATTGATCGACATTTTATCAAAGAAAAGTTAGATAGCGGCCTTATATGCACTCCATACGTTTCTTCTAGTGATCAACTTGCAGATGTGCTTACCAAAGGCCTATGTACTAACAACTTTCAGACGTTAATTAACAAGCTTGGCATGGAAGATATCCATTCATCAGCTTGAGGGGGTGTGTTAATTAGAGAATATTTTGTAATTATTTTGTAATCAATCAGGATTGTAATCAATCAGGATTATGTATATCATTGACCCTTAAGTCTAGGGATTAGATTAGGATTGTGACTTTGATTCTTTCCTAGAATAGGATCCTCCTTTTGTATAAATACCTACCATTCTCTCTAATGAGAACAACACAGCATTATTTCAAACTCTTTTTGTCAGGTTCAACTTTTCCTAGAAATCTGTGCATGGTGAAGCGAAATGTTTTTTTTTAAACAGTCAAAGGCAAAATTTAAGAAACTAATGGGGATGGGGATAGATGTTCCTAGGGTAGTATGGCTACCCAAGTCCCACATCGGGTAATATGGGATGCTGGATGAGGTACTTAAGTGGCTTGATTCTTCCCCTTCAACAACTAGCTTTTGAGGGAGGGTTTCCCAAGTCACTTGAGTTCCATCATTTGGTATTTAGAGCTGATTTGCCTACATCGGACAGGCTGACCACAGTAGAGTGAAGTGATGCCGAGTGACGTGTCAACAGAGTGCAGCCACCGAGACGATGACTCTTCAGGGGTTGTTCTATGGTAGGTATGGGGATAATATGGGATGTTCCTAGGTAGTATGTGCTACCCAAGTCTCACATCGGGTAGTATGGGATGCTCTATGGGGTACTTAAAAGGTTTAGTTATTCCCCTTCAGTAACTAGCTTTTGAGGGAAGGTTTCCCAAATCACTTAGGTTCCTTCAGAAACCCAGTCCAATAAATATCTTCAGTACACAAATAAATGGTAAACAATCAACTGATTAAACCACACAAGAAATTAAGCATTTTTACTATATATCTTTGAAAAACGTAATAATAAGGAATAGGTTCAATATGAAAACTGGTAACATATTTTAAATGTAAATACATAAGTTTAAAGCCAAGTTTTTAGAATAATGGAAATCATAGCAATAGAAACATATTAAACAGTCACAACCATATATAACTGTTGATAAAAAAACACATATATAGCTATTATTTAAAGTGAGAACAAAGTCACTGCAATTTTTACTATCTTAGAGTTAATTAAATCAAAATTAGCAAGTTATGAGAAGTGGACACCTCTCTACGAGAAAGCTCAGCCTTCCAAGCAGCTTCACGCTCAGCAACTTCACGTTCACGTTCCTTAATGTAGCTTTGCATCTCTCTCTCTTTCATTATCCTATCTTGTATATCAGCATCTAATGCTTCCTTCAATTCCTCCACAAACTTATCTACCACAGCTTTTATTCGGAGAGACATCTTCCCTTTGCACCTCTTGTACTAGAAAACCACACCTGAGACTACAACCAACCAAGATAAATGAATATGCAAATTCTTGATTTGATAAAATGAAATGAAGTTTTCATTATAAAATGTAAGACAAATAATGCATTCAACTTCAGCTTTTATGTTCAGTAAGCCCAAAAGAACGATCAGGGTATTCACTGCTCCAGTTTTCACCCTTGTGTATGAAAATAATATTCAGTTACGCGGAAGCATTTATTTCATTAAATATTTTGTTGGATAAGCAGAGGAAATTAAATAAAATGTTAGTTAAAGTGCGGATATTTCATTAAATATTTCGTTGGCAAATAACCCCTTAACATTCAAAACCAGCAATTAAGTCCTTGAACTATCGCAATCCAGCAATTGGTCCTTCTAGTATTTTTTCAAAATCTGCTAACTTATTTTCCATTTTATACTCCCTACATTTGGAAGGGTTATCTCTGAATTGTACTTTTCTATGCAGTGGTCTCCTAGCTGACATATGGAAATTCAACAAACAGACATATTTGCTAGAATGTAAAAGTTTATGGACCTAATTGCGAGTTTTGAAAGTTCATGGGGTTATTTGCAATTACCCAAAGTTCAAAAGGAGTTTTTGCATTTTTCTCTAATCAAATTACATCCCCATGTTTCCAAATCCTTTCTTTTTTCCATAGAAACTGAACTATTTATATTTTTTATTTGATAATTTGGGTACATATTCTGGAAAAAGCCTAAATATAGCCTGCTAAATTGTACTTTTACAAGATACTTCTAATTCAAATTATCCAACTATATGATTCACACTTCAAAACTGAAAATTCTAAATCAAAAGCAAGAACACACAATGGAGGATTGTTTATGTACATTGTCCTAGATGGATATACTTATACAGTATAATCAATCATCTTGTAGATTACATTAGAACAATGCTTGTATGGGTCAGTGTTGTTTTTTGCTCTTTTTCTTTTATAAAAGAAAACATATCATTAGATAAAAAAGCTACACAGGCAGAGAATTAAATATCATCTTACAAGAAAAAAAAAACAAATCCAAAGAAAACAAGAGAGGAATGGCCTCAAAGCAGTAATCCCAATCACTCTGTATAAATCATAGAGAATCCTCTAATGAAAAGTACACAGACAGGGGATGAGACATCCTCAAAAAGAAAAAAAAAACATAAAACCAAGAAAAGAGTGGAAAGAATATCAACTAATCAGTGCTTGCCAATCTTCTATGCATATTAACTCACCACCTAAAGAGGCCAAAATGAAAAGCCTCAATATGTCTCTCAACTCACAAGAACTAAACTAAGCGGGACTGGTTTCAGCTTGAGGTTGACAACTATCTCCTTGAAGAAAATCAATAATAAAAGACCTCAGTCAAACACTATAAGGTGCATTTACTCCTCAGAAGTCAGAACTAGATGAGAGGATTGACAAGCTCTAATGCATCATGACAATTTTGAATTATATTAAAACCTTTTGAGTCACAAAGATCTTGGAGTTCACATTTTTTTTTTTTTGATAGAAAAAAGAAATTGTATTAAAGAAAAAATGGAGATTACAAACTCGAGGACAAGCAGTCCTCAGGAATAGAAATAAAAGAAGACAATTAAACGAAAACTAAAACGTTATCTCAGTAGGGCCTTCCAATCCCTTTGAATATCCATAATGGACATTCCTCTAAACAGACCATTCGACGAAGCCCATAAAGAAGACAAAAAAGTAATTCTATCCCACAGCAGATGAGGTGAGAGGAATTTATTCTTAAAGACCCTAGCATTCCTTTCCAGCCAAAGACACCATAGCGTCGCCAAAACTGCACATTGCCAAAGAGCTTTATGTTCCTTATTCCTTCCAAAGCCCACAAATTTAATACCCAGAAAGGTATCCAGATTTGCCGGACATACCCAATTCTCTTCAAATATACCAAACAGCGTGTTCCACATAGACCTTGCCACTTCACAATGTAAAAAGAGATGGCTATTCGTCTCAGACCTTCTAAAACACATGACACACACATCCGGTGACAACGCCTTATTAGGACGACGAGTCTGAAGCATATCATTAGTGTTAATTCTATTAAGTGCCACTGTCCATACAAAAGCCTTTACCTTATAAGGAACCTTTACTTTCCAGAAAGATTTAGGAAGAAGATTAGGATTAGGGTTTGGGGTTTTAGTCAAGTATTTAAAAAACGAAGAGCAAGTATATGAGCCCGAAGAATCTAAACTCCAAATCCTGCTATCAGGAACCGAAGAGGCTCGAAAGGGAGCAAGAATATCTAATAACAAAATAACATCTTCTGTAAGTCTATCATTAAGATTTCTAGAAAAGTGGAAGTTCCAAGAAATGTGTTCATCCTGATTTATGTAGAAATCAACAATTGGTGCATTGTGTAGAGAAGATATACCATATAAACGAGGAAAGAGTTCAATAAAAGTAGATTCACCAATCCAATGGTCCTCCCAAAAACGAAAACGAGTACCATCGCCCACCCGAAAGGAAAGCAAAGTTGAGAAAGAATGATATACCTGAGATATAAATTTCCAGGGACTTGCATGAGTAGCTCTAATCCCAAAATTAGCGTCCCAACCATTCTGTTGAACACCATATTTGCTCTTAATCACCCTATGCCACAGGGAAGTAACTTCCAAAGGGAACCGCCAATGCCATTTAGCCACTAAAGAGATGTTCTTAGACACCAAATTACCTAGACCCAATCCCCCATCCTCTTTAGCCCTACAGCAGACTTCCCAACTGACCAAATGATCTTTCTTACACTCTCCCTTCCCCGACCACAAGAAATCTCTCATAATATTCTCAATTCTGCTTGCCACCTTAACTGGGATCTTAAATAAAGAAAGATAATACAATGGGATACTCGACAACGAAGCCTGAATTAACGTGATCCTGCCGCCTAACAAGAAATAGGCTCCTTTCCAACTCTCAAGCCTTTTGGAAATTCTATGGATCACAGGATCCCAGAAAGACTCAGCCCTGGGATTTCCGCCCAACGGAACTCCCAAGTAGGTTAGAGGCCACTGCGAAACCTCACAACCCATCATACTAGCTAGATTCTCCACTACGCTATCTTCTACATTAATCCCCGCAATCCCACACTTATTGAGATTAATACGAAGTCCTGATATAACTTCAAAGACTTGAGGCAAAGAAAAAACATTCTGAAAATTTGCATTATCCTGTTGTAAGAAAAGAATGGTATCATCTGCAAACTGTAAGTGTGAGACCTCCAGGTTATCATTACCTACCTTCAGGCCCTTTATCAACCCTCTCTCAGTTCCCCTAGACAACATATGACTCAATACATCCACAACCAATGTGAATAAAAACGGAGAGAGTGGATCCCCTTGCCTAACACCTCGAAACCCCTTAAACCATTGTTTTGGCTGCCCATTAACTATAACAGCAAATGCAACAGACGAAAGACAACCCTTAATCCAGCTTCTCCATCTATCCCCAAAACCTTTCCGACATAGGACCTTATCTAAAAAACCTCAGTTTACCCTGTCATAAGCTTTCTCGAAGTCTAACTTAAACACTAAGCCCTTACGTTTTCGTCGCCTTACATCCTCTACCCCTTCATTTGCTACTAAGGCTGCATCAAGAATTTGCCTACTGCCCACAAACGCACTTTGGTTCTCCGAAATAGTATCTCCCAGAATCTCTCCTAGCCTTAGAGAAAGGACCTTAGTAATCACCTTGTAAACACTAGAGACCAAACTAATAGGCCTAAAGTCCCTGACCTTAAGAGATCTATCCTTCTTAGGGACAAGAGTAATAAAAGTCGAGTTCATGCTAGTGTTGATCTTCCCGTTATAGTAAAATTCATGGAACACTCTCATCAAATCCTCTTTCAAAATGGGCCAACAAGCCTGGAAGAAGGCCATGTTAAAGCCATCAGGGCCTGGCGCTTTCTCCTTGTCCATTGTCCATATCGCTCTCCTTACTTCTGCCTCCTCGAAAGGCCTTTCTAACCACTCAGCCTTGACACCATCTATAGGGAACCAGTCTAGTCCTTCAAGGAAAGGCCTCTCTGTGTTTTCCTCAGTGTACAACTCTTTATAATACCTGGTAACTTCATTAGAGATTGAGTCAACATCCCTAACAATCCTCCCCCCTTCCATTTCCAGTTCCTTAATCCAACTTCTTCTCCTTCTCCCATTTGCCACCTTATGAAAGTAACTCGAGTTCACATCCCCTTCCTTAACCCACTTAGTTCTACTCTTTTGACGCCAACTAACATCCTCTTTCATAATCACAACATCAAATTCATTCCTAAGAGCTAACCTACGAGTACTTTGATCTTCCATTAAGGCCCCCTCACTTTCCAGCCTGTCTAAGGTCTCCAATTCTTTTAAGATCTCCCTCTTTTTAATTCGAACGTCTCCAAAAACTTCCTTATTCCAAATCTTAAGCTTCTCCTTCACATATTTTAGCTTCTTCATGAATCTAAAACCCTCCCAACCCGTCACTAAGCATTCCTCCCACCAAACCTTAACTTGATCTAAGAAAGAGGGATGTTGGAGCCACATATTTTCGAAACGGAAAGGGGTTGGTCCCCATGTGACTCTACTTAATTCAAGAAGGAGAGGGAAGTGATCCGACACAGGTCGTGCGAGGGTTTCCTGAATAAGGTCTGGAAAACTATCCTCCCACGCAGATGTAACCAAGAACCTATCTATTCGTGAAGACACCACCCTACCTCGATTGACCGACCATGTGAATTGCGCATTTGAGAGAGGAATGTCTCTCAGTTCACATTCTCTAATAAAATCATCAAACCTTCTCATGCTAGTAGTGATCCTTGAGCCCCCTAACTTTTCCGTGGGGAAGCGAATTGCATTAAAATCCCCTCCTACACACCAATGGGGACTACATAACCCATAAACAGAAGATAACTCCTCCCAAAGAGAATGCCTATTCCTAGGATTGGTAGGCCCATAGACATTAGTAACCCACCAGCATCCTTTACCCTTAATGTTTAACAAAACAGACAGAGAAAAACACCCCTTAAGGTCATCTACTCTAGACGCTACCCTAGTATCCCACCCTATCAAAAGCCCACCTGATGCTCCCGAGGATGGCATAAATTCCCACTCCTTAAATCTACAATTCCAAATACTTCGTAACAACAAACCATCCACTTCCTCTAGTTTAGTCTCTTGCAAGAAGACAATATCGGGATCTACTTTGTCTAAAATTTCCTTAATCTTCCTACGTTTTATAGGATTTCCTAGTCCATTAACATTCCAACTAACAATTTTCATAGTTTACCTGACGTTCCCTTACCTTCTTTTTTCCCTCCATAATTTACCGTGGTTTGTAATACAGATATATTTTCTTTAGTTTTCTTTACTATAATGAACCATATACGTTGCTCATTTCTCCAAACAAACATAATGACTGTTTGAGATAATAATCTAAATGGTAAAAGATTTTTGTTTCACTATGGAAAAATGTTAGATGAAGCAAATGTTGCAGTTATTACCATGGTTACAAAGTACAAAGTTTCCAAATTCATCCTATGAAGTGGTTTCTTAAGAAAAAGAAGAAGAAGACAAAGAAAGAAGATCTCATTTACAGAAATGCTGGTGTTTACAAATGCTTTATAGAGATCTTAACCAAAACCAACATATGGGCTTTGGAGATGTGGGCATTCCATTATATCCAAATAGTACAGAAGAAAAAAAAAGGCACACAGACATAAAGACAGCAAAATATAAAAAATTGAAGATTTGAAGTATCAATTTTTTTGAGACAATGCATGTGGCTCCTTCTTTTTGTACTTTTACTTCATAGTGAAGAACCATGATAGCATGATAATTTTTTCATAATTACAATAATTTACAATCTGCTGGATCTTTTCTTGTATAGAAGAAGAACAAGGGCAATTATGGAGGGCAAGCCTCAGTGTTAGTAGGTCAGCTAACAATATTATGTGCAACTCTTGTGTTCTCATTTTAGACAGAAGAACAAAATTCAGTAACGTAGGAAGAACAAAACACTGGCCACAAGTAAGGCCAATACATCCATCAGAATTGAGAACTATGGAAATCTACTTGAAACTTAGCCTTAATTTTGACAAAATCCCTGTTAGCCTTAATTTTGACAAAATCCCTGAATTCCGATGATCAAGAATTCTCAAGGTGCTGGATACTTAAAGAAAATAATTTGACATGATGAAAAATCTAACTTCTTAGTTCCTTTTCCACTCTCTACTACTTCCTGCAATCCTGCTATAATTTTTAGGGAAATTGCACCATCTACCTTCTCCATCTGTCCATCATCTAAAACATTAACCAACTTCAACCCTAAAAATTAAGAAAATATTGTGGATCTTAACTAACTTTTTTGCATGGCCTAACGAATCCATAATTATCAATATCCCTGTATAAAACATTTTGCTGCTGGGATTCAGCTCATGATTTCATCTTCCACTTCAAAACAAAATCAAAACCTTCGGCAGTCACCACAAGATAACCCAACCACATAGGAACAAATAAAAGGAGTATTCTCCAGCCTCAAATTCACAACTGTTTCTGACTAATAAATATTATCATCCTGCCAATAAACTCTATTTAGACCCATTTTAAGGATAAATAAAACCTTAGAGACTACTACAGTGCCAGAATTGATTTCATTTAGGTGGCACTGGTTAAGGGAACAAAAGGGTATAGTGGGGGTACTATAATTAAAATGTTAGGAAGGTATGGAATGAAAGAGTCTTTCAAGGAATTACTGAACTGCAGAAAATGTCGGATAGATTTAATGATTGTAATAATAGATTTTCTTCCTCAGGAATATTTCTGTTTACATAGAATGGAACATAGAGACTAGTTATACTCTACTTTGGAGTATACCATAAATGGGAGAAGTTGTATCTGCAATTTGTTTTCTTGCCTTGGGGAATCAATTTTCAACCAAACATGTAAAATTAACCCCTGCGCCCCTCCCAACTCAAAAGAAAGAAATTATCAACAAGATATACAGCAAAATACCTTTTTCTCCTACCTTGGCCGAGGACGATTTGGACTCAGGAGAGTAGTAATTCAGTTCAACCAGAAGTGCACGGGAAGAAGCAACGTTACTGCTATTCACCTAGTACTTTGTTCTTCTACCTTCCCGTAGGTGCAAAAGTAGAACGATACAGTGGGCTACCCTATCCCTAATTTCCTATCAAGAAACATTCCACTACTGAGTTTCAGCTCAAAGTTCAAATAGAGTTTCAGAACAAATAACAAAACAAGGAGAAAGCAACAGAGAACTCAAATTCCATAAGTTAGAATCGAAATCATCCATCCAAATCCAAAAGTCGTTTCATTTCAACACCAAAATTGGAAGAGAGAGTGAGAGATGGTGTACCTCAAGGATAAACTTTTCACAGAGATAAGGCTTGTATATCTACTCCTAAGTCTGAAATGGCCATTGCTTAGTTTTCTCTTCTCATCGTTTCGATCAATATGCAAGGAGAGACGAAGGTTTTAGCTTGTGTTACAAAGATGCCATGACGAGAAATCAGAATCTAGACGAAACCAAAAGAATTAAAGAAACGTTCACAAATGAAAAAGGGTGAACAGTCTGGCCAAAAAAAAAAAGGGTGAACAGAAAACAAGGCATAGATAGATGAAAACGAAACGAATCGGGGTCTCAAATTTCTGGTTACTGAATTTGGACTTATTTGGGCCCACCATCGTCCCACTTGCTTTCACTGTTTTTGGAGTCCAAATTTCTGGTTCTGCTTCGTTTAGTTTCGGTCCATAATCTTTGTTCACATGATCAGCAGCAACCGCATTAACTTGTTGGGTGTCTGTACCATGGTTGTTAAAACCCGATAAGCCGGTGGAGAAAACAATGAAAACCGGCGGGTTTTTTTTTCTGACTTGAAACGACGCCGTTTTATTGTTTTTTTATAAGAAAACTACTCAAAATTAAAAATTGATTATATACACAATTTAGTCCCTCAAAGATACAAAAATTGACATTTTCGTCCCTGAAAGATCTAGCGTACCCAACTTGGTCCCTAAAAGATTGGGCCGTTACACAATTTGGTCATTCCGTCATGCCTAGTTAAATACACTTAACGGAATTGCTGACGTGGCACGTTAAATGCACACGTGGCCCGTTAAGTGCTGACGTGGACTTGCTTACATGGTAGAAAACAATAGCATATACACAATTTGGTCCCTGAAAGATTCTAAAATTGACATTTTCGTCCTTGAAAGATTACTCCATTGGACAATTTGGTCCTCCGTAGCTCTCAATTCATTTAAATTATTATGTTTTCCAACACAATACACAAAGCCAACAAACATGTTGAGGACATTGCTGTGAACTTAATCCTTTGTCACTTTAGTTCCTTTTGGAGGCAAAATATAGTATTTATCTTCATCTGAAAACTATTTATCTTGATCATAAAGTACTCTTATAGTATGCTATTAAAAAAAAGCTCATTATGAATTTTTCTCATTGTATAGAAAATAAGGTAGTGATTCTTACAGTTGAATCAGCTTAGATATCTTACTTAATGATGCTCATGTTTGACCTTTCAGCTCTCTGTTCAAAGCTTTCCAATTCTTATGTATGGTTGTCATGTTTAAAAGGTAAACAACATAAAGCTTTTGTTCTGGTTCCATATCCATGCACTTTGATGACAATAATGAATCTTATTAGTATTTTTATCTCTTGCTCTACGAACATAAGCAATGTGGTAGTATCTTGGAGGCATGTTCAAGTCATCCACTTTGATATAATGTCCGAGGCAATGATTATATCCAACTAAGCTAATTGTTATTTGCATCCCGTCAAAGTCGTATAAGTGATTTCTATTAATGCAGGGAATTGGTCTATTGAAATACCAATAAAAAACCAACTAAAGCCTAAAGGTCATATATATATACATATATATATATGCCCTTTGGAGAAGGTACAAGAATATGTATTTGTCAATACTTAACTAAGATAATATGTGTATGGACTAAGAAATTTCCATATTAATCTATATTTTTGAATTTTTTATAATTTATTTCATTATGCAAGAAATTTCAATTACGCATATTTAAAGTGGCAAGAGATTTCACATCATCCAGTCGTGGGACCATGATGAGTAAGTTATCTCTAAATGTCATTTAACACATTATCTCTCTTCTGATCTAGTAGCCTTATTCAAGTCATATGGCTTTTACCTTACAATTGGTTTGTGCAAACATCGTATTGCAAAAGTTGAATGTATATATACAATATATTTTTGTCTCCAAAAGGAACTAAAGTGAAAGAGAATTAAGTTCACAACAAATTTGTCCTCAATATGTTTGTTGGCTTTGAGTGTTGTGTTGAAAAGCATAATAATTTAAATGAATTCAAAGATATAGAAGGACCAAATTGTCCAAGGGAGCAATCTTTCAGGGACGAAAATGTCAAATTTAGAATCTTTCAGGGACCAAATTGTGTATATGCTATTGTTTTCTGCCATGTAAGCAAGTCCACGTCAACACTTAACAGGCCACGTGTGCATTTAACATGCCACGTCAGCAATTCGGTGCATTTAACTGGGTATGACGGAAGGACCAAATTGTGTAACGGTCCAATCTTTCAGGGAACAAGTTGGGTACGCCAAATCTTTCAGGGACAAAAATGTCAATTTTTGTATCTTTCAGGGACCAAATTGTGTATATAGTCTTAAAAATTAGATTCGCTTAAACCTAATCGCAGGCAAGCAAAATCGCACAAGAGACTGAGAGAGAGGAGCAGCAGCACGCGAGAGGCAGAGCAGAGGCAATCGTCGCCGTCGCCGTTGCCGTTGACGTCGTCTTCCTCTTCCATCGTCGTTTTCGTTTGAAAGAGAAGGTAGAAGAAGAGAAGATAACACAAGAAAAGGAAATGGCCAAAAAAAACACAAGAAAAGGAAAAAAAAAAGAGAAGGTAGAAGAAGAAGAAGAGGAAGAGGAAGGAAAGAAACTGAGAATAGAATTTCAAAAAGTTCAAACCTGTTCCAAAACTCCATGGGCACGTTTGGTTTGTTTCTGAAGGACAACTTGGGAATTTTCATCCCATGTTTGCTCCGGTGTTTTAACGAGGAAAGGTTTGGCCTATTTCTTCATATGACGTTTTGCCCAAAATCTTTTAATACCAAAATTTTGGTTATTATTGATGGAATCTTAACTGAGTAATGTGTAAAACTTTTTTTTTTTAACTTGGGTTATTTCTTTTTGTTTTGCTTTTAAATTGAATCTAATTTCTGGCCAAACAAAAAAAAAATCTAACGACGAATCCTCAAAGTTGAGAGTTTTAAAAAGAATGTATTGGAGTGATTATAATGGAGTGGTGCGGAGGGATCTGAAATGGAGTGGTTCAATAATTAATGTTGTAAGAACCGAATCGAACAAAGACTCGGATAAGTGTTTGGTTTATGGTTTGATCGGTTTAACCGGTTGAACCGTCGGTCGAACCGGATGACGCAATAAATAATAAATAATAGATATTCTTAATATATAAAATGACATCACTCAAATCTTAGATTTCAATATACATAATTTTGAAGTTTTAAATTACATGACTTCTCAAAGTTTTAATTTTTAAGACTTGTCAAGCTTTGAAAGAACTTAATCAAACCAAATATGAAATTATTGATAATCATGACTTTTAAATTTTAATTTTCAAGACTTTTCTAATTTTAATTTTTAAGATTTCTCTAATTTCTTTTTTATGTTATTTTTCCTTTTTATTTTTTAATTTTTTAATTTTTGAAAAAAATAAAATTGGACCGGTTGGTCCACCGGTTGACCGGTCCAACTCCGGTTAAATCCGGTCCAAATGGAAAAACGGTTTTTTGGTCCAACCGACTCGCCTTTGTATTCGGTTGGCGGTTGAACCGGTCGGACCGTCCAGTCCGGTCCGGTTCTTACAACATTGGTTCAAACAAATTATTTTAATTGGGAGTTTAAAAAAATAAAAATGGTAGTGAACAATATTACTCTTATAATAAATGAACAAAAATAAAATAAATGGGTTAATAATGGAACTAAATATTATAATCAACACAAATCATCCTAAAATCCTCAATTTAGAGGGGTTTGAAAATTGAGATGTTGGAACTTGGATGGTTTGGAAGAATTTTCAAATTAAATCATGCTAAATCATCACACTCCATTACTCAATTAAACTCCAAATCAAAGGTTTATAAACCCAAACCACTCCACACCACCCCCACCTACTCTCAAACCATTCTCCCAACCAAGCCCTAAGGTCACGTTTGGTATCCGGTGAGTATTTAGTAGGAAGTGGAAATGGAAGTAGAAGTGGATGTAGAAGTGAAAGTGAAACATTTCTGTGTGTTTGGTATGTAAAGAAAGTAAAATGGAAATAAGAATAAAATTGTTTAGTATATTAGGAATGAAATAAGGAAATGGAAGTTAAAAAGTGTAAAAGACTATTTCACCCTCTAATATTATGCCCTCACATGGAAAGGGAATGACAAAATAGTACTTTCAAGTCTACTTCCTTCCCTCTCACTTTCTATCAACCTTCCTTCTTAACCTTCTATCTCACATTCCATCTTCTTACCAAATATATAATAAATTTATTGTAAAAGTGATTTTTATTTTCATTCTTTCAATAATTCAACCCGAAACCATGATTTTTTTACTTTGCTTTCAAATTGAATCTAATGACAAATCCGTTGAATAAATTTATTGTAAAAAATAATGTTCTATTTTCATCTTTCAATAATTCAACCCAAGACCAAGGTTAAGATTATGCAAATTCTTACTATATGTCATCTTGTTGCTAAACTTGGGTTATTTCTGTGTCAACTTTTATTTTTTTATTTTTTATATTAATCTTATGTTTTTTTTAGAGATCAAAGTGGAATCTTCATTCAATATTCAATAAGCATTAAAGCCAATATAGCCAGACAAAAATCATGGTAAAAAACTCACCCATAAATTTTCCCAGATAGTCTTTTGCAAAGGAAACTTCATGTCTTCATTAATATTATTCATGGATAAAAGTTCAATGGTAATGTATTATTGAAATTCAGTATATCCCTCCAATCATGTAAAGTCATTTATTAATATTAATATAAATTCATATTAATAAAGACTCACCTTAAATAATTTAAGAACCAACTAATTTGAGAGATGTACTGAACACCTACTCGTTTTAGACTATGGGTGTATAAGTAACAAGACTCTAGTCTTGTAAGGAATTATTGTGAAATTTCATTAAAAATGTACAAGAGTAAGACTTTAAGAATTAAATTCTATAGAAAAAATTAAATTTTATATTTTTCGTCATTAAAATATTTATCTTTCTAAAATTAAATTAAATAAATTTCCTAGCATTGAAACTCAATGTCAAAATGTGTTCTTCATAAATTTTGGTTCTCAATTTAGTCCCATTAGCGTAATACATATATATTAATTATATCTTTATTTTTTACTTTAATAAGACCATTCCATAATCCTTAGAAAAATCTAACCTCACTCCTCACATATTGTCTAGTGTGATATTATTATAAATTAATTAAATAAATTAATATTATTAACTAAATATTAAATCTATTAACCGTTGGTTTGTGTCTTAATGATATTTACTACCATTACTTGCAATGTTTAATTAGACTTAATGATAGCATTAAAACTAATTAAAACTATTTTAATAATAATGTAACCGTACAGTGTGACACACACACATATATATATATATATATATATATATATATGTTGGTTATAGAAAAACCACTAAGAGTTGAAGAACATGAGCATGAGGCGTGCTGAGAGTTTTGTTCTAAATATTATAATATATCATGTAATATTTGGGTAGAGAAAAGTGTGGGAGACAGAGTCCTGTCTACCTCCTACGTGCAGAGGTGGTAGACATACAGGCGAGTACTGGGCTGTTGTATCCTGGAGGTAACGCGTTTGAGTACCCCTGCACTGGGTAATATAGCAAAATCAACCTGTGGGAGGCGTGAATTATCTTAAAGATAACGAGATACCCGTGCCTCAGTCCGGTACCACGCGTATTATATTTTCTCTAACAATTTACATTTTCCTATTTTTGATATTTATTCTTATTTTCAGGTTGCTGCCCCAACAAGTTTAAGGTAATTCATGTTAATTCCCATAATGCAGCAAATGAAAAGTAAGAATAATTGGGGAATAAGCATTTGAGTTCTAGTTGGTGAACTAACTCAAATATATATATATTCGGTATCTTGATTTATTTTGTAAGTTTATAATATTTTTATATTTTACTTCTCACAAATTCTGAGATATATTTGTGAAAAATTTCACTACATATAATTATGAGATACCAAATTATATAATATACATAGCATATTGAAGTGTTGGTATACTCTTGGTTTTGCTATGTTAATTTTAAAGAGATACAATAGATTAAATTGTTCATTTTATGAGATTATTTCATATAATCATTTATAGATATTTCTCATATTTTTGTTGGTGAGATTTTAATTGCACAGTGAATTTGCATAAATTGATATTATGCAAATGTGAATGGTTGATTCTCTCTCAAATTAAGGTAAGAGTTATTTTATGATAACTTTGTTAATAGTGGGGGCAAGGAAATATTTTCTTGAGATAGCACATTCTTAATTAGTCTATAATTTTATTTGTGCTAAGAGATTTATTATTAAAACAAATGTAGTACTATGAAAAAATTTATTGAGTAAATTAATTTTCATAGATTCACATATATATTGCCACCATGTCTTTGTTATAAATATATAATTTTGAGTTAATTATTGAATTTGTGTTGATCCCAAAATTTATATTGATTTGAAGGCTAAATAATGATCATAAAATGTTTTAATTTTATGACAAAGATTTTTGGCATGTATTTGGTGGTTATATATTTTGACATTATTTAAATATGTCATATTGTCTTAGAAAATATTATTTTTATAACAATAAGGGGAAGAAATTTATGTATACTATTGTTATAAAAATAAAAATGGAAATATTTTGACTTATATTTTGGGTTCATGAAATGGTTTTAAACCATTCTGTTATATTTATTTATAAGCCAAGTTATATTCTAAATAATTGTTAGTTAATGAATATTTATGGGTTTAATATTTAGAGAAGTAATAAAATTTCCCATAAAATTTCATTAAGTGGTAATAGCTTTTTAAAGCTTTTACAAGATGAAATGTGGTAAATTTTCATAGAATGTGAAAAGCTCTTATAAGCTTATATGTGATGAAACATGAAAAATCCTAAAGGTGTTTTTATAGAATGTTATATTCTATATTTTGTGAGATTTTCAATATCTCATGTGAACTTTTAAAGTCATATGTGACAAATGAATTTGTCATAAATTTTGGAAAATTTCCAAATAGATTTGGGGAAATATTTTGAGAAAATATTTTTCAAACAATGAGAATTCACTTTATAGTGAATAAGTGTGCACACATATATACTTATAAAAAATAATTTTCATAATTGTGGATTTTGTGATATTTTCAAAAAAAAAATGAATTTAAAAATTCATATGTGATGTTTTATAAGTGCTACAAGAATATTATATTTTGGGTGAACAAATAAATTGTGAAATTCTTGTCTAAAGGCACAAAACCCATCAATAGTGGGGGTATATATAATTTTGTGGATATATCTTATATATGAGTTCATCTTAATTTTGACGGTATATTATTATTAAAAAATTGCTATGCAATTAATAATGTGAAATTACATTATTCATTTTTGGAACTATTATATTGTGAATATGTGACTGAAAATTTTATTGTGGATAAAGGCATATATACTATTATTCGCGATCAATTTATAAATTGATGATACCATCTCAAAGAAATGAAGATATGCCTAACTAATTTAAATTTGAGTAAGCCCAATTGGTGCTAATTCCTATAGTACAAAGTGGTACATATAGATGATACTAATTTTTGTCACATATAACTGAGTTTGGAAAAGTTCCTTAAATGGATTAATGTTTTACTTTATTGGCTAATATTATTATTTGGTGGAAGAATATATTGAAAAATATATTTGATGACTTTTAGAATGCCTATACATACTAAGACCTTATTCACATCAGGAGGAGCTACGTGCCAATAATAATAATTAAATTATTTTGAGCCAATAATATGTGATCACTTATTGTGATGAATACCGTCATTACTAGATTCTTTAAATTGTGTGTTTTTCTGAAACTATAGCTATAGTCAAAGAATCTGGTGTATATACATCGAGGGGGATGAATCTATAAGCCCGTATGGATTAAAAGCAACCTATGAGGATACCCTACCTTGTGATTAGAGATCATAAGAACTTGGTTCAAAGGGACAAACGAATCATAGAGTGGCTGTTGAAATGCACATTTAAAAGAGTTTCGACTCTTAATTTATCCCTATGATGTAAGTGCATGCAATGAAATGTGAGGTTGAGTTTTCAAAAACTCTTAATGAAATCTGTAGCTCTATAAGAGTGGGGTATCTTAATTGCAGGAATACCCTTGACAGAATTCACCTATTTGAATGTGACGGAGTGGGGCCGCTCCTATGAGAATATAGAAGGGCGGATATTCTTGAAACACATTCAAGAAACAGGGTGCGCACACGGCCGCATAATGTGCGGGCTAGGGCTCATAAATTGCACCTGGATTATTATGTGCAAGGTATATATCTTGTTTCCCTTAAGCAGTTATGGTTCAAGGCGAATACCACCATGGCTCTGGATCAAGATATATATTTTTGCTAAATATAGATTCAAGGCAATTTAGCTATCTATATTATACATAATAGTCTGTCTCTACCCAAATGTAAAAAAAAAAAATCTAAATGTGTGTATTAATTTATAATAATAAGTGGGGGATTGTTGGATATTATTATAAATTAATTAAATAAATTAATATTATTAACTAAATATTAAGTCTATTAGCCATTGGTTTGTGTCTTAATGATATTTACTACCATTACTTGCAATGTTTAATTAGACTTAATGGTGACATTAAAACTAATTAAAACTATTTTAATAATAATGTAACCGTACAGTGTGACATATATATATATATGTGTTGATTATAGAAAAACCACTAAGAGGTGAAGAACATGAGCATGAGGCGTGCAGAGAGTTTTGTTCTAAATATAATATATCATGTAATATTTGGGTAGAGAAAGGTGTGGGAGACAGAGTCCTGTCTACCTTCTACGTGCAGAGGTGGTAGACATACAGGCGAGTACTGGACTGTTGTATCCTGGAGGTAACGCGTTTGAATACCCCTGCACCGGGTGATATAACAAAATCAACCCGTGGGAGACGTGAATTACCTTAAAGATAACGAGATACCCGTGCCTCAGTCCGGTATCACGCGTATTATATTTTCTCTAACAATTTACATTTTCCTATTTTTGGTATTTATTCTTATTTTCAGGTTGCTGCCCCAACATCTAGTTATGTTTATGTTTTCAAAATGTGTTCTTTTCTTCATAGATTTTGGTTCTCAATTTAGTCCCGTTAGCGTAATACATATATGTTGATTATTATTTTTTTTTACTTTAATAAGACCAATTTTTAATCCGCAGAAAATCATAACCTCACTCTTCATATATATTACATGAGTTATGAAAGAGAGACTAAATTGGTAATAATTTAATATATGAAGGACTAGAATGATAACAAAAATCTATAAAGAACTAAATTAAAAAAAATACCCAAATGTAAGACTAAAATAAATTTCTGGTAATTTTATCAGTGTTCAACTAACAACTTGACATTTGTGTACACCAAATTAAGGAAAACGCCACTGAAAAGAATCAAATGTGGCTATTTTAGTCCAAATGGATCCTCAAACACGCTTTATACGAATTATTTCGTCTAATGAGAATTATAACTTGTGAAAAAAAACTTGTTTCCAAATTTCTTGCCCCTATCTTGCTCCATTATACAAAAGAATGCAACTTCTTAAGAGGGAACTGATTCTGGGTATATTATTGCAGTGAAAATAACAAGAATGTTTTAACATTTAGGACAGAGAGAAATACAATATACTCAAAAAGCTGTAAGATTATACCAATCTACTTAGTCTATTATGACAGAAAACCTCACTGTTTCTTTTTTCCCTTATGGTTTTATATAATGTGACCAGTGAAAAAAATAATTTACTTGAATAAATGGGCGAGATCAGGATCATCCAAACTCACATCCAACCATCCATTCAACTGCATGTATTCAACATAATGATCCGGAGGCTTCACGGCACGGATTCGTGTCGGAGTAAAGCCATGAATTCTTGCCACATCTCTAGCAAGCCATCTTACATATGCCCGATCTAAAGGAGGTGCCACCTTCAGCAATATCACATTTTCCAATTCTGGTTTTGCTGGTTTGTTTCCCATGCCAAAATAACTTGATAAATGGGCAACATAGGAGTCAGTGTCTGAAAGGAAAGTATACTACAATGATACAGCCCTGGAGTAAGTACTGAAATATACTGTATGTTGAGATCAATAGCCACCAAATGTAGCAATATAAGCCTCAAAACAAGCAGAACAGTAGGTGACTAAAACACAGCCTACACCCACCTCACAATAAGAACACTAGCAGAATAAAGAAAATGGCACTGATATGTCCCACATCTGTTAAATCAAGTGCAGGCCTTGAGCTAGCTTATGGGAGTGAGTTCTACCCAAGGGTTCAGAAATCACTATGAGAGGCAGAAACCTCTATACACGGTTATCCTAACTGTAGGAACCCGAAATACCCACCCCTCCACACGAAAACCACATATAATATCATTTTCTTAGATAAAGAAGTTAAATTCTTCGAATCTAAAACTTCTTTAAACCCATCCTCCCCTTCCTATTGTATAATTCCATGAGGCAAACATGGAAACAGTCGGACCTAGTATGAAAATATGGTAGATCATTCCAAAATTAACTTTAATGGATAGATATCAAAGCATGAAATGGAAACGAAGGAATATATTAGCGCAAAAATACTTAAAATCGTATTATACGTGAATCATACTTTTTCAGCCTTTAACCAGTACTCTAAGGGCATGTTTATTAGGTAGAAATGGAAATGGAAATGGAAACGGAAACGGAATGCATTTGATGTGTTTAGTAGTAAAAGTTTGGTAATGAAAATAGAATGAGAATGTATTAAAATGACCATTTTACCACTTATATTAAAATAATAAAAAGAAAAGAATGTTATAATTGTGTCAAATCAAAGGGGTACGATAGATATTTTGTATTTTTTTCTTTTTTTTAAGTTGATGAAAATGAAAAAGTAAAAAAATAAGTGGGACCCACTTACTTTTTCATTTCCATCCCTTTTTCCATACTCCAATTCCACTTAAGAAAATTTGTTTTTTTATGGAATTGGGATTCCAATTCCATAAAAATTTGAACCAAACGCAGCCTAAATGAACACACCCTAAATTCTAATACAATTGACTCCTTGGTAACTATACAAGTGGAATTACCAGACACACAGAGGAAGGAGGCAGTAAGTGATGGTTATGGACAGGTATAAGGCGAGCATTAAAATCTACATAAATTCTAGACATGTTTCCTTACAACAATAATCTACATGAGCTTTATCATTACTTCTGTTAACAAATCCAAGAAGAACAAAGTCCTCCAAACGGATTGCAGAATCTTAGTATTTCTTGAGCAACTCATACTCCTAGAATTGAAATGGAATAGTGTAAGTAACCAGTGACCACTGCCCTTATCCCTTTTACCCAAGCTGATGGTTTGTTTTCAGAAGTACTTCTGATTCTATCCAAAATTACCTTTACGCTGAAGTAATATTTACATTACTTTTGTGCAAATGTAACACTAAACCAATCAGCTTCTGCGGTCCTCTCATCATATGACTGAATAATACATGCCAACCTAATAGCATCCATATACCCATCTCTAAACATGATATTAATATTCACATTAATGTCAGATTTTGGACAAGTCTATACTCATAATAAAAATCTACATCATAGTAGCAAGAATTTTAACTCCGCCATGCTTGCATAGCCGGTCCCAAACCTGGATAAAGGAGGGTTGTGGTAGGTAGTTGACAGCCAGCGTAAAACTTTGTCGAATCTTCATGAATATGGATCAACGACGTGAACATGTTATTGCTAGGTCGTTGCCCGAAAGCAACGCGTTGTATGGCTCGAGTACAATGTCAAATGGGCAAGGACCGCTACACCAACGCCCCGATGTAGTGAAAATTAAGCAAGGGTTCCCACATTTTCATGGATGGATGTGGGTAAATAAGCTAGTCCATAAGAGTAGGATATGCTTTGGGACTTGGAATATTGGCACACTTACAGGTAAATCAATAGAGATAGTAGACACTATGATTAGGAGAAAGATAAATGTAATGTGCTGTGCCTACAAGAGACTAAATGGGTAGGAGATAAGGCTAGAGAGTTAGACACTTCAAGTTTTAAGCTTTGGTACGCGGGCAAGTCCAAAGCAAAAAACGGAGTAGGTATAATTATAGATAAAGAATGGAAGGACAAAGTAGTAGATATAGAAAGAATTGGAGATAGAATAAATGCCCTAAAGCTAATGAATAGAGAGACCTTTAATGTTATTAGTGCCTACGCACCACAAGTAGGATTAGGGGAACAACATAAGTTTAAATTATGGGAGGACTTAGAAGCTTTAATATAGGGAATATCGTTTGGGGAAAAGATTTTCTTAGGAGGAGATCTAAATGGGCATGTGGGGAGGGAAGCTAGAGGATACGAAGGATATCACGGAGGACATGGCATCGGAGAGGTAAGCGAAGAGGGTAAAACAATCTTAGATTTTGCTTTAGCTTTTAATCTCATTATAGCAAATATTTGTTTTAAAAAGAGGATAGAGGATCTTATTACCTACAAGAGTGGGGCGACATCTTCCCAAATTGATTTCTTTCTAGTAAGGAAATCAGATAGAAAACTTTGCACCATTTGCAAAGTCATTCCAGGAGAGAGCCTAACTACCCAACATAGGGTCCTGGTAATGGATGTTCAGGTTAAGGGTAAAATCAAACAAAATAATCAAAAACCAAGCCCTAGAATAAGGTGGTGGCATTTGAAGGGTGAAGCACAAGAGAGTTTCAAAAGAAAGATGCTGGAAGAGAGGATTTGGGAAACACAAGGAGATGCAAACCACATGTGGAATACAATTGTGAAAGGAATTAGGAATGTGGCAACAAAAACATTGGGTATATCCAGAGGTTTTGGACCAAAGGGGAAAGAATCTTGGTGGTGGGAAGCAAGTGTACAAAATAAGATTAAGGTTAAAAGAGAATGCTATAAAACATGGCAGTCATGTAGAGATAATGTACGCTGGGAGAACTATAAGGTAGCTAAGAAAGATGTTAAGAGGATAGTGTCAGAGGTAAGAAATAAAGTCTATGAAGGGTTTTACCAATCTTTAGGAACCAAAGATGGGAAGAGAAAAATATTCAAACTTGCTAAGAATAAGGAGAGAAAGACAAGAGACATAGATCAAGTGAAATGTATTAAGGATGAAGAAGGTAATATCTTGGTAAAGGACCAAGATATTCAAGAACGTTGGAAGTATTATTTTAACAAACTTTTAATGAAAGACAAATGGTTGCTTGTCATAGTGAAAGGCTAAGTACTAATGAGGAGGATCTCAATTATAGTTTCTATCGGAGAATACAAGAGTAAGAGGTAGCACAAGCATTGAAGAGAATGGATAATGGCCAAGCAATAGAATCGGATAATATACCCATTGAGGTGTGGAAGAGCTTGGGAAGCAAAAGCGTAAGTTGGTTAACAAAGCTTTTTAATGTGATATTGAGATCCAAGAAAATGCCGGATGAATGGAGGAAAAGTACTTTGATCCCAGTGTATAAGAATAAGGGGGATATACAAAATTGTGCAAATTATAGGGGGATCAAACTCATGAGCCATACTATGAGTTATGGGATAAGGTTATCGAGCGGAGGCTGAAGCTGGAGACGCGACTTACAGAGAATCAATTTGGGTTCATGCCAGGGAGGTAATATATCTATTAAGAAGATTGATGGAGAGATACTAGAGATCTCATAAGGATCTATATATGATTTTTATTGATTTGGAAAAGGCCTATGATAGAGTACCGAGAGAAGTATTATGGAAGGCTTTGGAAAAGAAAGGGGTACGGGTGGCCTATATCCGAGCAATCAAAGACATGTATGATGGAGTCACGACTTGTGTGAGAACACAAGGTGGTGTTACGAAGGACTTTCCTATAACCATAGGACTACATCAAGGTTCAGCTTTGAGCCTTTACCTCTTTAATTTGGTATTAGATATGCTCACTGAACATATACAAGAAGCAGTACCAAGATGTATCTTTTTGCTGATGATATAGTCCTGGTTGGAGATTCCAAAGAAGAAGTAAATGAAAAATTAGAGAGATGGAGACAAGCTTTCGAGACATATGGGTTTCATATAAGCCGAAGCAAAACGTAGTATATGAAATGTAAATTTAGTAGTAAGGGCGCTGATTCTAATAATGAGGTGAAACTTGGAGATCATCCCATGCGGGAAGTCACAAGTTTTAAGTATTTGGGAACAATAATACAAAATAAATTTAGAAATAGAGGACGTAAATCATAGGATCCAAGCAGGATGGATGAAATGGAGGAAAGCTTCGGGTGTTATTTGTGATAGAAAAGTACCACTTAAGCTTCAGGGGAAATTTTATCGCACAGATATAAGACCTGCTTCACTGTATGGTACTGAATGGTGGGCAATAAAAAGCCAGCATGACCACAAATTCAACGTGGCAGAAATGAGAATGTTGCGTTGGATGAGTGGTCACACTAGAATGGATAGGATTAAGAATGATTACTTAGAGAGAAAGTTGGGGTAGCACCTATTGTCGAAAAATTAGTTGAAACACGCCTTAGGTGGTTTGGCCATGTACAAAGACGGCCGTTAGAATCTCCTGTACGTAGAGTTAACCAAATGGAAGATAGCTCAACAACTAGAGGTAGGGGAAGACCAAAGAAAATCTTGCCGTAAATAACTTAACTATATAATTGTGCAAAGACAGAAAATGTTGGCATCGCTTGATCCATATAGCCGACCCCACCATTGGGAAAAGGCTTTGATTGTTGTATAGTAGCAAGAATTTTAACAACATTTGTGATACGAGCACAAGAGGCACTACTAGGGCTAGAATAATCATGGAATCTTTGAAGGAGCTATAGAAGAAACTTGGACAAATCAAATAGTAATTGGGCCTCCAATTGTTGAAAACGTCATTTACATCAAATGGGATGGAAATGGAGTTTTTCAACATATTCTACGCTTGGAATTTGGAAACATTAATTTGGAGGGCTTGGACTAAGTACTTTACATGTAAAGACTCATTTGAGCCTAAATCTTCTTATTTTAGGCTTAAAAGGCTTATTATAATTTGGGTTAATTATTTGTGCGAAAATCATATTTAGACATTTAAAGTCCATTAGTAACTTACTTAGTTTTAAGTGCCGGGCTCTGTTATTTAAGTTTTATTTGTGTTTTAAGATTCTTATTTCCGGATTTAATGTTTTAATTAGTTTGGACTTAATGTTTAAAGGTCCCATGGGATTTCTTTAATTTTGGGCTTAAGCATGAATTGTTAGAACTTAGAAGCCCATCGGTTTCTTTTAGAGTTTTTTTTGGAGTTTTAATTGTTTTAGAATCTTGGGCTTTTCTTCCTCTTGGAGTATATATATACTCCTTACTTTCTCTTATAAAAATACAAGTGGAATGAATTTTGATTGAGTATAACTTCTATGTGTGTGTGCAAGAACGGGTTTTTTAAGAGTTCAGCAGGATGGGAATTTATTCTAGGGTTTCGACTTGATCCAAAGCTTGCATTGACATTTTAGTCTCGATCATAGACCGGGGTTCAACATCATTTGGCATCAGAGCTTGGCATTAGATAAATTCCTATTTATCTTTTTATTTTTGTCCTTAATTTTGCCAAGCTCTTTTGTTCTTGTTGTTTCTTCTATATAAAAAAGTCAGGTACCAAGTTTTGCTCTTTTTCCAAATATCAGTTTGTTTGTGGGCTTGCAAAAAAAAAAAGAGAAGGAAAAAAAATCCAACTTAGCGTGTTCTAGGGACTAGGATTGATTTGTTTGTTTTAGAAAAAGGAGAATGCAAAGAAAAAAATCGAAAGAAAAAAAAGTTGAGAAAAGAAAAAGGGATAAAAAAGGTGGGCAGCTCGTCAGTTTAGCATGTGTAATGATTTGGGAGTTAAAATTTGATTCCAATTTGAAAGTGTATACAGCAAAATTGGAGGTTCTGATTTTGATTGGGGATTTGGTTAACTTTATTTTATTGGATGGATTTAGTTAACTTTAAATTTGCCTTGTGTCAAAACATGATCCCTAAGCTTGGTGGTTATTAGTTGACTCTTAAATTTGATTCTGCTTACTTGAATATTAAGTTTGGGGGTTAATTCTGATTTGGTTTTATTTTTATTTTATTTTCGAAATTGGGTTTACACTTTGGGTTGGACCAAATTTTCTTTGATTACTTTTATATTGTAATTATTTTTGCAATCTTAGTTTTCACTTTTGTTTTAGCCCAATTTGCATTTAATTACATTAGTAATTAGCATTTGCATTATGTTACTTAGCTTGAATTTCTCACATAACATACATCCTTAATCGTGTGTTATACCTGTTTCTTTTGTTTATCACTTTAATTTGCCTCTAGAATTATATTGTTTCCCATACTTGTTTAAGCTTATACTTGTATTCTTATATATTGCTACTTTGGTGAAGTTACCTTTAATTGAGTGGATTTGGTTCTAAAATACAAATTGCGAAGGTAATCTTGAGTGGTTAATGGCACATAAAGGTGAGACTAAATGTGGGGTAACGTGGACACCTATTTTGTCCGGCCTTTAAATGAAGGGTATGTTCACTAGCAAGAAATACCAATGGAAATGGTGGGGCCCAACTTACTTTTTCACTTTTTCATTTCCATCAACTTTTAAAAAGAAAAAGAAAAAAAATACAAAATATCTATTATACCCCTCTGATTTAACACAATTATAACCCTCTTTTCTTTTTATTATTTTAATATAAGAGGTAAAATGGTCATTTTAATACATTCCCTTTTCATTTCCATTACCAAACTTTTACTACTAAACACATCAAATGCATTCTGTTTCCATTTCTATTTCTGCTTAATGAACGTGCCCAAAAGTTAGAGGTCGTGAACACTGAGCTCACAGGTCGCGACCCCCGCCTGCATTTTCTCTCTAGGGTTGCAAACCCCCTCCAAATTTCAAAAAAATTTAATTTTTTCTCGCTTTTTCCTTGTTAATTCCCCTACGGATAAATTAGGGATTAGGGGTCGCAACCCTACTCGAAAATCACCATTTCCGTGATTTCCTCTAGAATTGATGACCGAATCTAGGGCTTTCGAGGTCGAGACCCCCGCCACCGGGGTAGCAACCCCAAAAGGCCATAATGGCCATTATGACGTTGACTAGGGTATGAGTTAGCCTTCCAAAAATGCCTCATGTCCAGCCCCTATAAATACCTGCCTATTTGTAATAGAGCCCAGGAAGGCTGAGGGAAGAGTGAGAAAGAGAGCTTGATATTTTTAGAGTGTCCCTTTATTTTCTTTGCCATTCTTTATTTTTCATCTATTTGTTTTTTATTCTTTTTTCCAGAACTAATCGATTTCTCTGAGGAAAGCTTTTACCAAATTCTGGGCATTTTCTCTCTTTTTTGTACATTTTTTTCACTCCTGCTACCACTAGGGTCACAATCCAATAGCCCAGGGGTCACAACCGAACCACCACCTCTTTTTTTCTGGAATTTGACCAAGGGGGTCATGATCGAGCCACCTTGTGTTTCCTTTGACCATTTACTAGTAGCCCACTCTTTCGAAGTAAACATCTTTCTCAAATTTGGTTTATGTTGGTAAATACTTCAGAGTCTAACAAAGGTTGTGGCAGATTTGGTTTTTGCTTGCCTCAATAACTCTCTTTGATTTGTGAAGCGCCTCGTCAAGTTTAAGACACCAGTATGGTTAAATATATAACCATTCAACGTCACAACTTTCTTAATAGTTTTAGCAACCTGTGTAATTTTCCAAATATCCTCCAACATCAAATCAATACAATGTGCCGCGCATGGAGTCCAATATAAGTGTGGGTATGTTGTCTATAAAAGTTTTCCTACGAAAAACATAATATGTTTTAGGACAAGACAAAAATATAACTAAGATTAATTAATTTTACTAAATTGTGATGTCATAAAAAATGAAGAAAAGTTACCAACAAGAACATTGTTTGATGCGCTATCTGTAACTACTTGAACCACATTGCTTGGTCCAATTTTCTACACAATCTTAGAAAATCAAGTATCAAACGACCACTCTTCAGATATGAAGAAGTATTAACATATTCAACAAAAACAATGCCCATTGCTCTCTAAATGCTTTCTCTTCTATCTTTCCATCCATCTGCCATAATAGAACATCAAGTTTTTTTCCCATTGCTCTCTAAATGTTTTCATCAAGTTGTGTGTTCCACCTCCTGTTTAAAAAATTGACCTCTAACTTCACGATAGCTTAGGGGTTTCATGCCAGGACCATATTTTTCAATAGCCTCTATTGCCGTAGCAAAGCTACCATAATTAACAGCATTGAAGGGCATTCCAGCATCGTACATCCACCTTGCCACTTGCCTGCAAGCTTTTTTTTCCACCTCCTTTTTATAAGCATCAAAAACATATAAAGTTGTTTGTTTTCCTCTAGAGGCTTTTCTTTGTTGCACTACTTCCTCATGATCCAATGGAAAATATAAATCCAAAGGTCCTTTTGGCTTGGGTTGCTTTGGAGGTCGAGGAGGAATAGGTGCATTAGTACCATTATTAGTACTATCTTTCTTAGATTTTTCACTTACAGTAAGTTTAGAACTTCCACTTACAAGAAGTTGAGCTATGTCATCTTTTGGTCTCATCCTCTAATTGATCAATGTCTTCAAAATTTGGAAGCAAATATAATTGTTCCCTTTACTCTTTCTTCTATGTCATATATGTTATAATCTCTTCTTTTACATGCTCAGGGCAAGATCTAGTTGCAGTGGTATTTCTAAACCCTCCAATCAAGTGTTGTTTAGCTCTAGTAATATCTTCATTTTTAGGTTTACCACAAAAAATACATACCACATTATTTCTATTTTTCAGATCTTGTAATTTGAAATATTTTCATGCTGGATCAACCTTACTAGAACTAGAAATATCACCACCACTACTCATTTATGAACACAATTACACAACCTAATAATCACAATTAAAAAATTCATTTTTATTAGGAAATAGGAGCAATTTTTGTTAACCTAAAGGAAGAGAATAAGAGAAAGAAAATAGATTTTAAAAAAACATAGAAGGAAGAGAATAAAGATAGAAAACAGAGTTTAAAAAAACGAAGAAGGAAGAGATAGAAAACACTCATAAACTCTATTTTCTATCTTTATTCTCTTCCTTCTCTGTTTCTTTACTCTATTTTCTATCTCTTTTCTCTTCCTTTAAGTTAATTCTATTAAGTTAACAAAAATTGCTCCTACTTCCTAATAAAATTTACTTTTTGAATTGCGATTATTCGGTTGTGTAATTGTGTTCATCAATGAGTAGTGGTGATGATACTTCTAGTTCTAGTGAGGCTGATCAAGCATGAAAATATTGCAAATTACAATATCCGAAAATAGAAATAGTGCGGTCTATAGTTTTTGTGGTAAACCTACAAATGGAGTCATACTAGAGTTAAACAACACTTGATTGGAGGGTTTAGAAATACCACTGCGTAGATCTTGTCCTAAGCATGTAAAAGAAGAGATTATCACATATATGACAAAGAAGAAAGAGTAAAGGGAACAATTAAATTTGCTTCCAAATTTTGAAGACATTCATCAATTGGATGATGAAACCGAAGATGACATAGTTCAACTTCCTATAAATGGAAGTTCTTAACTTACTGTAAATGGAAAATCTAAAAAAGGTAGAACTAGTAGGTGGTACTAGTGCACCTATTCCTCCTTGAGCTCCAAAGCAAACCGAGCCAAAAGGACCTTTGGATTCTTATTTTCCATTGGATCATGAGGAAGTAGTGCAAAAAAAAAAGTCTCCAAACGAAAACAAAGAACTTTAGATGATCATGATGCTTATAAAAAGAAGGCGAGAAAAAAAGTTTGTAGGCAAGTGGCAAGGTGGATGTATGATGCTGGAATACCCTTCAATTCCGTTAATTATGATAGTTTTGCTGCGGCAATAGAGGCTATTGGACAATATGGTCCTAGCATGAAACCTCTAAGCTATCATGAAGTTAGAGGCCCATTTCTTAAAGAGGAGGTGGAACACACACAACTTGATGAAAAAGTTTAGAGAGCAGTGGCAAAATTGGATGTTCTATTATGGCAGATGGATGGAAAGATAGAAGAGAAAGGACTTTAATCAATTTCTTGGTCAATAGCCCAATGGGCACTATTTTTGTTGAATCTGTTGATGCTTCTTCATATGTGAAGAGTAGTAGTTTGATGTTTGATTTGCTAAGTAAGTTTGTAGAGAAAATTGGACCAAGCAATGTGGTTCAAGTAGTTACAGATAGCGCATCCAACAATGTTCTTGTTGGTAACTTTTCTTTATTTTTATGACTTTAAAATTTAGTAAAAATTAATCATAACTATTTCTTGTCTTGTCTTAAAACTCTTAATAAATTATTAGGTTTTCGTAGAAAAACTTTTATTGACAACATACCTACACTCATATTGGACTCCATGCACGGCACTTTGTATTGATTTGATATTCGAGGACATTTGGAATATTCCACAGGTTGCTAAAACTATGAAGAAATCTGTGACGGTGAATGGTTATATATATAATTATACCAGTGTCTTAAACTTGAGGAGGTTCTTCACAAATGCCACATCCTTTATTAAACTCTCTAGTATTTACCAACAAAAACCAAATTTGACGAAGATGTTTACTTCGGAAGAATGGGTGGGGTACTAGTAAATTGTCAAAGGAAATACAATGCAAGTGAGTGGCTCAAATTATCCTTAGTGTAAGAAAATTGTCTTCCAAATTAAAAAAAATATTAAAACATAAATGAAGGACTTTAAAGAATTTTGGAAAGTTAGCATAAAATTTCAAGACCCAAGCTGGAAACAGGAATTCTTCTTCCCTTCGTAAGAAAATTAGAAGATGGGTGAAAAAGAGTCAATAAAATTTCACAGAAAGTGAATGCTTTAGTACAGTACTTATACACCTTGCACTCATCTAGAGTGCCAAAAATGTCTAAGAATTTTCATACTCCGTATTTTCATTTCATCTCCATTGTCTGTGCTCATAATTTTCCGTGACCTAAAATCTAGCATAACAGGGCAAAAGAAAATAGCAAACCAACTATTATAATGTGCAAGTGTGTATTTCTAGTGCTCTTGCAGCAAATTACTACAGTAACTCAACACCAATTATCCCATAAGCTAAAGGACATCGCGGCATTCAAGAAAAATTTGCAGGAATTAAGCAAAACAATGAATGACCTACCTCGCTCTCTCACGGGCAGCCCACGAACTCGCATAAACCAAAATCTTCGGACGCCGGCGAGATAGCACGACACAGTGGCGGTGGCGGTGGCGGTGGCGAATATCAAAGGTTAGAAGCCTTGAAAACTTCCAGCGATTGCACTTCCTCACTTCTCCGTCTCCGTGTGTTTTCTCTCTATCTGCTTCCTGCGTTGTCTCCACTGGATTGGGTTTTATATAGATAATGATAATGGGTTTCTATTTTTTTTTTTTTTTGAGAACAAGTGCTATAAGAAAATATTGATTAAATTACACATATCCCTTGACATATACAAATATTTCTTTGAAATATTATATTGACTTTTTTGAGAGATCAAAATATTTTGAATTAGCATTTTTCCTTCAAATTTTGATTCAAATAGATGATTTTTAACTCATTTTTTCTAAATGACCAAAATACCCTCTTAATAATTGAAATTATCCAAATTACAGCTTTTATATGTCAATGTTATTGTTCTCTTTTTTTTATTTTTTATTATTAATAATTCATTAACCATCATTCTTAAATTAAATTAAATTAAATTTTAACAAAACTAAATTGCATTTTTTTAAAATCGTAGGTATTAATTTTGACTATATACACAATTTGGTCCATGAAAGATATAAAAATAGACATTTTCGTTCCTGAAAGATTTGGCGTACCCAACTTGGTCTCTGAAAGATTAGGCCGTTATACAATTTGGTCCTTCCATCATACCCAGTTAAATGCACCTAACGGAATTGCTGACGTGGCATGTTAAATGCACACATGGCCCGTTAAGTGCTGACGTGGACTTGCTTACATGGCAGAAAACAATAGCATATACACAATTTGGTCCTTGAAAGATTCTAAAATTGACATTTTCGTCCCTGAAAGATTGCTCCGTTGGACAATTTGGTCCTTCTATATCTTTGAATTCATTTAAATTATTATGCTTTTCAACACAACACTCAAAGCCAACAAACATATTAAGGACAATTTTGTTGTGAACTTAATTCTCTTTCACTTTAGTTCCTTTTGGAGGCAAAAATATATTGTATACATTCAACTTTGCAATACGATGCTTGCACAAACCAATTGTAAGGTAAAAGCCATATGACTTGAATAAGGCAACTAGACCAGAAGAGAGATAATTTGTTAAATGACATTTAGAGATAACTTACTCATCTTGGTCCCACGACTGGATGATGTGAAATCTCTTGCCACTTTAAATATGCGTAATTGAAATTTCTTGCATAATGAAATAAATTATAAAAAATTCAAAAATTGTAGATTAATATGGGAATTTCTTAGTCCATACACATATTATCTTAGTTAAGTATTGACAAATACATATTCTTGTACCTTCTCCAAAGGGCATATATATATATATGACCTTTAGGCTTTAGTTGGTTTTTTATTGGTATTTCAATAGACCAATTCCCTGCATCAATAGAAATCACTTATACGACTTTGACCTGATGCAAATAACAATTAGCTTAGTTGGATATAATCATTGCCTTGGATATTATATCAAAGTGGATGACTTGAACATGCCTCCAAGATACTACCACATTGCTTATGTTCGTAGAGCAAGAGATAAAAATACTAATAAGATTCATTATTGTCATCAAAGTGCATGGATATGGAACCAGAACAAAAACTTTATGTTGTTTACCTTTTAAACATGACAACCATACATAAGAATTGGAAAGCCTTGAACAGAGAGCTGAAAGGTGCAAACATGAGCATCATTAATTAAGATATCCAAGCTGATTCAACTGTAAGAATCACTACCTTATTTTCTATACAATGAGAAAAATTCATAATGAGCTTTTTTTTAATAGTATACTATAAGAGTACTTTATGATCAAGATAAATAGTTTTAAGTTGAAGATAAATACTATATTTTGCCTCCAAAAGGAACTAAAGTGACAGAGGATTAAGTTCACAGCAATGTCCTCAACATGTTTGTTGGCTTTGTGTATTGTGTTGGAAAGCATAATAATTTAAGGAAAAAACTTAAGTCCATTTCCTTATGTCCATTTCATCCAATTCCACCAATCATATATTGTATTTACACTCTCTTTCTTCTATGATTGGTCATATAAAAGGTGGTCTCCTATATTCTCTCTCTACTGTGATTGGTCATTTAAACACTTTTTGCCACGTGTCATAATTATATTGGGGAATTGGATGAAATGGACATAAAGAAATGGACATAAGTTTTTTCCATAATTTAAATGAATTGAGAGATACGGAGGACCAAATTGTCCAATGGAGTAATCTTTCAAGGACGAAAATGTCAATTTTAGAATCTTTCAGGGACCAAATTGTGTATATGCTATTGTTTTCTGCCATGTAAGCAAGTCCACGTCAGCACTTAACAGGCCACGTGTGCATTTAACGTGCCACGTCAGCAATTCCGTTAAGTGCATTTAACTGGGCATGACGGAAGGACCAAATTGTGTAACGGCACAATCTTTTAGGGACTAAGTTGGGTACGCCAGATCTTTCAAGGACGAAAATCTCAATTTTTATATCTTTCAGGGACCAAATTGTGTATATAGTCATTAATTTTCTTATATAGATTGTCAGTATTTTTATAAAAATTTAGAAAAAAAAAATCTTTCTTTTATCTTTACAACTCTTATTTTTCCTAAAAAAAAAGGATAAGAATTGTTTTTTTATTATCTTTTTTGTAATAGCTACGATTTTTTTAAAAAATGCAATTTAGTAATTAGTGATTTTTTTTGTAAACATTACTAATTACGAATATGTTAAAATTTAATTTAGTTTATGAATAATTGTAAAGGCTAATGAATTAATAATAATAATACAAAAAAGAGAATAATAATATTGACAAATAAAAATAATTATTTGGTTAATTTCAATTACTAAAGAGGTTTCGGCCAAAAAAAATTACTAAGAGAATATTTTGGTAATTTAAAAAAATTTAAGTTAAAAATCATGCATTTGGATGGAAACTTTAAGGAAAATGTTAATTGGACTAAAGTGTAGGGTATTTTGATCTCTTAAGGGAGATAAGTGTAATATTTTAAATAAAAAGGGAGGTCTGTGTAATTTACTCAAAAGTTATATATTAAAAAGTAGGCTAAAATACATTGAGACCCCCTAAGTTTTGGGTGAGGGGCACATACACCCCCTGAGTTTTAAATTTTGCACACAGACCCTGAGTTTTCACTTTCAGGCAAAAAACACCCTTCCGTTAAGATTCCATCCAATTTTGCTGTTAAATGCCACATCACCAATTTTTTTTAAGACTATTTTTGTCATTTCCTATTTATCTCTAATTAAAAACCCCACCCATTTCATTTACCCATACCCATATCCATTGCTGCACAGATTGTGCGCTCTGAAGGCGTCGCCGCTCTGTTTTTCGGCGTGTCCGTCACTGTGCTCCGGCAGACACTCTATTCCACCACTCGTATGGGTCTCTGCGACGTTCTCAAGCAGAAATGGACCGACCCGGAACAGGGGAACATATCTCTGTCCCGCAAAATTGCGGCGGGTTTGATCGCTGGCGGGATTGGCGCGACGGTGGGGAACCCCGCTGACATGGCGATGGTGCGTATGCAAGCCGATGGTCGGCTCCCAGCGGCTCAGCAGCGCAATTACAATAGCGTGTTTGACGTGATCACGCGCATGACGAAGCAGGAAGGGGTGGCTAGCTTGTGGCGCGGCTCGGCGCTGACGGTGAATCGAGCGATGATCGTGACGGCTTCGCAATTGGCAACGTACGATCAGTTCAAGGAGATGATTCTGGAAAAGGGGTTGGTGAAGGATGGGCTTGGGAC
The DNA here is from genome assembly GCA_014851425.1 of Senna tora. NCBI lineage: Eukaryota > Viridiplantae > Streptophyta > Magnoliopsida > Fabales > Fabaceae > Senna > Senna tora. The sequence goes on along the minus strand of CM026270.1, from coordinate 2,638,507 downwards.
CCACGTGACGGTGAGCTGTGCGGCGGGGTTTGTGGCGGTGGTGGCGTCGAATCCGGTGGATGTGATCAAGACGAGGGTGATGAACATGAAGGTGGAGGCAGGGACGGCGCCTCCGTACAATGGGGCCTTAGATTGTCCACTTAAGACAGTGAAGGCTGAAGGACCTATGGCCCTTTATAAGGGATTCATCCCTACAGTGTCAAGGAAGGGACCTTTTACTATTGTGCTATTCGTGACGTTTGAGCAAGTGAAGAAGCTGCTCAAGGATTTCTGAATGAAATACGATTGTGATTGAAGTTTTGCTTGGGTGATTCATGCATAGGATCTGGACGATGAAGAAGAAAATTTATTCAAATTATTTAATTATTTTCTTTTTTAAGGGGGACAGGGGATTTTGTAAGACAAAAGTATGGGCTAGCCTACGAGGTTTAGAAATTAGAACGTCAGGTATTCTTATACCAATTAATTTTATACGAAATTAGGTTTGTGAAAGATCAGTGTCATGAAATGGGTATGGATAAATGAAATGGGTGGGTTTTTAATTAGAGATAGATAGGAAATGACAAAAATAGCCTCAAAAAAATTGGTGATGTGGCATTTAACAGCAAAATTGGATGGAATCTTAACGAAAAGGTGCTTTTTGCCTGAAAGTGAAAACTCAGGGGGTTTGTGTGCAAGGTTTTAAAACTCAGGGAGTGTATGTGCCCCTCACTCAAAACTCAGGGGTCTTAGTGCATTTTAGCCTAAAAAGTATGTAATCAAAAAAATGTGTATTAAAAAGTGTTTTTAACTACAAAATTTTCATATATATATATATATATATATATATATATATATATATATATAAGTACTATTAATATTATTAAATAAATAAATTCTATAAAAATTTATTATTGTTAAGTTTTATTACACAAATAAATATTATACGTTAATTAATTTATTAATTTAATAAAATTTTAATAAAAAATTTATTAATCTTAATTAATATAATTTTGTTATTTATGATTATTATTTTTATTAATTATCTATTAATTTAATCAAGTAAAAAATTAATTATAAATATTTATTATTATTATTATTTTGATAAATTATTATTGTTCTAAAATAATGTTAGTAAGGGTCGGGGTTAAGTTTTAGAATGGGTACATGGCCAAAAAAAAAAAGAATGGGTACATGGCCAAAAAAAAAAGAATGGGTACATTGAGAATTTTAGAGTGCGTTTTGATGAGCTTTAATTTTCAATTTAAGTACTTTTTTATAAAAATTGTAATGTTTGGATGGGTTTTAAAAAAAAATAAGAGAAGCTAAAAAAAATCTAAAATAATGCTTTAATTTGAAGCCTCATTTTTCAGTTTTGGAAAAAAGAGGCTGCAGTAGAGGAAATTAAAAACACGGAGGTGCAACAAATTTCATCTAATTGGACAAAAATAATCTTAACAAATATATGAAATTACAACCCTTACCATTTTTTCTTTTAACCTAATCTTGACGTAGTCTTCTTGCATATAAGCATCTTTTTTAATTCTTCTTCCTTTATCTTGACTTTTCACAGAGAACAAGGGAAGAGAAAAAACTAAAATAGAGCACGAGAGATATATTCTAATTTGGTCGTAGTCTTCTTCTTGGTTGTTTATGATTAAAGTTGGGTTGGAATTGATATACGTCCTAATGCGATTTTTCCCCCTCTGCCACCAATATCTATCTGCTATTCTGCATCCATCATCAGTGATCACCTTCTAAATTTGCATCTTCAATCATAATTAACCATACCCTTTAATTTCTAGTATTTATTGATTAATTATTTTGTTTGAAAATTTTGCATTAATCATGATCACGACATGTTTAACTTAGGCTTTACTATTCCAACGTAACAGTATTCTTTCTATATTTTACTTTACTCCCAATAAATTTTTATATTTTTCTTTTGTGGACTTGGTGTCCTAAGATCTTAAATGAAGAGATGTGAATTATGGGAATCATAATTCATGTATAAAATGTAAGTAGTGATGAGGGCGGAGGGATAAGGAGAGAAGGGAAGGGGACATGACACACATAGTCATTTATTTTCCATTTTTTGCTACTGTCATGCGCACCTTTGTGCCTTTTTCTATTATCATCATCTCAATCCTAATATTGCAGAGTATTATGCAGCCAATTCCTTATTTCTTGTACTATTTTATTGTTACTGGTCATTTCTAAAAGGTCAAATTTGGTAGGCTCTATCATGTTGTTTTCGGTAAATTTCACATATTAAAAGCACATTTGTAAATTTACATCCAAATGTTGTTTGTATTATAAAAAGTACTTTTAATTATAACATCCAAACGCAAATAGCTTATTTTTAAAATAAAAGCTCTACTATTAAAAGATGAAAAAAATAAGTACTTCTTTTCAAAGCCAATCCAAACGCACCCTTAAAATGTTGGTAAGAGTACTTTTATCTTAAAATAATTAAATTTTAGCTTATGCTTTTGCCTAATAGCAAAAGCTTCAATTATTAGCTTCTACTTAAAGCTAAAAAACTAGGGCCCTTTTAGATAGGCTTTAATTAAAAGTACTTCTTTAATAGAGCTTCATAAAAAATAGAACTTTAAAAAAAATAAAAGTCATTTTATATTTGGATATCAAAATTAAAAAGTACTTTGAGAAATAATAAGTGTTTGGATGTAAAATTAAAAAAGTACTTCTTAATAATAAAAATTACTATAATAGACATTTATTAAAAATACTTATTCACATGCCTAGAAAGGTGTATATAAATAAAATAATATTTTAAGGTTTTATTCTAAGCAGTTTCATTTATTATTATATTTTTTAGGCTAAAATGCACAAACATCCCTTGAGTTTTGGGTCAGGGGCACATAGACCCCCTGAGTTTTCAAACATTGCACATAGACCCTCTAAGTTTTCACTTTGGGGCAGAGACACCCCTTCCGTTAGGGTTCCGTTAATTTTAGATGTTAAGTGCCACGTAGCAAAGCAATTTAGTAATTTCATACATAAAATTAATTACCCACCCATTTTTTGACCCACTCATTTTCTCTCTAATTTTTACCCACTCATTTTCTCTCTACTAACCCACCCATTTTTGTTTCCAATAACTCACCCCAATCTGAGCATCAAAATCCCTAAATTTGAAAAAAAAAGAAAAGAAATTGCTCCATCATCACGCAAGGCTACAGTTGACCACCTTTGTCCATAGCCATTGTCGACAACCACCGTCGACCACCTTCGGAAGCCACCGTTGCACACCGTCGCACCATCACAAGCAGTGAATCCAAACGAATCTTCGAAGACGAGAACCAACGAGCAAGACGTGAATCCAGCCGTGAACCGTCCACCAAGCACTATCAAAGCTCCAACATCGAAAATCTCCTTCATTCCCTTGCAGTGAGGTTTACAGTTTTGTTCTCATGATTTTTTTTTTTTTTTACAGTTTTGTTCTAAGTGCATTGGTACTGATTTATTGATAATATTTAGTGATTTATTGGTATTGTTATATTAGTGCAGTGAGGTTTGTTGTTACTGTTATATTATTGCTATTGATTTATTGCTACTGGTAAGTGGGGTTTGTTGCTATAAAGTATGCTTACTGATTTAAGGGATGCTTGCCGTAAAGTATGCTTACAATACTATTTCTCAATGGAAATTATGTATAAAGCAGCAATAAGGAAGAAAACAATGAGAAGTCATGGAATGAAGTCTGACCAAAGCTAAGGGAAATGACAGCTCAACAAAAAGGGAGAAGACAAAGAGATGTCAAAGAATGACAGGGGCTCAACCTTGTATTTTGTATTTTGCAATAAAATGCACTACATGTAATAAGAGTTATGTACTCCATGAAATACAATTTTTTAATTGGATTTCAATAAAAAAGATACAATTTGTTATAATTTATTGAGCTGTGAATCATCAATTGTTTTCAAAAATAAAAGATAGAGATGTTCTTGTATATCTAAGTCATTGCTTCTTGTCATAGTTTCAGAAAAGATGAGTATGGAAGCACTTTCAACTCTATTTAATGGCTACTATCTTGCTAATTATGTAGATGCACAAATGAAAATAAATGAGAGTTTTATTATCAGACATATATGGTCCAAGGCATAAAGTTATATGAAATAAGCATTTCACTCTGTTTTCATATATAATGAGTCTATGGCATATATATAAATACATTAATTCATTGATAATTGAGTAATGAAACCCAAATAATTGTCTTTCCTGATGCATTTTAAGTCCAATAAACAAGAAAAGTAAACGTGATAGTGACATTCCTTAGCAATTTTCTAATCATTGATAATTGAGTAATGAAACCCAAATAATTGTCTTTCCTGATGCATTTTAAGTCCAATAAACAAGAAAAGTAAACGTGATAATGACATTCCTTAGCAATTTTCTAATCACCAAGACCAACCATTTACTTGTTTTATATTCTAATTCATATCATTCATGCAAATGCAATAGTGACAATTTTTTATCACCATTTACCTGTTTCCTATTCTAAACAAAGAAAAATAGGCATACAATACTTGGCCTATGAAGATGAAGCAAATTGAAAGAGTTCAAATGAAAACATGAAAACCACGCAAAGCAACTTTCATTCTCCATTGGACTACTGATAAGTTGAACATAAAAGCCACAAATTTATGATGCTTCCACAACATATTTCAAAATTTTGATTTCAATCCTTCCCGTCTTCGAAGATTCGTCTGAATTCACCGCTTGCGACGGTGCGACGGTGGTTGGCGGTGGCTTCCGAAGGTGGTCGACGGTGGCTGTCGACAATGGCTATGGACAAAGGTGGTCGACGGTGGCCTTGCGTGATGATGGAGCAATTTCTTTTTCTTTTTTTTTTCAAATTTAGGGATTTTGATGCTCAGATTGGGGGTGGGTTATTAGAGACAAAAATGGGTGAGTTAGTAGAGAGAAAATGGGTGGGTAATTTATTTTATGTATGAAATTACTAAATTGCCTTGCTGACATGGCACTTAACATCTAAAATTAACGGAATCCTAAAGGAAGGGGTGTCTCTGCCCCAAAGTGAAAACTCAGGGGGTCTATGTGCAATGTTTGAAAACCCAGGGGGTCTATGTGCCCCTGACCCAAAACTCAGGGGGTCTATGTGCATTTTAGCGTTTTTTTATAAAAAAAAACATAGGTCATGTTCTTTAGCCATAATTGATGAAAGAAATGAGGAAGGGGTGAGATCCACTGGGTCCCACCTACTTTTTCACTTTTTCATTTTCATCAACTTTTTTTTAAAAAAAAAAGAAAAGAAAATACAAGATACAAAATATCTATTATACCCTTTGATTTGACATTGTAGGGAAAGGCCCGGATCCACATGACCCGACCAGACCCGACCCAGGGACCTAAAAGAAAAACCAAAAATAAATCCAGACAAAAATATAAATTGCGAAAGCTACTAACCTAGACGCCATCGCTAAAACCTCAGATCTTGCTAATGCCTCTGCTCCACCAGGGCTGACCTCCAAACGACGAACACCAAAAAGGGCCGCGCCAAACGGAGGACTCTACCTACGAGAGGTAGAGCCACATGTCTACGACTGATGTGCGGAAGAATGACTCAAAAGAGAAAGAGAAATATTATACTATGTGGGGTTTCCCAAACGGGACCCCCTTTCCAACACATGGAATGAGCAACTAGAAAGGGGTGTGTGCGGAAGAATGACTCAAAAGAGAAAGAGAAATATTATACTATGTGGGGTTTCCCAAACGGGACCCCCTTTCCAACACATGGAATGAACAACTAGAAAGGGGTGGAGTCACTCCTATTTATAGGAGGATGAGAGAGCTCCCATCATTGACGCAAGCAATGTGGGACTTGGAATATGAACAAAATATCATGCTTCCATCATGATCACCTAGCCCACTTTGGGCCACGAGTACTGGCTCGTGTGACCTACGATGAGAGTCATTTTCTTTTCGTTCTCTTCGTCTCTTTGCGAGCTTTCCAACGGATCCTCACTTGACCCGATCGGACTCCAACATGGGCGGATATTTAGTCCCGAAGACCCCAATATATCCAACATACTCCCACTCGCACATGGTGGGAGGCCTATGACTATCCTTATCACAAAGGACTTCTCTATTTCTCTTTCTCTCGTCGTCTTCTTTCATACTCCATGTCAGTCGTGACCGCTTGGCACGATATGTGGGAGCCTTATACTAGAAGTCTGTTAGGGCCCAGCTATAAGTGATTCTACAACCCAAGTGTCTGATGATGTGACCACATGTCTCACCGAAAAATAGTGCCACGGGTTCCCTAGACGTGTTCATATACATGGCTAGTCTAATCCCTCTAAGTCTACAATAAGACTAGGACTTCAGTCATACTCAGTTGCGATAGGTATCCACATCCATGAGAACCTCAAAGGAATCACATAATGGGTCGGCCTCAGGATACTATCACACATGCATATGTCAACACAATCTTCCTTTCGACTCTTATCAGTTCAATCAAAGATAGCTGCTTTCTTGACAGTCTTCCATCGGGCCGTATTTTTCCATAGCCTCTTGGAAAGATATCAAAGTAGCAAGCACTACCTTATCTCTTCATGACAGAGTCAAAGTGTATAAGGGTACCCTTTGAAAGGATTGATGCATCCTTTCAGGGACTCACATAGCATTGAAGCAGGGATTCATTCACATGCTTCCCTTGTGGTACTTAAAGCACATGCGGTATGAAACGCACGTTGTGGTGTTCTCGAGCGTATGTCGATTTTGATCCTCAATCACTTACACCACACAGACCTTAGTCCAGACTCACTTAGAATCTGACTTGAGTTTGCTACCACACTTTGCTCGCTTCACATAGCGCCAAGTGGAGCACTCATGTCTGGGTACAGGCATTATGAATAGCAGGGATTCATAATTCGATCATAAGACCTCATATCTTAGTAGATCTCATCCTAGTACACTTACTAGGGCGACTTAATAATTCTCAGTGGCGTTTTCCTGTCCAACACTCGGCGCTTTTCAGCTGCCTCTGGATATTCACTCTATATCCCATTTTGGTGTTCAAGGAAAAAGCACCCAAGTCTCATCTTGGCCCACACCACTTGCGTGTCCAAGGCGGTTGCTCGTGTGAGAGAGCTAACCTCCTAAGCCTGTACGACATACTTTATATATTGTATAATAAGTACTTCTATTTCTTGATCCATACAAAATAAAGGTATGCCTAAGCATCATTCTTTACTTATGATCAAGAAATAGAGCTCTCACAAAGCTTATCCTCATGACATAAACTATGTTAAATCACCCTGGTTCTAAGCAATTATGTGTATCTAAAAACACTAGTTTTACGGCTTTTATCTCTATACAGCCAATCCACCAATGCGGGCCCGTAAGAGCATAGAGCCAATGCTCTATCACAGGTCATACTGTGAGTACCCTCTCTCCGATCACTTGATACTTAGACGGACATAATAGGGTAGTTAACTACTGTGTAACAATGTCTCATACAAAGTTGTGTTGCGTTCTCTTGTGGTACTTAGGCTTTCTTTGGTTTAAACTATAGCTGTTTGACTTGATGAAATCATTGTCACTAGGTCAACAGCTCTATCTGTGATCTATAAGTGACTTTCGATCTTCCAATCCAAACTGCCCTGTACTGCTGATGATCATGCAATGAACTCCATGTCCCTAGTGGACAGAGAAATGCATAATCCTTACTTGCCTCTCTACAAGATGGTTCCAGTGCTTAACGAAGCACACCAAGACGTGGATGTCCTCTCATCCAAGTCTCTTACCCAATCGACATCAATGTGTGGCCCGCCGTTTACGGGTCACCAATATGATGAAAACAATCGATTGTCAGCATCGCCTTACAAGTACCTCAGAACACTCTAAATAGTGTGTCTGACCTAGGTTGGACTGATAACGGCTCACAAAGCCGACTACAAAAACACGTTGAGCGAGTACAATCCTAATTGTACTTCAAGATACCAACCACATGTATCAAAATACTATCCAATGACTCCATCTCTGACTTATTCTAAAGACGTGTAGCAAGGCTCAAACTCTTGCCTCTTGCTACTAGCACATCATTCGGATTCATGTTTCCTCAAATAGAATCCACCAAGAATCTCTTCTTATAGGATTCTTGTGACATAGTGAGTCGATTCTTGGAGCATTCTCCATGAATCTTGATTCCCACTGCCTAACCCAATTCCTTTATCTTAAAGATGAAAGGATAGCCATCTTTAATTAGCTAAAGCAGCCTCTGTGTCATTTCTAGCTAGCCATATGTTTTCTACATATAGCGTGAGGATAATGAAATACTCTCAGCTTTCCTGAAATGGATTAAGTGGTCAATTACCACGAGTCTAGATGAATATGTGAGATCTTGAAAAATCCTTGGAGTCGGCATACTCTGCGTTCCTGGCCTTTTGCCATGAGACCTACGTACTCGTGGCCGTAGATCCCTTCACCTAGTTTGCCATTCAATAAAGTGGTCTTGACATCCTAATCGATGTACTCCCAGACTTAAACTGGTGACCAAAGCTAGAATCAGACTCTGACCACACAACAAACGAGAAGGTTTCGTCACAGTCGATACCTTCTTGTTGTGTGTACTTCTTCACTGCTTAATGTGTCTAGAAGTGGTCGATTGACCAATCTGCCTCCCTTAACTTTTGAGAGCACACTTGTTCTCAAAATGCCTTGTGACGCGGGGCAGATCCACCAAGCCTTATACTTGGAATGTCCTTATAGACTTCGTCTTTTCTTCTTCCATCGTTTAAGTCCAACTTTTACTAGTAGGGCCGGAGAGAGCCTTTTGAACTATCAAAAAGTTCTACTTGATAATTTAGTACTCCTCTTGGATTGTGCTTCGTGGAAGATATGCTCCTCGAAAGCATTACTCCCACTGGACTCAACAACTAGAGATGCGTCTATACGCTCCTCTAAACGTGTTGTGCACATCCCAAAATCCGTCTGCCTTGCTCTAGAAAAGTTTGTCTTAAGGACAATTATATCCTTAGACTTAAATTATGTGATCGAAGTGTCTTCAGTCTCGCTAATGAAGATGTATCCTTTTGAGTGACCAAGCTATCTTACCAAGATATGCTACTTACCTCTAGGGTCAAGCTTCCCATACTCATAAGAAGGATCAAGTATGCCGTATACCCTCATGGTCTCAGCATACTCTAATCAGGTCTTTTACCTAACTAGAACTCATAAGGAGTCACTCACATAATTTGGAAGGGCATATGGCTAAGTACGAAAGTAAATGGGAACGTTCACCTAAGTCATTATCAACTTAACCAACTCTAGGAGCAACTCATTTCGCTGTGGACTGTGTGGAATAGTTCGTTGTTTAACTATCCCAATTTCAACACATAACTGTGAGAAAAATACTAGACTGCTTGCCTTGCCCTTACGCTTATTGGACCGCTGATGTCCGAGTGGACTAATTTGATGAAAGAGGATTTTCTGATTTCATGACTGAATGGTTCTTAGGTTGCTTTGAGTGCAACGCAACGTTTACAAACTAGCATAGGGAATTTTTCCTTACAAATTCTCCTTTGCTAATACGTAATTGCGTCCCACACGCACTTGCCAAATAGGTGTATCATCCACAGAGGAGAACACATCAAAGCAACTAGTTGAATTACGAGAATGTAATTCAATGTGTATCACAACACATCCATTGTCATAAAATCAGAACTAACACTAAGGAGTCATGATGAACATGTAGATCACATTATATATTAAATTCTCTCACGGAAAAACAGCTAATAATGAGTTCCATTCAGTATCTAGAACACAAAACATATATAAAGATAAAGAGCGGCCACTACGCAACTTCGTTTTTGTAGCTGCCCAACCTCTTAACTTTAATAATGCTTTGTTCCCACGAGGATACTTCTGCTCCCATTGGGCAGAGGACGAAACTCTATGAACCAATGTTCATGGGTGAGAGGAAAATGATTGTTGCAAATAATTTTTGCGCATAGTGCCTTATGGAATGGCACAAGCAACATTTGACTTTGGCCAAAATCTCTTTTCCTCTCTTGTCTTTCCTTTGAACTGAGGCTACTTACCTTACACTTACCTTTTCTCTTCCTAACACCACATCTCTTTGATCCATTGTCCTTGTTCTTACAGCCTAGAGCTCTAAGTAACTTTAGCCACTTAGGCTACGTGCTCGATAGATTTTGCAGCCTTATGCCACCAATCTTTGAGCACTAGGTGGCGTTTAATATCATCAAGAAACTTGATGGTATTAGTTAAGGTTGGAATGACCTATATGCACTCCCAATAGGAGGGAAGAGATCTGGCAACAGTTTGAACTCACTGTTTACCAGTGGGGAGTTTTCAGGCTTACTTACACTCCCAAATTATGTTTGATTTCTCACTTAGATGCATCTTCATTCTCTTGTCAGAGCGCATCTTGGAGGCATCAAACTTGATTGTAAGCTGCCTCAGTTTGGTGCCCACAGTGTCACCAAAGTGATATCTCTAATGTGATCTACGTTTACAAGTTTTGTAGTTATACTATCAGTCAATCCTAAACTCTAACACTAATTACACATCTCCTTATTACACAACCCACAACTCTGGAAAATTGTAATCAATGCAAGACGAGTGTAGATATAGTCAGTCTCTGCATTCGAGAAGTAGGGTCAACCACCCTCATCACACAGAGAGCCTATATATGTACACCTTTCTCTGCTTGACTCAACAATTTTCATAGAATAGTCACATACTATTCAAAATCCCTTTTGGATTCCCACTATGTAAGCGATCAAGAAGGACATCGAGTCGCCACAAGCACGACCTCGAACTTCCACTTGATTACAACATTTACAATCATTTAAATAGTCACTTGCTATTTAAATTCCCACGTGGATAAGCATTTACATCGAGTTATGGGTTTGCCACATGCTGCACCTAGCTCCCACTCAAGTAAAAAACTCACTGTAATTTAAACGATCACAAACCGCTTAAATTTTCTCTCGTTGTGTATGTGAATGAGTCAAGAGATGATCATAGCTGCTCTTTAGACTCCAATTCACCCCAATTTCTCCACATATTTGGATTCGTCTCGCGAAAACAAGAAAAACGACTAAAAAATCGTCGAAATAGGAGCTAAAACGGAGAAATTATGCGCGACAGAAAACTTTGCGACGTTGGTCAACGGTCAACCATTGACCTCTGGTGGTCGCCGGCAGTCAACAGCCGCGCCAGCACCAGACCACCACCGGCCGACCACCGTTTTCCGGCGGTGCCGGTCGCTGGAGTACCTCCAGTCGGCACCGCCAAAAATCACCGGACGACGCCGGCGGACCACCGTCGCCGGAGTACCACTGGCGCTGGTGTCCGACCAACTCCGGCCACCCGCCGGAACCGACGAACGGCGGCGCGGTTGCCAGTGAACCGTCGGAACCGGCGGCGCAGTTGCCGGTGAACCGCCGAAACTGGCGACGATTGTCGTTGAACCGCCGCCACCGGCGGTACCTGGAGGTGCCGACCGGCGGACGTCGGCCGACCGCCACCACAAACGGCTTTGTCAGCTGTCGCTAGTCAAACCTCCCCCTTTCCTAATATAGCAGCATACATCTACAGGTATATATCTAATTCGTAAGGTACACATACCTTAAATAATATATACATGCATGCAAATTAGGGTCTTTAATATTAAAAGGGGAACCTAAATATGTTTCTAGTGTTTAGGGTATGGTTTATTAATCAATATTGAATTAAAAAATTAACACATAATTTAAATTCAAAAATCATAGGACCATAGCATACAATATATGATTATCAAATGTTTTAAATCAAAATTAAAACTGGGAACCTATTCATGTTCCTAAGTTTTAAATAAAATAAAATCATATAAATCCTAAACATGTTTCTAACCCTTTTCGGTTCATCAATCTCTGCAGAATAGAGCTCTGGCATAACCAGGCTCTGATACCAATGTAGAGAAATGCCCGAATCCACATGACCCGACCCGACCCAGGGACCTAAAAGAAAAACTGAAAATAAATCCAGGCAAAAATATAAATTGCGGAAGCTACTAACCTGGACGCCATCGCTAAAACCTCGAATCTTGCTAGTGCCTCTGCTCCACTAGGGCTGACCTCCAAACGACGAACACCGAAGAGGGCCGCGCCAAACAGAGGACTCTACCTACGAGAGGTAGAGCCACATGTCCACGACTGATACGCGGAAGAATGACTCAAAAGAGAAAGAGAAATATTATACGATGTGGGGTTTCCCAAACGGGACCCCCTTTCCAACACATGGAATGAGCAACTAGAAAGGGGTGGAGTCACTCCTATTTATAGGAGGATGAGAGAGCTCTCATCATTGACGCAAGCAATGTAGGACTTGGAATATGAACAAAATATCATGCTTCCATCATGATCACCTAGCCCACTTTGGGCCACAAGTACGGGCTCGTGTGACCTACGATGAGAGTCATTTTCGTTTCGTTCTCTTCGTCTCTCTGCGAGCTTTCCAACGGATCCTCACTTGACCCGATCGGACTCCAACATGGGCGGATATTTAGTCCCGAAGACCCCAATATATCCAACATATAATCATAACTTTCTTTTCTTTTATTATTTTAATATAAGGGGCAAAATGATAATTTTAATGCATTCTCATTCCATTTCTATTCCCAATTTGTACTACCAAACACAAGAAATTCATTCTCATTCCCTTTCCTTTTTCCTTTCCCTTTCCATTTATGCGTAAAGAACGTGCTCATATTTATTTTATGGTGAACCCACGTCGCCACGTCTTTTCTAATTCTATAGGGTTGCTTTTGTTGCTTAGTGTGATACATATGTGATATCCGTGATGATACGTTTATATAGGTTGAAGAAAATTAAAGAGAAAAACAAGGCTATTTTTGTCCATTAAAAACTACCGGTTTTTCAGCTACAAAGTTGTGCTTCAGAAAAGAGAGGACTTTTAGCTTTTTTAAATGCTTCTCCTCTTTTTGTTTCAAAAAGGTCAAAACCCCAAATTGGTCCTTTATGTTTCACCCAAGTTCCATATTGGTCCTTTATGTTTCAAAAAGTCTAAATTGATCATTTATGTTTGCAAGAAGTTCCAAATTGGTCCTTCCGTCCAATTCCGTCTAGTTTTGCTGTTAAGTGATGACGTGTCATGCTGAGGTGTCACACTCTCTCTCCTACATGTACTGGTTAGCTGATGTGGCCTTAGTTAACCTAAAATTAGGGACTAAAATGAAAAAAAATAATTTTTCATGAGACAAAAATGTAATTTCTCCACTTTTCCATCTTCTCCTTCTTCCTCGCAGCTTTGAAGCATCCATCCATGGCTTCTTCAATCCATCCATGGCATTCAAGCAGGAAACTCTCTACTCCCTCCAAAATTCCATCTTTCAAACTCTCCAGAGCTTCAGCCATGGCTTCCACCGCCACCACCACTCCATCCCCTCCAGAGCTTCAATCTGATTCTTCACAAAAAGGAAAAATAAAAATAAAAAGTACAATGTAATGGAGAATCTGTCAATAATCAGATTTAGATCATATGGCGTTTCCTTGTCATATGATATTATTTACCTTCGGCACAAAATAATGGAATTCTTTGTTTGGATTCTTGGTTTTCTCAAGAAAGATAAGAAGTTGTCCATTTCATCGATGGAAATTATCTTGGTGTGGGGTTTTAATTTTGGGTGGTTGCATCAAACGTACGATTAATATTCGTTCTTTAAGTTTCAGTTCATTGTACTGAGGTTATCATTATTCTTTAATATCTTTATTATGACATTTAAAGGAGGAAAGAAGTATCAGATTAAGGGTTGTGCCGGACGGGGAGGTTTCGCACAAGTTTATAAGGCATATGTCAACAGTAGCAACGGTGGTGGAAGGAAGCTCTGGAGAGTTTGAAAGATGGGGTTTTGGAGGGAGCAGAGAGTTTCCTGCTTGAATGCCATGGATGGATTGAAGAAGCCATGGATGGATGCTTCAAAGCAGTAGTAGCGAGGAAGAAGGAGAAGATGGAAAAGTAGAGAAATTACAGTTTTGTCTCATGAAAAATTATTTTGTTTCATTTTAGTCCCTAATTTTAGGTTAACTAAGGCCACATCAGCTAACCAGTACATGTAGGAGAGAGAGTGTGACACCTCAGCATGACACGTCATCACTTAACAGCAAAACTAGACGGAATTGGACGGAAGGACCAATTTGGAACTTCTTGTAAACATAAAGGACAAATTTAGACTTTTTGAAACATAAATGACCAATATGGAACTTGGGTGAAACATAAAAGACCAATTTGGGGTTTTGACCTTTTCAAAAACCTAAACAAACACATTATTTTTTCTTACAAGTACTTCAATTCAAAATAAAAGTACTTTCTAGTCAAAATAAGCCCATCCAAACGGGTTTTTAGATCATTTCTCAAATACTTCATTTTAAGAAAATAAGTGCTTTTGAAGAAAATAAGCACTTCTGACACGAAAATAAGCTTGGCCAAACATGCCATATGAATATTAAGGTTATCGTTTTTTTAAGTATATCTATATAATATAATAAAGGAGAATACATGGAGCCTATTCTTGCCACATGGCTTTAGTGTCATGGTTTGCAATTCTGCCACATCATCCTTCGACGAAATCTAACCTCCCTCCGATTCAATGGCTGAGATCAATTCTTGATTATAATTTTTGTAATCAATGCAAAATTGTATGTAATTAATCATATCATAAATATTTGCATGATCCATAAATCAATATACACTGATATTTTATATCATTTATTTCAATTGGGTTGACCTCATCACTAATTGATTTAAACCAATAAATATTATATTAAAAAATTTAAGGATGATTTTATATTAGTTCAAATTGTAATATTCAATTAATTTTTTATATGTAGATAAAAAATTGAAAACAAAGTAAAATAAAAAATTTAGTGTATAATAAAAAGCTGGTGCATATCCGTTTATTTCATTACCATTAATGGAATTTTTTTCTTAGGTGTATCTCAAAGAGTTGACTTCTAAGGCCATTCAATTTTTTGATAATTATGATCCCAAAACGGAAGCTGCATTAATATTTTTTTATGACATACAGATTTCGATTATCCTTCTTCAAAACATTATATCTTCAAATATCACACAGTTTGAGTATAAAAAAATCACGCCGCAAGCTTTGAGCAGAGACAGAGGAGTGGTGGGAAACGGCAAAGGGCTTTGGTTCTTCTTGGATAAAGGAGAAACAAGAACTTAACATGTTATTAATTCTGTGTTTTTTTTATTCTTTGCTATAATATAGATTGCATCATTTACATGTGGTAATGAGTACTCATCCGATTCTGATGCCAAAGCTGTGGATGTATCAGGTAGCATATTGGAATATGTTTTTTGTTAAGTAGAAGCATTCATCATTTCACAGTTTCATAGCATAGAGATATAGGATTAATTGTTAATGGTTGTGGCTGAGTTTCACACTGTTATTATGTCTTGACAAGTTTGTTTTGGTTGAGACAAGAATTGTTTTAAATTTTGGTTTTTTAAGTATGTTGGTAAATCCTAAGTTTCAAAAGTTAGCATTCATACTTATGAAACTTGTATGCAGATGGCATTGAAGATCATGCAAAGGAACTTGAACACTCTTCTCTTCAAGAAAAGTTGGATAAGGAACTCAAAGAATAATTGGATGAAAAACTTGAACAAAAAGGAGGTAAAGGTTCTTTATCTTTTATAGGTTGAACTTTTTTTTAATTAATTTATTATGTGCGGACATTCTTTATATGTTTAGTTATGCTAATACCTCTATTGATCTGGGGAAGTTAAGTTGCTTTCAAAATTGTTTTTTCCATTGTGTTCTTTTATTCTTTTTCTTTTTTTGAAACTTTCATTATGTTCTTAAATTCTAAAAACTGTTCTTTTTTGTATTTTGATTTGCATTGCGTGCAGATCTGAATATATGATACGTTTTTGTATTTTTTTCTGAATATATGATTTCCATTGTATAGGTGGGATCTTGATGCCGTGGAAGAGCTGCCTCAATATATGATGATATGCTATATGGCGTTGTATAACCCTACCAATGAAATTGCCTACCGAGTTCAAAGGAACATGGCTTGACCGTTGTTGCACACTTGAAAAGAACGGTAATATATATATTAAGAATGCATAACTATTAATTCGAATGAATTGAAATCGTCAAAATGAGAGACTAATTTAATTTGCTTGAGTTGTACTGTAGTGGATAGACATATTTGATGGAGGAACAAGAAAGAGGATATAATGCATGCAGCATACAATGTTACATGAGAGAGAATGATATTTCAGTGAGGAAATATGTAAAGCAGCTTATTAGGAAATATGTATGTTTGAAAATTATAAGAAATAGGTAAATAAATATGTATGGGGAAGAAAAAAATACATAATAGGGTGAGAAAGAGATTGTGGCAAGAAGAAAGAAGAAGAAGAAGAGGAAGAAAGAAAAAGAAATGGTGTGAAGAAGATAAACATAGAAACAATAAAATAAATGAAAAAAGAAACGGAGAGAATAAAAAAGTTAATAAATAGATGCAGGTTTGAAAATTTTTAAAAATAGGTAAATAAATATGTATGAGAAAAATGAAAGTAGGTAAATAAAAGTAGGTGTGGAAAGAATAAAAAGTAGATAAGTAATAATATATATATAAAATTATGGAGAGATAATAATATATATTAATTTTTAAATATTATATTTCAAAAAATTTTAATTTTTTCAAGAAATTATATGTGAATTATTTATTTTATTAAAAAGAATAAAAAGATATTGAACACATATTTATATTTATATGTATTCCTTTATTTATATTAAACAATTACAATATATATATATATATATATATATATATATATATATATATATATATATTAAGACAGGTTTAACTATTAGTAAATACTAAACTAATACATCGACCGGATCAATAATCTTTTAGGTTTTGAAAAAGATGCGTCACACTCCCAATTTTTTTAAAAAAATTGTACATCATTAATAGTAATTATGTTTTTTATAACAAGGGATGAAAGTTCGATACTATGTTATTATATAACTTCGGTACATCCATCTAACCGTGTAATGACATTTGTTAATATTAATAGAAGTACATATTAATAATGACCCACAATGAATTGATTAGAGACTAACTTATTAGAGGATATGTTGAAGTTTAATATTACTGTACTACTGAACATTTTCGCATTAGCGAGAAAGTTTGAGATCATAAACTTTTCAAAATAGTATATTACACTCTCATGTCCTAAGAATCCTTAAAGTACACTCCCCTCACCTCTATTTTTAGAACTTACACTCTCCTCTCCCCTTGAGAGATATGACAACCTAAAATTTCACCCAGTTTGACCAAAATATCCTTATTTTTATTAGTTACAAAATTTAATATGTATTTGATTAGTACACAATTTTTTTTAAGAAATTTAAATAAATTACATAATCAAATTAAAATAAATATGTATTTAACAAATATGTCATTATAGGATGTATAGTATTTAACAACATTAGTATCTGTATAAGATTATTGACAAATAAATAGACAATGACCTCTATTTATTTACAAAAACACCAAGAAACTATTATACTCAAAATTATATGTGTCTATTTTTTTTAAGTTACGAAATAATTCAAATTAAATTAAAATAATCTGTATACATATCCCGTGCTTCGCACGGGTTCAATACTAGTTTGATTTAATAATATAATAATTATGAATACAAATATAAATTACATAAATTATATTTTTTTATGAATACATCAATTATATTTTAGTATTTAAAGCCCGTTTGGATAGGCTTTTATGAAAAGAACTTTTTTGTAGAGCTTCCTAAAATATAGCTTTTAAAAAAAGTAAAAATTATTTTGTGTTTGGATATAAAATTAAAAAGGTATTTTTAATAATAAAAATTACTAAAATAAACATTTGAAAATACTTATTAACATTATTTATTTGGATAAAAAAATACTTAAGAGAAATTAAAAAAATTGATTCGATGGTTCACAAGAATTAACAAATCTTTTAAGGTCCGTTGACTTTGGTTTGGCTTTGCTCTGCTAGGGTTTTTTAGCAAAGGTCAACACCAAATAGATGCCATTAAGCTTTCTGGCGATAATCACTGTGTATCTCCAGCACACACACTATCGTCACCGTTGGGAAGGAATTCTGTGTAGAAGAAAGAACTATGAAAGTCAAAAAGAGATGAAGAAATTCTGGTGCTAATCGATGAATGGGCTACACTCCTTTCTTTGTTTTGTTCTTTTGTTTTTTTTCTTTCTTTCTTGTACTCTTTTTCTTAAAAAAAAAAGTTAATAATTATTTAATTAACATTTTAATAAATTAATATTTTATTTTTATTTGTTTAATTGTATTTAATAAATTAAATTTTGATATCTATTTATCTATTTAATAATATTTTTTTATGAACATCTATTCAATAGTTTTAATAATATCTTAATCTGTATATGTTATTCTTGATAATTTTACTATTAAAAGTATTTTTTATACAATTTTATTAGATACAAATTATTTTTAAAAGTTTTTTTACAAATTGAGTTAAAAATACTTTAATTAATTTTTTACAAATTGTGTTGAAAAATACTTTTATCATTATCATTAGTTGAAAAATAATTTTTCTAATAAAATTGTATAAAAAGTATTTTTAATGATAAAATTATCAAAAATAACATATATAAAAAATATTTTTCAACTTCAAACACCTTTTTCACAGCACTTTTATAAAAACTATCATTTTTGGTTAAAGTACAATTTTGGTCATCAATATTTGCATGAAGTTAAATGTTGGTCCTCAATGTTTCAAAAGTTTAATGTTGGTCCTCACAGTTTTTTTTGATCGATTTTGATCCTCGAGCGTAACACCGGTTAACTTTTGCCGTTAAATGATGACGTGACATGTTTATGTGGCACACCCTCTCTCCTACGTGTCATATTTTAATGATGTGATATGACACATCACTGTCACGTCACCTTAGATAATGATGATGAAGTAGAGAATATGATGATGTGGCAATTTGAGGTGACGTGACATACCATGTCATTAAAATATGACACGTAGAAGAGAGGGTGTGCCACATAGGCATGCCACGTCATCATTTAACAACAAAAGTTAACTGGTGTTACGTTCGATGACTAAAATCGACAAAAAAAAATTTTGAGAACCAACATTAAACTTTTGAAATTGACCCAACCTTAAACTTCGTGTAAACCAAAATAAATAAATAATACTTCGGTTTAAAAATTACAAGTTAGGAATTTTCATGAGAATGCAAAACGGTCCTAACGCACCCCTCTTCTCTCAAACCCAACAGACGCCGTGCTAGATGGAGCAGAGACGCCGTGCGAGAGAGCAGCGACCCTAAGCCGTGGAAGAGAGGAGAAGAGACCCAATGCTGCGAGAGAGAGAAAGAAGAGAACCCGAAGCCGTGAGAGAGAGCAGAGACAAGCGACGCTGGTACGGTTTCTTCTCCTCACTCTTCTTCATGCTTCCTCCCGATTTTCCATTCCCAAACCCACTTCTCATTTATTCTACAACCCATCGTTTCTTCCTTCTCTCTTCTCTATGTCTCTACTACTTCGCTATATATACATATATATATATATATATATATATATATATATATATATATGTATATGTATGTATGTATGTTTACTGCTTAATTTTTGTTATCTTCTTGCTTTGGAAAGAAATTGGTTGGGAGAAAAACCTAATGTGGGGTTCTGATTTTGCTAATCTTGGTGTTTTTTTTCCCTATTTCTGTATGTCTTTGCTGTGTAATTAAATAAGCTAGAAAAATAACCTTCCTTGTGTTTATTGATCATATTCATGGGTGAGGATTCCTTGTCTGTGAGATTTTGTAATCTTCAGCTTATGGAGAAGGGGTTCTAGGCACTTAAGGGAGCAGAAAACGAGGTTTTATATAATATGGAGGTGCTATGTGATTCTTCTAAGGTGGGAATTGCCCTTTTAATTGGAATTTTATATCATATTAAGATTTTTTGGGCTCGGAAGACCTCAAAAGCTGCTCAAGATTGTTAAATAATGTCAAAAACAAACTTAGTTTTTTTTTTCTTGCTTTTATATGTTTTATATCTATAAACAACTTAAACGTGTAAAGACAGAACATAACATATGTTGGCGTAGCTTGATCTATATAGCCGATCTCACTTAGTGGGAAAATGCTTGGATTGTTGTTGTTGTAGTATATGTTTTGCATCTTCTGGTTTGTTCTGGGATGTTTGCTTCATATAGACAAGGAATGTTGGGAACAAAGTTCTAGTTGTGTAACTTCATCACTTGTTTAAAAAAAAAGAGTACAGTAGGATGGTTTTGTTTTGTTTTATTTTATTTTTTCATCTTCTGGAATCTGGACACTTGGGAAACTACTATAAATTTTCTTTTACCGGATAAAAATACTCAGGTATGACCAGTTTTAGTATAGTCATAATAACCATTTCTTTCTCTCTTTCTCTAAAACCACAGATTCTCTTATAGACTAAATTTCTATTGTGTAAATTAAGCCAATCAAAAGCTTTCACTTAAACAGGACTGAATTTATAGTTTGAACTCCAAATATAAGAGCTTAAATGTGAGACATAATGCAGAGGAGATAAAAGCCATGTAGAGATTATGTATATTCAGATTTAAGCACTGCCTTTCCAGAATTAGTTCCCTTCATCATTTTCACACTCACTTTAGTGCTCTCATAGCTCCATCTAAAATCATAGAAGCCACATGTAAAGGATTTTGCAAGTGTCATTACTCTTACCAAGTGTGATTATTGCTTTTGTGAATCTGCTTTGTTCTGCAAGACTGGCTTGAGCTGGGAATTTTTTTATTGGAAAATGTGCAATGAGATAATTTCTGTGTGTATTATTATGAAAAGAGAATAGGAATTTATACAAGAGGAGAAAACCTATTCTAGGAAATAAGGATAATTACAATAAATACAATATATCCTAATTGATACACATAATATATCACTAATTGATACACATAATCCTAGATATTCACAATCAAATCTAGAAGATTCTCAACACTCCCCCTCAAGCTGGAGCATATAAATCATAGGCACCAAGCTTGTCACATAGGTATTTTATCCGAGGACCTCTAAGAGATTTGGTGAAGATATCTGCAGCTGACCATTCGAATTAACAAATCGAGTAACAAGACACCCTGATTGAATTTTTTCTCTAATAAAGTGACAATCGATCTCAATATGTTTAGTCCTCTCATGGAATACTGGGTTTGAGGCAATGTGCATAGCCGCTTGGTTATCACATACCAGTTCCATTTTACCAATGTCTCCAAATTTCATCTCCTGAAGAAGTTGTTTCAACCATAGGAGTTCACAAGTTGCTAATTGCATGGCACGATACTCAGCCTCTGCACTAGACCTTGCAACTACATTTTGTTTCTTGCTTTTCCAAGAAACTAGGTTTCCACCGATGAGAACACAATATCCAGATGTGGATCGCCTATCATTTGGTGAACCAGCCCAATCTGCATCTGTAAAGCCAATGATTTGAGAATTCCCTCTGTCCTCATATAACAGTCCCTGGCCTGGCGCTCCCTTAATGTATCGAAGAATTCGAACAACTGCATCCCAATGACTATCACATGGTGATTGTAGGAACTGGCTGACTACACTTACAGCAAACGATATATCTGGACGAGTGATAGTGAGATAGTTGAGTTTTCCCACAAGTCTTCGATATCTCTCGGGGTTGTTTATCAACTCCCCCTGTCCTGGATAGAGTTTGACATTTGGATCCATTGGACTCTCAATTGTTTTGCAGTTTAACATGCCTGTCTCTTCTAATAAGTCAAGCGCATACTTTCGTTGTGAAATGGCCACACCAAAACTAGATTGGGCAACCTCAATTCCCAGAAAATATTTAAGCTTTCCCAAATCTTTAGTTTGGAAGTGGTTGCACAGATGTTGTTTTAGTTGAGCAATGCCTAAATCATCATTGCCTGTAATAACAATGTCATCCACATAGACAACTAAGTATAAGCACTTGCCATTTGAAGTATGGCGAAAGAAAACTGAGTGATCAGCTTCACTTCGAGTCATTCCAAAATCTTGAACCACAGAACTAAATCGGCCAAACCAAGCTCTTGGTGACTGCTTGAGTCCATAAAGAGAACGACGAAGTCGACATACTTTCCCACACTCCCCCTGAGCAACAAAACCAGGCGGTTGCTCCATATAAACTTCTTCTTCCAAGTCTCCATTGAGGAAGGCATTCTTAATATCCAGCTGATGAAGTGGCCAATGATTAATAGCTGCAATGGATAGGAAAACACGAACGGAAGCAATCTTGGCAACAGGAGAAAAGGTATCACCATAGTCCAATCCAAAGATCTGAGTATACCCTTTAGCCACTAAACGAGCTTTTAGTCGTTCAATTTTGCCATCAGGACCAACTTTAACTGCATAAACCCACCGGCAACCAACTGGGGATTTTCCAGGAGGAAGTGAAACCAAGTCCCATGTACCATTAGAATGTAGGGCAGTCATCTCATCAAGCATAGCTTGCCTCCAACCCGGATGTGCAAGAGCTTCATCTGTAGTCTTAGGGATAGAAACAGAATCCAAAGAAGACACAAATGCATAATATGGAGTAGATAAACGATGATAGCTCAAGAAATTATAAACAGGGTGAGGATTACGGGTGGATCGAGTACCTTTATGAATGGCAATAGGAGGACTAGCAGGCGGCGGTTGGACCGGAGTAGGGAGTGATTCAGACGAAGGCAGTGAGTCAGGAAGAGTAGCTGTAGGCTCAGGAGGCTCAGGACGGGGACGGCGATGATATGTCAGAAGAGGAGGACTAGGTATGCCTTGGGGTAAGGCCTCTGGAATAGTAAAAGGAACAGGAAGGACTTCGATCACAGAAGGACTGACAGGCGTAGAAGATACAAAGAATGGGGAAGACTCAAAAAAGGTCACATCAGGAGAGGTGAAGCAACGTCGAGTGGTTGGACAATAACATCGGTAGCCCTTTTGGAGTCGAGCATAACCGAGAAAAACACACTTGACGGATTTCGCTGCAAGTTTATCTTTACCTGGGGTTAAATCATGCACAAAGCAAACATAACCAAAAACACGGGGAGGAAGATGATAAAGAGGGTCATTAGGAAACAACAAAGAATGAGAGATTTGATCATGCAAGACAGAAGAAGGCATGCGACTAATCAAGTAACATGCAGTGAGAACAGCGTCACTCCAAAAATTAGTAGGGACATTATGATGAATAAGCAAAGTACGAGCTGTTTCAATAAGATGGCGATTCTTACGTTCAGCTATCCCATTTTGTTGTGGGGTATGAGGACAACTGGTTTGATGTAAAATCCCTTGACCGGCCATAAATGTTTGAAAAGGTGTAGACAAATATTCTTTAGCATTGTCAGAACGCAAAATAGAGACAGAGGTATTAAACTGAGTTTTTATTTCAGCACAAAAGTTTTGGAAAATGTTAAATACCTCAGAACGATTTTTCATCAGATACACCCAAGTACAACGAGAATAGTCATCAATAAAGGTGACAAAATATTGAAAGCCAAATGTAGAAGACACGCAACTAGGACCCCAAACATCAGAGTGAACAAGTTGAAAATGGAGTAATTGTGAGATTTAGTCAATTTACTAACTGAAATAAGGTTGAAAGGAGATTCAGGGACATAAAGAACAGAATCAAGAAATAAGGACGGAAGAATTTGTGCTTTACCAATTCCAATAGCAGCAGTTTTAGAGCCATTGGTCAGAGTTATAGATGGAAGTAAAGATGAACTAGAAAGATGGGTCAAAAGATCTTGATTACCAGAGATGTGTTCAGAAGCACCTGAGTCAAGAACCCAAGGTCCAATATCTGGGGAACGAGCAAAGCAAGTAGTAATATTACCAATTTGGGCAACCGTGGCAACCATAGAGAACTTAGAAGTAGGAGTCATGGCCATGACAGTATACTGACTTGGGATTGACACACCAAAGTCTGAGATAATGGCCAACTGACCTTGGAAATGCGACCAGAAGTGTGACGCTAGGGCAACACTTGAAGCGTCAAGAGTAGCGGAAGACGGCGTCAACGATGAAGAGAAGAGTGTGAAAAACGAAGTTGGAGATAACTATGAACTCACACCGGAATAGGGACCAGAACACGCCGAGAAGCACAGTGGAGGAGGAGGTGTTTAGGGTTTAAGGCTGGAAAGAAAGCACAGCCGTGAATGCTATTCAGGATCGAATAGGCTCTGGTACCATGTGCAATGAGATAATTTCTGTGTTATTATGAAAAGAGAATAGGAATTTATACAAGAGGAGAAAACCTATTCTAGGAAATAAGGATAATTACAATAAATACAATATATCCTAATTGATACACATAATATATCACTAATTGATACACATAATCCTAGATATTCACAATCAAATCTAGAAGATTCTCAACAGAAAAAAATGTGGGTTCGTTCTGATTGATTTTGAATTTTGGTATTTTGTAGGTTGAAAATGAAATTAAGCTTTGTTTGAGAATGTAGGTTTGTGCATAACCCATTTGTTTGGACTTTGGAAGTGGAAATTGAGGATAATCAAGGAAATTTCTTGTGCTTCCTAAAGTTTGAACTTCAAATTTATCTCTAAATCAAATCAAGTAGATTAAAACCTACAATGCCTCTATTGGATCATTGGTGAATTATGTTTGTTTCTAAGTGACTAAGTCTTATATTTGCATATCGTGCCCTAGGACCCCAATGAATTAAAACCTACAATGCCTCTATTAGAGTGTATAGTTTGTTATTATTACTATTTTTCTGACATTTCTTAGCAGTACTGTAGACTGAGAAATGATAGTAGTCATTAGAACATCAGTCTTGGTAGCAAACTCAGAATATAATCAGGCACTACTTAACGGCTGTGGAAAGCACTACCCCCACGGCTGCGAGTGTCTTTAATTTGTTCATGTTAATTTTTCTTGTTGGTCATGTGTGTGTGTGGTTTTCTTAATTATTGCCTTCCACTGTATGTGTTTAATCCATTTCGTTTCTTGTTATTTTCTTTGTGGCCAGGAAGACTAGTACTCATCATCTTCCTCCTTTTTATGTTCTCAGTTTGTTTGTTGTATTCCATTTGAATAAATGTACGTTATGCACTTGTGCTAATTAATAAAAGTTGTTCATTATATTTTAATTTAACTTCTCTCTGATAAGTCAAGTTAACTAGTCTATATGAAATGATCATTAGGAAATATGTAGTCTATATACTACGTACAGTTAAGTATCATCCTAAATTTATAAAATTCTTTAGAT
Source organism: Senna tora (assembly GCA_014851425.1). Classification (NCBI taxonomy): domain Eukaryota; kingdom Viridiplantae; phylum Streptophyta; class Magnoliopsida; order Fabales; family Fabaceae; genus Senna; species Senna tora. The sequence goes on along the minus strand of CM026270.1, from coordinate 2,613,169 downwards.
TCGAAGAAGAAAGTGATGCTTATTATTATGATGATTAAATCAAAGCCTAATAAATGGGCTTTTGTATCAAAACTCATGCAAAAAGCCTTTGATTGCTTCTAGTTGATTAGGGACACAATATTATTGAAGAAATGTATGGAAGGTGTGGACTTAGAATAATAGATACATACAAATAAGAAATTATCGATTGCAAAGAAAAATATATATTATGGAGATCAATTTATATATGAATTATAAATGCATAGCTTCTTGTCACCGTGGGTCTCGAATTGGAAGTCTCAACCAGTTGCTGCTTATTGATTTATCTTGGATTATATGTCTATTTTTCAATAGGCTTAAGTTTTTAGTTATAAGTTCTTTTTTTTTTTAGAAAAAGAAATATTATTGAAGAAAAAAAAAGGAAATACAATGAAGAGGTCAAGAAATCCACTAAAAGAAGAGAAAAAACAATAGAAGAGAACAAACAAAAAACTTAGCTCAACAAAGCCTTCCAATCACTTTGGAGATCCATAATGGTAACCACTCTAAACAACCCATTGGACGACACCGACATAAAAGACAAAAAGTTAATTATATCCCACAAAAGATGAGGTGGGAAAAACTTATCTTTGAAAATCCCATCATTCCTTTCTAGCCAAAGACATAAAAAAGATGCAAGCACGGTATGTAACATCCCATCCCAAAATATTTAAATAAAAATTAATTAGATTAATTTTTAGATAAAAGTGAGAATTAGTAGAATAAAATAAACACTTGAGAATTAAAATAAAAATGGAAATTAAGGGAGGAAATATAAATTTCATTAGTTAAACATTAAATTAAAGAGGAAAAATATTTTAATAGATTCAAGTAATTAGAAAAATTAGAATTTGTAAATTATAACAAGGGGAATCAGATACAATTTGCCATTTGGAAGGAAATTTCTAAGTTAATAGTTAAGTAAGTCCTAACTAATGAGACAAATAAAGTAGTGAATTGTACCTTATTTTATATATTATGCAAGAAAAAAAAGAATAAATAAAATATGATAGATATAAATCCTTCTTCTTTCCCTACGTGTAGTTGTTATGGAAGTTCCCAAATTGGGTGGCTTAATAGTTGGAGGACACTTTACTCTCCAATTCGTGTCCCAACCATATTTGGCCACTAATACCCCTATCTTACCACATCTTATTCATTAAGTCTCTATTAAATAAAGAAAATACCCATTCTTATCTTATTCACCGTAACCTAGAGTAGGAAGAGAAAGGAGAGATAGTGAAGTGAGAAAGAGAAGGAGAGAACATGAAGAAAGGGAGATCGAGAGAGGAAGATAAAGCCAAGGTAGGAACGTCGATTGAGAGGGAGTGTCGCGATAGTGGACGGTGACAGAGCATCGTTGCCGTCGGTCAATAACGCCGTTAACGGTAGGGACTTGGTTGGGGATGAGATTTAGAGGTTGTTCGTGGTTTTCTTGTGGGATTGCTAGAGTTCAGGTAGCGTAAATTCACTCTCGGGCATTATAAGTCCCAACCTCAATCTTCAAAGCTCTTTGTTTGTATTTTCCTTAATTTTAATCGATAGATTGTTTGAATATTTCTTATTGTGTCGTAGCTTCTACGTTCTGTGCTTCACAGCTGTAGTTTGTGCTTTGTGGTAATTATGTGTTTTATGTTTAAACTTTAAAAGTTATTTTCTGACTACTTTTGCCAAATGATGTGTGTGTGTGGTGAAGAACTGAAATTGAGTATTTCTTTTATTGTGAAGTGATTTGGGTATAGGGGAAGTTGGAATCAACTAAATTGTATATCCTAAATGCTTTTGTGGAAATAGGAACTATGAAGTTGATGCATTTGAATAGAGAAATGGAAATTAGGTTGCTTGAGTAATCTAGACTATTTGTATAAAATAACTTAATAGACGTTGCATTGTTGTTACTGTGATAAAGCACAATTGCTAAAATAAGTGAGGTATGATGCTTAAAACCTTGAATTGCAGTTTTTTTGTAGAAAAGTTAGCAATTAGTGTTAACCCAAGAGATTATTCTGAGATTAGTCATGTAGTATCCATTCTGGTATGCATTGAGTTTTGGTTTTAGCTCATGTCCTTTTTACTTTCTTATGGATCTCGCTTAAAGTTACTTACTTTTGAAAAATATTGGGATAAATTCCTTAGTGTCAATTGTGAACCTTATGGTAAGTGAAATGCCTCATTGGGTCCAAATGTGATTATGCAGAATGACTTATGTTTTATCATAAATGTTTATGTGTTTATGATTAGAGAAATACTCTTATGAGTGTAATGAAACTATGAACCTCTCGGGGATGAGTTCAAAGAAGAGGATTATTGATCTTACTTACTTAGGGAAAGTAAGAGGATAAAATGTCCATAATTACCTTGAATGAGAAGTATGAGGTTTATTGTTGTTATTTGACATTAATGTGCATTAGTAATGGTAACATTGCATAACCTGTGAATATATATATATATATATATGTATTGCCTGGTGGAAAAGAATGGTGTTGGGAAGTTGTATATTACCGTTAGACTAAAATTTTGGGATGGATATCTGGTGACTGGTATGGGACGGTTATAGGATATCCCGCATGCAGTGATATTTAGTCAGTTAGGAATTACTGTATGTGTTAGAAAAGTAATGCTTAGGTAAGTTAGCCCGGCCGGTGATGGAGGTTAGTTGGGGTAGCTTATTTAAGTATTACAATTTCTATAATCCTAGGTTATAGTCATGCCTAGTATACCCTTGCTCAATGCGACATAGGAGGCGATTCACGTACCGTGGTACGGCGTGGATGATCCTATTTGACTGACGGTGCATGCACACATCAGGGGACGCCCTAAGGGTACGCTTGGTATAAATGCACAGATGTAAAGTACTGTAAAGAAAGTACTGTAGAGAAAAGTGAGGAGAGAGATAGAGAGAAAAATTAGGAGAGAGAAAAAGTATGATAAAAAGTGTGTTTGGTATGTATAAAATATGATGTAAAATTTTTTTGAGAATCGTGAAACACCAAGATTGTATTGTTTGGATTTTACACCAAACATACCCTAAGGGATGTCAGTTATGTAGTTTACCCATAATGGGATAAGTCTTGTTCCACAGGTATGGTTCTATTACTTGGAGACAGGTAAAGGTTTTTATATGAACGTCTATCATTGACTAAGTGCACTAAATTAAATATATATTTATATATATATATATTCATCAACTAGTATATTTAATTATTTGGCTAAGAGTGATCAAGTTCCATTCTGTCTAGTTATAATTTAATTATACATGTTTTGTTATGAATTTAAGTAGTTGTTTAATGGAGAGGTTTTCCGCATTAGAAACTAGGGCGGTTGAGTCACTAGCGAAACTATTTTTAAAAATTACTTGTAAGTTACGCTACTGGGATTTCATATCTCATTACGCTAGTGGTTCAGGTATAATTGCTGCATAGCATGAGCAAAGGATGATGGCATCAGAGGCGTGCTTTTCTGGATGTGTGTAGCTGCAAAGTGAAGATGGTATTTGTATGTGATTGATATAGAGCCTCCAAAAAGGCCTATTTGTATTTATATTTTAGTTCAGACTTTGAGTTATATTTAAAGACTAATTTATAATAAAAAGATTCTTTCTTTTAAGTTAATCATTTTATAACCGTATTAATTGAGTTTGTGGGTACTTAAGTTATTGATAATGTTTAGTAATTCAATTCAGATAAAACAAGGGAATAAGAGAAAAAGTTTTTAAATTTTCTCACTCTTGACCTTAAAATACATAAAGTAATATATAATAATCATTAAAAATAGATAAAAAGCCTAGATGTTACACGGTACATTGCCAAAGAGCTTTATGTTCCTTTTTCCTCCAAAGCACACACACTTGATAGCAAGAAATGTACCCAAATCTGCCGGGCAAATCCAACTCTCTTCAAAATAGCCAAACAAACCTTGCCACCTCGCAATGTAGAAAACGGTGGCTTTTCGTCTCAGAGCTTCTAAAACACATCACATAAACGTTGGGTGATAGTGCCTTATAGTGAAGACGAGTTTGAAGCAACTAATTAGTATTAATCCTATTGAGAGCTGCTGTCCACACAAAGGCCTTTTACCTTCAAAGAGGCCTTGATGAAATTTGAATGTATTAGAAGTTATATGTGGATGAGTTAGAATTAAATTTTTCATATATATATAATATGTGTGTGTGTGTGCATGCATGTGCACCGCACTTTAATGTTGCCATGCGCAACCCAGTGCACAATGCGCCATGGCTCTAGGAGCCCTTATCACAACAGTTCGTTGCGCGCCGTAAACAACTATGATTATAACACAAAAGCATTACTTTGGTGTTTTGGATTGTGCCTAGTTGCACGTTTATCCTTTTCTTCCCTTATCATTTTTGTTTCTAGTAACTATGTTTATATGTTCACTTATCATAGCTGGTATATGGGTTGATTTTTCTCCTCTTAAGCCTCACTTTAAGTGCTCAAAATGGTGGTTTGAGTTGCTGTTTTAGTGGCTGGTGTTAGGTTCCATTGTTCTCTTCTTAAATCTCACTTTAAGTGCTTAAAATGGTGGTCTGGGTTGCTGTTTTGATGGATTGTGTTTGGTTAAATTTTTCTCTTCATGTTCTCATATGTGTTGAAAGGTTGGAATAAAGTGCTGGTGTTGTTAGATTCTGTCTTGTTTCTTTTTGTAAGCACATCATCAAGAGATTAAATATTGTGGTAAAAAGTGCTGATGTCATTAGGTTCTGTTTTATTCCCCTTTTTTGCTTGTAAGTATGTCATTAAGTTATTAAATATATTTGGTAAAAAGTGCTGGTTTGTTGACGTATATTTTGCTCTCTTTCTTTCTTTGAAAGAATGTCTCTAAGTACATAAACATGGGTGAAAGAACTGCTGGTTCACTTGGCTCTATTTTGGTGCTTCTCTATGTTTAAAAGCATACCTCTTAAGTATTTAAACATTAGAGGAGAGTTCTGGATTTATTTGGTTCATTTTTATCTTTTCATGGCTTGAAATTATATCTTTAAAATAAGAAATGTTTAGTTAGGTGTTGTTAGGTGTTTATATGCTGTCTAGTTTTCATTAGGCATATTGTTCTGAAGTTTAATGGCTTCTTTTAATGCTAGTTATGTTTTTTTCGAGTTTTTTTTAGGGTTGTCTAGTTGTGGTTTCTTCAAAGGTTGATAAGTGTTGTTTTGTGTGTTATTTGATGTCTTAGTTTTTACTAGGTTTATTTCAGTATTTTAGAATTTCTTTTAAGGTTAATAAGTGCATTAACCATCCACCTCTCGCAACAATCACATTCACATACCATGTTTAAGCTTCATGTTATAGCACTACATATTTAATTTTATATGGTCATGTGTCTTAAGGCTTGTTTATTGTAAACAGCCTTTTCTTGTCTATACGACATGAGGGCCGATCGTATTTGGATGTATAATCTGCACTATCATAGTAGGAAAGGAATGAATGACGAGTTTATTGCTGGAGTAGGTAGACCAATTTATAGGATATGTATTGTCTTAGAGAAACTTAGGAGGTGTTTGGTGCAAGAGTTAAAAAAAACAGTCCCGGGATTATGAGCTCTGGCATCTTGTAATCTTGTGTTTGGTACAAGAATTAAAAACATAAGCCTGAGAATCCTACAATCCTGGGAATCTTGTAATCCCATGTTTCTTCACTTTTTTAATTCCACCTTAGGGTGTGGTATTATTGTAATCCCATGGGATGGGATTATTTTCAACTATGGGATGAAAATCTTGTAAAACAGTCTCGAGATCATTAAAGTTGAAACAAACAACTTTTTTGATATTCCCTGGAACGTGATTCTTGGGACTAGGATGCTCGGGAATAAAAAATCAATCTGTGTACCAAACGCTCTCTTAGAGTATAATGGCCAAATAAGATAGTCCTTCTATAAGGTGTGACAAAAGAAAATTTATTGATGTAGAAATAGTAAAGGATCACCTTTATAAAAATATGGTTTTGTCCTTGACTACTACCCGAGTGGGGAGCCTTTTTTGCATCACGACAATATCGAACGGGTTGGTGTCGAGAATGATGCAAGGGTCGATGTTGATAATGTTGAAAGGGTCATTAACGTAGAAATTGATGAACCACCAAAACCATATTGTACAATGATTCTAGATGTAGCTGGTCCTAATTTTGATTCTAACATGAATTTGTGGAGTCAATAAGTGAGTATAGTTTCTGTTGGGGGCTGTTTGTAGTAATTTTGAATGCTTTTCATAACAGATTTACATTGCTTGTTACTATTTTTTTTTTGGAGATTTAGAATGAGGACTGGTTTAGCTTGGTTTTTCATGGGTTAAAAGCCACTTTGAAGTGCAAAAATCCAGATTTTGTGTTTGAATGAGTGCTATTTTGACTATGATTTTTATCGATTAAAAGCCATTTCAAGTGCTAAAAATTCCAGATTTGTTGTATACTTGGATAAGTGCTGTTTGGCTAATATTTTCATGGACTAAAAGGTGTTGCAAAATTATGGTTTAAGGTTGCTGATATGGTCCTTACATTCTACTGCAATTTTAATGGAGAATCTTTCATGTTATGTCATTAGTGCTAAAATCATGTGCTGAAATGATTGAATCTGATGATATATCTTTGGTAAAATGGGGGGCTGAGCAGGTTTGTTTGCTGCAAATTTAGTGAGGAAATCTTTTAATTTAGATGTTGAAACTACAGTTTAATATGTTCAAATATAGTGCCGTGTTCTGTTCTAAATTCTGATGGATTAGATCCTTGTTTAACTCATGGAAAATATGTTTTATCGTAGGTGAAGTCTGCCTTGTAAATAATTTCATTTTTTTTTTGTTTACATTTTTATTTGATTTACCTTTGGTTTAGTTTTATTTCCCCCTTCTCTTGCATAGGGATTGTTCTCAAGCTCTTCCTTTGTTTTCTATGTGAATTTTACATGTTTTGCTTTATCTAGGATTTTGATGGCCAATAGCGATATTTGTTAGGAACTACCACTGATTCACTGCTTAGTGATAGGGAATTATTTAATTTAATTATTTATTTATTCACTGCAGTACATTTCCAGCATCTGAAACTCATTATTGCATTAAAAGTATATTCAAATGTGAATAGGAGCTTCTCTTCCGTCTAAACACTAATGGCTTTCCTATTTCAGGTATTTCATGAGGTACCTCCTTAGCTTATAACAACCGACCTCAATGTCATTATAGTGAGTGTATAGTCTTAGTATACTCCTCATCTTCATGAATGGAGAAACAACGAATAGGCAACACCGCACCCACAACCTCCATCTCTCAGATTCACAATTGGTAACTTATGCAACACCTTTTGCTTGCGTGTACTTTGTATTTTTTTGGCTTCCTTTCCTATGCGAATTTCTTTGTCATACTCGCCCTCTGAAATATAGATGTTCATCTATGATGTTATATGACATTTAAGAAGCCATAGTTTGAAATGTTGGCAAGCCTTCGAACCTCATTCACTTTGATTCAAGTTTGTAAAGTTAATAGATTTTTACGCATAATTGGCTTCCCATGGCTGAGAAATTTCACAATCGTATCTCCTGAAAATGTTGGTCCAAATTTGGAAATGAGGCGCTCTAATATTTTAATCTCACACCTTTGCAAGGAGGGGAGGATAGATGAAGCACGCAAGCTGTTTGAAGAAATGTCTGAACGAGATATTGTTTTATGGACCACTATGATAACTGGATACATTAAATGTGGGATGATAAAGGAAGCAAGGCGGCTTTTTGATAGAGTAGATGCCAAAAATAATGTGGTCACTTGGACTGCCATGATTAGTGGTTATATAAAGTTCAATCAAATCAAAGAAGCTGAGAGGTTATTTTATGAGATGCCTTTGAAGAATGTTGTTTCTTGGAACACAATGATTGATGGATATGCACTGAATGGTCAAATTGAGTTGGCTTTGGATTTGTTCAGGAGAATGCCAGAGAGAAATGTAGTTTCATGGAATACAATCATAACAGCATTGGCACAGTGTGGGAGGATTGAAGATGCACACAAGCTTTTCAATCAAATGCCTAAGAGGGATGTTATTTCATGGACTGCCATGGTTGCAGGTTTGTCAAAAAATGGGAGAATTGATGATGCTCGTGCTCTTTTTGATTGTATGCCTGTCCGCAATGTGGTTTCATGGAATGCAATGATAACAGGTTATGCCCGAAATAAGAGATTGGATGAGGCTCTAGAATTGTTTGAGAGAATGCCTGAGCGGGACATACCTTCATGGAATACAATGATCACAGGTTTCATTCAGAATGGGGACTTAAATAGGGCAGAAAAGTTGTTTAATGAAATGCCACAAAAGAATGCCATTACTTGGACTGCAATGATGACAGGGTATGTGCAACATATGCGAAGTGAAGAAGCATTGAAAATGTTTAACAAAATGCAAGCTAATGATGGGATAAAACCCAACACAGGAACCTTTGTGACTGTCTTAGGTGCTTGTAGTGACTTAGCTGGTCTCAGTGAGGGACAACAAATTCATCAACTAATAAGTAAAACAGTCTATCAGGAAAGCACCTTTGTGGTATCAGCACTCATAAATATGTACTCTAAGTGCGGAGAGTTGCGTATTGCTAGGAAGATGTTTGATGATGGTTTATTAAGCCAAAGGGATCTGATATCTTGGAATGGTATGATTGCTGCATATGCACACCATGGATGTGGCAAGGAGGCAATTAACCTGTTTAATGAAATGCAAGAATGTGGGTTCCAAGCCAATGATGTTACCTATGTGGGATTGCTCTCTGCTTGTAGTCATGCTGGTTTAGTGGAGGAAGGGCTTAAATTCTTTGATGAGCTTGTCAAAAACAAGTACATACAAGTCAGAGAAGACCACTATTCATGTTTGATTGATCTTTGTGGTCGGGCGGGACGGTTGAAGGAAGCTTTCAATATCATTGAGGGACTTGGGGAAAAGGCATCAATGTCTGTTTGGGGTGCTCTCCTTGCTGGATGTAATGTGCATGGAAATGCTGATATTGGTAAGCTAGTAGCTAAGAAGGTTCTTAGAATTGAACCAGACAATGCCGGTACTTATTCATTACTTTCCAATATGTATGCTTCAGTAGGGAAGTGGAAAGAAGCTGCCTATGTGAGGATGAAAATGAAGGACAAAGGGTTAAAGAAGCAACCTGGTTGTAGTTGGATAGAAGTCAATAATAAAGTGCAAGTATTTGTAGTTGGTGACAAGTCACATTGTGAGTCTGAGCAGATAGACTGCTTACTTCTTGATCTACATGCAAAAATGAAGAAGACTAGAGACATGCTAGATGATGATTCATTAGCTCATGTGCAATTTTAGTAAACATAAAACTGTCTGGCATCAGACTTGGATGATGCAAAATGGAGATACAATGTGAGAAAAATCATCAGTGCTTGTAATCATGGCTGTTGGATAAATTAATAGGCTTCAAGCATCTCGCGCGTGGAGGAGTGCAAGACATTAAAATCACCATTCTTGGACATTCTTCAATGTCCTAATTAATACCTTTAGTTGGGATGTCTTGATTCTTAACAAGGCATCAAAGCTTCTTTTGACATTCAAGAGTTCAATCCTTGTGGCATCAGCTCTCCTTTAAATGAAATTCTAGCATATTGTTATATGGACATGCGCAAATGAAGGGCAAATATGTTCAAGATTAATGAAATCATTCTTGGGCCTAAGATGTTTAGTAGTACGGTAATACTAAATTTCAGTACATCCCGCCAATCAGTTGGCTCTTAATTCATTCAAGGTGAGTCCTTATTAATGTGTATTAACGAATGACGCCATATAATTGGAGAGATGTACCGAAGTTCAGTAGTGCCATTGTACTGAATTTTATCCCGTGGGCCTTCTCCTAAAAATGCCTTCGGAATTGCTGGTTTTGAAGACTCTGAACTAGTTACAAGAATGCCTGGGAATGTTTAATATCTCTACTCTAACAATTATTACTTAGGCGTGATTCTCCTTCTAACACCCACACACAGTATATTGGAAATTACGTGTATCTGGAATTCCATTGATTGATGAAATAAGCAAGTCTGTAATCATTATATGCCGTTTTGTCAATCTGGTGCTAATCAGAATTTTGTAAACAAATGAATATTCCTGAAGTAATGTTAAAGAAGGGATTGAGCCATGTCTTATGAGGGTCAATTATTCAAAGACAACAAAGGAAATTGAGTTTTTTGATTGTTGATGCTGGTAATATTTATGTACAGTATTATTATTATTATTATTATTATTTAATAATATTATTTTAAAACTTTCCCTCATTATTGTTATATTTGCTGATGTTAATGCGGTTGTAAAAGGACTAGGATGGTGAAATGCGAAGTGTATGCTGGTGATGAACTGGTGATAAATTGTTCTCGATCAAATATTAGTTAACTTCAATGGATTATGTTCTCTTGAGAAGTTATCCATTTTATTGAATATTAAATTGATAACATTTAAGTAATAAAAAAATTCAGAATATTACATCAGCAACACTTTCTTTTGAGAATTTGATTGTATTTTGGGGGAAACAATAACATGTATATTAAGGACAAAAGTCTAGTAATACGTGACTCTATTGATTATTTGTTGTTTGTCAATATTAAATAAAAATTAGTCCATAATTTGTTTTGAGTAGGTCTTTGTTTGCAATTAGAAAATATGGTTATAGCAGTAGTTAAAATTGCTGCTAAAAATAGTCAAAATTGTTTCTACAATTTATACCAACAGTGGTCACAATATTGGCAGGCTCTAAGCAAACGGGTAATCCAAGGAATAGGTTGGACTTGTCACGTTTCAAAAAAATTGGTTGTCTTATGCAAGAAGGACAAGCCATTGCAGGAATAGGTTGGACTTGTCATATGCTAGCAAAATAGAGCTCTTTCAAGTTGTGAAGTTTACTCAGATGTGTCAGTACTTGTGTCAATTCTTCCAAAAAAAAAAGTCTTTTCACATATGTAATTATTGCAAAACGACAGAAGGTCGCGACAAGTTTAGATAGGAAATCTTGTCCTTTAAGATAAAAAGTTACTATGGTTAAGTTTCTTTTGTAAAAGTAACTCTGGTTAAGTCTCTTTTGTAAAAGTAACTTTAGTATGCTATAAATCTCAGTTACTTAACCAAGGTTAAGGCCAATATAAATAGACATGTAGGGAGCTTTGGAAGGTACGGGTCTTTTGAATAAGCTAGAAAACTGTTTGAAAAATGCCCTCCTCCTCCACAACCTTGTAAATGTTTAAGTAAATTTTAAAAAATCAAAGCTTAAGGAAAACCTCAAGATTCCTAGACCTTCCATCTATGTAAACCTTCGAAGATAAAATAATATTCCCATACCCTCTATCACGAACATCTGTTTTCTTATAAAGAAAGTAGCTCTTGAAGAACCAACAAGTGACTTGAGGAGTCACTAGTCAGCCAGTATTTCTTGGTACCTTAGACACCCAGTTGTGTGTGTCCTGGAAAGGTCACAACTGCTGCTATATAATCAAATAACTGTTGCTACATTGGAATTTTGTGGAAGTAATTAAAACCAGTTGTTATAGATTCAAAACAACTGTTGCTATATATAATTTTTATAAATAGAATGAGTTTGGAAGAATAATTGAAAAAGTGAAAGATTAATAAAGCCTAAGGCAGATAATATTGGGTTAAATTTAATTAATTAAATCATATTTTCATTTATTAAGAAATTCGAACTTAAGAGAAAAAGACATTTATCTCACAAAATCATAAAATTTAATTAACTTTATATTAGATTAGATTATAGACGTTAAATATTAAATTTTAATTGATAAAATTCAAATATTCATTTATTAAGAAATTTAAACTCGAGAAAAAATCATTTTGAATCCTACTAAATTATAAATAAGTACAACATTAAAATTATCTATATATATTTTGAATGTATTTGGTAACAAATTTGGTGAATTAGTCTCCTCCGGTCCAACTCCTGCTCCCAGAACGCGACCTGCAATCAACCCACGACGGGAGGGGGCTCCCGTGGTAGGACTCCGATGCTAAAGTCAGTGATCGGAAATAAGAGTATATGGTGAGTGAGTATAGATTCAGTACCTGCTCTGGTGAAACCTTCCTCGTTTATATAGGCTTCGCCAGGGGTGTTTTGGGCCTTTCCAGGGAAGTCGTTTTGGCGCGAGTCCATGTCAGCATAACTACCCGGAAAGTGCGGCGGCGTGAATAACACCCGTGACGTTGACGGGTGGTCCCTCGGGTCGAGGGGAGCCGCAGGGGTCCGATGACGGACCCCAGGCTGGTGCCTCGTATCGGATCCGAGCCTTGGGCGCCCTCGTAGCGGAGCCGAGGCCGAGGGCTCGTCAAGAGGGCTCTGCCGTATCACTAGTCCCCAAGTTTTGAGCTTTCGCCGTAGGGAAGGCTCGAAACTTTAAAGTTCCGCCCTCAGGCTAGATTTCCGCCTTCGAGTAACGTCTCCTGATTTTGCGCCTCAGTTTTTGCTCTTCGTGGTCCCTCCGTGTTGCTCCCTCTAGTGCCACGTGTCCCGCGTAGTCCCCACTTTCAAACGTGGGCGGTTTCGACGGTTGGGTTTCCGCGGATTTGAAGCATTCATCCATTTTGGTTTATAGTCCCTTTGGAGTCCGGTGCCCCTTCTTCTCCCTCGTTCACTGTGTTTACGCTCATTTGCTTCATTCTGCCTCTGCTTCGCTGCACGTTCTTCCTCTTCGCGCTGTTTTTTGTAAGTATAGCCTCCTTCTTCTCCTCTCTTTGACTTCGAGCTTGCTTTTAACGCGTTTCCTTGCCTTGCGATGCTTAGGTTGCTTGCCCGGCTTTCTTGGTTTCCTCCTCATCCTTCTTTTCCCCATGTCAGGTACGCTCTGTTCCCAGCTTTCTGATTCTCAATGACTGGTGCCTCTTCTGCTGAGGAGTCTGGTCGGAGCTACATGAATCTCTCCGATGATTCACTGAGTTCCGCGGGCTCTTCTAGTACCAACTTTGACGCGTCCCTTAGGATTCTTAAAGAGATTAGGGCTCGAACTAGGTCATCCGGACGAACTCCGCCTAGCTCCTCTCAAGAGCCTCTTAGGGCTGAAGAGTTTGCTCTACGGGTCATTCCCCCTGGCAGATCCTTCACTGAGACTCATTCTTCGGGGGAAAATGGTCCTCCCTCGCCTTCAGGGCCCTCTCTCGCTTCTTCGGGGGATCCTGATAACGCCGAGGCTGATACCAATGTCCGCTTAGAGACTGGAGATCCTCCGGTCGACATAGCCGGTGTTATAGCACGCAGTGAGGATGACGTTGTAGTCCAGCTTCCTTGGGACTGGGTGGGTAGATCCGTCCGGAACTTCCATAACGGGCTAGAGACTTATGCCCAGGTCTCTTCACTGTGGGAGCGTTACTTTGGTGTGTTGGAGAAGCAAGTGAGCCAAGAGCTAGGGAGGGAATACCCTGGGGAAGCTATTTCCAACTTTTCTTTCGATTTCGGGCTTTCTCCCGTAAGGAACGGTGAAACCATTTTAGATGGCCCTGCTGACTCCTTTGGGTTCTACACATACCCTACCAGTGTCGGGGCCATGCCCCCCTTCACGGATTTTGAGATTGCCCTATTGAACCGCGCTGGTTGTGCCCCTTCAATGATGATGCCCAACTCCTGGACGCTAGTGGGGGCTTTTGAGGCGTTGTGTAACTTTCATAGGGTGGAGGCCACGGTGGAGGCCTTCTTTTACTTTTTTCAAATGAACTTTCCCCAAAAGGGGTCATGGTTCCACTTCCAAGCGCGCGGACGGGGTCCCCACGCAAAAAAGTTGTTCCGGGATTTGAGGGACCCCCCTAAGGATTGGAAGAAGGACTTCTTTTTGGTCCGGCCACGGAGGGGCTGCCAGCCTACCTGGTGGCTCCGAGAGGACGGTACCTCGCTGTTTCCCACTAAGTGGGTAGAGCCTTTTGAGGCCATTCCCCGCCTTGTGCTTAAGGGTTGCTCTGCTACTACTCAGGAGACAGTTAGGGTTCTGAGTGCTCTACCTCCTGGCTTAGATATAGATGATTACTTTATCACTGACGAAAATGGTATCCCTTTTGCTCCTCTGTTTTAGCTCCCCCTTTTGCTGCCTTTGTTCCGCTTTGTTGTTGTTTTTTAACTGCTTTCTTGCTTGGTTTCAGGTGGTAAGTTTAATCCGGCGCGGATCCTTGCACTTATTAAGAGGGAAGAGGCTAAACACGGCAAGAGCCGCTCTGGCGACCGCTCCGGCTCCTCTTCCGCTCATCATTCAAGACCCCGGGGGGATCCGAGAGATGAGGATCCTAAAAAAGGCCACGGTAAAGGTCATTCCGGCCATTCTGGAGGCAAGGGCAAGGTCTCCGTCTCCATTGGGTCCAAAGCCCCAGGGCTCCCTAGCCATAAGCGTCGTCATGGGAAGGACGCCGAGCTTCGCTCCCCCTCTCCGAAACGCGCGAAGGTGCCCGCTTCCGCGCCCGAGTCTGGTAGTAAGGATGGGTCTAGTCTTCCAGTCCCGCGCGTTCCTGTTGCTGCCGCCACCGAGAAGCGTCCTCAGGGCTCCGATTGTGAGAAAATAATGTGACTTATAAATTATAAATATTTTCAAGGCTAAAAAAAATTATAAATATTTTTATTTATTATATATTTATGGTTGTCAAAATAATAAAATTATTTGTTTTAACGATCAAACTCTCCCTTTGGCAAAAAAAATAAAATAAAATAAAAACTATCAAACTCTCCTAAAACATGTCAAAACGCACACAAACTCGAAAATTTTGAGTAGAATCGGGTGAAATCTTGAGTTTATTTCTATTTTATGTGTTTGTTATTTCTCTTAGTAGCTTTTTTAGTTTTTTTATTACTAATGGTTGGATTGTATTTGATTAATTTTGGTATGTTTGTACTTTGTATATATAAGAAAAGAATCTTGAAACAGCAAAAACTCGAGGAAACAATATAAAGGGAGAAAACAGTAAATTAAAATTAGGGGCGCTTTCTTTACACAGAAAGAAAAGAAAAAGGGAAAGGGAATGAGAATAGATTTATTGTGTTTGGTAGTAAAAATTTTGGAATATAAATAAAATGGGAATGTATTAAAATTACTATTTTATCTCTTATATTAAAATATTAAAAAGAAAAAAATGTTATGATTGTGTCAAATTAAAATTTAAAGGGTATCATGAACATTTTATAATGTTTTTTTAAAAAATTTGGCACTATATCTTATGATGGAAATCTTACTTCCATTAAGTAATGGAGCTAGGTGAACTTCACCGCCTTTTTATTTTCCTTTCCCTAATCATTTCTAGGTAATTAACACGTCCTCCTATCACTAACCATATCCGTCAAAAGTGCAGTATGGATCATCACATGCAGGAGGAAGCCAGCTCCACGTGAAAGGAAGTAGGGCATTCTTCAGTGCTGACTTTGCTACATAGAACATAGTCAGCAACGTAGTTAGCTTATTTACTTATCCAATTGATAGAGAGAATAGATAGATTAGAGGTTCTTTAGTATTCAAATGGTCCAATCCAGCCTGCCAGTCAAGGGCCGCCCATTAAATGGGTTGTGAATTGTGATGGGTCGGCCCGTTTATTAAGCGATCCTATATATGCATATCTAAGACTCTTTGTTTAATTTTTTTAATTGTTTTAAAATCATTGTTTAATAAAATAAAAATTGGTATTTTTCTACTTTATTTAATAAATCAAAGCCTATTAAATTTATTATGCTAAAAATAATATGTCTAAATTAATGTGTTTATTTTAAAATTAGCATTATCATCACTTTAACTTAATATTTTGTCTAATTACTTAATTAATTAATTTTTTATATACATTAAAATAGTTAGGTGCTTGATCGCTAGCCTCCCTCGGATGCTCCGTGTTAGCCCTCCTCTCCTCTTTGATGTATCTGCCCAATTGTCCATTACAGATCAGATCCTAATCCTTTAAGTGAATACAGTCATTGGTCTCGTGCCCGTAGTCCTTGTGAAACTGGCAGTACTTGGATTTATCCACCGACTTTCCAGTTTTTCGCCTCTTGATTTGCGGGGGGAAACTGAGCATGTCCGAGTGGTAAATTTCTTCCAGGACCCCGACGTGTGATTTGTTGAGAGGAGTGTAGCTGGTGAACCGTCCTTTGGGAGGTGTTCGAGGTTACGGTGGCGAGCGCTTTCTGTTATTTTTCTCCTTGGAATTTTGGTTATATGTTGCCGTCTTCTCCTTTTTCTCGGATCGCTCCATGTCGGATCTACTTATCAAGAATTTTTTCATTTTGTCCTTGGCGATTTGCACATTCTCTTCCTGGATGAACCATTCCGCACGGTCCATTAGTTCCTGTAAAGTAGAAACGGGACACTCGTTGAGTTCCCCGTAGAACTGTGAACATCGGAGGCCTTGCTTGATGACGAAGATTGCAACGGCATCTTAGAGGCCTCTAACTTGAAGCGAGAGTTTGGTGAAGCAAGCTAAGAAGGCTTGTAAGGTCTCCACTTCTTCCTGGTGAAAACGATAAAGGAATCTTCGTTCTTTTAGTATTCCTTACTGTTGGCGAACTGAATGAGGAATTTCTGCGCCAGCTGCTCGAAGCTGTGGATCGAGTTTGTGGGTAGTAGTGAGAACCACCTCAGAGCTGCCTCTTTTAAGGTCGAGCAGAAGACTCGGCATTGCTGACCGTCCGTCATGCCAAGTATTGACATAGCCGAATTAAAAGTGTTAATGTGATCTCGCGGATTAGTCTCTCCGCCATAGGGTTCTATATGGAAAGGCATTTTGAAACCCATGGGCACATGTTCGTTCATAACTTGCTAGGTAAAGGGATGCCTCCCTTTCCCTTGGAAGTCGAAGTCGGGCCAATGATATTGTCCTGAGTGAGTAGACATGCCGTAGGGGGCGTACGGGTTGTAGGCTCCTGCCCAAGGCATGTGTAGATAAGATCCCGGAGGATAGTTTGGGATAGGTGGTCACGGGTATTCTACGGGCGGGCGCACTGCTTGCCCAACGACCATTGTCGGCCCAGGTGGGATTGATGGCGAGGGAGCCGATGCTGTCAGTCATAGCCGTGCGAACCCCATGGGTAGAGTTCCGAATTGTATTGAGAGCAAGCCAGTAGGGTCATTTGAAAGTCCTGAGGGTGTGCTATATGGTGCCGCCGGTAATTGGACGCCTACATTTGCTTGGGTGCGGTTCATGTCCTCTTCCCATTGGATTTGACGTATGGTCGCTATCTCTGCCTCAAGTCGAGCTAGCTCCATTTCTCGCGAGATCCTCGTTGGCTCCGTTATTTCTTGGTTGCTAGCTAAAGGGCATGGGTTATGCGGCATACCATAGGGATTCTGAGGGTATGCTTCCTCTCTGGCTGCTGGTGTTTGGACCACGGTTTCTACAACAGCCACTTGCGTCATTGAGGTGCTCTGCGGTTGGGTTGTGTTTGAGCCGCCTGTGTCTATTGTGACATCTTCAGCCGTCCCCTGTCTGTTCCTTGTGCTGCACCTTAGAACGCTTGTGTCGGTCGTGGCCGTAGGGACGTTTGAGTCGGCCATTTCCAGATGTTTCTTGTATGGAAAATAAAAAACGCGGGTTTTTGAGTGTTAGGCGGATACTCCTACTCCCCAAAAAAGAAATGCATTTAGCGGAAGAGTGCGCAAGGCATTGTGGCCTGAGGAAGACTGCGGTGGGCGCCAATGTAATTGTCAATTTTGGCTCAGACAATTTTAATTTGTAAATAAGGACCGCAAGGGCTCGTAACCTTGGGGGACTTGTCCTTAGGTGGGAACCTAGGCGCCTACATACCCTTGTGAAGGGATCAAAGTCCACGTAGTTCGTCATGATGACATCTATAGGAGCCGTTAGGCGTGGCGATTACCTATATGGGGCCATGTGCGGCTAAGATGTGTATAAGGTACTCCGGACGGGCGAGCCACTTGTAGGAGGTTGCCTTAAATTATGAGAGAGCAAAAGTCTCTTAGAGCTGTCTGGAGCTTTATTTGTGGGAATCTCCGGAGCAGAGATATGACCGTTAATGGCCGGAGCTTGGTGGTGCCGTGGGCTAAGCTCTTGAGTTGACATGGAGAGGTATTGTATAAGGGAAGCTAAGTCTAGCTTCAACGTAATCAGAGTTTGTGTTACTTGCCTCCAGCTCTGATGTCCTTGAGTCCCCCGGGTGAGGGCCTTTTATACCAAGTGTGAGGGAGAACGTGGTCGACCCACTTTTTTGCTGGATGTGGGTCGTCCCATGATGCCTAGAGGCTTTCCACATCTCTTGGACGGGAGCCCAGGAGGAGAGACGTGGGTCGGCCACATAGGAGATAGATGAGTGGTGCCACGTGTCACAGGTGCAAGCTACCGTGGAGTTTCTGGAAGCCCAATGCCACGTGTCCCTAGGCGAAATATTCCGTAGTTACAATTTTTATATTTTTTTTGGGTGAGTCTATGATGCAATTTGTTGCATCATGCAATGGGTTACGTGGCATAATTGTAGCCATTGATGTGATCCAATTGCATTGCATGATACAACAAAATAACAAGTGTCACAATCTTATTGGCCGAAATTACGTTGCATGCATGCAACAAGTTGCATAATAGATTCACCCTTTTTTTTATTATACCTAAAATTTAACGTAATTCACTCACACTTTCTATGTTGTGTTGTGAATTTTGTTATAATCTTTATTGATTGTTAGGCTTTTTAATGAATTTTGGTAAAATTATGTTTGTTGATGTTTTTCAATTAGATTTATTTAATATGACATTTTTTTATCTAATTTTATAGGTTATTTTTTTATTAAGATTAAGTCAACTCATATATATATATATATATATATATATATATATATATATATATATATATATATATATATATTTTAATTCCTTTTTTAAATATATTTCTGGGTTCCGCGAGGACCCGCGGGGAGGGCGGGGACGGGGACGGGGGGACTTTGGGGGTGACGGGGCAGGGGTGGGGAGTAGCGGGTGCTATCCCTAGCCACATCAATTGGTTATCTAACGGGTAACAGTCAGGAGACTAAATAGTTGATAGAGTTACAAATTCGATGACAAAATAGTATTTTTGCCAAGTTCAGGGACTAAATAGTTGATAAAGTGTTAAATTTTTAGGATTAAATAATATTTTCGTCAAATATAGGGACTAAATAGTTGATTGAATTACAAATTTAGGAACTAAATAGTTGATTGAATTACAAATTTAGGGACTAAATAATATTTTTGTCAAATTCAGAGACTAAATAATAGTTTGACCAACAATTCAGAGACTAAATAGTATTTTACCTCTTTATTATATATATAAATAGATTGATTTTTTTATGAAAAACTTTTTTATATACTAGCATAAACCCGGTGCAATGCACCCATATTATAAAATATTAAGATGTATTTAAAAAAAACTTAAAATAGTAAATTTTTTAAATTAATTTATAGACGTTATAAAAAAAATTAATAATATTTAGTAAATATAAGGTATAAAATTTATAATTTTAATAAGCAATAATAACTTGATAACTAATATCATAAATTATAAAGTTTAACAAATATACTGTAATATTTTTATAAGAAATTTAATTTTAAAGCGGTTATGTTATTGGATGAATCTTATGGAAAGTAAAACCTAAAATGAATATAAAAAGAATAAAATAATAAGATATATCAAAAAATAAAATAATTATTTATCTATTAATCTATCCTAACGCTTAATAGTATAGTTATGAGTTATAAAAAAAAATACAGTTATGAGATAAATATACAAATTAAAGCTTCAATGCCATACTACAAATATAAATAAAATATAAATCATTATTCATCAATAGGGAAAATAATCAAGGCATACATGACTATAAGAATATAGCAAATTGACACTTTTTTTTACAAAAATTTAATCATGAAATAGATGAGTTATATAAATTATATATACACATGTAAATTTTTTATTAGAGAAAGAAAAATATTATGAGTTATATAAAAGATAGTAATAACATAATTAAAAAAAATTAATTCTTATCTGTATCAACCTGTGATTGTAACTCTGTAAGAGATCAGAAAATTAACGAAGAGGAAGCTGGGATGAACGATTTGGTTTATATAATTACCTGTTTTTTGTATCAATATAAAGGATTGTTGTTATCTTTGAAAGGATATAGTAATAACTATTTAAACGTCCCACTTGGGAGTAAAAAAAATGTATCTGGAAATCACTATATCATAATTTTTTTAAAAAAAAAATGCTTACCTGTGAGTGATACAATGTTATCTAAAAGAAAAAAAAAAAATCTTTGAGACTCCTTTATCACCAGTGACAATAAGAGATAAGAAAAAAGATGAAGATGAAGGGATTAATGGTATTATTGTTATTTTTGAAAGAAAATGATGAAAATTCTAAAGAAATTGAACTACTGTAGACCAAAATGAAAAAACTATAGAAGAGGTTATCATATGTAGTTTACCTGTGTCTTTCGACTATAAATGCTTCTGCTGTGTCTTTATATATATTGTTTTGTTCCAATGGTAGAATTTATATAGTAGTATAGAATTGACATGACTTTTGTAAATGACTATGTCTGTTGAGTAATTAAACAACGTGGCTGACCACTATTACAAAATAGTGGAAATGTTGAATCGTGGGTTGAGGAATGAAATCGATTTATGTGTAACTCCCTCGCTCTTGAGTAGTGGCTGAAAATAAGATAATTTTTTTTTTTTGTAAAAAATGAGACAATGGGTTGAGGAATGAAATCGATTTATGTGTAACTGCCTCTTGAGTAGTGGCTGAAAATAAGATAATTGTTTTTGAAAAAAAAATGAGACAATTATTTATCAAAATCCAAAAAATCATAATTTTCATTTGGTAGGCAACGTTGTGGTTATATGGAAGATTGTTGCTTCACCCAAAAAAAAATGGAAGATTGTTGTTAATATATTATAAAATTTTTAAATTTATTTTTTTAATTTTTTAAAAAATATATTATAAAATTAAGATTATTATACTTTAAATTAATAAAAAATAAATATTAAATTATTTCAAAATTTTAAAATATAAAATAAAATGATTATTATATTTAAAATAATAAAAAGAATTCTGAGAAGTTATCACTATTCTTATTTTCTCTCACCCATGATCTTCTCACATCATATTTTTATTTTCTTTTTTAATTAACTAATTGACTATTTTAAGAAACCGTTGACGGGAAGACCCCACATCCATATTAATATACTACCACTCCTCCAAGTTCTTTAGAACTTGATCACTTCATGGTATTTAGATATAATGTTTATATTGCAGTTATATATATCTTTCTTATCAGATTTTTTAATATAAAATTAACATGTGTGAAAAACTTCTGACAAATTAAAGATGAATATAAAGTACTAGAGGCTTCACGTACACTATGTGTATGTCAATTTTTTTTAATTTATAAAATATAAAATAAATTATTATTAATTATAAAATAATATATTAAAGATTAAAAAGTTATTTTTTTATAATTATCACAATTATTATTATTTTTAAAATAAAATTACCACTATTACTATTTTTCTATTTTCTCTCTCCCATGATCTTCTTACATCATCTTTTATTTTCTTTTTTAATTAATTAAATGGCTATTTTGAGAGACCGTTGACGGGAAGGGTCCACAGCCATATAAATATAGATATATATATATATATATATATATATATATATATATATATATATAATATTTTAAAAACAATTTTCAAAAAATGAAACATGTTTTTAAAATAAATGGGATAGTTATTTGTAGAGGAATGACTTAAAAAATAGGGTAGTTTTTTATTTTTTAAAAAAAGAGATTGATAGACGCGACTTAAAGGGTAAAGGGATTTGATCACCAAAAAAAAAAAAGGTAAAGAAATTTGAGGTAGTTATTTGCAGAGATTTAAGTAGATAGAAATGACTATTTTTTTTTAAAAAAATTTGAGTAGTGGCTGAATTTTTTTTTTTTTTGAAAAAAAGGTACAGTTATTGTATTTGTCAAGTTATAGTACTGACTTAATTTTTTTTATATATAGTATTGATATTAATATTGATATATATATATTCAGCTATAGTGCAAATGTTATAACTTTTAGGAAAAAGTACACTTTACCCACTAAACTATGCCTATATAACAAATTACCCACCTAAACTATATTTTGTAACAAATCACCCCCTCGACTTTAAACAAAAATGAAACTGTAAATTTAACAAACCAAGACCATGTTCACTTCACATGTTTATTTTTTACCCTTCACAAATTTAATTTCTCTATACAAAAAATACAACACGCCACCAAAAGAAGTCACCATCTGTCTGAATTACATTACAGGTTGTATTTTTATTATCTCTATTTAATAGATTGCGCACTACCCAAAGGTTCATCACGTTTAGTTTTAATTTTTCTAACTTAAAATTAAAACTATAATAAACGAATATAGAAGAAATATGCTTTAAACTGAAAGTAAAACACATACATTAATAACCAATCGGGTAATAGATAATTTGAATTATGAAAATGTAAATAAGCAAAAGGAGTAGAGATGGTATGAGTAAAAGAGTAATAGATAATTTTCAGTTTCCTACTTCTTTTCATGGTACAAGAACTTGTGTGGTGGGTTGCATAGACCAACCTAGCTAGAGAAGGAGGCGAACCTAGGGGATGCATTTTGGTTAGATGAAAAAAAATATAGGAAAAACAATTATGTGAAGTACGAGTGGCCTTTTAAATTTAACCCCAAACTTAACTATTTCATTTTTTTTTAAAAGTTGAGGGGGTGATTTGTTACAAAATATAGTTTAGGTGGGTAATTTGTTATATAGACATAATTTAGTGGGATAAAGTATACTTTTCCCTAACTTTTATATATAGATTGATAATGATGCATATTGCTCGTTCGACAGAAAAGGTAACAAATGATATTTTATTCAATTCTCTCTCTTTTTTTGTCAAAAATTTTTATTTTATTCAATTCAACACTAAATTTTTTACTAGCAAACAGGCAAAAACCCGTATTTCTGTTCTTAACAACAGCACAAACATGAAGGAAAGCAGTAAAGATAGATAGTGCAATGTCTCTCGTTAGCATTATAAATGTACTAGTTTAACAATAATTTTGACATTTTATAGAGTCATAAGCACCATCAATTAATGAAATGGCTGCTTTCAGAATGAATCAATTAGCATTACTAATTCCCAGTTTGACAATCATATTGACATTTGATAAAGTTATAGACACCATCAGTTAATGGGATGGCTGCTTCCAAATGAATCAACTATATATAGGGTGTGAGTAAAAATGATGAGAAACCAACCAAGAATTAGTCAGAAGGCTTAGAACTAGTGAGCGCACACTCATCTAAGAATTGGGTAAGCTGAGAAGTATACAGTTTTGGGTCATTTCTAAAGTGGTCAACATGGGGTGTGGAAACAAAATTGCATGCCCTCACATTATGTCCAGCACCACGCTGTTTCTCGACGAATGATTCGACAGAACCGGCAGGTATAACTCTGTCTGCTGAGCTATAAATGTATAACTGAGGACACTTTGGTTGCCTTGATGATAACATGTTCAAAACATCAGAGAGCCTCCTGCAATATGATTCAAAATTGTTACCATAAGAACATACTCATTCTCTTCCAAAATTGCTCTACAGTAAGAAAGAAAAGTGCGTTTATACCAACAGCAAAAATATAAAAGAATATCGTTGGTGAATGGTGATTAGCCATCCCTCATGTACAAACATTATAGAGATCAATTATATCTTGGGTAAATAAATATATCGATTGGTGACAAGCTGACAACATATAATGGAAAAAATTTAGGCGTCGTTTTTATATTTTTGTAATAAGATTTTTTAATTAGAAACCAACACGTATATGGTTTATACTTTATACAACTTCTATCTCTTATGATTAGTTCTTTTTTAAAAAAAATGTCCACATGTTTATTTTCATTGGAGAACTTCAAAACAAAAATATAAGGAACTGGATATAGGTTTAATTAGCCAGACTTGTCAAATACTAGCTTTCCGCAAAACTGCATTCGTCATTTTCTTCATTTTGTGAACTTTTCTATATCTTACCAATACATTATTGTAACCTAGAAAGGGCACTACAAGATATCACTATTCTAATGCACCTATTTGATTGCTATAGTGATTCTTGACATAAATTTAGTTCTATTCCATAAAAACATTACAAGTTCACAATTAATGGCTTATTATATACTCCAGAATTCCCACGTTTGTTGCACTAAATTGGGAGTATAGACATATTTCTGAGGCATTCTAAGGCGATGAGTGATGACATTTCAATAACAACCTGATTCAATCAATGATAAAGTGATAGCCAAATGGTATTAGTGTATTACTTATTTTCTAGAAGAGTGCTTTGGATATGTATCAAAGACTTGTGACAACGTGGCCCAGTTGTTGATTAATAAGTTAAATAGGTAAAAAAATAGAAGTTAATAGAGTAGTAGATACCTATTGACTGCCGGAAGATTCAGAACCACCTGAAAAAATTTCCTTAGTATTAATAGTAAAGCTGCTTCAGTTGGTGCAGGTTCATCCCTGGGTATCGATGCCTCAATGCCTGTATAATTTGAGGTTACACTTCCTTTTGTAGCTACACTATTTTTCTTGAGAAACGCAGCAGAGAAACCTGAAGCCCAGACCTGAAAAGACAATCAGAAAATATAAGATCTTTTCTAGCATAAAAAATTCGCATTTCACATCCAGGATGAGACCAAAAAAGAATAAAGAAATCATGTGTCAGTTTGAAGACTTGGATAAGCTAAAGAGAATGAAGTGTGATCTGGGATCGTCAGATGTGAGTGTTACAATGCTGACACGAATATTAATTTTCAGCAGCGGAGGGTGTGGATTTTGAACTTCATTCACTTGCACTTTAGCCAATATTTCCATTCATCAATCTATTAGAACTTAACAAGGAAATGAGAAGAGATCCATTGAAGTACTTCGACATGAAGTGCGCACTCCATGCTAAATTACTTCAACTGATCTCCTCTCGGTCGTGTTTCATAGAAATAGCATAACACCAAGAATATTAAAAAGGATAACTAAATCATATGACATATTCCCACAACAAAAGGCTAAAAGTTCACCAGAAACCAACAATTGCAAGAGTCTTTACCTCTGGATCAAGGTGTGCAACAGGGGCAGAATCTACAATGCAGCCCCTTATCCTACCCATTATTGATGGATCCTGCTTTTGAAACTGCTCCAGAATAACACCATATCTGCAGTGTTTTATGGAACCAATCATGATATGACAAATGGCTTCCCTAGGAGTTAAAAAAAAGTACAATAACCAATTTATGTGCCTGTTTAACAAAAACTCCACTCACGTTAACCATCCAGTGTTGCTGAAAGTATGAAATACAAGATTCTTTTGATTTTCCTCTTCCAGCCAGCCTGCCAAGTGGTCTACAAGCAAGTGAACATTTTGTTCTGCTTTCCCCCCTGGCTGATAACTTAGAACCTCACTCATTGGAAAGGTAAACGTAATTACATGAAACCCTCTTGAAGTGTACCACTCAGCATACTTCTTAAGATGTTTTTGTTTCGATCCCAACCATCCCAATATAACCACCACTGTCCTTGACTTCTCCAATGAGCAATGGGAATCACCTAAAGCACCCACAGCATTTGGCTCAGGCAAATGCCATTGGTACATAACCTCAGAAGGTGGACTGGAGATTCTTTTGGAATATGCAGATGGCCCGGGCACTTTAGGCAACCCAGCAGAATGATACAAATTGTGAAGCAGAGGAGATGACGCAACAGAAGAAGAATAGCAAAAGTTCGAAACCAAATTGGAGCCCAAAGTTGGGACCCGGAAATTTACATTAGGAACGGGCACACGAATTCGGGTTACGAAAGAAAGGTTAGCAAGCTTAGAAACGGAAATATGAGAAACCCATAATGAGCTTGAACCTTCTACGGAAGCCGAAGAATTCTTCAAATCTGTGGTGGAACAACCATCCGACGCTCCACGAGAGGGCAAAGGCAGTTTATCCGAGAGATCAGCAGAGAAAGAAGCCGCGGCAACCGCAGCAGCAGCGACCAGAGGTCGCTGAACAAGCCCAGAAAACGAACTCATTGAAGAAAAAAAAATCCAATGCCAAAACTCTCGGAGAAAAAAAACCAAAAATTCCCAGCAATCAAATCAAACCTCCACACCCAAATCTCCCAGAACGTGTGAAAATCCGAGAAACACCTGCCGATACAAGACAAGAGTGAGAGAATGCTATGTCAAAATCGGCGAATAAGAATAGGGTAGGTATCGTTGTATCAAAGTTGAACGCCCAAAATAAAGAACCGCACAATTCATTCACACGTAAAGAAAACGCCCAGGAGAACCAAGACGGGAATCTGGAAGAACAGTAATGGAATATTCGATCGTGCCAAGAGATTATTCGTACCTTGCAGTTCGAATCCCTCCAAGAAATCGGGCTGTCAACGTCGTTTTGACAGCCCGATTGTAACTTCTGATACGACCACCAAATACCAAGAAGCTTCGATAATAGGGTTTGATTTGAATTTGAATGAATTTGTTGCTCAGATTTGACCCTATATAACCTCTGCAAGCGCAAGTGGATTCCCAATACAAACGATAATGGGAATATCTTAACAAGTTTTGATTAAAAAGGATTTGTACCAATTAATATGTGAAAAATGTGAAAAGAATAAAAATAAAATAAATATCACAGTATGAAATTAAATAAATTTTTACTATTTAACTCAAATTTTAAATTTTATAAAAACTACATATATTTTGGGTACGCTTGGTATGAATGCACAGAAGTAAAGTAAGGTAAAGAAAGTACTGTAGAATGAAGTAAAATACTGTAGAAAAAACTGATGAGAGAGATAGAGAAAAAAATTAGGAAAGAGAAAAAGTATGATGAAAAGTGTGTTTGGTATGTATAAATATGATGTAAATTTTTTTAAAAAAAATGTCAGAATCCATGATTCTACTATTTGCAATTCATACCAAACATACCCTTACCCTTTAATTGATACGAAACAAGTAATAGTAAT
The DNA here is from genome assembly GCA_014851425.1 of Senna tora. Lineage (NCBI taxonomy): Eukaryota > Viridiplantae > Streptophyta > Magnoliopsida > Fabales > Fabaceae > Senna > Senna tora. The sequence continues at coordinate 2,586,127 of CM026270.1, read as the reverse complement.
AAAAATTATCATTTGCTTCACACCAGTAAATATTTTTTATTATGAATTTAATACAAACTACAAAAATTTTATTAATAAAAAGGAAAAAAATTAGGTTAACTTTTATACTTTTGTGACCTATTTTTCAGTTAGAAATCGAAATATGTATAATTTATACAATTCATCTTTCACCTATTTTATTAATTTATATTAGTTCTTTTTTTAAAAGATGTTCTATTTATTCACCTATTTTATTTTAATTGTGAAAAAAAATACTAAAGTAATCACATGTATTTATGCATCATATATTTTTTTCTTTAATTTAATTTTAAAATACAATATAAAATAATTTTTTTTTTTACTTTTTGAAATAATAAATTTAATATAAAGGATTCTTTACTCTTTGGACATGTTTGGTTAAGTGAATGTTGAATGTAATGGGAATGGGAACGAGAATGTTTGAGGAATGAGAATAGTAATTATGTAATAGTGATGTCAATGGAATAAAAATGGGTAAAATGTATTAGACGTGGAAATGGAATAAAAGTCGGTAAAAAAGTAAGAAAAAAATATAATTTCATCACATTACAAAAAGTAAAATATGTTTGGTAGGAAAAATGTTTGATGTAATGTTAGATTACAAGATGCATTACATCATTTTTAGCAAGTAACCAAAAGAGCCTTTATTCATATGTTATGATATTTTTTTCAATATCCCTAATTTTTTATCACTCCTTACATTATATATTTTATTTATTTCTAATTATAAAATAACTATTTTAAAAATCATTAACAAAAAGATGACTGGGTCTGGCATTATAATATAGATAAAAGAATTGCATATAAATAATACTCTAATTAAAAAAAAAACTAATCTATTATTAACAGGCGTGTCAATTTTATGGACTTTTATGTTAGATGAGTCCGATTGGACGTGACTCATTCTCTTAAGTAGTTCTAAAAGACTGGTCTAATTCAAGCCTAAAATGATGTGTTGGGTTGTGCTTAACATAATAGTAATATTGTAAATTGATTTACAAAAATATTAATTGAAAAGTTGTTTGATATAGTTTATTTTTTCAATCAACATATAAATATAGATTATGTATCATTATCAATATAAAATATAGTATTTTTAAATATTAAAAAAAAAAGATGAAAAGTCTATTGAACCGACCTAATCCAACTCTTGCAAACTCATCATAAGTCGTAAATTTAAATAGACCAAGGTCACGTTTGGTATCCAGTGAGTATTTAGTGGAAAGTGGAAGTGGAAATGGAAGTGGAAGTCGATGTGGAAGTGGAAGTGGAAGATTTATGTGTCTTTGGTATGTAAGGAAAATAAAATAGAAATAAGAACAAAATTGTTTGGTATGATAGGAATAAGATAGGGAAGTGGAAGTTAAAAAGCGTATAAAACTATTTTACCCTCTAAGGTTATGCTCTCACATGGAAAGAGAAGGGCAAAATAATACTTTCAAGTCTACTTCCTTCCCTCTCACCTTCTCTCAACCTTCCCTCTCACATTCCATCTTCATACAAAATATACAACACATTCACTTTTCCACTCACCTTCCCTCCTTAAACTATACCAAACCACACCCAAAACTAAAAGATTTTTCTTAGAACGAGCAAAATTTATTTTGGCTCAAACTTTACTATTTTTAAAGGCCCAAATCAACCTTATAAACCAAACTCACCCAAACTAAATACCAGACCTCACCCAATACACATTAGAGGTATTCAGAATCGAACAAAATCGACGCATCTGAACCAAACCAAATCGAATATAGCATAACTTAAACAAAATCGATCAATTCTTTTTGTTTGGTTTGGTTCAGTTTGGTATACTGAAAAATCAAATCAAACTGCATACATTTATATGTATATATATACATATTAGGTTAGAATTTCTAAATTATAAGGTTTAAAATTTATTTGTAAAAGGTCATATTAAATTTAGTCAATTTAAATTAATTTGATTATATATTGTAAGTAAATAAAATGTTATTAACTTTTTTATTATTTATATAGAATAAAATTATATTTTCTATTAATAAATTTAAATATGTAAGTTTGATAATTTAAAATTTTTAAACTACCAAATCGAACCGCTCAAAATAGCTCGTTTATGATTTAATTTGATTTAATTTAAAACTATTAACTTAAACTAATAAATACATTAATTTTTCATCCAAAATTATCTAAACGGCCCACCAACCACAACCACCCATAATACACGTTTTATGAAGCTAAATAGGTTCCCAATATGAGGGAGAATTAGAAAAGGAGCCCACCCAGCACCCACATCGTGAAAGTCAAGCAAAGAAACGCTTCTACGTTACGTAACCAAAACCGTCTTAGTCTAGTTTTTAAAGGTTTTTTTTTCTTTCTTTTTGTGGATAAAAAAAAGACTTCGTAATCGCTCAGTATATTATGAAGGCTAGAATGTATTAGGGTACACTTGGTATAAATGCACAGATATAAAGTACTGTAAAGAAAGTACTGTAGAGTAAAGTACTGTAGAATAAAAGAAAATACTGTAGAGAAAAGTGAGGAGAGAGATAGAGAGAAAAATTAGGAGAGAGAAAAAATATGATAAAAAATATGTTTGGTATGTATAAAATATGATGTAAAATTTTTTTGAGAATCGTGAAACACCAAGATTGTACTATTTGGATTTTACACCAAACATACCTGATCAGTTTTAAGCTATCAGCATATATATTGTCTCACTTTTTAAAATTTTATGAATTTCTAATTTGGGGTACATAGTACTCTTCTATCATATTTCTATTCACATTTAATTTTTATTTACTACATAAGCATATTTTATAAGTACCGTAGTTGTTATATGCTGTGTAAACATATTTTGTAAAAATATTTTAATCGTTATCTATTATTTAAGTACATTTTGTGAGAGTATTTTAATTATTATAATGTTATTTTAGTCATTCAATTTAAAATCGTTAAAATATGAAATAATTAAAATATTCCTACAAAATGGACTTATGGAATAAATAACGGCTGAATGTGAACAGAAGAGTGCTAAATACCCTAAATTAAAAGTTCAAAAGATCTGCTACAAAATTTTAAAACTATATGTCCAACTCTCTATAGCTTAAAATTCTAGAGATTTTGATACATTTCAGCTTTATATAAATATATATTGATTCAAAAAATATATTAATATATATGAATATGATGCACGTTGTCTAAAAGTTGTGGACGGGAAAGGTTGAAAATGACTAGGGGCAAAATAGACATTAAAAATGTAACGGACGTGGTTGAATCTGCTCGGCTAACATGAGATAGGATCTTCTAAAATAATTCTCTATATTTTTTGATGGAGTTATGGAGAGATAGAGATAAGGAAAATATTTTTTTCTTGATTTTTTTCTCTTCCAATTTTTCTTCTCTCTATCTCTCTCATAACTCCACCAAAAAATATTGAGAATTACTATAGAGCGGCTAACATCACCATAAAATAAACTGACCAAATTCAACGACCAAATCCTAGTCTAACTCTAACATCACTGCACTAATCAACGTCAAAATTATACTTTTAATCCTTTGACTTTATTTTTTTAATTAAATCAATTAATTTATTTTTAGAAGCAAAATACTATTTAATCCTTGAATTGTTGGTTAAACTACTATTTAGTCCCTGAATTTGTTAAAAATACTATTTAGTCCTCGAAAATATTAACTATGCCAATAATTTAGTCCCCAAATTTGACAAAATACTATTTAGTCACCGAATTTGTAACTATATCAACTATTTAGTCCCCAAACTTGGCAAAAATACTATTTAATCATCGAATTTGCAACTCTGTCAACTATAACGGGTAACAGTCAGGAATCCATTCAAGCAACCAAATACATTCATATTTGAGATTGTAACAAAACTAAATAGCCACACTTCACACTATTACATAGAAATTAAACCAGACAATTATCATGATTTATAAATAATTTTTTGTTTCTAGTTGGTTAAAAGGGACGCCAAAAGTATTAACTAATGATCTATAGTCTTCAACTAGTGATCTATCAGCTTCAAGGTCATTCTCCTCTTCTTCCTTCTCCTCATCATCAACTAGCTCATCCAAATTTAGTTATGCAATAAATAAATAATATTAGGATTACGCTAAATGCATATTGTCGTATCTTTTGAACTAAGAATGCTAAGATGAAAAATTTATTATTAATTAAAAGGATCATAAAATAGGTATTACATTCACATTGCAATAATGTAATTGATACAAATACCTCAGTATCCCAATATACTTGGGTCTCCAACAAATTCTGCAATTTGCTCAAGCGGCACATTGATCAGTTTATGAGTATCAACATCCCTAATAACACTACTTTCTCTGTTCAAATTCCTATCATTAAGGCTCCCATAAATCCCTTTATGTTTACGATATAATACATAAACTGACCCTAAACTTAAACAACTGTAGTTGAGGCACAAAAATCGTTTTTTTTAGAAAATTACACCGGGTCAACCCGGGTCACTACCGGGTCAATGTAATTTCGGTCCTTTTCAGTGGCCCAGATCAGTTTTGGCTCCAGGTCAGCGGTCCACCGGTCCGACCGTCCGGGTCGGTACGGGTTTCAATACTATGTAATATAGTGTTTCAACTTTCAATTCTTTGATTTTTGTATGACTATATCACCTTTTTCTTTATTATAAAAATTAACACTTTTAAAATGACAAAAATACTATTATGGTCTTTTACGTTTACTTCCTGTCTCAATTTGGTTCTTTAAGTTTGCTCTGTCTCAATTTAATTTTTTACGTTTGTAATTTGAATCAATTTGATCCTTCCGTTATCTAGGTGTTAAGTAATTAACAGTTTGCTAACTTGGACAGTTAAATATGTACACTTAAGCATGTTGAGTTGGAATTTATTATCTCAATATTTATTAATATTATTTTTTAAATAAAAATCAATTAAAATTGTAACTACGAAATATTCTGCCTAGGGACACGTGGCACTAAGCTTCCAGAAGCCTAGCAGCAACACGCGCTAACGACACGTGACACCACTCGCCTACTAGGGATGGCAATTTTCCCCGCCCCACGGGGATCCCCGCGGGGATTCCCCGTGCGGGGCCCATATGCGGGGATTTGTCCCCCGCGGGGACGGGGATGGGAAAAAATTCATCCCCGAGGGTAATTCGGGGACGGGAATGGGGAGCATGTCCCCCACCCCGCGGGGTCCCCGTCCCCGAGGGTATATATGTAATATTTTATTTAATATTATTAATTTATTATATTAATATTTATATATATAACATTTTATTAATTTTATATTATTATTTTATTATTAATTTTTATATTTTTTTATTATACCTAAAATTTAACCTTATTCACTCGAACTTTTTATGTTATGTTATAAACTTTAATTTAATTTTGTTGTAAACTTTATTATAATCTTTATTGTTAGGCTTTTTAATGAATTTGGTAAAATTATGTGTTTGTTGATGTTTTTCAATTAGATTTATTTAATATGAAATTTTTTAACTAATTTTTTATAAGTTATTTTTTTATTAAGATTAAGTCTACTCATATTTATATAAATATTTTTTAATTTTTTTAATTTTTTAAAATATATTTTGGGGTCCCCGCGGGGACCCGTGGGGAGGGCGGGGACGGGGATGGGGAGGAATTTCTCCCCGCGGCGGGGATCGGGGACGGGGACGGGGGGACTTTGGGGGTGGCGGGGCGGGGACGGGGAGAGCACTCCCCGCCCCCGCTCGTAGCGGGTGCCATCCCTATCGCCTACCACTTACGTGGCCCTTGCCCACATCTTTCCGCGAGGTCTCCCACTCAATAAGACGTGGAGGCTCCCCGGGCATTGTGGGATGACCCACGCCCTACTAGAACGTGGGTCGAGCACGTCCTCCCCACACTTAGTATAAATAGACCCTCACCCGGGGGACTAAACACACAAGATCCGAGACATCTAAAGTACCTCTAGAGAGCGTTACCCGTAACCACCCTAGCAGACATTCTGAGTACTCTCAGACACCTTACACATCATCTATCACACATCCCAAGCTCTGCCTTACGCACCGCCAGGTCCGATCATTGGCAGACTTATCTCCACCCCCGGAGTAGCTCACCAATAGGGCTTCCAACAGCTCTCAGAGACTCAAGCTCTCACACTTTAAGGCAACCTCCTAAGAGCGGCTCGCCCGTCCGGAGTACCTTGAGCACGTCTTAGCCGCACACGTCCCGATACAGATAACCACCTTGCCCAACGGCTCCTATAGACGTCACCATGACGAACTACGTGGACTTTGATCCTTCCCAAGGTACGTAGGCACCTAGGTGCATCACCTAAGAACAAGTCCCCCAAGGTTAAGACCCCTTGTGATCCTTAATTGTAAAAAACAATTGTCTGAACCAAAAACGACAGTAACAAAAACTTAAATCCTAATTAAAATATTAATTAAAACATAAACCCTAATTAACATTGCCTCCATCTTCATCTTCAACAACTCTTATCTTCTCTGCCAAAGCCGCAATAGAGGAAAGGAAGCTATAATGGGAAACATAAACACTATGTTGCCATTCCACGCAAGAGATTGGCACTGCCACTCTATTGAAGCTTTCCAAGCATAACAAAGGAAAGTAAGCAATAACGGAAAAAAGAGGAATAACATCGATTCTAAAAGTTCTCAAAAATGGGAAAAGCTCATAATTGCGCCAAGTCGGAGCTGCGATAATCTTCTATCTCTCTTCAGTGAAACAATACAGAAAAATAATAGGAGAAAACCCATAAACAATCCCTTCATTAGTAGAACTCATCAAGGAAGGAACAACTTGCGGGAAGAAGAACGCCATGGTAGTGATCTTATGGCTTCTCTTACATCCAACAAGAGTACTCGAAGCCAATGTGGTATCAGATTTAGTCAAAATTCTATCTACCTCTGAAAGGGAAGAGCTTGTGATGGATTCTTTAGCTGTTCTTGCGGCTTTGGTAGAGAAGATGAGAGTTGGTGAAGATGGAAGGTACAGTAATGTTAATTAGGGTTTATGCTTTAATTGATTTTTTAGTTAGCATCTAAGTTTTAATAGATTTTTATTTAAAAAACAATATTAATAAATATTGAGATAAAGTAATTCTAACTCAACATGCTTAAGTGTACATATTTAATTTATACAACACCTATTTTATTAATTTATATTAGTTATTTGTTTAAAAGATGTTCTATTTATTCACCTATTTTATTTTAATTGTGATAACAAATACTAAAGTAATCACATGTATTTATGTATCATATATTTTTTTCTTTAATTTAATTTTAAAATACAATATAAAATAAATGGCCAAAAAAAAATACAATATAAAATAATATTTTTTTACTTTTTGAAATAATAAATTTAATACAAAGGATTATTTATTCTTTGGACAAGTTTGGTTAAGTGAATGTTGAATGTAATGGGAATGGGAATGAGAATGTTGGAGGGAATGAGAATAATAATGTAAAAGTGACGTGCATGGAATAAAAATGGGTAAAATAATCATTTTACCCTTATATTAAAATTGGAAAAAGAATAAAAGTGGGTAAAAAAGTAACGGCAAAAATATAATTTTATTACACTGCAAAAAGTAAGATAAGTTTGATAGGAAGAATGTTGATGTAATATTGAATTACAAGATGCATTACATTTTTAGCAAGTAACCAAAGAAAGCCTTTATCATATGTGTAACGACGGAATATTCTGCCTGAGAACACATGGCACCAAGCTTCCAGAAGCCTAGCGTTAGCATACTCTAGCGGCACGTGGCACCACTCACCTACCTCTCACGTGGTCATTGCCCGCGTCTTCCCACAAGGACTCCCGTTCAAGACAAGTGGAGACTCCTTGGGCATCGTGGGACGGCCCACGTCCCACGAGAACGTGGGTCGAGCACGTCCTCTCCACATTTAGTATAAATAGACCCTCACCCGGGGGACTTAAGGAAGAAGATCCAAGACATCAGAAGAACTTCACCCACAACTATCCAGACAAGCACCCTGAGCACTCTCAGACATCTTCTTGCCCAATAATCACCACACATCCCGAGCTCTGCCCAGCACACCGCCAGGTCCAGCCACCGGCAGACTCATCTCTGTCCCGGATCACCCCACCAGCAGAGCTCCTAATAGCTCTCAGAGACCCGAGCTCTCACATACTCTAAGGCAACCTCCTAAGAGCGGCTCGCCCGCCCGGAGTACCTTAAGCACGTCTTAGCCGCACACGGCCCGATACAGGTAACCACCTTGCCTAACGGCTCCTATAACGTCACCATAACGAACTACGTGGACTTTGATCCCTTCCCAAGGGTACGTAGGCACTTATAGACGTCACCATAACAAAAAAGTCGTCACTGAAAGTCGACCTTCATTGGCGACTCAAAAAATTCGCCATTGAAAGTCGACCTTCAGTGACGACAATTTCATGTCGCCACCGAAGATCTTCATTGGCGACATTTTAGTCGTCACCTTCCTCACCTAAGGACAAGTTCCCCAAGGTTACGACCCCTTGCGGTCCTTAAATGCAAATAACAATTGTCTGAACCAAAAACAACAGTTACAGTGGCGCCCACCGCGGTCTTCCTCAGACCACAATACCTTGCGCACTCTGCCGCTAAACGACATTTCTTTTTGGGGGAGTAGGAGTATCCACCTAACACTCAAAAACCCGTATTTTTACTTTTTCGATACAGGATATACTAAAGGATGACCAAATCAAACGCCCCCACAGCCACGACCGACGCAAGCGCTCCAAGACGCAGCACAAGGAACAGGTAGGGAGCAGCTAAAACGGTCACAATCGAGGTAGGTGGTTCGAGTGCAACTCAGCCTCAGAACACCTCAACAACGCAGGTAGTTGTTGCAGAGACAGTGGTCCAGAACCTAGCACCCAGGGAGGAAGCATGCCCTCAACATCCTTATGGCATGCCGCACAACCCTTACCTTACAACTGGCAATCAAGAAGTGACGAAGCCGACAAGGATCCAGCAGGACGTAGAGCTTGGCCGCCTTGAGGCAGAAATAGCGGCCATACGCCAATAGCAATGGGAAGAGAACAGGAACCTCTCCCAAGCAAGTAAGGGTGTCCAACTACAACCGGCACAACACAGCTTGATAGCAGGGCCCCACAGCGACCCTACCAAACTACCCACAATACAATTCGGGACTCTACCAATAGAGTTTACACGACTGTTGCAAACAGCACCACCTCCCCCGCCGGTAATCCCTCTTGGACCAACAATTGTCACCGGGCAAGCAACGCGTCCTCCCACGGACTACCCACGACCGCCGGTCCCAAACTACCCCCAGGATCTTATCTCCATATGCTTTGGGCAGGAACTTACAACCCGTATGCCCCCTACGGCATGCACGCTCACTCGGAACAATACCAATGGCCCGTCTTCGACTTCCAAGGAAAAGGGAGACACCCTTTTACTCAGCAGGTCATGAACGAGCACGTACCCATGGGTTTCAAAATGCCTTTCCACATAGAACCTTATGGCGGAGTGACGGATCCACGAGATCACATTAACACCTTCAACTCGGCTATGTCAATACTAGGAATGACGGACGGCCAACAATGTGGAGTCTTCTCCTCGACCCTGAAGGAAGCAGCTCTGAGGTGGTTCTCGCTGCTACCCACAAACTCAATCCACAGCTTCGTGCAATTGGCGCAAAAATTCCGTACTCAGTTCACCAGCAGCAAGGAGTACCAAAAGAACGAGGGCTTCTTCATTGGTTTTCACCAAGAAGAAGGAGAAACCCTGCGAGCTTTCCTGGCCCGCTTCACTAAACTCTCGCTCCAGGTTCGAGGCCTCCAGGACTCCGTCGCAATCTTCATCATTAAGCAGGGCCTCCGATGTTCGCAGTTCTACAGAGAACTCAACAGATGCCCCGTTTCCATCTTACAGGAACTGATGGACCGCGCAAAATGGTTCATCCAAGAAGAGAATGCACAAATCGCCAAAGCAAGATGAGGAGGTTCCTGATAAGTAGGTGGAGAAAAACAGCAGAAAACGTTCGCCACCTCGGCCACGAACGCCTCCCAGAGGGCGGTTCACAAGCTACACTCCCCTCAACAAATCTCACATCGGAGTCCTCGAAGAAATCTATCACTCAGACATGCTTAGTTTCCCTCTGCAGATTAAGAGGCAGAAAATTGGAAAACCAGTGGACAAGTCCAAGTACTACCAATTCCACAAGGATTACGGGCACGAGACCAACGACTGCATCCAGTTAAAGGATCAGATTGAAGATCTAATCCGTAAGGGCAGCTGGGTAGATATATCAAAGAGGAGACCAGAGCTAACACTAAACACTCATGGGAAGCCAATGACTAGACACCTACTTGTGGAGTCATTAATGTCATCGCAGGCGGTCTGCAGAGAGGAAATTCCTCGCAACCGCAGAACAAGAAAAGGCTGGAACACTCCATACTCACCCTCGACTATGCCCTAAAGCACAAAATGAGAAGCGAGCCCAAAGGAGACCCCATCACGTTCGACTTTACAAACTTAGAGGGACCAGTCCACGACGACCCCATGGTAGTAACCACAGTAATTGCTAACTACGAGGTCAAAAGAGTCTTGATCGACCAAGGATCCTCGGCAGACGTCCTCTACTTCGATACCTTCAAAAAACTCGGGATGGACAAAGCTAGCATAAGGCCATTTCCCGGCACACTCATAGGGTTCTCAGGAGCCCAGGTTCTTGCAGAAGGAATCATAATAGCCCGAATGACCATGGGCACTCTACCAAAAGTCACAAGCCTTGATGTAGACTTCATCATCGTCTCAGCACCTTTAGCATACAATGCCATCCTAGGGCGACCGTCCCTATACAAGCTCAGAGCTATAGTGTCTACCGCACAGCTCACAATGAAGTTCCCAACAACCCACGGGGTTGGAGAAATCATGGCGGGCCAAAAACTAGCTAGCGCGAGCATGCTACGCAGCAAGCTTAACCAAGACCGTCAAGCTCGCTTGCCTTGGTCCCAGAGAATCACGCGAGGAACCCCCGAGGGGAAAGAGTCAGGAGGAAAGAAGCTGGAGTCCGCCCGCTCGGACCAAACCTCCACTTAAGCTCTGAACACACTTTGCGCTCTCATACCACCCTCAGGTCAAGTCACGTACGTCTCTTTGTTTTAAATTTAGGATTCACTTCAGCCTGACTAAGACTCGCCTGACCAAGGCTATTCAAATGTAGTCATTTTGTTTACCTTCAGCCTGACTAAGGCTAGCCCGACTGAGGCTGCTCGGATGTAACCATTTTTTTATTATTAAACTTACAAAGTACTCGCACAAAGTCCCAAGGAAGGGCAAAGGGCCGACCGCCCGAAGAAACGCTAAAGTGCCTCTAAGGCCAAGCTAACATTCCCCCAGTAGAGCGGTAAAAACCCATTGGGTGCAAAAACGCAAAAATGAACGTTCACACAAACACACACTAGCAACCGCATACAAGCCGTCCTAATCACACGGTACTCATGCAAAAAGTCTTTTTATCCAGACGTAAAGAGATAACAAAAAAAATAGAGAAGAGAAACTGCACTCGCGCAAAACTTTTTGCCCAGAAGTAAAAAGAGAGACAGTGAAACTCTTAAATTCTCATTAAATGTCAAAAATGGAAAAGGCGTCCACCTATTACAAAGGGTGAATACCCAAAAACCTACATAAACCTATTCTTGGGCATCCCCAAGATCTATAATGGCCTTGGCCCCCGCAGGCTCAGCGTTGCCAACTCCGTCCAACGGCTTCTGCTGAACCACCTCAGCCAGTTGCTGAGAAGTATATCTAATCTCTGGAGCACGCCCGCCAATATGAGAAAGGACCTAATGATCCATTGGATGGTCGGCCAACTGACGAAGATAGGAGAGATTCAATGGAGAGTTTGTCTCTATCCAATCGCGAAGCTCGCCGTCAAAAAGCTCCCGAGAGGGGTGCAGAGAAGCCACCCACTCAGCCGAAAACCTCTCCCCGCGGAGACGCTCGAGTTGCTCGACTGCTAGAAGCATGCCATACATTCTCTGCGCCAGCAACTCTCCCTGGAGATCAGCAACATTGGCGACTTTGTCTTCAGCCACCAGTCAGCCGGCAAGGTTCTCATTAGCGCGAGCTTCAACACCCCTCAAAGCCTCGCGAAGAGAGTGCAACTCTTGCCGGCGATTCTCAGCATCCTCCCGATGGACAGCCAATTCCTTGCGAGTTCTCTCCAACTCTGAACGCAAAAGCTTGACCTTCAAAAGATGCTCGCCTTCGGCCCTAAGACGGGCCACCTCTTGAGTCAAGGACTTTACCTCACGTCCCTGATCCTCACACTCCAATTCCTTCGCGGACAGCCGCCCGCACACATCTGCCAACTTTTTCTTAGAGGCCTCCATAGCTTGGCCCCTAGTAGTCAAAATATTGGAAATCCAGTCGTTGTCAAGACGGGCTTCCTCCTGCAGAAAAGCGAGAAGTCGGCACGCGAAGAAACAAAAGGAAACCCAAAATAGCAAGGCACAAGAATAGATTAGCTTACCACTCGCTTCTCCCACACAATTCCAACATGGTGGAAGTCAGCTAACGCTTCTGCAACTCTGTTGAAGCCCCGAACAACCAGATTCATGGGGGAGGTGTCCAGCCCCCTTGCATCCCTCTCTCTCATCTCCACGGGAAAGTGCTTGCCATCTCCACGGGAAAGCTTTGGCAGACTTCGTCGCCGAAATGACTCCGTCAGAATGCCTTCAGGGGAATGCCCCAGCTTCAAATCACGACGAGACCACTGAACCACAGCCAAAAAAATCCCCATGGCTAGTCTACGTAGACAGCTCCTCGACCGGGAAATTCGCGGGCGCCGACATTATCTCAGAAAGCCCCGACGGAATCAAAGTGGAACAAGCCCTACGCTTCACGTTCCCAGCCTCCAACAACCAAGCTGAATATGAAGCACTCATAGCCGGATTAGCACTAGCTTACGACCTGGGCGCCTCAAAGGTCAAGCTATTCAGCGATTCACAACTAGTGGTCGGACAACTAAATGGAGATTTTGAAGCAAAAGACGCCACTATCATCAAATATGTAGAGCGTGCCAAACAAGAAATCAGAATGTTCGAATCCGTCTTGATCACGCGGATATCTCAGAACCAGAACACCCAGGCTGATGCCCTCTCCAAATTAGCCACCACACCGAGCCAATCGGGACTTAAACCGGTCTTGCGAACCACGCTTCGCACCCCAGTACAAACCCAGACGTATTGTCGATTATAATCGACAGTTCCTGGATGGCCCCCATCAGGGCGTTTATAACGGTGGGCACCCTGCCTACAGATAAAGAACTCGCTCAAAAAATTAGGAGGAAAGCAGCTCGATACTTTGTCTGGGTGAACGACCTATATAAAAAGGGATTTTCATCCCCACATCTCCGGTGTATCTCGACCGAGGAAGCGAGCTACGTATTACAGGAAATCCACGAAGGTGTATGCGACACACACTAGTCCGCGAGAGCCCTCCGAAAGTGAGCCCTGCGCTTCGGATGCTATTGGCCGAAAATGAGAGCCGACTCAGAAGCCTTAGTCGCCTATTGCGAGCAATGTCAACGCCACTCCGTGTTCATACACCAGCCACCGGGTGAGCTGAAGCCCATCGAATCCCTATGGCCCTTCGACACTTGGGGCATGGACATCCTGGGCCCCCTCCCTCAGGGCACGCTCCAGCAAAAATTCCTCATCGTGGCTGTCGACTATTTCACCAAGTGGATTGAAGCCGAACCCTTGGCCACCATCGGATACCAAAATGTCCAAAAATTCCTTTGGCGGAACATCGTCACTCGCTTCGGTCCCCCGCACACGCTGATCACTAACAACGGACGACAACTCATCAGTGAGAAGTTTGAAGATTTCTGCGAAGAATGGAGTATCGACCACAGAACTACTTCAGTCGAATATCCGACGACCAATGGCCAAACGGAAAGATCAAACCGTATCATCCTCGAAGGGCTGCGAAAGCGATTGGCGGACACAAAGGAAGGATGGGTGGACGAACTCCCATCGGTCTTGTGGTCATATAGAATCACATTACACACGACCACAGGAGAAACCCCTTTTGCTCTGACGTACGAGCAAGAAGCAATCGTCCCTGCCGACATCGGTGTCCCCTTGGATCGGGTGCTAAACTACTCTGATTCAAATCCAGAAAGCCTATTGGTCAGCCTCGACGCGGTCGAAGAGCGACGGGAAGTAGCGGCACTCAGAAACATTGCCTACAAACAACTGTTGGCACAAAAATACAACCGGGGCGTCCGACCCCGCAAATTCGAAAGGGGTGACTTGGTCATGCGTACAGCGATAAACAATAGGCGTGACCGCCTACACGACAAGCTTGCCCCTAATTGGGAAGGCCCGTACAGGGTTATTGGTATCACTTCGCACAATGCATACAAGTTAGCACACCTAACGGGCGAACACGTCCCAAACACTTGGAACGCTAGCAGCCTCAAGAAATATTTTGCTATATCTTAGTCAATAATGTTTCTTTATGCCTTAGTCCAAAGGCCTAGCTCGCGGGCACTTTACCACGTCTTAGTCCTAAGAAGAATGCCTCTTGCCTTGTCTTAGTCCCAAGACAAATGTACTACTAACTTGTCCCAGTCCCGAGACAATTACGCTATGTGTTTAAAGGAATATGAAATACAATACGATTGATCAACTCTCGTGCTCAAAATTTCTTTATATTATTCACATAGGGGGTCTATCGCCCCAAAATTACAAAACCGCAAATACAGCGGCATAAAACTAAGAGGCATCCCCCCTGATAAATGTAGAGGCTCGTCCGACCGCGGCGGCTCCCTTCGAGGATTTTAGGGCACCTCATAATCCTCGATCCTCAACGGAGAATCCCCTCGAGCGCAAACGCGAAACTCCCCGCCAATGTTCTCACAGGAGGGATGCATCTTAGCTCTAACCTCTGGAGGAATCGAGATGCCCATCAAATTCTCCAGCTGGGCTATACCATTCTGCATTCCATAATTCGTGAAATGCCGAAAGTCCTGACGACTGACTCGCAGGGCGCTAGCCTTGCCCTCTTGTAGCTCGCCCTCCAGTTCCTCCACCCGTGCAGCCAGTCGAGTGTTCTCCTGCAACAATTCCTCGAAAACTTCCTGTACAAAGTCACAAGAGGATCAGTGATTGCCAACAGAACACATCAAAGCTAAGGGGAAAAGCGTCCTACCCCTTCAAGTTCCCACTGATACGCAAAGACCGCTAGACGGCTTAGGAACAACATGGTCTCCCTGGTCATACGCTCTAAAGCATAATCATCCCCATAATCGAGAGGATAATGCTGACGAGCCAGGATGACCCGCTCTGCCTCAAACGGGATCAACTTCCCTCTAAAAGAGCTACCCTCACCCAGAAGTCAGACGGGCATCTCTTCGGGGGGGGGGGGGGGGTATAGGGGTATAATGAACCTTCCTACGGTTGAGATGAGTCAACCTGGTTTCACCCACCTGATTCGGAGCCACAACACATTTTTCTGTAGGATCTCCACCCGCCTCGACATCCTCGTTCGTCCCCAAGGGTGGAACAGCAGCACTCACCAACTCCGATCGCTCGCGTTTTCGACTCCGAGAACTCGACGAAGGATTCAACCTCCCCTGAATGCAGCCTAGAGTCAGCCCTGCGAAAACGAGACATAGACATCCAAAAAACTTGGTGAAAAAGGAAGAAAAAAGGGAAGTACACAAGCTCATCAACGCGACCCTACCTAAAGCTGCGCCCGAAACCACGACTCCCTTCAAGAACTCGAAAGTTGTCTCTTCGTACTCCTCTCGGTCATAACGAACCCGGAGAACAAGATTCTGCCACTTGAGGGGAAAGCGTGGACGCTAGTCGAGCGGCCGAATCCAAGGCGAGCAAAAGCCTTTCTTGGGTACCACCTTGAAGAAGTACGACCTGCAGACATGATTGTTACCCTGCAGGTCGGTAATGGTGAAGCCTTTGACACGTGACTGAAAACACACCCATCCGTGTGCCTCGCGGACGTGGTAGAGAGAGAGAAACACATTCGGGAGAACCTCCAACCTGTGTGACCGACAGTACCTATCAAAGACACTAAGTATCGACCACGCATTCTGGGTCAGTTGTGCAGGGCAAACGTTCAACAAGTTGAGCATGGCCTCCACAAAACCAGAAAACGGAGGATGGAAGGCAGCATTGTACGGGACGCAGAGGGGAAGAACGAAGCTGACACCGTCGCTCCAAAGAATTGTCTCCCTTCTCCTATCGGCTTTATCTCGTAGCCCTCCGGCAATGAGGGAGAGAAGCACTCCTCCCACACCTTCTCAATGCCGGCTCCCGGCAGCACCCGCGAAACCACGCCGACATCCACCACCGATACGTTTACCTTTGAACCCAGTTCCGGCTTAGCAGAATACTAACCCGCAGAGGCAGTCGGAGGAGGTGCCGCCGGCGTTCCATCCTCCCCAGATAGAACTTCCTGAAGATCCACGGAGTTTCGTGACATGATGAGAGTATCCACTTTCTCCCTGACTACCTCTGTGGCCACCAGCTGAAGGGATTGTTCAAAATTCGGGTCCATGGAAGAACACACAGATGCAGCGGCACTAGCGAAAGCCATTTTTCGAAGTAACAGGGAGCCGAGAATCGCAAGGTCTAAAGTTTGGGAAAAAGGAGACTCGAAAGAGGATGAGAGGAAGGAGATTCACAAAACAATAGGAAGTCTTCCGCCCTCAGCAGATAAAAAGGAGGCCCAACAGACGCTTTGCAGCCCAATCAAAGAGGCGCGAAAACGAAACGACTCTAAAATTAAAGGGAACGACCAAACGGCCCCTGACCTTTGGATTTCTCCCACCAGCCCGCGAAGGGCATTTCGGGAAATGCTCCTCTGAGCAATGATGACTTCACCTCGGTAAGTCGCGTACTTCCTGCAGAGACGGCCCAAAAACTTGCTAAGGAAGTCAAGCATAGCCATCCGAAGAGTCTCCTTTTCCACAAAACGATGCGGGGGAACCCACTTCGTGAGTCGGATGACCAGCTCCCATAACCGTGACTCTAAGCGGATGAGCTCCCCCAGGAGTAAAGGCAACAAAAAATTCTTAAGTATCTTACAGAAAAGAGAACTTAAGTCCACAGGCACCCGACACCCGTAGACTTGGGGGACTTATGTAACTACGGAATATTCCACCTTGGGAAACATGGCACTGACCTTCTAGAAGCCCGGCTTAAGCACTCACAAGAGACACATGGCACCACTCATCTACCAGTTACGTGGCCCTTACCCACGTCATCTCATGGAACATCCCCTTAACCGGGCATGGGAACACCACAAGCCTCGTGGTATGACCCACGTCCCACGAGATCGTGGGTCGAGCACAACCTCCCCACACTGAGTATAAATAGACCCCCACCCGGGGGACTACGGATATGCAATCCGAAGTATTACAACACCTAATCTACGATATCTCACACATATTCTCGGTAACATGAGCACCCTCAAATACCTCTCGTAATCCCTCTGCACATTACGAATTCCGCTGTAGACCCGGCCCGGACCAGCCTCCGGCAAGCTCACTTTCGTCTCGGAGTGCACCATTTATGGGGCTTCCAGCAGCCCCCGGAGACCTGAGCTCTCTCCCACTAAGGAAACCTTCTAAGAGTGGCTCGCCCGCCCGGAGTATCTTAGGCACGTCTTAGCCGCACACGGCCCAATACAGGTAACCACCTTGCCTAACGGCTCCTATAGACGTCCCCATGACGAACTATGTGGACTTTGATCCCTCCAGAAGGGTACGTAGGCATCTAGGTGCATCACCTAAGGAAAAGTCCCACAAGGTTAAGACCTCTTGCGGTCCTAATTGCAAATTACAATTGTTTCAGCCAAAAACGACAGTTACAATATTTATCATGTAATTTGAAACACAGAGTTGTATTTTCAACTATATATATATATATATATATATATAATATCCATTTATCAAGAACACTACATTTTGAAAAAGTACAAGTCAATCGAAGAAAAAAGGAAGAAAAAGCTTTGCAGCAAAACAAAAAATCTTGGTGAAAATGAGAAGGATTTTAAGGACGAATTTCTAAGCAACAAACCTGGAGAGGGTAAGATGAATGATGAATTTAGGGCACGTTCTTTACCCAGAAATAGAAAGGGAAAGGGAAAGGGAATGGAAATGCATTTGCTTTGTTTGTTAGTAAGAATTGGAAATGGAAATGGAATGGGAATGTATAAAAATTACCACTTTGCCCTTTATATTAAAATAATAAAAAGGAATGGATGTTATGATTATGTCAAAACTCCCTTGATCATAACCTAATCCTGTTTTATCAAAACATCCTTTTCCAGATCCTAGTAATTTTTCTAGGTTTTCTTTCCCTTTGACAAATCTTGCTAGATCTCTATTCAAACTATCAATCTTTTCTTTTAACATCTTATTGCTTGCTAATACTTCTAGTTTCTTATTTTTGGTCAATAATTCTTCGGTTGATTGTTCTAACTTTCTTATTTTATTTTTGAGATTATTTATCTCCCCTAGCCTCTCTGATGACTCCTCTTTTTCTTCTAATTTTTCTTTTAAACTGTCTCTTTCTACTTTCAGCTCATCACATGTTTTTATCAGCTGCCTATGTGTTTTTCTGTAGATCACTATGTTTTTTCTGTACTCTCCTAGCATCTTCCACGGCTATTTCAAAAGCATCTACCAACTCATCATAAGTGAAGGGTTCGTTATTTACCTCATCTTCAGAGTTTGAATCAGAGTGTGCCATAAAGCACAGATTGGCAACCTCCTCTTTGTCGCTATCCGAGCCGAAGTCATTATCAGTCCATGAGGAATTTGCCATGTCTTTCTTCTTGTCACTCTTTCTGAGTTGAGGGCAATTAGGCCTGATGTGCCCAGGTTTTTTGTATTTAAAACAGGTTACTTCTTCTTTTTGGTTGTTCTTTCTGGAGGTTGAGTCTTTTCTTCTGTCATCATATCTCCTTTTGTATATTCCGTACATCTTTTTGGCAAGTAAAGCAATTTCATCTTCGTCATTAGTGATGGGATCTTCATTGGTGGCTTTTAAAGCTACTGCTTTTTCTTTCTTGCTGTTAGGTTGATGTTGCAGGTAGCTTCCTTCCCAAGCAATCAAATTTCCTCTTAGTTCATCAAAGGACATCGTTTCTGCTTTTCCACTTTTAGATAGAGCAGCCACCTTTGCATCCCATGGTTCAGAGAGGGACCGAAGGATTTTTCTATTCACATCTTCTGTGTCCAGCTTCCTTCCAAGAGCTGCTAAACCATTGAGGATTTTTCCAATTTTTTGAAGAGCCTCCTCAATAGGTTCATCTGGCTGCATCCGAAAGTTCTCATACTCTCTCATCAGCTTGTCAATACGGGCCTTTTTAACTCCTGAAGTTCCTTCATAGGTTAACTCCATTTTCTCCCACATTTCTTTTGTTGTTTCGCACGCCGAGAACTTGTTGTATTCTTCTTCATTTACGCACAGAAAAGAAATGTTTTAGCAATACAATTACGTTCAGCTATAATAATATCAGCATCTGTCCACTCATCCTCTGTCTTGAGGATAGTTTTTTCATCAACCACTTTGGTTATAACAACTGGTCCATTTTCTATAATTTTCAAGAACGAAGGTCTTTGGGTAGATTGACCTTCAGTAAATGTGGACATCTTGGTTAGTGGATCTCTCTGAGGTAGTTAAACCTAAAAACACAGAGACCTGCTCTGATACCAATTGAAAGAATCAAGAAGGGGGGTTGAATTGGTTAATCTATAAAAATATTAGATTTTAAAAATTTAGGCTACTGTAATTTTGGCTAATGAAAAGTACACTTAGTTTTTCAAATAAGGCTCCAGTTATAAAAAGGTTCAGTTCTGATTTATTTGAAAAACAGTTTGAGTAGATGTTAAAAGCAGTAAATAAATAAAGAACACAAACAATTATTATAGTGAGAGGTTCGGATCAAATATCCTACATCCTCTCACTCCCCCTTACTAAACGAGTAAGAGGAGTTACTTCACTAGCTTGGGAAATATGAATTACAACCAGGCAACCTTTAAAAACACCAAGGGATCAGCCACAATGGCTTTTACTACCTAACCCAGGTAACCCTTAAAAACACAGGATCAGCCTCAAGGGCTTTTACCACTTAACCCAGGCAACCTCAGCCGAAGACTCAGCACAAGTGCTTTTATAACCAATCCGTAAATTACAACACTCCCCAAAACTAAAAAACCTTACCAGTAGCCTACTAATCAATTAACCTCCCTGTCCTAAGTTACTACCCGGACTCTAGACAGAAAGGGAAGAGATTAAGAAGTGAAATAAAAAGGGATTACAGACTCCAACTTCTCACCAGGAGACAAATAAACTCAGATGAATGCTTGAAGGCTGAATCACACTCTCTTGGAACACTAAGGCTTGTAGATCAATCTTTATCTTAAAGTGTAAATGTCCAAGTCTTGTTTTTATATAGGCTTGAAGCTCCTATCCGTTGGAAAGCATATCATCCTCATTTAAGTTGGCCTTTATTCCCTTCTTGAATGCCATTCTGTTTGATATGATTATTTCCTTTTTGACTTGGGTCAATGCTTGACAGCCTACTGGTAGCTCCCAAAATGGAAAGTAGGTTAATGCTGAATTAGTCTGCTCATAATCAACTTTCCTGAAATCAAGCTAAGTTCTTCTTTCAGATTTGTTAGTATTAAACACATTTAAGGGTAAAATATATTCAAATAAGAACATTCCTTATTGATCCAGAATCCAAAAATAATTATGCATTTATTTCATAGCTAATTTGATTTATTTCCTAATTCACTTGGTTAATGATGCACTCTTCAATCAGCCTTGAATATCATATCAACTTGATGCCCGATTCGTATCAAATCAAGTTCTTTGTTAATTGATTTAGCAAGATATTCTATTTATCATCTAATCAATTAAAATCATGAGTTTCATAATAAAATTGTATTTTTGACTTTAAACCATTATCAAAAACCCATATTTTAATTATGGACAAATATTGTCCCAACATATAAATATAAATATATATATATATATATATATATATATATATATATATATATATATATATAAATTTTAATCAATGAAGGATGAAAGATTTAACTGAAATGACATAGCACTATAGCAAATAGCAGGGACTAAAGTGGAAAGATATTTATTTAAATTGGTAAAAACATAATTCTAGTCTAACACATTAAGCCAACATGAAAAATCAGAATTTATGCTCTTTCATGATGTTGACCCACAATCTGTCCTGTTTTTCCTCTGGATTTTGGGTTTGTCCAGAAGCTTTATTTAATTTCTCCCCATCTCAAAGCTTCAAAGGAGGATTGCTATTTGCTTGAGACAATTAAAGGATATCATATGAGTCTAATACAATGCAACAAATCAAACTTTTTCTAAATTAGGTGAGATAAGGTACATAGTTGAAGCCACAAGAGTATTTTATTATGTAAAATCAAATCGTGGTGAGAAGAACACCATACTTACTTTGAGCTGAATGTTATTTGGGAGTTTATTAGAATACAAAATTCCATATATAGATTTACTACTAAACAATGCTTGTTTGTTTATGAACTGACTCACAAGTCATAATTACAAGATAATCTGACAATAATATTTACAACCTAGATTCAAATTTTTTAAAACTCAGAAAAAAAATGCTTACAAGGATTACTTTTTGTGATATCTTGCTCCAATTGATGGTTTTGAAATACTCCTTCAAACTTTGACATCTTGAATCCTTGACTTTTGCTTCTTTCAATCTGTTGGAAAATCATTGCTTTCCCCTACCATTTGTTGAATTCAATTGCATTCTTTAATATAGCCATATTTGTCAGTAGTTCAACTTATTTTTCAATATTATCTTCACATTTCAGAATTGAAGGTAAGCTTATTTTGACAATGTGATATAAAAGAAGTTTATGTTTTATTGATCACAAATAATCTTGTGTCATAAAAAGCTTCTCTCAAATTTAATGAAGTCTAGGGACTAACAAGTAACAACACTAGATATGAAAATAACAGTATGATGAAAGCATTCTTTTCCAATATATAATCTTGGAAGGTTCAACATATCACATAATTTGCAACAAAGAGTTCTAGCTATTTTAAACTAAAATATAGAAAAGTGAAGACAAATATATATAATATCCATTTATCACGAACACTAAATTTGAAGAAGAACAAGTCTCTGTATCTAAAAAAAAGGAAGCAAAAGCAATGCAGCAAACAAAAACATCTTGGTAAAAAGGAGAAGAATTTTATGGACGAATTCCTAAGCAACAAACCTGGAGGGGGTAAGATGAATGATGAATTTAGTCTTCTTTATACATATTTGTACCATCCTGCAAAAGCAAGGCATAGATTTCAGGTTTTGAAAATGTCATTGTTCATTGATGGAAGAAGGAAGAAATTGCCATAAGTTATATCATCAATTTTCTAATTCATTGGTTACGTTATAGTGTGTGTATGTATGTATTTCATACCCTGTTTAAGAGTAAAAATTTTATTGTTTTGTTAAGGTCTCCCTCCAAAGATGATTCATCCTCATCTAGTTCCACTTTACACAGTTCTGGTGTTTCCACAACTCCCGGACAAAACATCTTCATCTGGTGGCATTCGGTTATAGTTACCCCTTCTAATTCTGGGAATTCGAAGGTGTGATTTTGTGAACAAAAGCTCTTCAAGCTTGTCAGGCCAGTAAGGTCCAACGAAGACAATTTGTTGAATGTGATTGTTGCTTCTACTTCTTCACTCTCATTTCTTACAATTTCCTCCATCCTTTCACAGTCACTTATCCACAAAAAATCAAGATTCACCAAACTTTTGGCGGTTGAACTTGTTACCAAATAGATTAGTTGGTGACAACCAGACACAATGAGAAGTGTTAGATTTTCAAATGAAGCAAGAGGAGGAGTCAACTTAATCAAGCTACCACAACGTTCAACTTCAAGGCTCTCTAAATCTTGATGAATTGGCTGTAACTGGGAATCATTATTCCATATGGTCTTGAGCTGATCCAAATAGCCAACATATAATTCCTTAAATGGTGCAATTTTCCCCCTTTGATTCACAATTTGTTCTTGAGATGGAAGTATCTCCTCAAAGCAACTATGTTCCACACGAAGTTGTTGGAGATTTGGAAATCTCTCAAGGAAGCTATATGAAAAGGTTAATGATTCATCAAGAAAACTTTCTAGACGAAGAGTATTCACTTTATCTAAGAGGTCTGCTTGAAATTCGCCATCTCTTAGCATGGTGGCATCCTTCTGACTTAACGTTAGCCCCTCTAATCTGGAAATTACCTGTGAAATATCAATTAGAAAAATTATTATCGATATGAAAGTAATTTAATATTTTAAATCACATAGACTTATTAATTTTTCTCATAAATAAAATAAAAAATAAATAATTTTTACTACGACAATCCAACCCATCATTTAGATGGATAAGTGAACTATATAATCTACGTAGTAAGTTTGACTCACTTTGACAATTTTAAATTTTTTTCTTAAATGAGGTTTAGAAGTAGAACTTACACACAAACTGACTTTATAAATTTTAATTTATGCGCTTAATAATAAATAAAATAGAAATCCTAACTCCATTTCTAATTTTCATTGGATAGCACTCAAAAATTCAAAATTAATCTATTAATTTCATATAATAGTAATTAGTAAAAAAGAACTCAAATGAATGCTTTTTGGATCAAATAAAAACAATAGAATTATGATTTGAATAACAGAAATGGGTAAAAAAAAGCTTTTAATTATTATATAAGAGCATTAAATTATAACTCGGTTACTGCATAGAAAGATTAATGAGAGGCAAACTAACCTTTTCAAGCAAGAAGAGAGGTTGTTGAGTTTCTACTTCATCTTTTTCATGTAACTCTCTGATTCCTGTGATTGTTGTGCCAAATGTCTTTAGATTCTCACATTGATGCACAAACAACTTTGTGAGTTGTGGGCATTCAAATGTACATGTTTGTGGATTTTGTAACTTCCGTAATTCCAAATGGCTTAACTGAGGAAACTCAAAACGTGGAGATTCTTCTGATGAAGTCTCATCCTCTGCGACAATCACCTCAAGTACCTTACAAGATTCTATTTCCAATGTATGAAGTTGGGTAAGTCCTTTAACAGTAAAAGACACAAAAATATTTCTTAGGCTTTTGCATTCACGAACATACAATTTTTTCAAACCTATATTTGGTAGTGATGTGTGTGCCTCTTCATCCAACTCCATCCCTTTCACATCAAATATTGTCTTTATAGAGTGGCAATTCTGCACCATCAACCATTTTAAATTGCTCAAGGATTTTACTAAATGTGTTGGTATCACATATTCACACAAGAAGTCGCAATTGTCCACAGTTAAACTTTCCAATTTACTAAAAGGCTTGGGATGTGCAAGTTTTTCAACCCATACATTTTTCATCTCAGGAGACAGCTCCAAATATGTGACCTAAACAAATGAATCAAAATATTAATTAAACGAGTTAATGAAGGATGGATCTCATATACACGCTACTTTATTTAGTGCACAAAATGATCTCATATCTCATATACAGTGTTATGTTCAGGGGTTTTCACTTAAGTAGAAATTATATCATAGAAAAAACCTGGATTTTTTTTTGTAGGTTTTAGGAGATAAAACTTATGATGGAAAATTATGAAAATTGAAGTGAAAGTGTGAAACAAAAGACTTAGGGAGAAATTAAATCAAAGGAAATAACATTTTTTTTTTTTGGGTTTAGGAGCAGAAAACAGAGAAAAATAAAGTCAAAGAAGACTCTTCACAAGAAATTTTTTTTTTTTATAGAAACTCTTCACAAGAAATTAAATCAAAGGAAATAACTATAGATTCTTTTTCTTTTGGGTTTAGGGGCAGAAAATTGAAGTGAAACAAAAGACTTGGGAAAAAATTAAATTAAAGGGATTTTTTTTTTGGGATTTATGAGCAGAAATTGTAGAAAATAAAGTAAAAATAGAAAGAAGAGACTAAAGCATAAATTAAATCAAAGGAAACAACTATATATATTTTTTTTAAAAAAATTATTGGTTTTAGGATTAGAAACTTGTGAGTTGTGACAGAAAATTATGTGAACTGAAGTGAAAGTAAGAAATTCTATAGAATTGAAAAATAGGAAATTAATTCTTAATTTTGTTGATGAAAATTTACAATTGGTTGAAGGATATGCTATCCATATTATAAGAATGTGAGGAATTAATTTGTACGCATCTGTATAATAATACATGATATTTGTGCTATCCATATATATTATTATTATGTCAACCAAATTTTTGTTGTTGACATTTTCCTATAAATGGAAGTGATGAGAATGTAAATAATTAATTTGTACGTACCTCTTGTAGAAACACTAGTTGGATTGTTTTGTTAAGGTTGGACTCCCAAAGCTCTTCTGTTTCTTCCCCTAATTCCATTTCCACTCCTTTAAGTAATGGTGCATATATATCTCCTGGACAGAACATTCTCAAATTGCAACACCCTCTTATAGCCACTTTATCTAATGAAGGAAACATGAAACTATAATTAAGGCTACAAAAGCTCTTCAAACTGGGCAGTACTTCAAGTTCCAAGGATCTCAATTTCTTAAAAAGAATGATCTCCTTTTCCATCTGATCATCTCCCTCCTTCGATATAATTTCCTCTATTTTGACACACGAATTTAATGTCAACTTTGTGAGTTGCACCAAACTTGTAGCTATAGATGACGTCAACAAACTGGTCAATCTATAACAACAATCCACAATGATAACTACAAGATTTTTGAAAGAAATGAAGGATGGTCCCAATTTTATCAAGTTATCACAACTTATAACAAGTAAACTCTCAAGATTTGGAAGAATAAAATCCAATTGAAAACAATCATCCCTAAAAGGCTTTGAGAATATTTTCTTGAAACATGCAGAACCATTCACTCTAAGCTCCTCTAAACTGAAAAAAGTGGTTGCAAAACCCAGTTGGTCATTCATTAACATAGCAGCAAGTCGTTTTCCATCTAATGACAACATCTTCAAGTTGGGATTTACCTAGACGAGGTTTACAAAAGAAACATATCAGAATAAAAATCTCATGCCTTTTATTATCTATATTATGTTTATACACAAAAGTTTATCCTTAATTAGTTTTCCTAGTTTCATTTTAAAGCTTGAAATCTAATTTTCCTTTGTTATTAGTTTTATTTCAAAATTAAAGAGTATAACTAATTAATTTGAAAGAGATATTACCTTTTCAGGAAAGAATAATGGATATTTTACATATGGTGACTCCTCTTGCAAACTTGATGAACTTGAGTTTTCCTTCCCAAATATCTCTATGTATAATAAAAAATACAATTAATATAACATAGAGTTCACAACTACTTCCTACTCCTAATAGATGCTGAGTATGTATAATAAAAAATACAATTAATATAATAATAATGTTAGGACTCAGAGTGTCTCCCAACAAACCTCATAGATCACACCAAGTTATGAGAATGCGGAAAACAAAGAAAGAAAGATTATTACAGAAAATTTAACATGGTTCGGCCAATTAGCCTATGTCAATCCCAAGAACAAAGAACTTTCACTATATTGAAAATAGGGTTACAAACCAGAGTCTCACAATAGATCTTTCCCTAGAATTATCTATTTGAGATGATCCACTTTGAATAATCTCCCTAAGACATTCACTTCACAAATCTCACTAGATTACTCTTCTCTCACCATCTATTATTGTATTTATATTTATCTCAAAACTCTAGTAACATAAGGATTCCTAAATTAAGCCCAATAATTAAAATGGTCTAATTATCCCATTCTTAGTTCTACTAGAATACATAATCCTTACAATAATAAATAACTTAATTAATTCAAGACACTTAGAAAGCTATAAATCTTCTCCTTACTTAGCTTGCATTTTCTGTCCTAGTAAGATACAAGTAAATTCAAGACACTTAGAAAACAACAAATAAGATAGCCAATATGAAGAAAAGTAACATTGAAAATTACCCATAAAAAGAACAAATTTTCAAGCAAGGAAAAGATTGCAAAAGGATTTATATGTAATAGTCTGAATTCTAAAAAAATTTATTCCATGATAAATTGCATTTAACATAACAAATTTGAAGATTGGCTAAAAAGTTAATTACTTAATTTGAGCATACATACCTTGGTGTTGAAAAATGGCTTGACTTTTTTATTGGATTTATTGTCTGTGTCATCCTTCTCAAAGTGAAAAGCCCTGAGTGCAGGCAAATTTGTCATCCTTAAAGAAAGCAATTTATGAAAGGAATATTCATCGGTAGAAACCACAACTCCATTCATGGCATTGCATCCATCGATGTCAATTTCAACAAGTTGGGAAAATAATCCAACTCTTAAATCTGAGAAAATAATCTTCAACTCATCACAATTTCTCACTTTCATTACTCTTAAATTTTGAAAAGAGGAAGCCATGATATGCTCTTGACATAAATTTTTCAACCCATTCAAAGTATGAAGATTCAAGGTCTCAAGGTTGGAGAAGGCGACAAGGCGTGTTGAGTTAATGACAACATATTCCATTTGATCATTGTTTTCAACCCAAAGATGCTTTAAATGTGGAAATTCACTTCCATCTACATAAGAAAGAACATCATTATTTCCATCTAAGATCAAGTCTTCAACACTTTCCAATAGCTTTTGAATCCTGAATTGCAAGTGGATACTACTCTTTAGTTCGAGTTTCAATGTTTTGGAGGTCTCACATTTTCTTGACGACCAAAACCATTTTTTCCCTATGAATATGTTATACCTCTCTAAAGTGTTTTCTAAGAATAAGTCCTTTGGCAGCAAAGAGGCATCAAGAATATGAATGTTTAAAGAAGAGAGTTTTGTCAAATGCCTCAACTCTGTAAGACTAGCATTTTCATTGCCCTTGCTAGATTCTTCAGCTTCCCATTGGTTAAAGCTATTTTCCATGTACAAAACCTCCAATCTTTTCAAATTGGACAAGAGTTTTGGTGGAATCACTTCTAGTTCGAAGCAATGGGCCAAATTCAACATTTGTAAACAGGTTAACTGTGCCATCTCATATGGCAGTTGCTTGATATCAGAGTAAGCAAGACTCAAAACCTTTAAATTCTTCAAGCGTCCAACCTCAGATATGTCTTCCAATACACAAGAGTGTAGGCACAATGTTCTAAGCTTTTCTAGGAGACCAAGTGAAGATGGTAAGGATGAAAAGTGCACATCAGTCAAACCTATAGCTTTGAGATCATTCATTGATTTGAAAAAGGTGCTGGGTAATCTCAAATCCGAACCCATACTATTTAATAAGAGGAGTTCCAATCTTGGACAATATAACTCAGGTGGAAGATCATTAATGTCACTCTTATCTAAGAGTATTTTAGTGTAGCCTTCTAAGACGTTTTTGTCTGGCGATTTAAACTTTCCATGTCTGACCACTAAGGAGTGCTTCTCATTGGATGCAATCGATAGTGCAACATCTCGAACAACATCATGCATTGAAAAATGATCACTAGAAGAACTATCAAGTAAGTTTGAAGCTTTTAGCTTACTTACTATAACTTGTATTCCATCTCGAGCTTTCTCCATGGTATCTACGCCCTGAAGTAAATTTAATCCCACAGAGTACATGAGCAAGTCTAGAATCATGGGGTCATAGGACAACATGGCAGAGAGCAAGAAAATAGGCTGGACATCCTGGCTTAGTTTATCATAACTTAGCCTTAAAACAGAATCTGCCTCATTTATTCCTGTGATGTTTCTGCGTAAGGGATTCTCCAATTGATGTAATGCATCTTTCCATTCAGATAGAGCCTTATTTCTCAATGCTCCTACAGCTGCAACTATCCTTACTGGCAACCCCCCACACCTTTCAACAATCTTCTCTGCTACAGACAGAAGATTGATGTCATCAGGAAGCTCAGCTATTCTCTTGAACAACGCCCAAGCTTCATCGTCACACAAAGCACCCACCTTGACATTTCTTTTACATCTCATTTGGTCGGATAACACTCTTTCATTTCTAGAAGTCAAGAAAATTTTGCAATGTTGTTCATTTTTGTTGTCATCATCATCAAAGGGAACTCCGATTTGCCATAAATCTAATTTCTCCCAAAGATCGTCAAATATTAGGAGCATATTCTTCTCTTGCTTCAACCTCACATGTAAGCGAGAAGCTCTTGTGTTTATATATTTCTCATCTAGTTCCATTCCCATCATCTCAGCAATCTCTCCTTGAATTTTCTCAAGGTTTGGATGATCAGTAACCGTCACCATGACTACCGTCTCAAACATCTCTTCTTCCATCACTTTCTTCTCTACTTCTTTGGCTATAGTGGTCTTTCCCACTCCACCAAGCCCACACAATCCAACCATTTTAACATCGGGCTCTTTCAATGCCTCCATAATCTGTCTCACAATTGATATCCTTGATTCGAACCCTTCGTTACTTTTTCCAATAGTTTATTCATGAACCCGTTGGGGAGAATCACGGTATGAAATTCTATGGAACTTTCGATTTTGACAAATTTCATCAACTTCTACTGCCATCTTCTCCTCCATAGAATTGTTGTCCCAGCATTCTTATGTCATCGGCTTTCTTCATCCAATTCTGAACTTCAACTTCAATTTTTTCTCCATTTCTTGTAGCTTCATTAATTGAATGTTGCACAGCACTTTGACCAGCCTCGAGTTCCTCTAGTTTTTCCATTAGTGCCTCAACGTTGCTTCGATAGGAAACCAGATAACCAAGTTGCTGTCCAATCGCATTTGTTGTATATTCCATAATCTTTTGAGCAATACTAGTAACACAGTCCATTTTGAACTCTGCTAATTAAAAAACTCCCAATTAAGACCAAGTACATAATGGCGTAGAAAAGCATGATTATTTGCAACTTTCATGAAAGAAAAATACCCTCACATGTCTCTTTGAAAATAAAGGTTGAGATGTTAAGTTTTTCTTTTGTCTTCCTTCTCTCTTCTTCTACTACATAACTAATTGATATATTGCAAATCAACATAAGAATTAAATGAGATTTAAAAATTAAACATTTTTATCTTTTAAGTTGTTGTTGTTATAACAATTGTATCCGTCATCCTTGCGCCGTTTGCTCTGTTAGGGTTTACGGTGGAAGAGGTCTTTTCCGGTGTGCCGGGATTCCGTTCACGCGCATAGCGTAGGTGTTTCTCTCTGCGTCTCAACCTGCTGGGAGTGGAGATGAGTTCGACTGACAGTACAAAATCAAGGCGTGGGAGGGATAAGCGTGTGGTGGTCTCGTATGATGATACAGTTGTGGGGGAGGGTGTAAGGGAGTGCGAAAATTGCTTGATTGGGCGAATTGTGACGGTAAAGACGATCAACAAACCTTCCCTGGAATCAGCATTGAGAAATATATAGGGAGTATCGAATGGATTCAAGGTGGAGGAGGTGGCGGAGAGTACGTTTCAATTTTTCTTTGGGAATAAGGTGGAAGCAGAGAGAATATTAAAAGGAGGGCCATGGATTTTTCGCAATAGTTGGCTATTGCTACAAGAATGGCAGAGGGATGCTCTGGCCTTGGAGCAAGGTTTTGAGAAGGTGAGGCTGTGGGTGCAATTATGGGGGTTGCCTCCACATTGTAAAACGGAGGCAATGGCAAGAAAAATAGGGGCAGTAGTAGGGGAGGTGGTTGATGGAGGGGTGTTCATGTCTCTAGGAGATCAGAAAAAGTTTCTTAAGGTGCAGGTGGACATGCCAATTGATCGACCGCTACTGGATAGTGTTGATATAGCTAGTAAGGAGGACGGAGAGGTGAGCGTTGACTTGAAGTATGAGAGGTTGGCACAGTTTTGCTGCTACTGTGGGTTGGTGGGACACGGGGAGGAGGGCTGCAAGGAGGCAGAGGAGGATGGTAAGAAAGGAAAATATAACTCTATGGAATTGGGCAGTTGGTTGAAGGCAGTGGTGGTGGGGTATAGAATTCATACTGAGCAACGGTCAAATGAGGAAAGGAGATCGAACCATAAACATGGGAGGCGGTGGGGCGAACCTAAGACGTCCATTAAAACGTCTGCTCTAATTAATTTAATGGAGAAATTACGAATGGAAGACCCGGTCAAGGAGAAAGCAGGAGAAGCCGAAGCTGGAGTAGGTGAGGGGGAGATAACGCCTCTTATGGGAGAGCTGGATAAGGGGGTTTTCGGTGATGACAGTGTAGAAGTGGAGAAGGGGGCGGAAATTGGAGTAACTATGGGGTTCAGGGTATGATAAAGAATCATGTGGCCAATGAGAAGGAAACAGAACACCTACACGTGTTGAAGGAAATTCAAAATGTGGTTGC
Source organism: Senna tora (assembly GCA_014851425.1). Classification (NCBI taxonomy): domain Eukaryota; kingdom Viridiplantae; phylum Streptophyta; class Magnoliopsida; order Fabales; family Fabaceae; genus Senna; species Senna tora. The sequence goes on along the minus strand of CM026270.1, from coordinate 2,554,751 downwards.
CAGGGTGGATAAAGAAAATATAGACCCTCTACCTACTAAAAAAAGTGTGAGAAAGTATAAGAAGGAAGCACGAATAGCTACGGTTGACTCGAAAGGGTATATGGGTGTAGATGTGCTGAGTAAGAGGAAGCGGGGTGATATAGTGGGGGAAGAGGAGGATAGGTTAGTAGAAGGAAGTGCCAAAAAACTGAGAGGGTGGGAGAACGGAGGACAGATCGTGATGGATGGAAAGGCGACTATTGCTATGGATATATCGGCGGGACCTGGTCACCAGGCCTGCCGGTCACAATGAAAATAATATCGTGGAACTGCCGTGGGCTTGGGAACCGACGGGCAGTTAATTCACTTAAGCTCCTAATAAGACAGAATAACCCCGATGTGATTTTTTTAAGCGAAACAAAACTTTCGGTGGGAGAGGCGGAGTTAAAAAAGAGGGAGGTGGGGTTTACGTCTGGTCTTATTTAGCCGTGTGATGGAAGAAAGGGTGGTTTGATGTTACTATGGAGAGATTATTGTGATGTTACGCTGATATCACTATCAAAGTTTCATATTGATGTTGTGATGAAGGTCAACATTAAAAGAGATTGAAGGTTTACAGGCTTCTATGGTGAACCAGAGACACAGATGAGGTATGTAGGTTGGGAGATGATGAGGACGCTGAAGAGGAGGGTGAACAGACCGTGGCTTATGATGGGTGATTTTAATGAGATCACGCGTGCTAGTGAACAGATGGGAGAGAATGCTCAACCGGAGAGACAGATGCAACTTTTCAAGGAGGTGATAGATGACTGTGATTTGGTGGATTTGGGATACTCAGGGGTTCCGTTCACTTGGATGAGTGGGCGGGGTGAAGGTCAGAACGTGAAAGTAAGACTTGACCGGGGTTTGGCCTCAGCGGATTGGGTGAATATGTTTCCTTCTGCTCATATCTTTCATTTACATAAATACTCGTCTGACCATCTGCCTATATTATGTAATTTATTGTGGGATGAGAGCCCACCTAATGGTTTTGCACACAGGAAAAAGGTGTTTAGATTTGAACAGGTGTGGTGTGATTATTGCGATTGTAGGGAGCTGATTGCTTCATATTGGCGTAGAAACTTGTCGAATCCCGACATGAACAAAGTCAATGGCAAACTGAAGGTGGTTCAGGAGCAGTTACAAGTGTGGAGTAAGAACAAGTTCGGTAGTTACCGGAAAAAAATTGAGAAGCTGCAAGCAGACATTGATGTGGAATGTGCTAGCCCGAACTTTAATCAAGGGAGGGTTAAATTGCTAGAGAAAGACCTGAATGTGATATTGAGAGAAGAAGAGCTGTACTGGCAGCAGAGGGCAAGAGTCCATTGGTTGGGAGAAGGGGATAGAAATACTCGCTTCTTCCATGAGGCAGCATCGCAAAGGGCCAAGAAAAACAAAATTAATAAATTAATGAGAGAGGATGGAAGCTGGGCACTTGATCAGAGAGACTTACAGAAAGTGGCTCAGAATTACTTTGAGACGATCTTCATGTCATCCCACCCGGATGAGATCGAGGATGTAGCGGAACTAATTGAACCTAAGGTGACGGAGGAGATGAATACTATGTTGATGACACCATTTACAGGGGAGGAAGTGAAGGAAGCTTTGTTTCAAATGGGGGCCACTAAGGCTCCGGGGATTGATGGGTATCCCGCTCTCTTCTATCAGAAGTATTGGGATGTGGTGGGTGAGGAGGTGACTGGAGCAGTTCTTAACTTCTTGAATCATGGTATGTTCTCTGATGAAATAAATCGTACAAGAATCATTCTGATTCCAAAATGCCCTGACCCAGTGAATATGACTCAGTTTCGACCAATCAGTCTGTGTAACGTTCTATACAAGGTTGCTACAAAATCTCTGGCCAATAGACTGAAACTTATCCTGCCTGATATTATCTCTGTTAATCAGAGTGCTTTTGTTCCTAATCGACAGATCACTGACAACGTGTTACTTGCTTAAGAGCTTATGCATGCTCTAAAAAGCAAATATTCAGGTAATAATGGTTTCATGGCTGTTAAGCTAGATATGAGTAAGGCCTATGATAGGGTGGAATGGGATTTTTTGGAGAAAGTGATGATGAAGATGGGTTTTCATGCAGATTGGGTTAAGAAGATCATGATCTGTATCACGACAGTGAGGTTCCAAGTTAGTGTGAATGGGGTGGACTCAAACCCTTTTTTACCGCATAGGGGGCTTCGGCAGGGGGATCCTCTGTCGCCATATTTATTTTTGATGTGTGCTGAAGGGCTGAGTGCTTTGCTCAGGTGGCGAGAACAGGCTAACGCGATACAAGGGGTCAAGGTAACACCTCATGCACCTAGTGTGTCTCACTTACTATTTGCTGATGATAGCTTGATCTTTTTAAAGGCAAATAGAGATAACTGTCTTGAGCTGAAAGCTTTGTTAATGAAATATGAGAGGGCATCTGGTCAGAAAATTAATTTTGATAAGTCGGCGGTTTATTTTAGCCCGAACTGTACCGCAGGGACTAAGAGTACAATCACTGAGGAGTTAGGGATAAGGACCCAAGCCTATAATGAAAAGTACCTGGGGTTACCGACAATGGTGGGAAGAAATAAGGGTAGTTCCTTTAAAACTTTAAAGGACCGGGTTTGGAACAAATTACAGGGATGGAAGGAGAAATTGTTGACTAAGGCAGGTAAAGAAGTCCTTATTAAAGCGGTGGCACAATCAATCCCAACATACTCTATGAGTTGCTTCTTATTGCCTTCATATTTTTGTAAGGGGTTGACGCAAATGATGGAAAGGTTTTGGTGGGGCTCGAATGGCTCCCAGATGAAAATTCATTGGATGCGGTGGGAGAGGTTGACACTTCCGAAGCATATGGGAGGTATGGGATTCAGGGATCTAGAGACCTTTAACAAGGCACTACTAGCAAAACAATTTTGGCGCCTACTGCAGAATGAACAATCTTTGCTTGCTCAGGTTCTTCGAGCTCGATATTTTCAGAATTCGGATATTTACCATGCTGAAATTGGTCGACATCCATCTTTGACGTGGAAGGGGATGATGGCGGGTAAGAAACTCATTGAGAAAGACTTGATTCGGTGTATTATTTGAGACGGACGGTCAACTGCGATTTGGGGAGAGGCGTGGATCCAGGGTATATTCCCTTTTTCTATTGAAAAACCTGATTACTTAATAGCAGGGGAAATGAGGGTGTGCGATCTAATGGATGAATCGGGTGGATGGAGGGAAGAGGTGCTGAGTTTTTTGTTCCAACCGGATATTTGTCATCGAATTAAAAGTATCCGAGCACTGGATGTAAGGAGGGCAGATAAATGGATTTGGCTTGGTGAAGCTAAAGGAGGGTTTACAGTGAAGCAATGTTATTTGAATGCCATGAGAGATAAGTGGCAGGGGATCGACCCCTTACCCAATATACAAGGTAGTGTGGATAGTGAGTTTTGGAGAAGGATGTAGAAGCTAACGGTGCTGCCAAAGCACAAGAACTTTATATGGAGAGCCTGTGTTGGGATTCTCCCAACGTGCGTAGCTCTCAAAACTCAGGTGGTCGAGTTGGCAACTGCGTGTACATTCTGTGGTTTGGAGGAAGAGGAGATGTATCATGTCTTGGTGGATTACCCAATAATCAATGTTATTTGGAGTGGGTCTCGGTTTAGCTATGAAAGCAGGAAGTGGCACAACAATATTGTTGAGTGGCTGGCGGTGGAAGGCTCCACATGGTCTCAAGATCAGTTGGGAATGTGTGTAGTAGCTTTGTATCTGATTTGGGAGGCCCGAAACGCCAAAAGGTTCTCATATTCAAGCTTGGTTACTGCTCGGTTCTGGCGCAGAGTGGCGGCAATGTGGGATGAAAGGATTCCAAAGCCTGGAAAGAGTGGGAGGCTTCCTTTGGGCTGAATGTGAGATGGGAGAAACCGGGGAGGGGATGGGTGAAGCTGAATACGGATGCTGGGTGTCTGCCGGAGGGCGGAGGGGTCATTGGTGGGCTGATCCGTGATGAGGAGGGGGTCTGTTTGGCCGCATTCACGGAGAAGAGGGCTGAGACGTCCAACCCAACGGTTCTTGAAGCGGAAGCAGTGAGAAGAGGTATGGAAGTGGCGCTACAACTTGGGTTCGATAGAGTTATCTTTGAGACTGATGCGAAATTGGTCATTGAGCAGTTAGTTAGCATGGATAGTCCACCATCACCACTGTTAGGAATATGTAGGCAGATCCTTGCGCTTAAAAATGCATTTGCAGATGTTAGTTTTGTTTGGGTGCCAAGATTCTGTAACAAGGCGCCTCATTTTCTTGTTTGTTTTGCAAAAGACTATGTTCAGGACAACTTGTGGTTTGATCAACTCCCAAGTTTCCTTTCTGATGTATTGCGTTTTGATTTTTGATGAATGAAGTTGCCACGTTGGCTTTCAAAAAAAAAAAGAAGTTGTTGTTATCTTCAAGACCACGTTAAAGTTACTATGTGAGGGGAAAATCATCTTTCACTGATTTGTTTTTCAAAAAAACTCTCATTTCTTATCATTCAACAACAACAACAACAATCAAAGCCTTTTCCCACTATGTGGAGTCGGCTATATGGACCAAGCCATGCCAATGTGTTCTATCCTATGAAGCACGGACACTCCAAAGTCCAAAGTCTAGGTGTGTCGGACAATTGTCGGTGTCCAAAACGATACACCAACACATGCACCGACTTCACGTGTCCATAAGTGTCCAATTTAAAAATATTTTTCGACTCGAACACGCGTCAGACACGTCATGGACACTGCTCGAACACCCTGTGCTTGGGTTGGATAAAGCAAAATGATTTTTTTCTAGAAAAAAAAATGGTAAAATGTGCCAGATTTCATCATTTTTAGAGTTTTAACATTTTCCTCCCATTTGCTAAAAGAAAACGTGTGTTTCATCTCTTGGACTCATTTCCTCTTCTCTCTTATACGTGTCTTCGATCTTGTCCTTCTTATTCACTCTTTCATCTTATTCAACTCTCTTCTCTTCTTCGACTCACTTCTTTCTTCACCATCCTTCATTCTTTCTAAAATTATGTTCAACTTCTAGTTCATTGGAATTACAATATATATATATATATATATATATATATATATATATATATGCCGTGTCGTGTCCTATGATTTTAAGAATTTGGCATGTCCCCGTGTCCATGTCGTGCCCCATGTCAGTGTCAATGCTTCTTAGATTCTATCTTTAGTCATTTCTATAGTTAGGTTATTAATACTTAAATCTATCCTAATAGTTTCCCCCATGGTAATCAAGATCGCGATCTAGATCGTAAGATCGTTTAAGATCGATCTTGTGACGTTTTTTCGATTTGGATCGTGCTTAGGATCGAAAAATTTTAAGATGAGATAGGATCGTGATCTTGATCGTAAGATCGTAAGATCCTAATTAAGATCGTATAAGTTATTATTTAAAAAAAAACCCAAAACGTAGCTTTAGTCCTATATATTTAGGACTACGAATTTTGATATTTTATTTGTTGAATTGATGTATGGATATTGTCACTTTGGTAACTTATGAACTAATTTATGGAAATATCATAAAATTGTGATCATTTTATATATTTATTTAAAATATATATTACTAAATATATAGTATTATTTTAAAATTGATAGGATCTTACGATTCGATCAATCTTATGTCTCTTTCGATCCTACTTAAAATCTCGATCTTAATTACCTTGGTTTCTTCTATTGTTTTCTTTGGTCTTCCCCTTGAGCTATCTTCCATATAGTCAACTCTACGTACAAGAACCTCTTGCTAACTGCCTTCTTTGTACATGACTAAATCACCTAAAGCATGTTTGAACTAACTTTTTCACAATAGGCGCTACCCCAACTTTTTCTCAAATGAATCTCATAAAAAAAAAGTTTACAATAAAGAAAAAATATATGTATGAATAATAATGGTTAATGAAAGGAGTATCCAAAAGAAATAAACAAGTGTCACACCTTTGTTTTAAATATGGTTGGAAAATACTTTCTTCTTCTTCGTCTTATTCAATTTCCTTCTTTTGTTGCTAGCTCTGTTCTGAAAGTCCAAATGATAAATGAAAGTACATGAACAAAACAAGTGATCACCAAAACCAAAAATAAAAAACCATGAACTAAATCACAGGAAAGAATTAGATTTTTTTTTCTTGATTTAGGAAGGGAAACTGTGAAAAGCGAAGTTAAAGAAGATACTTAAGTAGAAATTTAATCAAAGGAAACAACTAAATTTTTTTTTTTGATAAATTAAGTGAAAAATGAGAGACTTAAGCTGAATATCAAATCAAAGAAAATCAGTGAAGCAAATTAAAGGATCAACGTAGGACATTATTGATTTTCCTATTCTTAAAGAAACAAAAGAAATAAAGCGAATTAAATCAGAAAAAATGATCACAACACAGAAAATGAAAATGCTGAGCCCGATGCAGAAATCTAGGCAGCTCCGTCAACATTGGAGCGTGTTCGTGATGCCCTAATTTCGTTTCTTTAAAATAGTGACGCCCCAAAAATCGATTTTTTTCCCTCACAAAACTCAAGTTTATACCAATGTTGTAAGAACCGGACCTGACCATCCGATCGGTTCAACCGCCACCCGAATACAAAGGCGAGTCGGTTGGACAAAAAAACCGTTTTTACAGTTGGACCGGATTTAACCGGAGTTGGACCGGTCAACCGGTGGTCCAACCGGTCCAATTTTATTTTTTAAAAAAAATAAAAAAAATAAAAAATAAAAAGGAAAAATAACTAAAAAAAAAAGAAATTAGAGAAATCTTAAAAATTAAAATTAGAAAAGTCTTAAAAATTAAAATTTAAAAGTTATGATTATCAATAATTTAATATTTGGTTTGATTAAGCTCTTTCAAAGCTTGACAAGTCTTAAAAATTAAAACTTTGAGAAGTTATGTAATTTAAAACTTCAAAATTATGTATATTGAAACCTAAAATTTGAGTGATGTCATTTTATATATTAAGAATATTTATTATTTATTATTTATTGCATCATCCGGTTCGACCGACGGTTCGACCGGTTAAACCGATCAAACCAAGAACCGAACACTTGTCCGAGTCTTTGTCCGGTTCGGTTCTTACAACATTGGTTTATACTTAAATCTGCCACTTTTTTCATTAATATAGATATAGATATGTAGACATAAAATACTGAATCTAGTGTCTTGTTTTTTTGGCCAATAATCTATTGTAAAAATAAGTGCACATGTATGTGTGCAAGTGTGTGTGTCAAATAAAATTTTACATTGTCTAAAATAAAGGAGACCCAAACTTGTATATTTGTTAATTTATAATAATAATAATAACAAATTGTTAAATTATTATTATTACAATAAATTAAATAAATGTTTATTATATATGTAACTACGGAATATTCCGCCTTGGGTCACGTGGCACTAAGCTTCTAGAAGCCTAGCAGTAGCACACGCTAGCAGCACGTGGCACCACTCATATGTTACTTACGTGGCCCTTGCCCACGTCACCTCGCGGGGATACCCACTCAACTAGACGTGGGAACTCCCTGAGCATCGTGGGACGACCCACGTCCCACGAGATCGTGGGTCGAGCACGACCTCCCCACACTCAGTATAAATAGACCCTCACCCGGAGGACTAAAGATACGCAACTTCAAGGACTATCACACTAGATCCAATACATCCCAAATACTTTCAGAGAGCATCACTCGTTGCCATCCTAGCAGGCTGCCTGAGCTGGGATGATCATGGGTAGGGTACTATAATTCCCAGACCCGGATCCGGACTTGAACGGGTATCAAAATCAATCCCCATCCCCGGACCCTACGGGTAGTTAAATCTCCATATCCGGACCCAGACCCATAAAAATTTGAAATAAATTATTATTTTATTAATATAAAATTTATTTTTATCAATTTTTTCATCTATAATCACAAAAAATAAAAAAATTAAATCATAAATATAAATGTAAAATTATATTACTTTAATATCTATAAGATATTTAACATTTTTTCTTAGAATTATATATTTTCTCAACACAAAAAAAATTTAAAAATAATACTTTATATATATAAAAATAAATTATTACTATTACGGGTAGGGTACGGGTAGGGTACCTCCTTACCCGGACCCAGACCCGTTGACTTTGTACCCGGACCCATACCCAGACCCACAGGGTAAATATTCAGGGTACCCATCGGGTATGGGTATTTTGATCATCCCTACCTGAGCACCTCGGACGCCTCACCCTTCACGCATCCCGAGCTCCGCTGTAGGTCCCGCCAGGTCTGACCACCGACAAGCTCATCTCTGCCCCCGGAGCATCCCACCAACAGGGCTTCCAGCAGCCCTTAGAGACCCGAGCTCTCTCCCACTAAGGCAACCTCCTAAGAGCGGCTCGCTCGCCCGGAGTACCTTAGACACGTCTTAGCCACACACGGCCCAATACAGGTAATTACCATGTCTAACGGCTCCTATAGACGTCACCATGACGAACTACATGGACTTTGATCCCTTCCGAAGGGTACGTAGGCACCTAGGTGCATCACCTAAGGGCAAATCCCCCAAGGTTAAGACCCCTTGTGGTCCTTAATTCCAAATCACAATTGTCTGAACAAAAAACGACAGTTATATTGACGCCCACCGTAGTCTTTCTCAGACCATAATGCCTTGCGCACTCTGCCGCTAGACGACATTTCTTTTTCGGGGAGTAGGAGTATACACCTAACACTCAGAAACCCGTATTTTTGATCTTGTTCATAGGATACAATACAGGACACACTGCAGGATGAACGACTCGAATGCCCCTACAGCCACGACCGACGCAAGCGCTCTAAGGCGCAGGACAAGGAACAGGCAGGGAACAACCGAAGCGATCACGATCCAAGTAGGCGGTTCAAACGCGACTCAACCCCAAAACGCCTCAATGACGCAGGTAGTCGTTGCAGAAACCGTGGTCCAGAACCTGACATCCAGAGAGGAAGCCTACCCCCAGCACCCTTATGGTATGCCGCATGTTCCTCGCCCTACAGTCGGCAGTCAAGAAACAATGGAGCCAACAAGGAATCAGCGAGAGGTAGAGCTCGCCCACCTTGAGGCAGAAATAGTTGCCCTACGCCAACAACAGTGGGAGGAAAACAGGAGTCTCGCCCAAGCAAACGCAGGCGCCCAACTACCACTAGTGCCACATGGCGTGGCGGCAGGGACCTCTAGCGACCCTACAAACCTACCCGCAATACAGTTCGGGACCTTACCAATGGAATTCGCACGACTGTCGCTAACAACACCAGCGCCCCCAGCGGTAATCCCACCTGGACCAGCAATGATCGCCGGACAAGCAGCACGGCCCGCTACGAGCTATCCGCGGCCTCCAGTCCCAAACTACCCACCGGGATCCTACCTCCACATGCCCTGGGCAGGAACCTACAACCTCGTACGCCACTTGCGGCGCGAATGCTTACCAATGGCCCGGTTTCCACTTCCAGGTAAAGGGGAGACATCCTTTTACCCAACAAATCATGAACGAGCACGTGCCCATGGGCTTTAAGATGCCCTTCCACATAGAATCTTACAGCGAGAAACCGATCCACGGGATCACCTTAACACCTTCAACTCGGCTATGTCGATATTAGGTATGACGGACGTCCAACAGTGCCGAGTCTTCTCGTCGACCCTAAAAGAGGCGTCCCTAAGGTGGTTCTCGCTGCTACCCACCAATTCGATCCATAACTTTGAACAGTTGGCGCAAAGCTTCCTTACGCAGTTCGCCAGTCGTAAGGAATACCAAAAGAACGAGGACTCCTTCATTGGTTTCCACCAAGAAGAAGGAGAAACCCTGCAAGCCTTTCTGGCCCGCTTCACCAAACTCTCGCTCCAGATCTGAGGCATACAGGACGTCGTCGCCATCTTTGTCATCAAACAATGTCTCCGATGTTCGTAGTTTTACAGGGAACTCAACAGGTGCCCCGTCTCCACCTTACAAGAGCTGATGGACCGCGCAGAATGGTTCATCCAAGAGGAAAATGCGCAAATCGCAAAAGACAAGATGAGAAAATTCTTGATAAGTAGGTCCGACATGGAACAAGCAGAAAAGAAGAAGGAAAAGACGGTAGCGGAAAGCCAAACTCCCAAGGAGAAAAACAACAGAAAGCGGTCGGTCCCTCGACTACGAACACCTCCCAGAGGGCGATTCACAAGCTACACTCCCCTCAACAAATCCCACGTTGGGGTCCTTGAAGAAATCTATCACTCGGACATGCTCAGCTTCCCTCCTCAGGTCAATAGGCGAAAAACGGGAAAACCTGTAGACAAGTCCAAGTACTGCCAGTTCCATAAGGATTACAGGTACGAAACCAACGACTGTATCCACATAAAGGATCAGATCAAAGACCTGATCCGCAAGGGACAACTCGGCAGATACATCAAGGAGGAGAGCAGAGCTAACACAGAGCACTCGCAAGAGGCCAACGATCAGACACCTACTCGTGGAGTCATCAATGTCATTGCAGGCGGTTTGCAGAGAGGAACTTCCTCGTTACCACAAAACAAGAAAAGGGTGAAACGCTCTATACTCGCCCTCGACTATGCCCCAAAGCACAAGAAAAGGAGCGAGCCCAAAAGAGATCCCATCACATTCGATCTCACTAACCTAGAGGGACTAGTCCATGACAACCCGATGGTGGTAACTGCTATAATCGCCAACTACGAAGTCAAGAGAGTCTTGATCGACCAAGGGTCCTCGGCAGACGTCCTCTACTTCGACACTTTCAAGAAACTCAGGCTGAATGAAGCCAAAATAAGGACATTCCCCGACACACTCATAGGGTTCTCCGGAGGCCAGGTTCCTGCAGAAGGAATCATCGCTGCCCGAACAACCATGGGTAGAGGTGTCAAAGTGGGCCAACCCGGCCCACACGGGTTGACCCACCACGAGTTGAACCCGTGACGGGTTGGCCCACTCGGGTTGGTCCCGCTAAACGGGTTGGAAATCCCAACCCCACCACCAAGGTGGTGGGTCGGGCCAACCCACCTAACCCACTTATTTTTTTTTTTGAAAATTTTTTAAATTTTTTTAATTGTAACTTTTTTTTAGTGAAATTTATACTTTTTTTTGTACATTTATTTTATGAAGTAAGAAATTTTATATGATAAAATAAAATAAAAGATTTATCATTCATCATGTCACTCACAAATAGTTAAAAATAGAACAATGAAAGTATGAAACATAGTCAAAATATTACAAGATTACTCATTTCTTTTCCTCCTGGCTACTGCAAATATGGTGAAAAATGAAAATATGACAAAAAGAAAGAAACATGATTAGGAATTATGTTTTTTTTTTTGTTTTTTTTAAGTTAGGTGGGTTACGGGCCAACCCACCTAACTCGCGAGCCAACCCACCAAATTGGTGGGTTAAACGGGCCAACCCACTGGGTTGGACCCGTTTTGACAGCTCTAACCATGGGCACCCTACCAAAGGTCGCGAGCCTCGATGTAGACTTCATCATCGTCTCCGCACCATCGGCATACAATGCAATCTTTGGGCGACCGTCCCTAAACAAACTCAGGGCTGTGGTGTCCACCGCACAGCTCACAATGAAATTTGCAACACCCCACGGGGTTGGAGAAATCATGGTGCACCAGAAACTGGCGCGAGCATGCTACGCGGCAAGCCTAACCAAGACCGTCAAGGTCACCCGCCTTGGTCCCCAAGAAACACGCGAGGAGCCCCCCGAGGGTAAAGAGTCAGGAGAAAAGAAGCAGGAGTCTGCCCGCCCGAGCCAAATCTCCGATTAAACTTTGAACACACTTTGCGCTTTCATACCACCCTTCGGTCAAGTCACGTACGTCTCTTTATTTCGAATTTAGGATTCACTTCAGCCTAACCTAGGCTAGCCTGACTTAGGCGACTTGAATGTAATCATCTTGTTTACTTTCAGCCTAACTAAAGTTAGCCCGATTGAGGCTGCACGAATGTAACCATTTTGTCTATTAATTAATCGAAGTATTCCTTTCCGACAAGAGACTTGACTTCAATTCGCAAAGTACTTGCACAAAGTCCCACCAAAGGACAACGGGCCGACCGCCCGAAGAAACGCTAACCGCCTCAAAGGCCAAGCTAATATTCCCCCAGTAGCGCGGTTAAAACCCCCTCGGGTGCGAAAATGCAAAACGAACGTTCAACAAAACCATGCTAGCAAACCGCATACAAACCGTCTTGATCACACGGTACTCATGCAACCAATCTTTTTACCTGGACGTAAAGAGATAACAACGAAAAAGAGAAACTGTACTCACACACAACTTTTTGCCCAGAAGTAAAAAGGGAGGCAGCAAAAACTCTTTAAATTCCCATTAGCCAAAAAGGAGAGGGCATACGCCCATTACAAAGGGTAAACACCCTAAAAATACATGAACCTATTCTTGGGCATCCCCAAGATCTACAATGACCTTGGTCCCCGGAGGCTCAACGTCACCAACTACCTCTGGCGGCTTCTGACAAGTCGCCTCAGCCAGTTGCTGAAAAGTAGCTCCAATCCTAAGAGCGCGCCCGCCGATATGAGACAGCACCTGGTGATCCATCAAGCGATCAGCCAACTGACGAAGATAGGCAAGGTTCAAGGGTGAATCCGCATCCGTCCGACCGCGAAGCTCACCATAAAAAAGCTCCAAAGAAGGATGCAGGAAGCCACCCATTCTGCTGAAAACCTCTCCCCACGGAGATGCTCCAGTTGCTCGACTGCAGCCAGCAGCTCTCCCAGGAGATCAGCGACGTCGCCGACCTTCTCCTCAACCGCCACCCTGGCCTTCTTAGCAGCAGGCTGATCAACCCCATCAATGGGGCTCAGGATGGGAGGACGAGTCGATAAAATCACCCTCATGGGTGACTGATGAACAGAAGCGAAAGTGGGAACAGAGGTCGGAACAGAGGCAGGAACAGAGGTCGAAACAACACCCTCCACCAAAGCCTCCGCCCGCAAACCCTCCTGGTCAGAACTCTGCCGGATAATCTGTGACGACAACCACGGCTCCGCACCGCCAGGTCGTTTCTTAAACGCTCCTTCTCTGCCCTTGGGCACCTTCACTATAGAGGCTCTTTTCCTTCCCCCTCCCGGGGGCCACCTATGCCACCTCTTCCATCCTTCCTCATTTTCTCTCTTTGAAGACCTTCCTGTCGACGGTCTTTATCAGAAGACGGCGGTACGGGAAGCCGTCCTTCCCTCCCACCTCCGGCAGGTACCACGGCGGGGACATCCACCACTATCTCTGGAGAAAGACTCTACTGAACAAATTTCTTCCCCCTACTCCGACCACCGTCACGAGTACGGCTAAGAGGAGGAGGAGGAGGAGAAGAAGAAGGGACATCCTCTAAGTCAGTAAAGTCGAAAGGGTAAAAGCTATCGTCGTCGCCAGTCATGGCAAAAATCCCGGCGAGAACAGAGGACAGAAAAGGAAAAGGAGTAAAAATCAAGCCAAACAAGGCAAGGTGGCAGAAGGAGGTAGAAAGATGGAGAAAAGTGAGAATGCAAAACTACGAACTTTCAAACGCTGGATATTTATAGGATACCCAAAGGCGCGACAATTCAAAAATCTCAGTCCCCTCGTATCCCGCAACGGATAAAAATAATTATCCTCTACAACCAGCCTAAGCTGCAACCGCCCACTTCGACCAAACACGTGGAGAAGAAGAACGGCTCATATTCATAGCCGAGGCAGTAGAGATACAAAGACTGAAAAATCCTCAGAAACCCAAAAGTCACCCGAAGATGCCAGGGGGTCTTTTCAAAAAATCCTCGGCCCAGGCTAATGATGACTGCCCTCGGAAACGAACGCACATTTAATGAAGGAGAAATGGCAGCAAAACACCCAACGTCAATGGTACCCATCAAAACTCTGACGTGTGGCACCTGCAGCAGTCCGCTCCTTCAACAGACAACTCTCAGCAAAAAAATTTTTGTCCAGCCACTAGCCGCGGACGAACCCGACCAGAGGAGAGCCTCTTGAAATGACCAAACAGCCCCTGACCTTTGGATTTCTTCTGCTTACTCGCAAAGGGCATCCCAGGAAATTCTCCTCTGAGCAATGATGACTCCTCCTCGGTAAGTCGCGTACTTTCGACAGAGACAGCCTGAAAACTTGCTGAGGAAGTCAAGCAGTCAGCGACTTGAAGCAAGACGTGTGGCACCCTCCAAACGTCTCTACTCCCACGGAGTAAAGCGAAGAGACACTGTTTCGCAAATCGGGCGATCGACGCGAAATGACCAGGCCCCCGCGCGGACGAACTCTCCCTCACAGGACAACGAAAAATTCCTAAGTAGCTTACGGACAAGAGAACTTAAGTCCACGGGCGCCCGACACCCGTAGACTTGAGGGACTTATGTAACTACGGAATATTCCGCCTTGGGACACGTGTCACTAAGCTTCTAGAAGCCTAGCAGTAGCACACGCTGGCTGCACGTGGCACCACTCATCTGTTACTTACGTGGACCTTGCCCACGTCACCTCGCGGGGATACCCACTCAACTAGACGTGGGAACTCCCTGAGCATCGTGGGACGACCCACGTCCCACGAGATCGTGGGTCGAGCACGACCTCCCCACACTCAGTATAAATAGACCCTCACCCGGGGGACTAAAGATACACAAGTTCAAGGACTATCACACTAGATCCAATACATCCCAAATACTCTCAGAGAGCATCACTTGTTGCCATCCTAGCAGGTTGCCTGAGCACCTCAGACGCCTCACCCTTCACGCATCCCGAGCTCCGCCGTAGGTCCCGCCAGGTCCGACCACCGGCAAGCTCATCTCCGCCCCCGGAGCATCCCACCAACAGGGCTTACAACAGCCCTCAGAGACTCGAGCTCTCTCTTACTAAGGCAACCTCCTAAGAGGAGCTCGCCCGCCCGGAGTACCTTAGACACGTCTTAGCCGCACACGGCCCAATACAGGTAATTACCTTGCCTAACGGCTCCTATAGACGTCACCATGACGAACTACGTGGACTTTGATCCCTTCCGAAGGGTACGTAAGCACCTAGGTGCATCACCTAAGGGCAAGTCCCCCAAGGTTAAGACCCCTTGCGATCCTTAATTCCAAATCATAATTGTCTGAACCAAAAATGACAGTTACAATATATATATATATATATATATATATATATTAATTATGGTAAAACGTGTATGCATATAATTTAATATATATATATATATAATTAATTAATTAAAGGGGGAACCATTTTGTTGCATCTTTGAAAGTGTCAAAGATCCTTCCACCTTTTATGGTGATGAACATTGCCAAGTGGTTCCAATTTTATTAAAGTTTTGCATTCGGCCGTTTCCCACGTTTTTCATAATTAATATTAATATATATATAAATACATACCAATAAATATATAGTGTATGGCATCAAATAAGAGGAATATATATACTCTCTAATTTTCGGGTTCTTTTGATTTTTTGTGTTCTACTTGAGTCTCAAATTAAAAATTCTTTTGCTGTTCTTGTCTCCTCCGGTGTGCGACATCGGGGACGAATTCGTTTTGTCCTGTGAGAGTGCCGTTACCTATTCTGTGAGGGTATCGAAATTCTCTTAAGGTGAGTGTCCTAATCGGCAGGACTCGAACTTAATTTTGTGAGAATCCCCAACATAATCTAGTGTCTTGTTGATGTCCCCAATTCACACAATTATTGTGTGTTTCAACATTGTTTTCATTATTAATTTTCAATGCAAGGATTCATTCACAAGTGAAATTTTGGAAAGTGATGTGCTATCAATGCCTATATATATGTTTTTCAGGAAAAAGAGTATTGGCTAAGTTATTGGTAGGAAGGTACTATTCAGGGTTGAATATTAATTACTTCCATAGCTTAATTAACAACAAGAAACAAGACAGTCATATCATAATACTCATACCTTTTATTTCAAATATATATATATATGAAAATAGAAGTGGTTTCTTCTTGTTTCTTTGCTGTCTTGCTCTCTTCTGAAACTGCAAGTCAAGAATATATAATCCACAGTATTAGCGAGAATTAATTAAGGTCAAATAATATATATGATGTAGAAATACAAATACAATTACAAACATGGATGGCAATATAATTAACAACTTTTTTCTTTAAATTTACTATAGATCAATTGAGAAATATTACAATTTAAACACGATCAGGATTGATCAAATTCGTCATCTCCAATGTCCAATCTAACACCACCAGTTCATGCCTCTATTTGAGAGAATGAAGTAAATCACAGGAAAGAACTGGATATTTTTTTCTTCATTTAGGAATGGAAATAATTGTGAAAAGCGAAGTTAAAGGCACTTAAGTAGAAATTAAATCAAAGGAAACAACTAGATTTTTCTTTTCAGTTCAGGGGTTGAGAATTAAAGTTTTGACAAATTATTAAGTGAAAAGGATAGGACTTAATTAGCTGAATATTAAATCAAAGGAAATAACTGATTTGTTTTTTCTTTTGGGTCTAGGAGGAGAAAGTTCTGACAAATGAAGTGAACAAAGAGACTTAAATAGAAATTAAATGAAATAAATTTTTTAATGAAGGAGATTAAAGGAAATAACTAGATTTTCTTAAAATTTAGGATATCAGAAATTGTGAAAAATAAACTTTAAAAAGACAGAGAGCAGAAAAGAACTAGAATGTTTTCTTTTTCCTTTGGAAGCAGAAAATTGTGACAAATGGAGTTGAAGAAGAGACTTAGGGCACGTTCTTTACGCAGAAATGGAAATGGAAATAGAAACGGAAATGGAAACGGAATGCGTTTCTTGTGTTTAGTAGTAAAAGTTTGGTAATGGAAATGAAAAGGGAATGTATTAAAATGACCATTTTACCCCTTATATTAAAATAATAAAAAGAAAAGAAGGTTATAATTGTGTCAAATCATGTCAAATCAGAGGCGTATAATAGATATTTTGTATTTTGTATTTTCTTTTTTTTTTGAAAGTTGATGGAAATGAAAAAGGAAAAAATAGGTGGGCCCCACCTATTCCATAGTTATTTCCATTGCCAATTCTTATTAAAGAACATGGCCTTAAGCCAGAAAAAGAAGAAGAAGATAAAACAAGGAAATAACTAGATTTCTTTTTTGAGTTTAGGAGAAGAAAATTGAAGGGAATGAAAGACTAATAAATCAAACAAAATAATTAACTAATAAACTTTTTGATTTTGGTTTAGGAATAGGAAATTCTGAAAACTGAAATCAAGGAAGAAACAATACGTGTTTTTTTGAAAAAATTAGGTTCAGAATTATTGGAAGAATTCTTTACAGAGGAAGAAGAAATTGAATCAAAGGAATATTTTTTTTTTTAGCTTAGGAGCAAAAAATTAAGAAAACTGAAGTGGAATTAAGGAGGCAAGGGAGGAAGAAGAAAGTAATTAAGAAAGAAGCAAAGAGTTTTTGAGATGAATGTGTGGATCGCAGAGTTACGTTTGTGAAGGTTTTAGAGATTGCAGTGAAAGGCAGTATGAAGAAGGATGAAAAGCTACAATGTAATGCATGCATAAGTTTATTAAATTATTTATACATGTGTTACTTGCAATTAATAATAATCAAAGTTGGAATTGAGTATTCATGTTTTACAACTGTATTACAGTTCTGAAACCTCTCTATTTTTATTTAGTTTAGAATATTGTACCCTTTATAATATTTTGCCAAATAAATTATAGCAATGATGTTAGAACTAGATCGAGGCAAACCCTTTCATTAGTTAAATTAATCGGCTAGTCACATGCTTTAAGAATCAAATTGTCAGTTTGACTTTGGCAAAATTGAAAAAGCTAAAAAAAAGTAAATAATAGATCTAGACAATTTTGTATTGAACCGAGAAAATCTTTGAAAGATGTATAGTCTTTCAATTTGATCATTAAAAGATGAATTGTCTTAATTTAACTTTTTGATGGATGATTAACCAATTTGTTCATTTGATTAATATAGTGAAATTAAAAATTATTATTAATGGAGGCCCTATGTATTAAATTAAAAAAATGATTTATAAATTAAACACCATTGAAATGCATCACTTGCCATATTTTATGTGTAATTTGTAAATTTGATGTATTTTATTTTACAAATTACACATTGTCAAAACAGTTCTTTTATCTTATTTTAGTTGAATATAATTCAATTAATATTTAACAACCGGTTAGCCTCCATTAATATTACTTTTAGTTAACTTTGTATTCATCATATTAATCAAATGATCAAACTAATTGAGAATTGATATTTTAGAAACTGTAACTGTTGTTTTTGGCTCAGACAATTGTTATTTGCAATTAAGGACCGCAAGGGGTCTTAACCTTGGGGGACTTGTCATTAGGTGATGCACCTAGGTGCCTACGTATCCTTCGGAAGGGATCAAAGTCCATGTAGTTCGTCACGGTGACGTCTACAGGAGCCGTTAGGCAAGGTAGTTACCTGTATCGGGCCGTGTGCGGCTAAGACGTGCTTAAGGTACTCCGGGCGGGCGAACCTCTCTTAGGAGGTTGCCTTAGTGTAAGAGAGCTCGGGTCTCTGAGAGCTGCTGGAAGCCCTATTGGTGGGATGCTCCGGGGACGGAGATGAGCCTACCCGTGGACGGACTTGACGGAGCCTACGACGGAGCTCGGGATGTGTGAAGGATGTTGTGTAAGGTGTCTGAGAGTGTCAGAATGCCTGCTAGGATAGTTACGGGTAACGTTTTCTAGAGGTACTTTAGAGGTCTTGGGTCTGGTGTTGTACTCCTTGATCTCATGTGTCCTTTAGTCCCCCGGGTGAGGGTCTATTTATATTAAGTGTGGGGAGGACGTGCTCGATCCACATTGTCGTGGGACGTGGGTCGTCCCACGATGACCAAGGAGTTTCCACGTCCCGTTGAGCGGAAGTCCTCGTGAAAGGATGTGGGCAAGGGCCACGTAAGTGGCGGATAAGTGGTGCCACGTGCTGCTAGCGTGTACTGCCGCTAAGCTTCTAGAAGCTTGTTTAGGGACGGTCACCCTAGGATTGCATTGTATGCCGAGGGTGCTGAGACGATGATGAAGTCTACATCGAGGCTCGCGACCTTTGGTAAGGTGCCCATGGTTGTTCGGGCGGTAATGATTCCTTCTGCGAGAACCTGGACTCGTGAGAACCCTATAAGTGTGTCGGGGAATGGCATTATGCTAGCCTCGTCCAACCCGAGTTTCTTGAAGGTGTCAAAGTAGAGGACGTCTGCCGAGGATCCTTGGTCGATCAAGACTCTTTTGACCTCGTAGTTAGCGATTACTGCGGTTACTACCATGGGGTCGTCATGGATTGGTCCCTCTAGGTTGGTAAGGTCGAACGTGATGGGGTCTCCTTTGGGCTTGCTTCTCTTTTTGTGCTTTGGGGCATAGTCGAGGGCGAGTATGGGGCGCTCCACCCTTTTCTTGTTCTGTGGTAACGAGGAAGTTCCTCTCTGCAGACCACCTGCGATGACATTGATGACTCCACGAGTAGGTGTCTAATCGTTGGACTCCCGTGAGTGTTCTGTGTTAGTTCTGCTCTCCTCCTTGATGTACCTGCCGAGCTGATCCTTTAGGTGGATGCAGTCGTTGGTTTCGTGCCCGTAATCCTTGTGGAATTGGCAGTACTTGGACTTGTCTACTGGCTTTCCCGTCTTTCGCCTTTTAATCTGAGGAAGGAAGCTGAGCATGTCCGAGTGGTAGATTTCCTCGAGGACTCCGATGTGGGATTTGTTGAGGGGAGTTTAGCTTGTGAATCGTCCTCTGGGAGGCGTCCGTGGTTGATGGGGCGACCGCTTTCTATTGTTTTTCTCCTTGGATTTTGGCTTTCTGCTACCGCTTTCTCCTTTTTCTTTTCCGCACGTTCCATGTCGGACCTACTTATCAGGAACTTCCTCATCTTGTCTCTGGCGATTTGTGCATTTTCTTCTTGGATGAACCATTTGGGGCGGTCCATCAGCTCTTGTAAGGTGGAGACGAGGCACCTGTTGAGTTCTCCGTAGAACTGCGAGCATCAGAGACCTTGTTTGATGACAAAGATCGCGACGGCGTCCTGGAGGCCTTGCACTTGGAGTGAGAGTTTGGTGAAGTGGGCCAGGAAGACTTGCAGGGTTTCTCATTCTTCTTGGTGAAAACCAATGAAGGAGTCCTCGTTCTTTTGGTATTCCTTGCTGCAGGCGAACTGCGTAAGGAAGTTTTGTGCCAACTGTTCGAAGCTATGGATCGAATTGGTGGGTAGTAGTGAGAATCACCTCAGAGCCACTTCTTTCAGGGTCGACGAGAAGACTCGGCATTGTTGACCGTCCGTGATGCCTAATATCGACATAGCCGAGTTGAAGGTGTTAATGTGATCTTGTGGATCAGTTTCTCCGCCATAGGGTTCTATGTGGAAAGGCATCTTGAAGCACATGGGCACGTGCTCGTTCATGATTTGTTGGGTAAAAGGGTGTCTCCCCTTTCCCTGGAAGTCAAAACCGGGCCACTAGTAAGCACTCGTGCCGCAGGGGGTCTACGGGTTGTACGTTCCTGCCCAGGGCATGTGGAGGTAAGATCCCGATGGGTAGTTTGGTACTGGCGGTCGTGGGTAGCTAACGGTGGGACGCACTGCTTGTCCAGCGACCATTACTGGTCCAAGTGGGATTACCGCTGGGGGTGCTCGTGTTGTTAGTGATAGTCGTGCAAATCCCATTGGTAGGGTCCTGAACTGTATTCCGGGTAGGTTGGTAGGGTCGCTGGAGGCCCTTACTGCCGCGCCATGTGGTACCAATGGTAATTGGACGCTTGGTTGGGTGAGGTTCCTGTTCTCCTCCCACTGCTGTTGGCGTAGGACTGCTATTTCCGCCCCAAGACAGGCGAGCTCTACCTCCTGCGGGTTCCTCTTCGGCTCTGTTGTTTCTTGACTGGCGAATATAGGGCAAGGAACATGCGGCATGCCATAAGGATGTTGGGGGCAGGCTTCCTCTCCGGGTGCTGGTGTCTGGACCACGGTTTTCGCAACAGCTACCTGCGTCGTTGAGGTGTTCTGGGGGTTAAGTCGTATTTGAACCGGCTACTTCAGTCGTGACCGCTTCGGCCGTTCCCTGCCTGTTCCTTGCGCTGCACCTTAGAGCGCTTGCGTCGGTCGTGGCTATAGGGGCATTTGAGTCGGTCATCCTGTAATGTATCCTGTATTGAAGGTAAAAAATACGGGTTTCTGACTGTTAGGTGTATATTCCTACTCCTCGAAAAAGAAAAGCCATTTAGCGGCAGAGTGCACAAGGCATTGTGGTCTGAGGAAGACCGCGGTGGGCACCACTGTAACTGTCGCTTTTGGCTCAGACAATTGTTATTTGCAATTAAGGACTGCAAGGGGTCTTAACCTTGGGGGAATTGTCCTTAGGTGATGCACCTAGGTGCCTACGTACCCTTCGAAAGGGATCAAAATCCACGTAGTTCGTCATGGTGAAGTCTATAGGAGCCGTTAGGCAAGGTAGTTACCTGTATCGGGCCGTGTGCGGCTAAGACGTGCTTAAGGTACTCCGGGCGGGCGAGCCACTCTTAGGAGGTTGCCTTAGTGTAAGAGAGCTCGGGTCTCTGAGAGCTGCTAGAAGCCCTATTGGTGGGATGCTCCGGGGACAGAGATGAGCTTGCCGGTGGACGGACCTGACGGAGCCTACGGTGGAGCTCGGGATGTGTGAAGGATGTTGTGTAAGGTGTCTGAGAGTGCTTAGAATGGCTGCTAGGATGGTTACGGGTAACGTTCTCTAGAGGTCTTGGGTCTGGTGTTGTAGTCCTTGATCTCGTGTGTCCTTTAGTCCCCCGGGTGAGGGTCTATTTATACTAAGTGTAGGGAGGACGTGCTCGACCCATGTTGTCGTGGGACGTGGGTCGTCCCTCGATGCCCAAGGAGTTTCCACATCCCGTTGAGCGGGAGTCCTCGTGAAAGGATGTGGGCAAGGGCCACGTAAGTGGCGGATAAGTGGTGCCACGTGCTGCTAGCGTGTACTGCCGTTAGGCTTTTGGAAGCTTAGTGCCACGTGTCCCAAGGCGGAATACATGTTTTAAAAAAATTTGTCATTAATTTACTCAATGTTATATTATTGTAGAGCATGTAAACAATATAAGTTATTATGTGTTTGGCCAAAAAAAAACTATTAGTGTTTACCCATTGCTTTCCAAATTTTAATTTTTAGAAGGGAGAATGGAACGTTTTCCCAACCCTGAACAGTACTGAGAGATTAATCATCAAACTTATTCTAGTAGATGCCCTAGTACAAGATCAGAAAAAAAATGTTTTTAATTTGTAACTTCTTAATGTGTTACTATATAAAAATATAGATTGGGTTGATTGGTTATATGAGTCATAGGTTATTTTGTGTCTTACCTCCCAAAAGATTATATATGTACAACATGTTTTGACAATTTAATTAACATTAAAATTAACGTGAAAATGAAGGGAAGTTACCAAATGTATAGACTATTCTTAAATACTTAAAAATGTAAAAATTAAGCTAGTTGTGACTGTCGTTTTTAGTTCAGACAATTGTAATTTGCAATTAAGGACCGCAAGGGATCTTAACCTTGAGGGACTTGTCCTTAGGTGAGGAACCTAGGTTCCTGCGTACCCTTGGGCAAGGATCAAAGTCCACGTAGTTCGTCATGGTGACGTTTATAGGGGCCGTTAGGCTAAGTGGTTTACCTGTATCGGGCCGTGTGCGGCTAAGCCGTGCGTAAGGTACTCCGGGCGGGCGAGCCGCTCATGGGACGTTGGCTTAGTGTGAGAGAGCTTGAGTCTCTGAGAGCTATTGGGAGCTCTATAGGTGGGGTACTCCGGGACGGAGATGCGTCTGCCGGCAGTGAGACCTGACGGTGCTAAGGGCAGAGCTCGGGATGCGTGATGTGGGTCTGGCAAAAAGGGTGTCTGAAGGTACTCAGAGTGTTTGCTTAAGTGACTGTAGGCACAATTCTTCTAGCGTCTTGGATCTGATCCTTAAGTCCCCCGGGTGCGGGTCCTTTTATACTAAGTGAGGGGAGGACTTGCACGACCCCGTTCTCGTCGGACGTGGGTCGTCCCACGATGCTCAGGGGGTTTCCAAGTCTCCTGAACAGGAGCCCTCATGGAAAGATGCAGTCAAGGACCACGTAAGTTGTAGGTGAGTGGTGCCACGTGTCGCTAGCGTATGCTTTCGCTAGGCTTCTGGAAACTTAGTGCCACGTGTCCCTAGGTAGAATATTTCGTAGTTACACTAGTTCTATAAAATTATTTTTTAAAAAAATGAATAATAAATAAATAAGTGAAGACATACATCCGCGATTGTTCATACATTATTGTGCATCTTATAATTAATTAATATATAAGTAAGTCAACTAATGTCTCATGTTCACTTGAACAGAGTATATAGTAGTACTGTCAAAACGGGCCGGCCCGTTTATTTGGCGGGCTTGGGAAGCAATGCCCAAGTCCGCCCGCAATGGCCCGCGGGCTAAACGGGCTAGCCCGCGGGCCTTTTTTTTTTAAATATATTTTTTTAAAAATTAATTATAAAATTATATATTTACTTAAAAATTAGTAATTTTTTAACTTTAAATTAATATTTTATTAATTTTAATTATTATTTAAACTATTTATATACTTTATTAGAATAAAATTATTATTTAACACAAAAAATTATTTAAAATATATATATTTATAAATATTTTAAACAAATATATATTAATTTTTTATTTATTTATTTTTTTTAGTTTTTGGCGGGCCGGCCCGCGGGGCCCGCGGGCTTAAACGGGCCAACTCGTTTAGGCCTGTTTTTAAACGGGCCTATTTTTGCTTGCCCAAGCCCGCCCATTTAACGGGCGGGCCAGGCTAGGCCGCGGGTTCCGGCCCGTTTTGACAGTGCTAGTATATAGGTTTGACAAAAAAAAAAAGAGTATAAGAAATAATAATCTAAGTTGCAATTGATTATTAAGCCAATAACTTGTCCTCAACTCCTCATCCTCCAATTCAACATCATATTGCTAATATTATAAATTATAGGTTTATCCTGTCATTTGGTATAAAATTAGTTTGTCCCTCCTCTGATTTAGAATGCGACACTTTACCATCTTTTGATTTAGCTTAAAATTAATGTGATCCTCTATGCTTAAAAGTGTGACACTTGAGCTCCCTGTGATTTGTTATATTGCCACTTAACTATATATCCTGTATTATTTTTCATCCAAAATTTAGTTGAATTAATCAATAATTAAAAAGTTTATAAGATTAGTTTGTATCTATACAATTTAAGATTATCATTCAAGCCTTCATTTTTTTTTTGCCAGAAGCCTTCATATTATTTAATATATATCATTTAACCTATTTTTATTATTTAACACTAATCATTTAATACTTTTAATATTTAAAATTTAATTATTCAACACTCTAAGATTATGAAATAATTCAAAATAAAAGTGATTTTTTTTTCATATATATACACAAAGCGTATACTATAATAATATATTGCAGTACGTAAACAACAATAAGCTGTAATTGACATAAAAATAAAATTATAATTTAAAAAAATTCATTCAAATAATTTAATATTTATTATTTACTTTCTCAATCTATTAAACATAGTTATTTATTTATTTTATTGTTATTTTTTATCTTTCAACATTCTAATAAAATTATTAAATTAATCAAAATAAAAAAAAATTTAAAAAAATAATATAATGGTGAACCACTATAACAATAATACAAATGTATAGTTAACATTAAGATTAAATTAACAATTTGGTCTCTAAAAGATGTCATAAGTATTAATTTAGTCTCTGAAAGATGAATTTGTCAAATTTAGTACCTGGAATATGCATCTCCAATCAATTTGTTCCCTCTGTCAATTTGATAAATGAAAAGGTTAAAACTGATGCTGACGTGATATATATGCGTACTAAACTGATGATTCGGATGTATAGTCAGCATCTATTAATTTTTCTACTAATCCCATGCCACATGTTTGTTTTAATTCTAAGACAAAAGTACTTTTCTTACCCCCAACGTTTGGGGGTCCTGTCAGTTTTGCCCCTAACGTTTTTTCGTTGTCAATTGTACCCCTAACGTTTTACGTTTCTGCCAATGTCACCATTTTCACTAACACCGTCAAATATTTAACAGTTTTTGCTGACGTGGCATCCTATGTGGCAAAACGTATCTTTTTCTGTCAATTGTACCCCTAACGTTTTACATTTCTACCAATGTCACCCTTTTCACTAGCACCATCAAATATTTAATAGTTTTTGCTTACGTGGCATCCTATGTAGCAAAAATATCTGACTTGGCATATTTTTTTTCCACACCAAATTTTTTACTCATCTTTTTCCCATCAAAATCGTGACGTTTTAGCCTCACCATATTCCTTTTAAAATATAACTCAAACGCACGTGCCATTTTGCAGACAAAAACATCGGAGACGTTACACATTCTCTACTTTGTCAGAGACGTTACCCTAAAATAGAGAATGAATAACGTCTCCGATGTTTTTATGAGCAAAATAACGCGTGCGTTTGAGTTATATTTTAGAAGAAATAGGCCGAGGTCAAAACGACACAACTTTGATGGAGAAATGATGAGTAGGAAATCTGATGTGGAAAAAAAATATACCAAGTCAGGTATTTTTGCCACATAGGATGCCACGTAAGCAAAAACTATTAAAAAAATTGATGGTGCTAGTGAAAAGGGTGACATTGGCAGAAATGTAAAACGTTAGGAGTACAATTGACAGAAAAAAAAACGTTTTGCCACATAGGATGCCACGTCAGCAAAAACTGTTAAATATTTGACGGTGTTAGTGAAAAGGGTGACATTGGCAGAAACGTAAAACGTTAAGGGTACAATTGACAACGAAAAAACGTTAGGGGCGAAACTGACAGGACCCCCAAACGTTGGGGGTAGGAAAGACACTTTTACCTAATTCTAATTTTAATTTAGTTGACATGGTTGAAACAAGAAATAATTCTTTCTTTCAAAAGACTATAGCATTTGTTTTGGTGAAATTTGATGTTAGACAAATGCATAACAGTTTAAAAAAATAATGGAACAAACAAAGGTTTATGCAATCTGTTTTAGTGGAGAATTTTGAAGTAGTATTGCCGCAAGTGTTGAGACTTTTTGTTTATGGAAGAAATATTGGATACTTTAGGCTATGTTTGGTTAGACATAGAATTGAATTCTATGAAAAATTGCACATTTTCCTAGGAACTATTTTGTTTGGTTGGGTTATTGAAAATTAGAATTGGATTCCAAAGAATTGGTTGAATTCCACTAGCTTTGCAAAAAATTGGGAATTGAATTCTTTGTATTTTAGGTGGAATTGGGTTGAATTTTGTAGAATTGATTGTAAAAGACAATTTTGCCCTTCAAAATATCTCTCTCTCTCTCGTTCAACTTCTGCGATTCTGCCCCTCATCTGCTCTGTCTCTCTCTGTTCACTCTCTTGTTCTCTCTCTCAGCTTCCAATTAATTAATTAATTAATAATGGTATTTTCTCTTTTTTTCTTCTGCCCCTCGTCTGCTCTCTCTCTCTCTCTCTCTTTCTCTCTTGTTCTCTCTCACGTTGAGCCTCCAATATCATTCATTAATTAATTAATAGTGATAATTTTTCTTTTTTTTCTTTTGGTTTGGATGAAGGGGAGTAGAGGTAAAGACAGATGCAGATACTGATATCTTCATTTGAAGCTGTGAGAATATTATTATTTTTTAAATAAAAAGAAAAATAATTAATATTTATTGTGGGATAAATTTGTCTTTTTACCTTATATCCTTTTATAAACTTTCAATTCCATCTTTTCATACCAAACACAGTTTTCAATATTTAATATTTATTGAAGGGCAAATTAGTCTTTTTACCTCACATTCTTTTACAAACTTTCAATTCCATTTTTTCATACCAAACACACTTTTCAATTCAAATAATTCAATTCCAATTCCATCTTATCAATTCCAATTCCAATTCTAATTCCAATTTCAATTCCAATTCCAAATTTTTCTCCAACCAAACGCAGCCTTAGTGTTTTTGCGGTATTGTAAGTTTGCAACAAAGGTAATACTGGTCGAATTGCCCTGCATCTGCATTTACCCTTTTTTGCAGACACTTAGGGTACGCTTGGTATAAATATACGAATGTAAAGTATTGTAGAATAAAAAAAAGTACTGTAGAGAAAAGTAAGGAGAGAGATAGAGAGAAAAATTAGCAAAGGAAAAAATATGATAAAAAGTGTGTTTGGTATGTGTAATTACGGAATATTCCGCCTTGGGACACGTGGCATTGAGCTTCTAGAAGCCTAGCGGCACGTGGTACCACTCATCTACTAGTTACGTGGCCCTTGCCCATGTCACTTCGCAGAATGCCCACTTAACCAGACGTGGGAACTCCCTAAGCATCGTGGGGCGATCTACGCCCCACGAGATCGTGGGTCGAGCATGACCTCCCCACACTCAGTAGAAATAGACCCTCACCCGGGGGACTGGAGATACGCAACCTCAAGGACTACAACACCTGATCCAATATACCTCACATTCTCCCAGTGACTTGAGTATTCTCAAATACCTTGCACACATCCTCTTCACATCCCGAGCTCCGACGTAGGCACCGTTAGGTCCAACCACCGGCAAGCTCACCTTTGTCTTGGAGCATACCACCTATTGGGCCTCCAACAGTCCTCAGAGACCCGAGTTCTCCCACACTAAGGCAACCTCCTAAGAGCGGCTCGCCCACCCAAAGTATCTTAGGCACGTCTTAGCCGCACACGGCCCAATACAGGTAACTACCTTGCCTAACGGTTCCTATAGACGTCACCATAACGAACTACGTGGACTTTGATCCCTTCCGAAGGGTACCTAGGTGCATCACCTAAGGACAAGTCCCTCAAGGTTAAAACCCCCCAGGTCCTAATTGCAAATTACAATTGTCTGAACCAAAAACGACAGTTACAGTATGTATAAAACATAATATAAAATTTATTTGGGAATCATGAAACACCACGATTTTACTGTTTGGTTTCCTTACGAAACATACCCTTATGATGAAGTTGAACTAGACGCTGTGTTTGTAATGGTTTATCTTTTTATTTTCTTAAATATTAATTGGACGTTCACTATACAAATTAATCATCAATTTAGTGCTCATATGTTACGTCAGCAGCAACGATGTAAACTTCTTCATCCACCAAATTGATTAGGAGTGTATCTTTTAGGGATTAAATTTGACAAGTTCATCTTTTAAGAAGCAACTTGACACAAATAAAATCTTTCGGAGACCAAATTATTAATTTACTCTAACATCAATGATGCAATTATGATTAAAGAGAACAAAACTTGAATATATATATATATATATATATATATATATATATATATATATATATATGTTATAAAATTTTATAAATAAGTTAAAATAAATAAGACATTAAACAACAATTATTTGGAAAAGTATCCAATTCATTCAATCATGTAATGTTATCAGTGTACCAATAAATATAAGGCTAAAGTAATATTTTGGTTATCAATATGTTGGTCTTCAGCTTTTTTTTTTGTCGATTTTGGTAATCGAGTGTAACACCGTTAACTTTTGCCGTTAAATGGTGACGTGACATGCTTATGTGGCACACCCTCTCTCCTATGTGTCATATTTTAATGACGTGGCATGATCATCACTGCCACGTCTCCCCACATTGTCATATCATCATCATCTTCATCTCATCCCCTCTCTCTCTTTACATCATCATCATCATCTTCTCCACCACCAATGCCACCACCGCCGCCACCACCATTTTCATCGGTTCAAACGAGCCCAATTCAAGTGTTTCTGAGAGAATACAATCTTTACTTCACCATTATCGATCCTCCGTCGCTGATAGCGACGATTCCTCGCAAGTCAAATTCGAACCCAGGAAGAGATCTTTGGTGCTGATCTGCCTCTTCCATGGGAACGATGGGAATCTTCGAGTGATTTTGACATTGCGAGCTACGGCTATGTCAAACTTCAAAGGTAATTCTCTTTTCAATTGTTGTTTGCTGAGCTGGACTTGGAAAATTTGGAGGGGGGGGGGGTTTGATTCTGTGTGAGTCGTGACCTAATGGCGATTGGGTTTTGTGTGTGTGTCTGGTTGCAGATGAGGTCGTGCTGCCTGGTGGGAAGAGAGAAGAAGGCGATGCTAACGATGTGGAAACGGCATTGAGGGAGGCTAAGGAGGAGATTGGTTTGGAACCTTCTCTGGTTACTGTTATTATGTTATTACTGTTCTTGAACCAATTACTACTAAGGTAAAACATCATGGTGTCTAAGTTTGAAGTTTTCATAATATTTGGTTCTATATACGTGCATCAATGACATTTCAGGTTAGGCTGTTGCATTAATTGTTAATTAGACCAGAATATGAAGATGGTGAAGATGGTGTGTGAACGAGGAACAGGATGGAAATGGTGGCGACGGCGGCGGCGGCGGTGGTACCGGCGGTGGGATGGTGGTGGTGGGGAAAATGATGATGTAGAGAGAGAGAGAGGGGATGAGATGAAGATGATGATGATCATTGATGATGAAGGGGAGATGACGTGACAATGTAGGGTGACGTGGCAGTGATATGTCATGCCACGTCATTAAAATATGACAAGTAGGAGAGAGGGTGTGCCACATAAGCATGCCACATCACCATTTAACGGCAAAAGTTAACAGTGTTACGCTCGATGACCAAAATCGAAAAAAAAAGCTTTGAGGACCAACATTAAACTTTTGAGACATTGGGGACTAACATTAAACTTCATGCAAACATTGAGAAGCAAAATAGTACTTTAGCATAAATTTAATTTATTATTTTACGATAAAATAAGTATAATTTAATAAAACAAATAATTAATTTTAATTCAATTATTTTTAGGTAATTTTTTTTGAATTTATATTAAAATTTTGATGAAAAATAACATAGGGTAGTTAAGTGGTATAATATAATAAAACATATGGAATCAAGTATCACACTCTTATCTATAAGGAAACACATTAATTTTAAATCAAATCACAAAGTGATAAAATATTTTACTCTAAACCGCAAAGAATAAATTAATTTTACGCCAAAAAACTATAGTTGATCCTTAATTATAAATCAACTAAAAGTTGATGATATTTTAATCGGCAAGTCTACGAGAGTTTGAGCTCTAGGTTTGAGTTTTATTATATATTAGACATTATCTTTCACATGTTAGTTTTATTTTTTTAATAAAAATTGTGAGAGAAGAAGAGTTCAACCTCTCCAAAGTCATTCAAACAATTTTTTAATTATTGTATAAATTTTATTAATTAATATCCTATGGGACATATTAAAAAATATGACTTCAATTTGTAGCTTTTCTAGTTAGGCTTGACCTCATATACATGGATTGAAGCGTCGAGCAAAATTTATATATATAAATTAATTTTAATCAATGAAGGATGAAAGATTTAATTGAAATGACAAAACACTGTAGCAAATAGCAGGCACTTACGTGAAAGGATATTTTAAAAATAGGTAAAAACTTAATTATAATCATAGTCATTTAGGCAACATCATAAGACCCACCATCTGTGTTGTTTTTCCTCTGGTTTTTTGATTTGTCCAAAAACTTCATTTAGGGCATATTCGCAGAAATGAAAAGGGAATGGGAAAGAGAAAGGGAATGGAAATGCATTTGCTGTATTTAATAGTAAAAATTAGGAATGGGAATGGAATGAGAATGTATTAAAATTACTACTTTCCCCCTTATATTAAAATAATAAAAAGAAAAGAAAGTTATGATTGTGTCAAATCAAATGGTATAATAGATATTTTGTATTTTCTTTTTTCGTTTTTTTTAAAAGTTAATAGAAATGAAAATGTAAAAAAGTAGATGGGACCAGTGAGCCCCACCCATTCCTTTCTCATTTCCTTTATTACCATATAAAAAAAATATATGTTTTTAATTTCTTCCAATCTCAAGCTTCAAAGGGGGATTGCTATTTACTTGCGACAATTAAGAGATTATTTAGTATTGAATCTAACACAATACAATAAATGAAGCTTTTTCTCCTTAAGTGGGATGAATTACATAGTTGAGGCCACAAGAGTGTTTTATTAATTATTATGTAGAATCTATTAATGTTATTGGTGAGAAGAACACCAAACTTAATTTGAGTTGAATATTATTTGGGACTTTAGAATATATAATGCAATATATTTATGTATAGGTATATATATTCCACTTCAATTACTTGTAACTAATTGATAGTGTGAATTTAAGTTCACCACCAATCAGTGGCGGAGGGAAGGAGGACTAGGATTGCCATGGCTCCCTAAAGTTTTACTAATTGATACATATATGTTAATTATACTATGTAATTATGACCCCTCGGCTCCTTCCTCTCAAAAACTCATATTAGGTGCATAGAAAATAAGAAGAAGAAGAAGAAGATTTGTTTATTTAGAATAATAGGAAAAAAAACCTCCATTTCATCATGTCATGTGTAATATATTTTGTTGTGTGAAAAAAAAAAGGAAATTGGGAAAGTGTAAAAGTGAAGAATTAAACTTAGATAAAGTTTTTTATATATTTACTATAAGGTTTTTTAATATAAATAAGTTATGTGACAAAAAAAAATTTTGTATGATCAATGATAGTAGAAAAAGAATATAGATATTGAAGATCACATTTTGAGATGACCAATCATAGAAGAGAAGTATAAATAGAGCTTATGATTGGAAGAGAACAAACCTATAAGGGACTTTAGGTAAATTTCTTTCAAAATTAAAGTAAAACCAAAGTATTATTAATTAGAGATACATACAAGTAAAA
The DNA here is from genome assembly GCA_014851425.1 of Senna tora. Lineage (NCBI taxonomy): Eukaryota > Viridiplantae > Streptophyta > Magnoliopsida > Fabales > Fabaceae > Senna > Senna tora. Next base: position 2,522,980 of record CM026270.1, on the reverse strand, counting down.
GTGAAACCAAAGTACATTAATAATTAATTTTTGGTCAAAACCCCAAATTGGTCCTTTATGTTTGCACGAAGTTTCATATTGGTCCTTTATGTTTCAAAAAGTCCAAATTGGTCCTTTATGTTTGCAAGAAGTTCCAAATTGGTTCTTCCGTCCACTTCCGTCAATTTTTTAAGTTAAGTGCTGACGTGGCATGCTGACATGTCCATCTAAGCTGTCGTGTCATGCCACGTCAGCACCACGTCATCACATAGGATATTGGATGATGACGTGGCATGCCACGTCAGCTTCAATTGACACGTAGGAGAGATGGTGTGTCCACGTCAGCATGCGACGTCAGCACTTAACTTAAAAAATAAACGGACTTGGACGGAAGGACCAATTTGAAACTTCTTGCAAGCATAAAGGACCAATTTGGACTTTTTGAAACATAAAGGACCAATATGAAACTTCGTGCAAACATAAAGGACCAATTTGAGGTTTTGACCTTAATTTTTTTGTTTTTGTAATTTTGTTTTAAAGGGTTTATATTTTAAAATTTACTATAAATTTATATTTTGTAATTTGTTCTAAAGGAATCTAATTGAAGGGGATGAAGGTGTCTAATTCATTGTATATTTGGTTTTGACTTGAAATATTGTAGATGATATTTATTTTTTCTTGTGTTAATGATTTAAAATTTGTTCAAGCTCTACAAATTTAAAATTATATTATATGTTTATATAGTTAATTTTATATTTTTTTAATTATTAAATTACCAATAATTAGTACTTTGTCAAATATCTTTCTGAATATTATTATAAACTCTACTTCTTCTAGGTTGAGTGGCTAAGAAATACAACTATTGACTTGTTTTTTAAAAGTAAAGAAAAAATTTATTAAAAAATTTACTAAAGATATATAGATGACTTTTACTTTTTCAAAGTATGAACCAACATAAGTTAAAAAATAAAGGTGCATATTTAATATTTCTTTAAGACTATATGATTTTTATTTTGTATTTTAATGATATTGATTATATATTCTCAATGCATTTGTTTAAAACTTATCACGTTAAATGTTAATCTTTTTTTTTTAAGGTATCAAGACGAGGAGAAATGGAATCTCAAGAAAAGCTCCAAGATCCTTCTCCCCCGTTGTCAACGGAGGAGGCGGATAACTTGCATCGCTCGTGCAAGAAAATTAAAACCAATGAGGAGGAAGGCCCTATGGAAGATCTGACCATGGATGAATGCCCACCAATTGTTAGCGCAGTAGCCCCAAACGAGGGTGTTCTTGAGCAGATCCAGGAAATGGTGGAGGCGGACGAGTCAATGCCTGATCTAATGATTTCGGATGCCCCTGATGCGGATAGGGTTAAGAAAGCCCTTTGGCAAAAGGACAAACCGGACTCGCAATCCTATATGGAAAAGTTACTGGGTATTAATGGGCGTGGAAATGAAATTCCCTATGACGAGGAACAGGAGTTCTCTTGGGAGGACTTAGAGGAGCAGATGGAAACAGAGGATCCAAAATCTTCTGATGAGGATCTGTATTGCCCAACTCTGATTATTTCGGCTGAGGAAAGGAAAGATTTGTACAAGGAGTGGAAGATAACACTGATAGTCAAAATCTTGGGCAAAGCTCTCTCCTTTCAATTCCTCAAGATGAGATTGGAGAGGATGTGGCAAAGATCAAGTACTTTGAAAGTCATTGACATTGGCAATGGATTTAATGTAGTTATCTTTTCCAATATTGCAGATTATAACTTTGCCCTGCACGATGGTCCTTGGATCGTGGCTAAACATTAACTGTTGGTCCAAAGATGGAGGCCAAATTTTGACCCCTTCAATATGGAGTATAAAAGAATCCCAGTCTGGATAAGAGTTCCAAATCTGCCTATTGAATACTATGAGAAACACATTCTCTGGAGATTAGGTAACCTTTTTGGTAAGACTCTTAAAATAGATGAACATACTCTGTCAGAAAGAAATGGGTGCATTGAGATAGAAAGGGCAAATTTCGCTAGAATCTGTATAGAAATAGATCTTAGAATGAAACTGATGTCGAAATTTAAACTTATGGGGAAAATACATAGGGTGGAATATGAAGGTTTGAGACTAGTTTGCTTTACCTGTGGTAGGTTCGGTCATGGAAAGGATCAATGCCCAGAAGAGAAAAAAGAAAAGGATAAGAATGTGAATTCAGAACCTGGGAATATGGATAACCCTATAAACCTGGATGTTTCTAGGAAGGTCCAAGTTGGGGATGAGGCCTTCGGCCCTTGGATGTTGGTGCCTAAAGTTGATAGGAGGAAAAGCTCAAATGTCCCTTCTAGGTATGCTAAAAGTAGTGGGGGTAATGAAAAACCGGCAGGTAATAACCAACAAAGTAATAGGTTTGCTTTAATTAGTAGCCTTGAGAATGAGGATCACCCAGTCTCGGATGTTGTCCCCATCCCTTCTGAGAAAGATAACTTAGAGAATAATAAACAAGGTAATGTCTCTAATAGTCAAAGCCATCCTGTTGCTGAAACTAAAACCCGTCCTAAAAAATCTAAACCTCAAAAGGCATACCCTATTTTTGCCATGTCTAAAAAGCAGGGTCCTAACGTCCAGCTAGCTGCTATCCCAAAAAGGTCTCAAAGATTGCCAAGTGATAGGCATTCTGATCACACAGTGGTCTCATCTCAAGCTCAAGGGACTAAAAATCTGTCTGTCCTAAACAATAGTGTTAAATCTCCTGTCAAGCTGAAAGAAGGTCCTACTAAAGGCTCATTGGCTAATAGTTCGAACCCTCCAAAAGCAAGACAGAAGAAACCTCTGGATTATAATGAAACTCTGTTTCTTATGAAAATGGTTGAGAAGACTTTACATGCTGATACGCTGCTCTATGACTTAGGAGCTGTGCAAGTTTACTCTAATAACTTGTAAATTCTCTTTCTCTTATGATTTTTATGAATATTTTAACTTGGAATTGCAGGGGAACAGCCTCTAAATCCTTTCCTAGTATTGTTAAAGAGCTATTTAGAAACTATAATTTAGATATTCTTTGCCTTCTTGAAACTAGAACCAATGGAATACATGCTGATAAAATAATTAAGAAATGTGGAATTCCTCACTTTGTTAGAGTGGAATGTATTGGTTATTCTGGCGGTATTTGGCTTCTTTGGAAAGATGATTCTTTAATTATAGATATAATTGACACTAGCTTCCAGTTTATTCATGCGAAAATTAGAGCAGTTAAAAATGATATTTGTTTTCTTGCTACTTTTATCTATGCTAACCCGAATGAACAGGTTAGAGACTTTTTATGGCAGTGGTTAGAGAACTCAGCTCCTAATATATCCCTCCCGTGGATTGCTTTGGGAGATTTTAATTGCTATATTTACCCCTCGGAAAAACAGGGAGGGGGCAGTCCTAATTTCCGTAGCATGCAAAAATTTTCCTCTTGTCTTCAGAACAGTGAACTCTCGGACCTGGGATTTAAAGGCCCCAAATTTACTTGGAGAAGAAATCAACTGATGGAGAGACTTGATAGGGCAGTAGGAAATGTGTGTTGGAACTCAGCCTTTCCTAGTTCTTCTATTCAAGTTCTCCCGAAACTGAAAAGTGACCATAATCCACTTCTTCTAAGAACAAAGTTGGAAAGATCCAATTCTCCAAAAGACAAGCCGTTCAGACTTCAACTTGCTTGGGCTACAAATAAGGATTTCAAGAAACTTGTGGATTCTTCGTGGGCTCATAACAAGCCTTGGTTGCAAGGTCTTCAGGATTTCACCTCCTTAGTTAAGAAATGGAACCAAACTGAGTTTGGGAATGTTTTTCTCCGCAAAAAAAATCTAATTAGAAGGTTGGAAGGCATCGAAAGGAAGCTTGCCACATCATACCATGGTGGTCTTGTGAAGCTCAAAAGTAAGATCTGGAAGGAATATGAATCCACTCTTCTTCAAGAAGAGTTAATATGGTACCAAAAGTCTCGCAACAACTGGCTTCTGTTTGGAGATAGAAATACAAGTTTTTTCCACAACTCTACGATTGTTAGACGTAGTAAAAACAGGATTGAGGCGTTGAAAGATGATGAGGATAACTGGACGTGGGATGATTCCTCTCTCCAGCAGATTGTACAAGGATATTACAAGGAATTGTACTCTAAAGGGGACTCGGTTTCTACTAAATGGGGTATGGATGGTAGCTTTCCTATCATGGATGATTCGTTTAGCCAAAGCCTTGGCAGAGAGGTCAGTAATGAAGAGATTAAGAGTGCATTTTTTCAAATGGACCCTCATAAGGCTCCCGGTGATGATGGCATGCATGCGTCCTTTTTCCAACAAAACTGGGATACGGTTGGTGAGGCGGTTTCTAACCTCATTAAGGCTGTGTTTCAGAATCCTAGTCAAGTGGTGGACATTAACCAAACGCTTGTGGTTCTTATTCCAAAAGTTGATAATCCGGAGAAGGTGAAGCAATTTAGACCCATCAGTCTGTGTAACATTGTGTACAAAGCTATCACAAAGATCATTGCAAACCGCTTGAAACCTTTTATGGATTCCTTAATTTCCCCCGCTCAATGTAGTTTCATCCCGAGAAGGCACGGTACGGATAATATTATTATAGCTCAAGAGGTCATTCACTCTATGAAGCTGAAAAAAGGCAACAAGGGCTGGATGGCTATTAAAGTGGATCTTGAGAAGGCGTATGATAGAGTGGATTGGGGTTTTTTAGAAGAAACAATTTGTTCCGTGGGTATTCCACGTAATTTAGTTGATATCATTATGAGTTGTGTTACTTCCAGCTCTATGCAGATCCTCTGGAATGGTGAAAAGCTTGAATCTTTCAAACCTTCTAGAGGACTAAGACAGGGAGACCCTTTATCCCCTTATCTTTTTGTGTTTTGTATTGAGCGTCTTAGCCATCTTATCTCTAAAGCTGTTAACTGTAATTTATGGAGTCCTATTAAATTAAAGAAGGATGGTCCTCCTATTTCTCACCTCTTTTTCGCTGACGATCTCCTCCTCTTCTCTGATGTAGGTATTGATCAAGCAGATATTATTCAAAAGGTGATGAATCATTTCTGTAGCTGCTCCGGCCAGAAAGTCAGCCAAGAGAAGACGAAAGTGTTTTCTCCAAAAATGTCAACCATAATCGGGCTAGCCAAATCTGCGATATGTTGGGGTTCACTATTTCTAGTGACCTTGGCAAATACCTAGGGGTGCCTCTGCATCACCATCGGGTCTCTAAGGATGTGTACAATTTTATCCTAGAAAAAATTGAATCAAAGCTCTCGAATTGGAAGGGGAAAACTTTGTCTAGAGTTGGGAGGATAACATTGGTTAACTCTGTTATTTCTGCAATCCCGTCTTATGTTATACAAACTACTCTGATTCCGACTTCTATTCTTGATAAGGTAGAGAGTCTGGAAAGGAATTTTATTTGGGGAAACTCAGGTGATTCCCCTAAGGTGCATTCTATTAATTGGGACACCATTAGCAGAGACAAGGTTCATGGGGGTCTCGGAGTCAAGAATCTCAGAGGGATGAATCTGGCTTTTATTCTCAAAGTTGCTCGGGGCTTGTTAACAAGAGACGAAGCGCTTTGGGTCAAGGTGTTGAGGAATAAATACAGTTGCGTTAAGGGAGATGAGTTCTTGGTTCGGAAATCTGGTTCTTGCTCCAACTTATGGTCGGGTATCAGCAAAGTTTGGAGGCATTTAATGGACTCGGTTATTAAAGGGTTGCGGGATGGTTCCTCTACCAGATTCTGGTTGGACAGTTGGGTGCCAGGCTTTCCTAGTCTTTGCTCCATAGCTATTCATCCGATTTCCCGAGAGAGAATTAATGATAAAGTTATAGATTATTGCACTCCCCACCAGGAGTGGAATTGGCCCAGTTTTAGTCACCTTCTTCCTATTAATGTCTTATCTGTGATTGAGTGCATACATCCCCCTACCCTCTACGCAGGTAAGGACGAGTATGCGTGGAAATGGAGCCATGATGGTAACTTTTCTGTTAAGACAGCTTACGATGAGGTCCTTTGTCCTAATATTAGTTCGTCAAACCCTGTCTGGAAGAATATTTGGAATTGTAAGATGTCTCAGAGGGCTCGGGTCTTCCTTTGGTCAATGGCTCATAATGGTATTATGACTCAACTCCTGAGATTTAGAAGAAAGCTTTCTAATTCTGATACTTTTACTAGATGTTCGCATGCTAGTGAGTCTATCCTTCATGCTCTTAGAGATTGCCCTGTTGTTCGTCCTTTGTGGCAAGCTTTAATCAAAAGTTCGTATTGGTGGGAATTTTTCTCCCTTGACCTACAGGAGTGGGTGTTCTTCAATCTAAAAACGAACTGTGGCATGAGCCCAAGTTTCAACTGGGATTCTACTTTTGGTACCACCTGCTGGAACATTTGGAAACAGAGAAATGATTGGGTTTTAAACAATAACCACAGTCATGGGTTGGCCCTTCTTCATACTATTAATGCGCAGCTAGAGGATCTAAAGATGGTGCACTCTCTCCTGAAGAGTGGCCCCAATCAGCATAGGGTTAAGCTTCAAAGTAACTATATTAAGTGGAACCCTCCGGAGGAAGTTGGATTAAATTTAATGTTGATGGTTCGGCTTTTCAGAATAAGTCTTCCTGTGGGGGAGTTGCTCGGGACAGTGAAGGGAGCTGGCTTCTGGGATTTAGTAAGAAGCTTGGCAACTGTAGCAGTTTTTATGCTGAGGTTTGGGGTATCTGGTTTGCGTTACGCTTGGCCAAGGAGAGAAATATGCGATTTGTCATCATTGAATCAGATTGCACTCTTGCTCTGGATTTTGTCCGTTATGGATGTAGCAATCCCCACCCTCTTCATGGTATTGTTGCCAAGATCAGAGACGTCATTCAGCTTGACCTTTCAGTTGCTTTCTCCTTCGTTCACCGAGAAGGAAATAGAGTTGCTAATTGTCTTGCTAGATTAGCCCAAATTAGGGATCAAGATATGTATTTGTTTAGTGATCCTCCCCCGCTTTGTCTGGGGATGGTTCAGGATGATTGTAGAGGGTTGGCTTTCCCTCGGGGTTCTCTTTGCTAGTTTTTGCTAGCTCTTCTTTTCCTACCAAAAAAAATGTTAATCTTTTTATATAATTATAATACATAATTATAATATTACATTTGTAACTTAAAAAAATTTGACCCCCTTGAGAAAAATCTTGGCTTCGGCCTGCGCACCTACGGAAAATACCCTTATTCTTTATATGTTAATTCTTTACAATTTTAAAATATAATTCCTTCAAAACATTAATTTTTTTTGCCATTTTTCAAATATTTCCCCGCCTCTGTAAAATGTAGAAAAGTTTATTCACATTCTTAGTTATAAAAAGAACGATAATTTGAACAAGCATTTTTAATTGTTCCATATCTCAACATATGCATGGGGATTGTGAAATACAAAATCTTTATATATCACGTAATTTGCAACAAAGAGTTCTATTTTCAACTAAGTTATAGAAAAGTGAAGACAAATATCATATAATATCCATTTATCATGAACACTAAGCTTAATTTATATATAGTGTATGTATTTCATACCTTGTTTAAGAATGCCATTTCTATTGTTTTGTTAAGGCCTCCCTCCAAATACAATCTATCCTCATCTATTTTCACATTACTCAATTTTGGTGTTTCCACGACTCCTCCACAAAACATCTTCATCTGCTGGCATCCACTTATACTTACATCATATTGTAAGGATGGGAATTTGAAGGTGTGGTGATTTTGTGAACAAAAGCTCTTCAAGCTTCTCAAGTCAGTAAGTTGCAACCTCCACAAACTGTAGAATCTAATTGTTGCTTCTACATCATCTTCACTCTCATTATTTCTTACAATTTCCTCCATCCTTTCACAATCACTTATCTCCAATCTTTGAAGATTCACCAAACTTTTGGCAGTTGAACTTGTTACCAAATAGATTAGTTGGTGACAACCACACACCTTGAGATGTGTTAGATTTTCAAATGAAACAAAGGATGGAGTCAACTTAATCAATCTACCACAACATTCAACTTCAAGCCTCTTTAAATCTTGATGAATTGGCTGTAGCTGAGAATCATCATTCCATATGGTCTTGAGCTGATCCAAATACCCAACATATAGTTCCTTAAATGATGCAATTTTTCCCATATGATTCACAATTTGTGCTTCAGATGGAATTATCTCCTCAAAGCAACTGTGTTCTACACAAAGTTCTTGGAGATTCGGAAATCTCCCAAGGAAGCTATATGGAAAGGTTACTGATTCATCAACAAAGCTTTCTAAACAAAGAGTTCTCACTTTATCAAAGAGGTTGGCTTGAAATTCTCCATCCCTTATCATGGTGGCATTTTTCTGATTTAACGTTAGTCCCTTTAATCTAGGAATTACCTGCAAAATATTAATTCAAAAAATCATTATTGAGTTAAACAACAAAAAATGGTCAAAACTAAAGCTTTCAATTATTTTACAAAAGCATGCATAAAATTATTACTCTGTTACAGTATAGAAAGATTAATGAGAGGTAAACTAACCTTTTCAAGCAAAAGGAGAGGTTGTTGAGTTTGTAATTCATCTTTTTCACATAACTCTTTGATACCTGTTATTGTTGTGCCAAATGTCTTTAGATTTTCACATTGATGCACAAACAGGCTTGTGAGCTTTGGGAATTCAAAAGCACATGTTTGTGAATAAAAGGACTTGAGATTTGGTAACTTCTGCAACGCCAAATGGCTTAATTGAGGAAACTCAAAACATGGAGATTTTTCTGATGAAGTCTCCTCCTCTGCAACAATCACCTCAAGTAGCCCACATGATTCTATTTCCAACGCCTCAAGTTGGGTAAGTGGTGTGTCTGCCTCTTCATCCAATTCCATCCCTTTTGCATCAAATATTGTCTTTATAGAGTGGCAATTAGTCAATTACGCACCTTCAAATCCTTTAAATTGCTTAAGTTTTTTACTAAATGTGCTGGTATCACATATTAACATAAGAAATCGCAATTGTCCACATTTAAACGTTCCAATTTGCTAAAAGGCTTGTGATGTGCAAGTTTTTCAACCCATAAAATTTTCATCACAGGATAGAGCTCCAATTTTGTGACCTAACCAAATGAATTAAAATATTAAATGAGTTAATGAAGGATGCCTCTCACAAGTCAAAACACGTGCAGAGTTATAGGAATGTTCAAACTTCACATAAAAGCTAGTCTAAAGTCAATATATTTTAGTCTTTCACGTCTTTCTTTTAATCACAAACCTTAAACATAGGAACAATTATTAACAATGCATCCATTTATTTTTAATATTATAGTATTATTAATTAAAATTTACACACAGACACACGTAAGCAGAAAATCATCAAATAAGTGAAATAACCTGCCCATAACACTTATTTTCGTGATCTTTTTAAACCCCCATGATGCATCATAACTGCCCAAATAAACTTGCTACTCACTATTTATAAACGCTACACCCATTAATTCCTTCAATGCGTTCTGAATTATTATCCTCATTTCAATTCTAAAGTCATTCGTACACACCAACAGGAAACTCCAAGGAGCCCACAAAGACAAAAGAAAAACAAAAAAAGTGAATGCAAAAGCAAAAGAAGGAAGGTTGTGTTCTTTATGAAGGAAAAGCCAAGTGAAAGAAAGAAGAAAAAAAAATGTGAGCTTCATATGTTACCTACTTTTTTATTTTATCTTAAAAAGTGTGCATAATTAAAAAAAGAAAAAAATACAAAATATTTATTATACCCATGATTTGACACAATCATAACTTTTTTTTCTTTTTATTATTTTAATATAAGGGGTAAAGTGGTAATTTTAATACATTTTCATTCCATTTCCATTCTCAACTTTTACTAACAAACATAATAAATAAATTCCTTTTCCCTTTTTCCTTTCTAACCGAAAAGTGATACCCTTCACTTTTCTTTCTTGCTTTCTTTCTCTCTTCTCACCCTCAGTCACTCATATTTGGCTTTCGTTTGTACAGTTATACTCAAATTTGTATGCAATGATTGTTATGCTTAACAAATGTCATGTATGTATGTATGAAAGCTGTATCAAAATTTCAATTTTTTTTTTTCCTTTTGTATTGATGAATAATTTGGGTTTTCTTTTTGTGAAAATAATTTGGCTTTTACAGTTTTACTTATATGTAGTATATGGTATTTGTACTTTCCTGAAACCTTTTTTGAATAAGAAACAATGACTGTTATGCTTAACAAATGTCATGTGTATGTATGTATGAATGCTATATCAAAATTTCATTTTTTTTTCCCTTTTGTATAGATGGATAATTTGGGTTTCCTTTTTGTGAAAATAATTTGGGTTTTTCTAATTTGTATATCTATATCATATATCTTATATCTATATCTATATATATATGACTTTGAATTTTTTGGTGTCACACAAGCAAAGTGTGACACCAAAGAAATTCTGGCAAAAAAAAAAGTGACACCAAAGAAATAACTTCTCCCTCAACTTCCCAATAAATAACCAACTTCTAACAAAATAGTTATATTTTATAATTAAAAAATACAAAAAAATAATATGATTGGAAGATGTGGGAGAGAGAAAACAAGTATGATAGGTGGTTACTAATAAAACGAAAAAGTGCATAACTTTTCTTTTTTAATTTTTTTTATTTTAAATTATGATAACAATTTTATTTAAAAATTTTAAAATTTTAAAATATTTAATTTTTAATGATTTTAAAATATGATAACTATTTTATATTATATTTTTAAAAAAATTTAAGAATAAATTACATGTATGCACGTAGGTGCATGCGAAGCCTCTAGTATATATATATGGCTTTAGACTTTTTGGTGTCACAAAAGCAAAGTGTAACACCAAAAAAATAACTACCCTAACCCCACTTTCTTCCACTAAAATAAAAAATATGAAAAACATATTATCTATATATATATGACTTTGGACTTTTTCGTGTCACAAAAGCAAAGTGTGACACCAAAAAATAACTATCCTAACCCCACTTTCTTCCACTAAATTAAAACTTATAAAAAAATATTATTGGAGGATATGGGAGACAAAAAATATATATTATGGGTAGTATATATGGTGTTTGGACAAAAATAAATAAATTACATTGGAGGAGCTTCTAGTGTAGTATATGGTTTCTCACTGATTTTAGTAATTATTTAATTATCACTATTTTGAAACAAATTAATTAAGAGGAATATATATCTATATATATATGGCTTTGGAGTTTTTGGTGTCACACAAGCAAAGTGTGACACCAAAAAAATAACTCCCCCCTCAACTTCCCAATAAATAACTAACTTCTCACAAAATAGCTATATTTTATAATAAAAAATACAAAAGAACAATATGATTGGCGGATGTGGGAGAGAGAAAACAAGTATGATAGGTGGTTACTAATAAAATGGAGAAGTGCATAACTTCTCTTGTTTAATTTTTTTTATTTTAAATTATGATAACAATTCTATTTAAAAATTTTAAAAATTTTAATTTTTAATGATTTTAAAATATAATAACTATTTTATATTATATTTTTAAAAAATTTAAGAATAACATGTATGCACATAGGTGCATGCGAAGCCTCTAGTATATCTATATCTATATCTATATATATATGGCTTTGGAGTTTTTGGTATCACACAACCAAAGTGTGACACCAAAAAAATAACTTCTCCCTCAACTTCCCAATAAATAACCAAGTATGATAGGTGGTCACTAAAAAAATGAGAAGTGCATAACTTCTCATTTTTTAATTTTTTATTTATTTTAAATTATGATAAAAATTTTATTTAATTTTAAAATATTTAATTTTTAATGATTTTAAAATATAATAACTATTTTATATTATATTTTTAAAAAATTTAAGAATAAATTACATGTATGCACGTAGGTGCATGCGAAGCCTCTAGTATATATATATGGCTTTGGAGTTTTTGGTGTCACACAAGCAAAGTGTGACACCAAAAAAATAACTTCTCACAAAATAGTTATATTTTATAATTAAAAATACAGAAAAATAATATGATTGGAGGATATGTGAGAGAGAAAACAAGTATGATAGGTGGTTACTAATAAAATGGAGAAGTGCATAACTTCTCTTTTTTAATTTTTTTTATTTAAAATTATGATAACAATTCTATTTAAAAATTTTAAAATTATCAAATATTTAATTTTTAATGATTTTAAAATATAATGACTATTTTATATTATATTTTTAAAAAATTTAAGAATAAATTACATGTATGCACGTAGGTGCATGCGAAGCCTCTAGTCTATATATATGGCTTTGGAGTTTTTGGTGTCACACAAGCAAAGTGTGACACCAAAAAAATAACTTCCCCCTCAACTTCCCAATAAATAACCAAGTATGATAGGTGGTTACTAAAAAAATGGAGAAGTGCATAACTTCTCATTTTTTGATTTTTTTTTATTTTAAATTATGATAAAAATTCTATTTAAAAATTTTAAAATTATCAAATGTTTAATTTTTAATGATTTTAAAATATAATAACTATTTTATATTATATTTTTAAAAAATTTAAGAATAAATTACATGTATACACGTAGATGCATGCGAAGCCTCTAGTATATATTAATATGGCTTTGGACTTTTAATTGGTGTCACAAAAGCAAAGTATAACACCAAAAAAAATAACTTCCCAACTAAAAAAAACTACCTAATAAATAACTTCTCATGAGTACCTTCCTAATAAATAACTTCTCATAAAAAATGAGGAAAGTATTGGAGATACAAATAGAAAAATAGAATAAATTATTATTATAAAAGTTGTAAAAAAAATAACTCTCCATAATTTAATAAATTATTTAAAATATAATAATTATTTTTTATAATGTATTTTAAAATTAAAACAACAAATATTTAATATTTTATTATTTTAAATAATAATAATTTTATATTATATATTTTATAAAAAATAAAATACATGCACGTACCGTGCATACGGAACCTCTAGTATATATATATATATATGGCATATAGATTGCTTTTTCTCTATCTTAGCACTTATGGACATGGTACGCAAAACTCATGTATGTATGTGACGTATGAATGAAGATTGAAGTCTTAAAAAAATTGGTGCAAAGGTTGCACGACATTATTTGTGCAACACACAATTTTTATTTGAACAAGTTAATAATATAATTTTAAATTTTAAATAAGAACAACAAAATTTCATGGACAAAATTCATAATAAACTTCAATTATAACAAAATAACTTATTTTATTTAAAATAATTTTATTATTTAAATATATTTAACTTTTTCATATAATTTTTTATAATATCCGTGATACTAGTTAAATCAAAGGAAATAACTAGATTCTTTTTCTTTTGGGTTTAGGGGCAGAAAATTGAAGTGAAAGAAAAGACTTATGCAAATGTTAAATTAAACGAAATAATTTTACTTTTTTCTTTTTTGGATTTAGGATTAGAAATTGTAGAAAATAAAGTACAAAAAGAAGAGACTTAAGAAGAAGTTAAATAAAAGGAAACACATAACTTTCCTAGTTGGCATTTTTCATAAAAATAGAAGTGATGAGATGATAAGAATGTGAGTAATTAATTTGTACGTACCTCTTGTGTAAACAATAGTTGGGTTGTTTTGTTAAGGTTGGTCTCCAAAAGCTTTTCATGGTTTCCCCATCTCATTCCTTTAAGCAATGGTGCATGTATGTCTCCTGCACAGAACATGCTCATTCTCCTACAATACATTATAAGTAATTTGTCTAATGAAGGAAACATGAAGGTATAATTATAGCTACAAAAGCTCTTTAAACTTGACAGATTTTCAAGTTTCAAGTTTCAAGTATCTCATCATCATCTCCCTCCTTTGCTATAATTTCCTCTATATTCTCACACCAATATATTGTCAACCTTGTGAGTTGCACCAAAGTTGTAGCTTTAGATAGCGTCAACAAACTGGTCAATCTATAACATGAAGACACATTGATATCTGTAAGATTTTTGAAAGAAATGAAGGATGGTCCCCATTTTATCAAGTTATCGCAATTTGAAACATGAAAACTCTCAAGATTTGAAAGAATCAAATCCAATTGGATACGATCATCCCTCATAGGCTGATCATCCCTAAAAGGCTCCGAGGATGTGTCCCTAAAAACATCATAACTATATACTCTAAGCTCCTTTAAATTCAAAAAAGTGGCTGCAAAATCCAGCTTGTCATTCCATAACATCACAAAAAGCTTTTTTGCATCTATTGTCAACATCTTTAAGTTGGGAATTACCTGGACAAGGTTTACAAAAGAAACATATATCACAACAAAAACCACATACTTTTTGTCATCTATATATGTTTAAATCAAGAAATTTTATCCTTAATTAATTTTTCTAGTTTCATTTTAATGCTTGAAATCTAATTTTCCTACGTTATTAATTTTATTTCAAAATTAAATAGTAATTAATTAATTTGAAAGATATATTACCTTTTCATGAAAGAATAATGGATATTTTACATATGGCGACTCTTCTTGCAAGCTTGATAAACTTGAGTCTCCCTTCCGAATCATCTCTAATCCATCACAATCACGAATAATGAAATGTTGAAGGCATGGCCATTCTGATGTATGTCTATCTCCATCACGTTTTTCAAATTATGGAGACTCCAAAGTTTTAACTTGTGTTAGCTTGTGGAATATGAATGTAGGGGCACCAGATTCTGGAACTTCAGCTTTTGCAACAATTACACCTATCCCACAACTATATAATTCAAGCTCTTCAAGATGAAGCATACCTTTAGCAACAGACACAGGAAAGATATTTCGAGTCTTTGACAATCAACAACGGTCACCTGCTGTAACCTTTGGAAGGAGAAAATTTGTTGTGGGTCGTTACTCCATATATGCATAAGTTTTGGCAATCTACGAAGTTTTATCTTTTTCAATAGTACAATCCAAGATAATTGTGTCTCTTTATAATTATTCAAATCATCAAAATCAAACACCATCTCTAACGACCGACAATCATATACCTTTAGTTCTTCCAAATGGCTTAAGGAAATTAGTACATGCAAGGGCACTAGTTTCACTAAAAACCCACAATATATTACTTCCAATGTTTTCAAGTTGCCAAAGGAGTTGTGTGGTGGGTGGTCATCCCATATTGATGTAACCCAACTCCCAATTATTGATAGAGTCAATGTCTCTAACATGGGAAATGACACCTATTAAAGTCCATATATAGGAATAAAAGAAAAATCAATTTTGATATGTAAACTTATTCAACAATGATTTATTTTAATATAAATAACAATTTCATCAACCACAGTTGGAAACCAAAAGAAAAAGTTTAGGATTTAAATATAAACCCAATGTTGTAATAATAAATTTTTTGCACCTTTTAAAACTCTATCATATATATATCTATATATATATATGACTTTAGAGTTTTTGGTGTCACACAACCAAAGTGTGACACCAAAAAAATAACTTTCCCCTCAACTTCCCAATAAATAACCAACTTCTCACAAAATAGCTATATTTTATAATTAAAAAATACAAAAAATAATATAATTGGAGGATGTGGGAGAGAGAAAATAAGTATGATAGGTGGTTACTAATAAAATGGAGAAGTGCATAACTTCTATTTTTTTTTTAATTTTAAATTATGATACCAATTATCAAATATTTAATTTTTAATGATTTTAAAAAATTTAAGAATAAATTACATGTATGCACGTAGGTGCATGCGAAGCCTCTAGTATATATATATGCAAATTTATAAGAACCTAAGATCTTCAGTATGTAAATTTATAAGAACCTAAGATCATCTGAATTTTTATCTTATAATTGTAGCTATTATTAACAATTAAATTTTGACGTCGAAACAAGTTGTTAAAAAAAGTTAATCATAATATTTTTTACGGTCAATAATTATCGATAATATTATTTTCGACAATATAAATGATAAAAAATATTATTATTATCTTTTTTCAACAATTTATTTCAACGGCCAAAATTTTTAAAAAAATATATAACTTTTCAAACGATTAAGAAAAATAGGTTGTTGAAAATATTCATTTTTCTTGTAGTTTATTAAAAAATCTATTTAATGACTTATTCTACATGAAAAATATCACTAAACTAGCAATTGTTTATCCAAAATAAATGTCATTACTTAATTTGACATATAAATTAATTATTATCAATAGTTTATATTAGATGAAAAAAATTTTCACTTTTGAATAATTATTGATAAATTATAGGAAAAAATATTTTTAAGAAAACCAAGCATCTAAAATGGATGGGAATGAGAAAAAAAATATTTAAAAAAGAAAATAAGTGAAGAAGAGTGACATTGCATTAGTAGGAAAAAATGTTTTTAAGAAAACCAAGCATCTAAAATGGATGGGGATGAGAAAAAATAAAAGAAAGAAAGTAAGTGAAGAAAAGTGACATTGAAAGATTACCCATGAAAGAGAATAATTATCCAAGTAAGGAAAAGATTACAAAAGATTGTATGCAATAGTCTAAATTCTAAAAACAAGTATTCCATTATAAACTACATTTAAAATAACAATTTTGAAGATTGGTAAAAAGTTAACATAAAGAAAAAAATTCATCAAAAAAATTAAAGATGACTTAATTTAAGCATACATACCTTGCTATTGAAAAGTGATTTGATATTTGTAATGGATTCGTTGTCCGTGGCATTCTCCTCAAAGTGAAAAGCCTTAAGTGCCGGCAAATTTCTAATGCTTAAAAAACGCAATTTATGAAAGGAATGTTCATTGGTAGAAACCACAATTCCATTCATGGCATTGCATTCATTAACATCAATTTCAACAAGTTGGGAAAATAATCCAACTGTTAAATCTGAGAACATAATCTTCAACTCATTACAATTTCTCACTTTAATCTCTCTTAGATTTTTGAAAGAGGCATACATGATATGCTTTGGACATAACTTTTTCAACCCTTTCAAATTATGAAGATTCAAGGTCTCAAGGTTGGAGAAGGCGACACGGCGTGTTGAATTACTGACAACATATACAATTTGATCATTGTTTTGAATCCAAAGATGCTTTAAATGTGGAAATTCTCCTCCATCTAAATGAGAAAGAACATCATTAATTCCATCTAAGAACAAGTCTTCAACACTTTCCAATAGCTTTTGAATCCCATGCATCAAGTGGATACTATTATCAAGCTCAAGTTTCAATGTTTTGGAGCTCTCACATTGACTTGACCATTCCCATTTTTTTCCTACCAATATCCTATATCGCTCTAAAGAGTTTTGTAAGAACAAGTCGTTTGGCAAAACAGAGGCATCACAAATCTGAATGTTCAAAGAGAAGAGCTTTGTCAAATGCCTTAACTCTGCAAGACTAGCATTTTCATTGTTGTTGCTAGATCCTTCAGCTTCCCATTTGTTAAAGCTATTTTCCATGTGCAAAACCTCCAATCCTTTCAAACTTGACAAGAGTTTTGGTGGAATCCCTTCTAGTTCAGAGCAATGTGCCAAATTCAACATTTTTAAGCAAGTCAACTGTGCCAATTCACATGGCAATTGTTTAATATTGGAGGAAGCAAGACTCAAAATTGTTAAATTCTTCAACCGTCCAACATCTGCTATGTCTTCCAACTCACATGAGTGTAAACACAATGTTGTAAGTTTTTCAAGGAGACTAAGTGAATATGGTAAGGATGAAATGTGGACATCAGCCAAACCCATGACTTTGAGTTCATTCATTGGTTTGAAGAAAGTGCTTGGAATTCTCAAATCAAAGCCCTTGCAATTTAGTAAGAAGAATTCTAGTGTTGGACAATATAACTCTACTGGAAGCTCTATAGAGTGTTGTATATCCAAGCACATTCTTGTGTAGCCTTCCAGTAGAGTTTTGCTTGGGAAAACATACTGCTCTTCAGGTCTCACCACCAGGGCATGTTGCTCTTTAGACGCAATTGAAAGTGAAAACTCGTGAAACACATCATGCATTGTAACACGATCATGAGAAAAGCTATCAAGCAATAAACTTGAGGCTTTTAGCTTACTTATCAGAAAATCCAATGCATCTTGAGCATCTTTCATGGAATGAACATCTTCAAGTAAACTCAAACCCATAGAGTACATAATCAAGTCAATAGTCAAAGGATCATGGGACAACATTGCAGAGAGCAAGACAATTGATTGAAGTTCTGTATCAAGATGATCATAACTGTACTTCAAAACTGCATCCACTTCCTTTATCCCTGTCATGTTTCTCCGTAAAGGTTTTCTCAACTGATTCAACACATACCTCCATTCACTTGGTTGTCTCTTATTTTTCAATGCTCTAGCAATTGCAACTATTGCCAGAGGCAATCCTCCACGTAGCTTAACAACCTCAACTCCCACTGTCAGCAAATCAATATTATTGGAATCATCAAAGAGTTCAACATTCTCTTTAAATAACTCCAAGGCCTCCTTTTCAGACAACACACCCACGCTGATATTTCTTCTACACTTCATTTGGTTATATAAGAACTCTTCATTTCTTGAAGTTAACAAAATTTTGCACTTAAGATTCTCATCAGGAATTGCACTTGTTTTCTTGGGATTATCATCAAAGGGAATCCCAACTTCATCTAAGTCAAGTCTCTCCCAAACATCATCCAACACTAGAAGCAGATTCTTTTCTTTCTTCAACCTTTGATTCAAATGACTAACTCTTGCACGTAAGCTCTCAGCCTCAAGTTTCATTCCTACAATGTCTGCAATCTGCGATTGAATTCCCTTAAAGTCTAGACTTTGCGCAACCGTCACCCACACCACCTTGTCAAACAACTTTTGTTCCTTAGCTTTTGTAGCTACTTGTTTGGCTAAGGTAGTTTTGCCCACACCAGGAAGCCCACACAATCCAACCATATCAATATTAGGATCTGCCAATGCTCCCAAAACTTGATTCATAATTGAAATTCTTGACTCCATCTCTTCATTAATAGTGGATGATGAAGTAGATGGTAATGGTACACCTACCAGCTCTGGAGGCTTATAGTAGGAAACTTTGTCAAACTTGCCTTTCTCCTTGATCTCTGCAACTTCTAGTGTCATCTTCTTGGCTTTTCTGCTGATCTGATGCCGCAACCAGAGATTAGGACAGGACTTGAAAGAACAGTTAGTGTTTGCATGAGCCTCCTCTCCATAGAACTTGTCTACCAGTTCTGTAATTTCATTTACTTTGGTAAACCAATCTTGAACTTTTACTTCAATATCTTCACCTTGTCTTTGAGCCTGATCAACCAAATGCTGCACAGCTTCTTTATCATTCTGTAGCTCCTTAAATTCATCCTTCAGCTTCTTCACATTGCTTTGGTAAGAAATCAGATAACCCAACTGCCGCCCAATTGGTTCTACTGTAAGTTCAACAACTTTTCCAGCAAGGCCACCAAGAAGCTCCATTGTTAATATAATGTTGGAATCGCTTCTTCTTGTCTTGTTTCTTCTTTCAAATAGAAAGGGTGAATAAAATAGGAAGTATAAAAAGAAATTAGTAAAATGCCACATAGGCTAATCAAAACTAACTAATAGAGGCTCTACTTCTCATACACTCAAGTATTTTCTTGTCCAACACTTGAAGAAAATAAAGTAGGAATTATTTTAAGGACAAACAATATAATATATAAGTAGAAATTTTGGAAATTTTATTTTCTGTTCTTGAAGAAACCAAAGAAAAGCGGTGAAGTAAATAAGAAAATGTAGAAGGAAGAAAATATTACTTTTTTTTTCCTATTCTTATGACTGAAAAGTTTTTTCTTTTTTAAACCAACCAATCAACATGCGAGATGTTAGATGAGTTTGAATTGAGCTGGTAGATTGATTTTTTGTAATATATATATATATATATATATATATGAGTTTGTGTTATTTATTAGGAGAACAAACACAATAGCTACAACGTAGGCACAAATTAAACCCCTCTCTTGTAAGATCTCACAAGTTTCAATCTCCATTTAACTAATAATGGTATGTTGGTATCGTATCATGCGTCGGACATGTGACACGTTTATCTATAAAATAGGATCTAATTTGCACAATTAAATGCTCCCATAATATTCTAATCAGTAACCACCATTTACCCTCATCTAAGCCAACTGCTTGCTTCTCTTCTCCATATCCACATTGGATAAAATAAAAAATAAAAAATAATATTAAGTTATAAGATATTCACACTCAATAGACTAATCTTTTAGGTCAAAACCCCAAATTGGTCCTTTATGTTTGCACGAAGTTTCATATTGGTCCTTTATGTTTCAAAAAGTCTAAATTGGTCCTTTATGTTTGCAAGAAGTTCCAAATTGGTCCTTCCGTCCACTTCCGTCAATTTCTTAAGTTAAGTGCTAACGTGGCGTGCTGACGTGTCATGCCACGTTAGCGCCACGTCATTGCCACGTCATCACATATGATATTGGATGTTGACATGGCATGACATGTCAGCTTCAGTTGACACGTAGGAGAGATGATGTGTCCACGTCAGTACTTAACGGAAGAAATAAACGGACTTGGACGGAAGGACCAATTTGGAACTTCTTCCAAACATAAAGGACCAATTTAGACTTTTTGAAACATAAAGGACCAATATGAAACTTCGTGCAAACATAAAGAACCAATTTGGAGTTTTGACCGATCTTTTAAAATGTCTCATGGTCTAAATCATATCTTGTGACATGAAAAGCATTTTTCCTAAAATCTTAATTGACATCGCCAGAACAGTAACAACAGAAAAAAAAAGTGTACGTTTCCTCGTATAACATTATTCTTAACATCACATATTATTCATATCTAAACAAAACATTTGGGCTTTTAGCAAAATATTACTTACCCTCCTTAAATAGTCATCCTATCATAATTAATAGTTAATACTCATACCTTTTATTTTAAATACAGATATGGAAATGATGGAAGGGCCTTCTTCTTTCTCTTCTTGTGTCTTTCTTTTCTTGCCCTGTTCTGGAACTGCAAGTCAAGAATATT
The DNA here is from genome assembly GCA_014851425.1 of Senna tora. NCBI lineage: Eukaryota > Viridiplantae > Streptophyta > Magnoliopsida > Fabales > Fabaceae > Senna > Senna tora. Next base: position 2,502,000 of record CM026270.1, on the reverse strand, counting down.
TCACAGTATGAGCGAATTAATTATGGATAAAACTTATGTCCATTTCCTTATGTCCATTTCATCCAATTCCCCAATATAATTATGACACGTGGCAAAAAGTGTTTAAATGACCAATCACAGTAGAGAGAGAATATAGAAGATCACCTTTTATATGACCAATCATAGAAGAAAGAGAGTGTAAATACAATATATGATTGGTGGAATTGGAGGAAATGGACATAAGTTTTTTCCATTAATTATATGATGTAGAAATACAAATTAAACTAAAAAGTGTTTAATGCTTATAAATTTAACATCAGCTATAACTTTATTTCTTTAAACTTACTGTAGAATAATTGTGAAATTTCACAATTTGAACGCAACCAGGATGAGATCCATTACTTCTTTTTTCTTTTTTTCAACAAACTAATACTTCCACATCAATCAAAGGAAATAACTTTGTTTTTTCAGGAGCAAAAAATTCAGAAAAATGAAGTGAAAAAGAGAGACTTACGTGGAATTTAAAAGTGTTGGATATATTGGGGTCTTCGGGACTAAATATCCGCCCATTTGGGAGTCCGATCGGGTCGAGTGAGGATCCGTTGGAAAGCTTGCAGAGAGACGAAGAGAACGAAACGAAAATGACTCTCATCGGAGGTCACACGAGCCCGTACTCGTGGCCCAAAGTGGGCTAGATGATCATGATGGAAGTGAATATTTTGTTCACATTCCAAGTCCCACATTGCTTGCGTCAATGATGGGAGCTCTCTCATCCTCCTATAAATAGGAGTGACTCCACCCCTTTCTAGTAGCTCATTCCATGTGTTGGAAAGGGGGGTCCCGTTTGGGAACCCCACTCAGTATAAGTTTTCTCTTTCTCTTGAGTCCTCTTCCGCGCATCAGTCGTGGACATGTGGCTCTACCTCTCGTAGGTAGAGTCCTCCGTTTGGCGCGACCCTTTTCGGTGTTCGTCGTTTGGAGAACAGCCCTGGTGGAACAGAGGCACTGGCAAGATCCAAGCTTTTAGCGATGGCGTCTAGGTTAGTAGCTTCTGCAATATTTATTTTTGCCTGGATTTATTTTCGGTTTTTCATTTAGGTCCCTGGGTCGGATCGGGTCATGTGGATCCGGGCTTTTCCCTACAATGGTATCAGAGCCTGGTTATGCTAGAGCTCTGTTCTCCAGGGATTGATGAACCGAAAAGGGTTAGGAACATGTTTAGGGCTTGTTTGTCTAAAACCTAGAAACATGTTTAGGTTCCCCTTTCAAAATTAAAGACCCTAATTTGCATGCATATATATATATATATATATATATATATATATATATATATATATATTATTTAAGGTATGTGTGCCCTACGAATTAGATATATACCTGTGGATGTATGCTACTGTTTTGGGATGGGGAATGATGACTGAAGTGGTTCACCGACGAACGGCGCCGCCGCCGTCGAAGGTCCGGCGACCTCCGCCGCCGAGGATCGCCGGCGACGGCGGAGGTCCGGCGACCTCCGCCGTCGAGGGTCGCCGTTCGGAGAGTCTTCGACAAGCGCCGCCGCCGCAAGTGCCGATGGTCGGCCGGCGATGATCCGGCGCCAGCCGTCTGTTGACCGCCAGCGAGGTCAACGCCGGCGTCGCGAAATTTTCTGTCGCGCATAATTTCTCTGTTCTAGCTCTGATTTCGACGATTTTTGAGTCGTTTTTCTCGTTTTAGCGAGACGAATCCAAATATGGGGAGAAATTAGGGTGAATTGGATTCTAAAGAGTGGATATGACCATCTCCAGACTCATTCACATACACAACGAGAGAGAAGATTTAAGCGATTTGTGATCGTTTAAATTACCTTAAGTGTTTTACTCGAGTGAGAGCTAAGGGCAGCATGTGGCAAACCCATAACTCGATGTAAATGCTTAGCCACGTGGGAATTTAAATAGTAAGTGACTATTTAAATGATCGTAAGCGTTGTAATCAAGTGGAAGTTTGAGGTCGTGCCTGTGGCGACTCGATGTTCTTCTTGATCGCTTACATAGTGGGAATCCAAAAGAGATTTTGAATAGTATGTGACTATTCTATGAAAATTGTTGAGTCAAGCATAGAAAAGTACACATATATAGGCTCTCTGTGTGATGAGGGTGGTTGACCCTACTTCTCGAATGCAGAGACGGACTATATCTACACTCGTCTTGCGTTGATTACAATTTTCAAGAGTCGTGTGTTGTGTGATAAGGAGCTGTGTAATTAGTGTTAGCGTTTAGGATTGACTGATAGTGTAACTACAAAACTTGTAAACGTAGATCACATTAGAGATATCGTTTTGGTGACACTGTGGTCACCAAACTAAGGCAGCTTACAATCAAGTTTGATGCCTCCAAGATGCGCTCTAACAAGAGAATGAAAACGTATCTAAGGGAGAAATCAAACTTAATTTGGGAGTGTGAGTAAGCCTGAACACTCCCCACTGGTAAACTGTGACTTCAAACTGTTGCCAGATCTCTTCCCTCCTATTGGGAGTGCATATAGGTCATTCCGACCTCCACTAATATCATCAAGTTTCTTGATGATATTAAACACCACCTAGTGCTCTAGGATTGTTGGCATAAGGCTGTGAAATCTATCGAGCACGTAGCCTAAGTGGCTAAAGTTTCTTAGAGCTCTAGGCTCCAAGAACAAGGGCAATGAGTCCGAGAGATGTGGTACTAGGAAGAGAAAGGGTAAGTGTAAGGTAAGTAGCCTCAGTTCAAAGGAAAAACAAGAGAGGAAAAGAGATTTTGGCAAAGGTCAAATGTTGCTTGTGCCATTCCATAAGGCACTATGCGCAAAAATTGTTTGCAGCAATCATTTTCCTCTCACCCATGAACATTGGTTCATAGAGTTCCGTCCTCTGCCAAATGGGAGCAGAAGTATCCTCGTGGGAACAAAGAATTATTAAAGTTAAGAGGTTGGACAACTACAAAAACGAAGTTGCGTAGTGGCCACTCTTTATCTTTATAAATGTTTTGTGTTCTAGATACTGAACAGAACTCATTATTAGATGTTTTTCCGTGAGAGAACTTAGGATATAATATGATCTACATGTTTATCATGACTCCGTAGTGTTAGTTCTTGTGTTATGACAATGGTTGTGTTGTGACACACTTTGAATTACATTCTCGTAATTCAACTAGTTGCTTTGTTGTGTCTTCCTATGTGGTTGATACATCTATTTGGCAAGTGCGTGTGGGACGCAATTACGTATTAGCAAAGGAGAATTTGTGAGGACAAATTCCCAATGCTAGTTTGTAAACGTTGCCTTACAGACAAAGCAACCTGTTGCTGTGTCTTCCTCTGTGGTTGATACACCTATTTGGCAAGTGCGTGTGGGACGCAATTACGTATTAGCAAAGGAGAATTTGTGAGGACAAATTCCCAATGCTAATTTGTAAATGTTGCCTTACAGACAAAGAAACCTGAGAACCATTCAGTCATGAAATCAGAAAACCCGCTTTCATCAAATTAGTCCACTCGGACATCAGTGGTCCGATACGCGTGGGGGCAAGGCAAGTGGCCTAGTATTTTCTCACAGTTACGTGATGAAATTTGAATTGTTAGACAACTAACTATTTCACAAACTCCACAGCAAAATGAGTTGCTCCTGGAGTTGGTTAAGTTGATAATGACTCAGGTGAACGTTCCCATTGGGGAGATGCTTTACCAACGATCACTTTCGTACTTAACCATATGCCCTTTCAAATTATGTGAATGATTCCTGATGAGTTTTAGTTAGGTAAAAGACCTGATTAGAGTATGCTGAGACCATAAGGGTATACAGCATACTTGATCCTTCCTGTGAGTATAGGAAGCTTGACCCTAGAGGCAAGTAGCGTGTCTTGGTAAGATAGCTTGGTCACTCAAAGGGATGCGTCTTCATTAGTGAGAATGAATACACTCCGGTCACATAATTTGAGTCTAAGGATGTAGTGGTCCTTAAGACAAACTTTTCTAGAGCAAGGGAGACTCATTTTGGGATGTGCATCTTTATTGAAAGAAGGTGGACCTACAACGCGTTGAGAGGAGCGTATAGACGCATCTCCAGTTGCTGAGTCCAGTGGGAGTAATGCTTATGAGGAGCACATCTCCACGAAGCACAATCCAAGAGGAGTACTAGATGAGTACTAAATTATCAAGTAGAGACTTTGATAGTTCAAAAGCCTCTCTCCGGCCCTACTAGTAAAAGTTGGACTAAGACGATGGAAGAAGAAAAGACAAAGTCTATAAGGACATACCAAGTATAAGACTTGGTGGCTCTACCCCGCGTCACAAGGCATTTTGAGAAAAAATGTGCTCTCAAAAGATAGGGGAGGCAGATGGGTCAATCGACCACAACTAGGCACATTAAGCAGTGAAGAAGTACACAGAACAAGAAGGTATCGACTGTGACGAAACCTTCTCGTTCATTGTGTGGTCAGAGTCTGATTCTAGCTTTGGTCACCAGTTTAAGTCTGGGGTACATCGATTAGGATGTCAAGACCGTTTTTCTTGTATGGCAAACTAGATGAAAGGATCTACGTGCACGAGCACATAGGGCTCATGGCAAAAGGCCAGGAGCGTAGAATATGCCGACTTCAAGGATCTGTCAAGATCTCACATATTCATCTAGACTTGTGGTAATTGACTACTTAGTCCATTTCAAGAAAGCTGAGAGTATTTCATTACCCTCACGCTCTATGTAGAGGACATATGACTAGCTAGAAATGACACAAAGGCTGCTTTAGCCAATTAAGGATGGCTATCCTTTCATCTTTTAAGATAAAGGAAAAGGTTTAGACAGTGGGAGTCAAGATTCTTGGAGAATGCTCCAAGAATCGACTCACTTTGTCACAAGAATCCTATGAAGAAGAGATTCTTGGCGGATTCCATTTGAGGGGATCTGAACCCGAGTGATGTGCTAGTTGCAAGAGGCAAGAATTTGAGTCTTGCTACACGTTTTTAGACTAAGTCAGAGATGGAGTCATTTGATAGTATTTTGATACATGTAGTTGGTAGCTTGAAGTACAATTAGAATTGTACTCGCTCCAATGTGTTTTTTGTAGTACGCTTTGTGAGCCGTTATCAGTCAAACCTAGCAAACACACTGTTTAGAGTGTTTTGAGGTACTCGTAGGGCGCTGCTGACAATCGGTTGTTTTCATCATATTAGTGACTCGCAAACGGCGGGCCAAACATTGATGACGATTGGGTAAGAGACTTGGATGAGAGGACATCCATGTCTTGGTGTGCTTTGCTAAGCACTGGAACCATCTTGCAGAGAAGCAAGTAAGGATTATGCATTTCTCTGTCCACTAGGGACATAGAGTTCATTGGATTATCATCAGCAGTACAGGGCAGTTTGGATTAGAAGATCTAAAGTCACTTATAGATCGCAGAAAGAGCTGTTGACCTAGTGACATTGATCCCATCAAGGCAAACAGCTATGGTTTACACCAAAGAAAGCCTAAGTACCACAAGAGAACGCAACATAGCTTTGTATGAGACATCGTTACACAGTAGTTAATTACCCTGTTGTGTCAGTCTAAGCATCAAGTGACCGGAGAGAGGGTCCTCACAGTATGACATGTGATAGAGCATTGGCTCTATACCCTCACGGACCCGCATTGGTGGGTTGGCTGTATAGAGATACAAGCCATAAAACAAGTGTTTTAGATACACTGGATTGCTTAGAACCAGGGTGATTTAACATAATTTATGTCATGAGGACAAACTTTGTGAGAGCTCTATTATTTGATCATAAGTAAAGTGTGATGCCTAGGCTTACCTTTATTTTGTGTGGATCAAGAAATAGAAGTACTTATTACACAACATATAAAGTATGTCGTACAGGCTTGGTAGGTTGGCTCTCTCACACGAGCAACCGCCTTGGACACGCAAGTGATGTGGGCCAAGATGAGACTTGGGTGCTTTTTCCTTGAACACCAAAATGGGATATAGTGTGAATATCCAGAGGCAGCTGAAAAGCGCCGAGTGTTGGACAGGAAAATGCCACTGAGAATTGATAAGTCGCCCTAGTAAGAGTACTAGGATGAGATCCGCTAAGATGATGAGGTCTTATGATCGAATTATGAATTCCTGCTATTCATAATGCCTGTAGTCAGACGTGAGTGCTCCACTTGGCGCTATGTGAAGCGAGCGAAGTGTGGTAGCAAACTCAGGTCAGATTCTAAGTGAGTCTGGACTAAGGTCTGTGTGGTGTAAGTGATTGAGGATCAAAATCGACATACGCTCGAGAACACCACAACATGCGTTTCATACCGCATGTGCTTTAAGAACCGCAAGGGAAGCATCTGAATGAATCCCTGCTTCAATGCTGTGTGAGTCCCTGAAAGGATGCATCAATCCTTTCAAAGGGTACCCTTATGCACTTTGACTCTGTCATGAAGAGATGAGGTAGTGCATGCTACTTTGATACCTTTCCAAGAGGCTATGGAAAAATACGGCCCGATGGAAGACTGTCAGGAAAGCAGCTATCTTTGATTGAACTGATAAGAGGTCGAAAGGAAGATTGTGTTGACATATGCATGTGTGATAGTATCCTGAGGTCGACCCATTATGTGATCCCTTTGAGGTTCTCATGGATGTGGATACCTATCGCAACTGAGTGTGGCTGAAGTCCTAGTCTTATTGTAGACTTAGAGGGATTGGACTAGCCATGTATATGAACACGTCTAGGGAACCCATGACACTATTTTTAGGTGAGACATGTGGTCACATCATCAGACACTTGGGTTGTAGCATCACTTATAGCTGGGCCCTAACAGGCTTCTAGTATAAGGCTCCGACATATCGTGCCAAGCGGTCACGACTGACACGGAGTATGAAAGAAGACAACGAGAGAAAGAGAAATAGAGAAGTCCTTTGTGATAAGGATAGTCATGGGCCTCCCACCATGTGCGAGTGGGAGTATGCTGGATATATTGGGGTCTTCGGGACTAAATATCCGCCCATGTGGGAGTCCGATTGGGTCGAGTGAGGATCCGTTGGAAAGCTTGCAGAGAGACGAAGAGAACGAAACGAAAATGACTCTCATCGGAGGTCACACGATCCCGTACTCGTGGCCCAAAGTGGGCTAGATGATCATGATGGAAGTGAATATTTTGTTCACATTCCAAGTCCCACATTGCTTGCGTCAATGATGGGAGCTCTCTCATCCTCCTATAAATAGGAGTGACTCCACCCCTTTCTAGTAGCTCATTCCATGTGTTGGAAAGGGGGGTCCCGTTTGGGAACCCCACTCAGTATAAGTTTTCTCTTTCTCTTGAGTCCTCTTCCGCGCATCAGTCGTGGACATGTGGCTCTACCTCTCGTAGGTAGAGTCCTCCGTTTGGCACGACCCTTTTCGGTGTTCGTCGTTTGGAGGACAGCCCTGGTGGAACAGAGGCACTGGTAAGATCCAAGCTTTTAGCGATGGCGTCCAGGTTAGTAGCTTCCGCAATATTTATTTTTGCCTGGATTTATTTTCGGTTTTTCATTTAGGTCCCTGGGTCGGACCGGGTCATGTGGATCCGGGCTTTTCCCTACAAAAAGAAAGGGAAAAAAGGGGTCAAGTACGTATAATTGTGAAATTTCACAATTTGAACGCAACCAGGATGAGATCCATTACTTCTTTTTTCTTTTTTTCAACAAACTGATACTTCCACAACAATCAAAGGAAATAACTTTATTTTTTCAGGAGCAGAAAATTCAGAAAAATGAAGTGAAAAAGAGAGACTTACGTAGAATTTAAAAGAAAAGGAAAAAAGGGGTCAAGTACGTAGAAGAAATTGTGAAAGATGAAAACAAAGAAGAAACAGAAATTAAATCACATGAAACAAATAGATTTTTTTTTTTGTTCTTTTTTGGTTTAGGTGCAGAAAATTGTAACAAAACAAATGAAGTCAAAGAAGTGACCTAAACAAAAAAATTAAATCAAAGGATTTTTTTTTTTTTGGGTTTTAGGAGCAGAAAATTGAAGAGAAAGAAGAGACTTAAGCAAAAAACAAATTTTTTTTTTTAAAAAAATTTAGAACCGCAGAGATTGTGAAAAACAAAGTTTAAGTGAGAGAGAGAGACTTAGGAAGAAAATAACTCAAAAGAAACAATTAGATGTTTTCTTTTTTCCTTTTTTTGGAATTAAGCAGAAAGTTGTGACAAATAGAGTTGAAGAAGAGACTTAAGCCAAAAGAAAAATAGATAAATCAACGGAAATAACTTTTTTTTTAGGAGCAGAAGATTTGAGAAAAATGAAGAAAATTAAAGAAAGACTAAATTAATAGAAATTAAATCACACGAAATAACTAAACTTTTAGTTTTTGGTTTAGGAACAAGAAATCTTGGAAAGTGGAATTAAGTATTAAGAACGCAAGGAGGGAAGAAGAAAGTAATTAAAAAAGAAGAAGCAAAGAGTTTTTGAGATGAATGTGTGGAACGCAGAGTTTTTGAAGCTTTAGAGATTATAATTGCACTCAAACAAAGTATGAAGATGGATGAAGGCTGTGTCTATGTGAGGAAGAAGAAGAAATTGAAAATACAATTCAGTTTAATTTGAAAAGATGCTTAAATTACCTTTGATGCCCCTAAATTTTAGAGTCTTGTGAATTATGCCCACAAACTTTATTTACTATCAATTGTGCTCGGAAACTTTTAAATTGTAACCAATTTCGCCCTTCACTCTTATTTCGTATAAATAATTAACAACATATATAAATGTTAATGTTCTCTTAGCGTCTAATGCTGAATGTGATGTCAAATTATATACTTAGTTACAATTTTTAGTCAATTTAGCCACAATAACACTCTTTATCTACAATGACACAATGATAATAATGGCTAAATTGATAGAACAATATTGTTAAATATATGATTTAATATCACAATCAATATTAGATGCCATGAGGGAGAGTCACATTTGCATCTTCCATTAATTATTTACACAAATTTTGGGTGAAGAGTAAAATTACTTACAAATTGAAAATTTAGGAGCATAATTAACTATAAATAAAATTTGAGAACATAATTGACAGATACCTTAAAATTTAGTAACATGAAAAATAATTTTATTTCAGTTTAGATTACTGTACCCTTCGATTAGTTAATTTTATCGGCTAATCACATGGTTTAAGAATCAAATTGTCGGTTTGACAAATCACAAAAAAAAAAAATAAATAAATAAATAAAATGTCGGTTTGACTTGAAGTCTAGACAATTTTTTATTGAATTGTGCAAATGTGCAAGTCTTTAAAAATAGGTCAAAACCTCAAATTGGTCCTTCATGTTTGTACGAAATTTTATATTGGTCCTTTATGTTTCAAAAAGTCCAAATTGGTCCTTTATGTTTGCAAGAAGTTCCAAATTGACCCTTCCGTCCAAGTCCGTTTATTTTCTAAGTTAAGTGCTAACGTGACATATGCTGACGTGGACACACCATCTCTCCTACGTGTCAATTGAAGCTGTCGTGGCATGCCACGTCATCGACACGTCATTGCCACGTCATCATCCAATATCATATGTGATGATGTGGCAATGACATGGCGCTGATGTGGCAGTGGCGTGGTGCTGACGTGGCATGACACGTCAGCTTAAATGGACACGTCAGCGCGCCACATCAGCACTTAACTTAAAAAATTGACGGAAGTGGACGGAATGACCAATTTGGAACTTCTTGCAAACATAAAGGACCAATTTAGACTTTTTGAAACATAAAGGACCAATATGAAACTTCGTGCAAACATAAAGGATCAATTTGAGGTTTTGACCTTAAAAATATTTTTCTAGTTGGATATAATCTGTGAAAAATGTGTAGTCTTTCACATTGGTGATTGAAAGATAAAATAATTTAATTTAATGTTTGATTGATTTCAAATTAATTTGGTCATGATTAATATAATGGATAAAAAATTATTAATGAATGCCGACAATTAAATGATAAATTTGCTACATGATCTATTCAACAATTGAAAAAATAAAAGGGTAAATTGTGATTTGGCTTAAATATAATTTGCTCCCCCGTAGTTTAAAATACGGCACTTAACTACCATGTGGTTTAACTTAAAATTAATGTGCCTCCTGTGGTTTAGAGTGTGACACTTGAGCCCCCTATTTGTTATGTTATCACTTAACTACCCTATATTATTTTTTCTCAAAATTTAATATTTAATATAACTTATAATGAAAATTACCTAAAAGTAATTGAGTTAATTAATTATTTTATTAAATTATATTTATTTTATCTTTAAAATAATAACAATAAACTCTAATCTTCTACTTTTAACTCTTTTTAACGTTTCATTCAAACTCTTCATTTCCTCTAATTTCTCCATCATATCCAAGAGTACTGTTATGCTTCTAGTCTAAGGTGAGTTTGTGCTCTTCTCTTCCGCACCGTTTATGCTCTTCTCTTCGGCGTTATTAGCATTCAATCCAGGTATGTATGTTATGAACTTGAACAATAAAAAAACTTAAATTTAGTTATATATTTGTATTATATTATTCTTTTACAATTTTATTTTGATTGATTTAATAATTCTAGAACATTAAAGATAAAAAATGACAATAAAATGAATAAATAACTAAATATAAATAATCAATGGAGTAAACAATAAATATTAAATTATTTTATTGATTTTTTAAAATTATAATTATAATTTTATTTTTATATTAATTATAATTTTTTTGAATCATTATATAATTCTAGAGTGTTGAATAACAAATTTTAAACATTAAAAGTATTAAATGATGATTAATTTGACTAAAATTTGGATAGAAGGTAGGTCAAGGTAGTTAAGTGATAACGCAACAAACCACAGGGGGGTCAAGTGTCACACTCTAAACCACAGGGAGTCACATTAATTTTAAGCCAAACCACATGGTGGTTAAGTGTCAAATTTTTAACCATAGGGGATAAACTGAATTGAGGCCAAATCACAGGGGGTAAACTAAAGTTTACCCAAAATAAAAACACATCAAATTTATAAATTAAACACTATATTTTTTTTTAAAAAAAAACATCAAACCAAATTAAATTGATGGAAAAAGTCAAACGGCACTTAGAAATATTAAGAGAATTACAACTCAAAGGATAATTGGCAAATATTGTTGAAATAAAAAAGAAAAATAAAAATACAATTAATCTTATACATAAGATGTTAAAAAAAAATCCCATAAATAAGATAATTTTAGGATGAAAATCCACACCGATCTTGGTGTTGCCAACAAAAATGTTTACCCTTACACTTCCTGCATACTAAATAAGTAGTATTCTCCACATATTTATATAACATAAACTTCTCTATCATTTTGATAAGAGACCTAAAACTTTTCGACATAGATGCTCAAACCTGAGTCGACCTAGTAATCAGAACAGAATCTTTCATAAAGAAAAACTGAAACCAGAAATAATTCTGGACAAAACCACTATCAACCTTGGAGAACTAAAAAGATATGACTTATTTAATTAAAAAAATAAAGCAAAAAGATAAAATGAGGGAGGAGTTACAATAACTACAACGCCTCCATGAAAATTTGTTAAAGATAAAGAAGAAAATCAAGGGATATGGAGAAAATTGCCTTATAATTGCCGCAGAGTCTAATCATATTTTTTTTTAAATATTTTTTTATGTATTGTTTGTAAATTCAATGCAATTTATTTTACAAATTATATATTGTCAAAACATTATTTTATATTTTTTTAGTTAAATATAATTCAATTAATAGTTAACAGTCACTTGACCTCCATTATTCAAGTGGGTCTCACATATAATTCAATTAATATTTAAGAGTCAATTAAACACTGATGAGTCTTGCTACAAATCAGAGGAACTTCCGGTAGTAGATAGGCCAAAGAGTTCCTAAGTGTGATTCAGGGTGTGTGAATTTGGGGGCCATGGGGGTTTATATAGGGGCTCTCGGTGTGTACAGGAGTGGTTGTAGTTGGTACAGTGCATCATGGTGATCGGGTAGGGTTGAAGGTGGAGCCACACAGTGTTAGGTGGTGGCGTGCAGTGTGAAGAGGGATGAACAGTGGGAGGCGGTGATGCGTGTCAGGTGATGTGATTGACAGCTGTGAGGCGGTGGTCCGGTGGTTGCGGTAGGTCTTGTCGGAGATATCCCATCAGTAGTCCCCTAAGTTACGTGAGTCTGGTAAGACAGAGTCACGTGACTTTTAGCCCAGCATTAGTCTCCCCTAGAGCTTGCGGTTTATGGGTAATTGGTGCCTCTTATCGCTATTTTTGCGGCTTTGTTCAGATTTTTGCAGCTTTTAGGACTTTAGTTTGGGTGTTTAATCTTGCTCATTATGCCTTATTTCTTCACCTTTCTTCACTTTCTCTTTCTGCTTCTTGCCGCCGTCTATCGTGTTTCATGCCTAGTCCGTCGTCGATCTACCGTTTTATGGGGCGCCGGACTACTTTGCCATAGGTCTGCCGTTCTGGGGTCGTTTAGCACCGCTACGCGGTTCCGACACTGTCGCGCTCCGCCTAGGGCTGCTAACGTCACTTTTGCTGCCCAAATCTGCCGTTTCTCAGCTCGTTCACTGCGTCGCTCCGCAGTCGTGTTGTCGTGGCTGCCAATATGCTCGCGGGGGCTCGTGCGCCACTCGTTAATGCCGCACAGCTCTTCGGCTCGTGCGCCGCTCTGTGAAACTGCTCACCCGCGTCGGAGTCATTCGATCTTGCTAGAAGCCGCACCGTTGCCGCTCCGCTGTTGTCTTATCGTCGTTGCCAATCTGCTCGCCGGGCCTTGTGCGCCGCCAAGCGCTGCTTCTATCACTTCTACTGCCTAAATCTACCGTTTTCTGGGCTCGTTCGCTGCACCGCTCCGCAATCATGTTGCCGTGGCTGCCAATCTGCTCGCGGGGCCTCGTGCGCCACTCGTTGCTGCTGCACAGCTCTTCGACTCGTGCGCCGCTCTGCGAAGCTGCTCACCCACTGATAATACCAATATTTACCCTAGTATCTTTTGGCATTTGACAAGCTTTTGTTGAGTTTAAAGAGTCATTATGCATGATTTAATGTTATTCAAGGGCACTTAAGGACTTAAATCACAATCTTGCTAATTCCATGTTTTTATTGAATAACTTGTGATAATTCTCTAGTTTTATTAACTTGAGAGCCTCACAATTGTTTTGGTTGATTTGTAGTTCAACTAGCTTGAGGAATAGCAAGGATTCAAGTGCTAGAGGTCGAGAAAGAAGCTGGAAAGCGAAGCCGGTACAAGATTTGAAGCTTAGAGGCATTTTTGGGCCTGTTCTACTGTTCCACCCGCTGCCAGCGGGTAGCCTTGCAAGCTGCCAGCGGGTGGACTTCATTTTCAGAGGCAAAACGGGTGTTTTAAGTAATCCACCCACTGCCAGCGGGTACACCAGTTCTGCACAATTTTCTCGCGATTTTAAGAGCTGAAACGGATTGTGGGCCCAATTTCTCAGTGTTTTACCACAAGGGGAGCATACTAGGTCGGATTAGAGGGAATATTCTGACGTTTTAGAGGCCCTTAACCTAATTTGGAGAGTAACCCACGATTTTACACACATTCATCACACAAGCTCTCATCCTCTCAAGTTCCTCTCACATTTCCAGCCACACTCTCTTCATCTTTTCCACTCTCCACACCTATTCAGACCAAATTCCAGCAACCTCCATCATCATCCATGGCTAAGCAAGGGTTGGAGGAGCTTGGTGAAGCATTTCTCCCATCCATGAGTGGCTAAACCTCTTGTGCTTTGGAGGAGGATGATTAGGGCTTGAGCTATGGCATCCAATAGGGAGTTTTTCTTGTTTTCCTACTACTTCTCTTTATGGATTCATGTTTATCTTGTTGATATTGATGAGTTTGTATTGATTGTGGCTCCATGGTTGTGGAACTCAACTAGGTTGTAGTTGGACATTAGGAATTTATATAGACTTGTGATTTGTATTTTGATTCTCCCATTCTGGGTTTTGATTACATTGGGTTTGGTTGAATCTTATTGTAATTTTTAATTCATTGTGGAAGTCACTCTAATGACAATGGTAATTGTTGAGTTGAATTCTAGTTTATGTTAAATTCCTCATTTGCTTCATTGATGGTATTTGATTAGGCTTATTAATTGTCCGGTTGGTTAATTGCATCCTCTAATTAATTTACCTAGGTTTAGTGGTTACTAAACTACTTTAGGAAATGGCCTTTCATTGATTAACTCCATACTTTTCGATAGCAAGGATAGCCCAAAGCATTCTCCAACAAAGCATATTCATCTCATTCTATTCACCTCAATTTACTTTAGCTTTTAAAATATTGAAAATCCCAAAAAGTGTTAGTTCTAGTTTCATTTAGTTGCATTTAATTCCATTTAGTTTCATTGCACACCAAGTGTTTGTTAAATTGCCTCAAAGACATCCCTTTTTGTGTTAATTGTGCATATTTGTCCATAGAATCCATAGGCTCCGCAAGAGAGAATCGACCTAGGTTGTGCCACTAGCTGCACTTTCTAGTATTAATTTGATTGGTGTCGGCCTCGTGACAAGGCCGCGTGCATCACCCACGTCGGAGCCGCTCCATCTTATTGGAAGTCGCACCGTTGCTGCCCAAATGTGACGTTTCTCGGCTCGTGCACCGTGCCGCTCCACTTTCGTGTTGTCATGGCTGCCACGCGAGCCGCTCGTTGCTGCCGTACAGCTCTTCGGCTCGTGCGTCGCTCCGTCAAGCTGACTGCTGAATTTGATCAAGAGTTAGTTTGGGAGGAGGGAATGCCCACCCGAGGCCGAGGTAGAGGCTGTACCCGAGGCCGAGGTAGAGGCCGTACCCGAGACCGAGGTAGAGGTTGTGCTAGAGGTCGAGGTAGAGCACAGGGAAGAGGGGAAGAGAGGAGACAATTAGCGAAACCTCAAGTAGAGACATGTGCACCCTCTGTGGCGGAAATGCTCACGACAGGATTTCAGGAACTAAGAGAAGAGATGACGAGACAAATACAGAGGGAAGTACGCCGGTTAGTAGTTGGCGAGGAAGAAGAAGAGAGAGTTCGAAGCAATCAAGAGATGGAGGTTGTTGAAGAAGAGGACAGAGAATGGCAATAACCACAGGAAGTGCCTCGTGAGCCGCGTGTAGCACCTAGAGAGCTGCCAATTTCAAAATTTCTGAAGCTACATCCACCCACTTTCTGCGGAACTAGTGAGAAAGAAGATCTGCAGTACTTTGTGAGAGATGTGGTCAGAATTGGGCACATGCTGAGGTGCTCAGGGCATGAATGAGTGGAATTAGCTTCATTCCAACTAAGGGGAGCTGCCAGAGTATGGATAGAGTCCATACAGACCAGGTATTCAAGAAGGGTGGCACCGATGACTTGGGAAGATTTTCAGAGGGAATTCCTGGGTCGGTTTCTATCTAAAGGCACTAAAGATGCAAAGCGTCAACAATTCGAGGAGTTATGGATGACGCCTAACATGACCGTGACGGAGTATGAGTTACTTTTTACGGAACTAGCTCAATTCTCACCTGAGTTGGTTCCGGATGAAGAGGCGAGGATCAAGAGGTTTATACACTGTCTCACGGAGCCGCTATTTATTGCATTATTACCTCAGAGAAGGCAATTTAAGACTTTAACTCAAGCAGCAGGCTGTGCCAAAATGATTGAAACCAGGAAGAGGTATGGGACTTCTGTTGATCCCAAAGTCAAGCTAATTACAGGTAGTGATAACCAATGAGGTGGAAGTAAGAAGAGGAAGACAACAAGTGGAGGTGCAGGATATTCAGGGTCCGCAGGAGGACAATCCTCAACTACCACCCATGAAACAGGTACAAGAGGTAATTTTCAAGGGGGACAGAGAGTGCAAGGGGGTGGAAATGCCGGTAAAACAAGACCCTAGTGTGCGACTTGCGGCAGGTATCATTTTAGAGTATGTCAAAGACTGACTGGTGGGCGTTACAACTGCGGCCAGGTGGGCCATATGGCGAGAGAGTGTCCAAAGAGAAAAGAGGGTATAAGTGTGAGAAGTAATCCGACGCCGAGGGGTACACCTATTTCAGCCCCACCAGTAAGAACCGTACTACCACAAACAGCAAGTGCAGGTGCAGCTAGAGGTCGTGGTGCAGAATCTTGTGGCAGAGGGCTAGGGGCAGTAGGTGGAGGACAAGCGCGGGTATTTTCACTTTCTCAGCAGGACGCTCATGCATCAAATGCAATTGTGACAGGTATCCTTATTGTTTGCTCTCTTGAAGCACGAGTCTTATTTGATTCTAGCTCCACTCATTCCTATGTGTCGCATGCATTTGCCTCTAAATTCAACAAAAGTCCGTCTAGAATTAAAGAAACAATACTAGTCTCTACTCTAATGGGAGAATCGGTACAAGTAGAGTAAGTGCACAAGTCTTGCATTGTGGAGGTCGATGGTCATAAGACTGTGGTAGACCTTCGGTTGTTGTGTATGGTTGATCTTGATGTGATCCTCGGAAAGGATTGGTTGTCGTCTTGCCATGCGGTTGTGGACTGCAGGGCTAAATGTTTGAAATTTAATATGCCAAACGAGGAGCCTTTTGTGATACGGGGTGACGGAGCTGCACCGTATCCAAGCTTGATCTCGGCTTTGAAGGCATCCAAGTTACTTGCAAAGGGTTGTAAGGGGTATTTGGCTTTTGTCAAGGATACCACGAAAGTAGTATCTTCACCGACTCAAGTACCGGTGGTGCGAGAGTTCTTGGATGTGTTTCTAGAAGAATTGTCGGGGTTGCCGCCCAATCGTGAGATTGAATTTGAAATTGAGCTGCAACCTAGCACCCCAGCCTATCTCCGCACCACCTTACCGGATGGCTCCAAAAGAGTTGAAGGAGTTACATACGCAGTTGCAAGAATTGCTTGACAAGGGTTTTATAAGACCCAGCTTCTCTCCTTGGGGTGCACCGGTCCTTTTTGTGAAGAAGAAGGACGGATCTTTGTGATTGTGTATCGATTACTGAAAGTTAAACAAGGTAAAGATCCGCAATCAATACCCACTGCCAAGGATAGATGACCTATTTGATCAGTTGCAGGGCGCAAAGCGGTTTTCCAAGATTGATTTGCGATCTGGGTACCATCAACTAAAGATTCGAGAATCAGACATACCTAAGACAGCATTTTGGACCCGATATGGACATTACGAGTTCTTGGTGATGTCCTTTGGATTAACTAATGCTCCTGCAGCGTTCATGGACATGATGAACAGGGTCTTCAAACCATTTCTGGACCGATTTGTCATTGTCTTCATTGATGACATCTTGGTTTATTCTAAAAATTTTGAAGAACACGCAGAACACTTAAGATTAGCCTTGCAGAAGTTGAGAGAAGAGAAACTGTATGCCAAGTTCTCCAAGTGTGAATTCTGGCTCGACAGAGTTGCCTTTTTAGGTCACGTGGTATCATTAGAGGGAATCCACGTTGATCCAAGTAGGGTAGAAGCAGTGAAGAATTGGTCCCAGCCTACCTCTTTTACTGAAATTCGCAGTTTCTTGGGCTTGGCTGGATATTATAGAAGGTTTGTTCAGGACTTCTCTAAGGTTGCTGCACCCATGACTAAGTTGACTCAGAAAGGGATGAAGTTCATATGGGATGACAAGTGTGAGCAGAGTTTTCAGAACCTGAAAGATAGTCTCACTACCGCTCCGGTGCTGGCATTACCTGAAGGCATAGGAGGGTATATGGTATACTGTGATGCGTCGAGGATCGGGTTAGGGTGTGTCTTGATGCAGCACGGCAAAGTGATTACGTATGCATCGCGACAACTGAGGAAACATGAGAAGAATTACCCGACTCATGACCTTGAGATGGCTGTTGTAGTGTTCGCCTTCAAAATATGGAGACATTACCTGTATGGTGAGAAGTGTGAAATTTATACAGATCACAAGAGCCTCAAATACATTTTCGAGCAGAAGGACTTGAACTTGAGACAACATCGATGGTTAGAGTTGTTGAAAGACTACGACAGCACGTTCTTGTATCATCGAGGAAAGGCTAATGTGGTAGCTGATGCTCTGAGCCGAAAATCCATGGGCAGTCTTGCTCATATAAGTGAGAAAAGAAGACCGTTGATCAGGGCATTGCACGAGCTAGAACAAACGGGGAATCAGTTTGAGATTGGGAGTTCTAACTCACTTTTAGCTCATTTGCAAGCCAAATCCTCTCTGATAAAAGAGGTGAAGGCTAGACAGGATGAAGACACCGACCTCAAGCAAATCAAGGATACTGAAACTAAAGAGAAAGGGGATGACATCCGATTTTCTATTGATGATTTCGGAGTACTTCGGTTAGAGGGACAGTTGTGTGTTCCCATGGTTGATAACTTGAAAGAAAGAATTCTTGAAGAAGCACACCGAACTGCTTATAAAATCCATCTGGGAGCTAATAAAATGTATCATGACTTGAAACAGCTGTATTGGTGGAATGGCATGAAGAAAGACGTTGCAAACTATGTAGCCAGGTGTTTAGTGTGTCAGCAAGTCAATGCTGAACACCAGAAGCCCGCCGGAATATTACAACAGATAGAAATACCTGAGTGGAAATGTGAGAGGATAACGATGGATTTTGTAACATGATTGCCAAAATCACAACGTGGATTCGTTTCGGTTTGGGTGATAGTGCATTGCATGACTAAGTCCGCGCACTTTCTTCCAGTTAAGACCACTTACAGAGTGAGTCAATATGCACAGATTTATCTATCAGAAATCGTTAGATTGCACGGTGTGCCAGTGTCCATAATATCTGATAGAGGGCCACAATTCACTTCTAGGTTTTGGAAGTCATTGCAGGAAGTGTTTGGAACGAGAGTTGATCTGAGTACTGCGTTCTACCCACAGACTGACGGGCAATCAGAAAGAACCATTCAGATTCTTGAAGACATGCTTCGGGCGTGTATTATGAATTTCGGCGGAAGTTGGGAAAGGTATTTACCGTTGGCTGAGTTTTCATACAATAATAGTTATCAAGCGAGTATCCAAATGGCACCTTTCGAGGCTCTGTATGGTCGTAGGTGCAGATCCTCGATTGGGTGGTTCGTGGTCGGAGAGGCTAGTCTAATCGGCCCAGAATTGTTACAAGATGCCTTGCAGAAGGTGAAGTGTATAAGGGAGAGATTGCTGACGGCTCAGAGTAGGCAAAAGTCTTATGCAGACAATCGAAGAAGAGAACTTGAGTTTGCCATTGGTGAACAGGTGTTCTTGAGAATATCACCGATGAGAGGCGTGATGCAGTTCCGTAAAAAGGGGAATTTAAGTCCTCGGTTCTAATACCCGGGAAAGTTTTTCGAAGTTTAAAATAAAAAGAAAGGGAAAGAAAAGAAGTAGAAAATAATTTTTGGGATTTAATTCAGGACTTAAGAAATTGGTAACCTGAATTAAATAGGGAAAGGAAATTAAATTAAAAATATATCTTTATTATTTTTAAGTGATTATTATTTATCTATTATCTATTTTAAAAAGAAAAAAAGGAAAAGAAAAGAAAAGAAAATATATATTACTTGTGTATTTATTTAATTATTAATTAATTTATTTTTAATTATATTTATTTATTATTTAATTATCTAATTATTATAATTATTAATTAATTAATTATTTATTTTATTTAAATTGGTGGGGGCCGTGGCTTAAGTAAGAAAGTAAGGAAAGAAAGAAAGAAAGAAAGAAAGAAGAGAGAGAGAGAGAGAGAGAGAGAGAGAGAGAGAGAGAGAGGAAAATCGAGAAGAGAGAGAAGGGGTGGTGACGGGGAGAAGAAGAAGAAGAAGAAGAAGAAGAAGAAGAAGAAGAAGAAGAAGAAGAAGAGGCAGGTTTCACCGAAAAAGTGACCAGGGAGAGCTAGCCGACGTCGGAAAAAGTCACCGGAGCTCGAGTACGGTGTCTCCTACACCTTCCACCAATTGAATTGGGTTGGTAACCCCAATTTCATTCGAAACCCTCAATTTCTTCATTTTTAGAGATTTCTTCGATCCACCTTCGATTGGGTTGTTTTGAGGGTAGATTGAGACCTAAGAAGTGTTCTTGAATACTTAGTTGGGGTAAGAATCGAGGCTATACCCTCGGGTTTAGCCGAATTCGAATTTGAAAGGATTTGGGGTTGAAAATTCTAAATATTGATAAATTGGGGAAGTTATTGATAATTAGGATTGAGCTTGGATTTGAATAAATAGGCTTGGATTGGAATTATTGAAATTATATTATTGATATATTAGCTGAACAAGACCCATGAAGAGCTGGCCCAATGTTACTAAGGATGAACCTTGACGTTAACATGCCGGTTCCCTGCTCGGTTTTCCCAAATACATTTTAAGGGTGACGTTGAGAGTTTTAAACCTCTTCTTTTCAATCTTAAACACCCTAGAATAACTCTAAATATGCTATCAAGCATCAAGAATTTGTTTAGGTACTTTCTTGTTTCTCAAAGATGGAAACTTGGGGAACAATAAAGTCCAAATTTTAAAGTGGCAACCTTATTTCTTCGTAATTATTAGGAAACCTTAAGTAGGATAATTTAAAAGTATATTGAGGTTTAGTAACTCGAATCCAAGGCTCCAAAATCAATTCAAGGTGAGCGATAATAGTACGAAACCAAGTGTGAAGCACTTGAGACTCTCATGGAAGAGGGGAAGACGGATAAGACCAAGAACTCGGTTCTTGGCGATGTCTAGGTGCATTTTTAGGCACGAGCATACCATACACAGATGAGTTGCATATAGTTAAGATTGTTAACCACATGAATGCGATTATTAGGAAACCACTATTGGTCCGGAGCGGGAGTTACTCCAGGACAAACGCAAGGAAGCCGTCCAGGTGAGGGGTTTCCCATCCTTGCCCTACAAGGTTGATTGAGGATGTGGATATGTGGTTTGCCTACTTGTAAGAATTATTTAGTGGTTGCATGCTATTGTTGTTCCTAAACTGTTATATATGAAAGTATTTGTATATGTGTGTTTGACTACAGGTAAAGAGGTACTGGAGGGTATCCATGTGATGACATGAGATACGCCGAACAGTACAAGCAAGGGGGTAAGTTGTTGATTGAGTCCAAGGTTTGGTTTGCCCTATTAATTAGAAACTCATTAAAGAAATCGTATAGAAGTTGTCAGTAAACGTTGACGTTTTATGGTAATTGAACTTAGGAACGGCCTTAGAGCTAGGTTATGATCTAATAAAGGGTTTGGGTATTAAATAAGGATTAAAAAGATCTCATAAATGGATTAGTGAGTCATAGGGAGGTTCACACCACCTAGGTAAAGTCAGTTTAGGATAGAAATGGGTAGATAGAGTCAGAATCCCAGCTGAGAGCTCGGGGAGAGAAACGAGTCAGAAAACAATTGCCCGTTGAGGCCATTGCCACAACTTGGCACTAGGGCCAGTTAAAGATTAAAACATTTGCCCGTTGAGGCCATTGCCCTAGCCTGGCACTAGGGTCGGTTAAAGATTAAAAGAATTTGCCCGTTGAGGCCATTGCCTTAGCCTGGCACTAGGGTCATTCGAGTGATTTACAGTTTTCAAATGATATGTTAAAAGTGTTTACTTATTTATGAAAAGCATGATAGAGGAGCACGATCCGTAGGTTTATCCCTGATTTTATGTTATATTAATATTGCCTGATCGTAATATAACATTTGATAAACTGGATTTTCATGCGCATGTGATTGTGGGTGTTTCCCTTTCCCCACCTGTAGTGGTACCCGCCGCTACACCGAGGATGAGAAGCTTCTCACTGAGTTTGTTTGACTCACTCCCTCTACTTCAATGTTTCAGATACAGGTATCGGGCAGGCATCGACGTCCGGACAGTGATACGGACAACAGACCATCCTTTACGCACTAGTTCGCGTGGGTGGACACTTTTTTGCTATTATGAATTTTCGGTTGTACATATTATAAGTTGTAAGGGTTGTGTATATATATTTACAGCTTTTGATATGTACTTACTCTAGAATTGTCGGCTTCACATGTATTTAAAGACATGGTCCAGTCTAGGGATTAACTAGGATATATGTTTGAGTATATAAACTTCTGCATGCGAATATGATAGATAGTACGTATTGAGACGTACGGTCAATATGATATAAATGCTTATATTATGAGTGTTGATATATATATCTATACATTGGACTGAGCTGAAGCGGTATTGAGCGAACCGCGAATTCCAGGGTAATAAGGCCACTAGTGAGGTGTGGCCACTATTATGATATATATATTGATTGTGTAGCAGGGAAGTTATAGTTAAGTTTACAGGGTAAGGCTTACGGGTTTAGAGGTAAAAGTCTATTCCCGTGCCGGTCACGCTCTCCTGATTTGGGGTCGTGACAAACTTGGTATCAAAGGCAGGTTATTCTTTAAGTCATGTGAAGCCATTGGTATAATCGGGTGTCGGTTTAACCTTCGTTGTGAAACCTGGGCACAGCGTTGGAATAAACAGGCACTTGTGGAAGTACCCAGGATAAATTGAGTTAGCTTTTCTTTCATTCCTTCTTAATCTATGATAGATTATGAATTCTTTCGAGTCATCGCTTTAAGCATATAATTTGTATGTGAAATTCTATGCAAAGCATATAACCTGTACAGTACACAAGTGTCGATGAGCACTAAGGCGTAAGGTGGGGTAGCAGTGACCCTGGGAACCTAAGGACGCCATAATAGGGAAAGGAGACATCCATGGAGGATGCTACCTAGACACAGACACATTTGGTTGAATTGTAGGCAGGAATGCGCTACAATATGTGATTGTTTTGCAGGTGTTAAATGAGACGATGCGTCTACTCTGTTAGCGGCGCATTGTGTGCTATGGTATAGGCACAAGTTATTTGATTATAGTGTGGAATGCAAGTAGAATAGAAATATGCAGTAAATGTAGTTTAGGCGAGGAATGGTTTGTAAAGTGAAAGAAAAGACATGCATGGCGTGTAGGAAAGAAAATAAGCCCATGGGGTGATTGAAATAGAAAGTTTACAGACAAGAATAAACAAGGCCATGAGGCATGAGACCGATAGGGAGAGGACCACGTGAATGGGTCACGACTGTGAGGTATGCTATGGCTGAAGGAAGTGAGTTGTCCTTCCTAGAAAGTAAACAGAAAAGAGGTGGTGTATGCCACAGTATAAAAGTAGAAATCTACGGACTGGAAAATCAGGATACAATGTATGGAAGGGAAAGTAGAAATCTACGAACTAGAAAATCAGGATACGATGTATGGAAGGGCAAAGTGGCCGAACCATATGCTGTAGAGATAGATGTTAAGAAGTAGAGACATATGTAAACGTGTAGAGTGTGACCATATGTCGAGCAGGAAACAGGGTAAATGGGATGGCACAGGGAAGGAGCCTAGTCCAACCCTGCGCTCGATCCGTGAACTACTAGCTCCTTAAGCAAACAAGGGGGAAAAGAAGGGATTAAGCCCAACCAAACTCTCTTGGGTTTCTTAAGGAAGAGCATAAATAATAGGATATTGATCACATGAGAAATTTTTGTAAGAATCTTTTTTGTCTTTTCGGATAAGAGATTCTGAAAGACCCTCAAACTTTTCTTGAAAATACTGGGGATAACCATTGGAAGACAAATTTTCATGAAAACTCTTTCTAAATTTGTGTCATTCCAATTGGTTAAACCCTAACCATTTACGAAAACCTTAGGCATCAATTTTTAAGAAATAAACTTGAATTAATTTTTAAAACTCGCAGGGTGCCTAAGAAAACTAACTCATGTGACCAATACCCTACCAAACAATAGTCATTTTACAGGTAAGCTGTATAAGGGTGGTAAATGTAGTCGAGAAATCACTCGCTGGAGTGATTAAAGTTAAGTAGACATCGAAAAGCACTAGAAAGTGCTAAAGTACCATGGGAGTATACAGGTAAACCTAAGGGTTACCAATTAAGGGGCCATAGGGTGATAATGGACACGAAAGTATTAGACCGGAGAAGGTCTAGAAGTGGAAATGGGCGTAGGCCTTCGGGTACCGTCCAGAGATAGGGGAAATGAGTGCTATTGCGGTAGATAGCTCTCGAATGAGATAACGTGAGAGGTAAACCCCAAAGGGACTCGTGGAGGCCCGAGGGGAGAGAAAGTAGACTAGGATAAGTAGTCTCATAAGGGGGGAAGAGCGGAAGCCTATAGGACCCCATAGGATAAGAGTCAAGTAGGAGGTGGAGAACCAACTACTACCGTAAGTGCATGTATAGTACACATGTTGGTGAACCATAAATCCGTTAGTCTGAAGTCCGTGTATGGGCGGAGACTGAGTGGACAACCTAAACGTATAAATGGTCGTGTGGGTGCCATAAAGGGAAAATTAACCGTAAGGATGGTTAATCGAGAAGGAGAATTTAGTGAGTAACGAGTATTGAGAAATACTCGAAGCAAGAGTACCACGTAGGTACAAAATGAAAAGAAGAGAGTGAATATGGGAACGGAGTCGGGTAAGCATCTGGGGATGCGAGCCAAAATGATATAACATGTATGCTACCGTTAGGAGCGATTGGAACCCAACGGGTAACACACTTGCAAGAGGCGGTATATGTTCGTGAACATATGCCACACCGTAAGAAAGGAAATAGTCAAACCGTGGGAGCGGATCCCGTTTGGTCAAGGGGAGTAGAGCATGTCCGGAAAGGTTCATGCTGGAGTTAACGGATCAAGTATTCCAAGTAGGAATATAGGATCTATGTGAGTTGAGGAGTCCGAGTGGGCCAAGTTGGGGTAAAAGCCAACGGAAACCCAATGAGTAGAGTTAGCATAGAATGTGCAACTCTAAGTGGACTGACCTGAGGATGGTGTAGATCCACAATCATAGTCGTGTTAAGCGAGATTTTCGGATGTGAAGACAGAACTGAGCCTGAGGCAGAGTAATGAGTATGATGGTAAGGAGGAGACTGATGAGTTTCCATTATAAACAGAAATGACTACAAGTAGTAGTCAGAGAAGAGTCTAAGTCAGTCAGGCATAGGATGTCGACAGGGAGTAACATGAAGTGGTTAGGGAAACCACTAAGGGTAAGTGTAGAAGTCCGGGAAAGAATGGGAAACACGAGTCATAAATGTAAGATCCTTTATCGTTTGGTGGAGAAACGGTAAGTGTAATACATAGTTGTGCTAGTGTCATGGCATTTAGCTTCGTCAGGACACGAGTAGGGTAAATCGAGTTGGTAGTGAGTGTAACAACCTCGGAAGGGTTGGGTACACTGATGGCACAAAGTATAAACACCTACGTAGGGTGTATGCCGTGTAAGCGGTATATCTCGATGTAGAGTAAAGGGTGTAGTAAGATGTAAACGGACTTTTCTGGAGGGGTCGTTTACAAAGAATATATAAGGGGAATACCAGCAGAAGGGTAGCTGCTTAGTAGTAGAGGATACTTAGGTACGGGGACTGCGATGTAAGGGAGTACTTCGCCAGTTAGAGTTTATAGAAATAGAACCTAATGTGCTATGCAAATAGCTAGTGTCTTGGCGTGTTCCAAGACGGATATAAGAAGTCACTACGAAGGTAGCTAGTCGGACAAGTAGATTGAGTCAAGGTAAGTCTCACTAGAGAGGGCAATAGCTAAATCCTCGGAGAACTAATTTCATCATGTCCACCGTTGTGGTCAAGAACAGTTTGGGACTCAATTTGAAATTGGAGACTCCAACATGTCTCTAGCCCACATTCAAGCTAAGTCAGCTCTAATTGAAGAAGTTAAATCCGAACAAGATGAAGACACCAACCTCAAACAGATCAGAGATACAGTGGTTAAGGGAGAGAAGGACGACGTCCGATTCTCCATAGATGACAGTGGCATACTCTGGTTGGAGGGACGACTGTGTGTACCATGGTGGATGGTTTGAAAGAAAGAATTCTTGATGAGGCACACAAGACAGCGTACACAATCCATCCGGGTAGTAATAAGATGTATCAAGATCTGAGAGAATTGTACTGGTGGAATGGTATGAAGAAGGATGTGGCAGACTACGTGTCTAGATGTCTAGTGTGTCAGCAGGTTAAGGTTGAACATCAAAGGCCCGCCGGAACACTTCAACAAATAGAAATTCCTGAATGGAAACGGGAGAGAATTACGATGGATTTTGTGCCAGGATTGTCGCGATCTCAGAGGGGATTCGATTCAGTTTGGGTAATCGTTGATCGGATGACCAAGTCTACACACTTCCTGCCAGTTAAGACCACTTACGGAGCGGGTCAATATGCCCAGTTGTACCTATCCGAGATAGTGAGGTTGCTAGGAGTACCAGTGTCGATTATCTCTGACAGGGGGCCATAGTTTACCTCTCGATTCTGGAGAGCATTGTAGGAGGCGTTGGGGATGAGGCTTGATCTGAGTACAGCACTTCATCCCCAGATGGACGGGTAGTCCGAGAGGACCATTCAGATTTTAGAGGACATGCTTAGGGCATGCATTATGGATTTCGGCGGAGGGTGGGAGAAATACCCGCCGTTAGCAGAGTTTGCCTACAACAACAGTTACCAATCCAGTATTCAGATGGCACCCTTCGAGGCTTTGTATGGTCGAAAGTGCAGGTCTCCGATTGGGTGGTTTGAGGTCGGAGAGGCCAAGTTAGTTGGTCCATAACTTGTTCTAGATGCTTTGGACAAGATAAAGTCCATTAGAGAAAATCTTGTGACGGCTCAGAGTAAGCAGAAGTCGTATGCTGACAACCGAAGGAGAGATTTAGAATTTTCTATGGGTGAGCAGGTTTTCTTAAAGATTTCACCGATGAGGGGCGTGATGAGATTTTTCAAGAAAGGCAAGCTAAGCCCAAAATACATCGGACCGTTTGAAATTCTAGAACGCGTGGGGAATGTTGCCTACCGTCTAGAATTGCCAGCGGAGTTGGAAGTAGTCCATCTGGTGTTTCATGTGTCCATGCTCCGAAAGTACCTGCTAGACCCCTCTCATGTAATCCAACCCCAGGAAGTACAACTAGCTGAAAGTCTGATTTATGAGGAGATGCCAGTGGAAATCTTAGACCGCCAGTTGAAGAAACTAAGGTCAAAGGAAATACCATTGGTGAAAGTCCTATGGCGAAACCATTCGGTCGAGGAAGCAACGTGGGAAGTTGAGGCTGAGATGTGCAGGACATATCCTCACCTATTTCAAGACTAAGGTTAGTAGGTTATTTGAAATTCGGGGACCGAATTTCTTAAGGGGGGAAGATTGTAATACCCGGGAAATTTTTTCGAAGTTTAAAATAAAATGAAAGGGAAAGAAAAGAAGTAGAAAATAATTTTTGGGATTTAATTCAAGACTTAAGAAATTGGAAACCTGAATTAAATAGGGAAAGGAAATTAAATTAAAAATATATCTTTTATTATTTTTAAGTGATTATTATTATTTATCTATTATCTATTTTAAAAAGAAAAAAAAGGAAAAGAAAACAAAAGAAAATATATATTACTTGTGTATTTATTTAATTAATTAATTTATTATTTAATTATCTAATTATTTAATTATTTAATTATTTATTTTATTTAAATTGGTGGGGGCCGTGGCTTAAGTAAGAAAGTAAGGAAAGAAAGAAAGAAAGAAGAGAGAGAGAGAGAGGAAAATCGAGAAGAGAGAGAGAGGGGGTGGTGATGGGGAGAAGAAGAAGAAGAAAAAGTGGGTTTCATCAGAGAAGTGACCGGGGAGAGCTAGCCGACGCCGGAAAAAGTCACCGGAGCTCGGGTACGATGTCTCCAACACCTTCCACCAATCGAATCATAGGTTGGTAACCCCAATTTCATTCGAAACCCTCAATTTCTTCATTTTTAGAGATTTCTTCGATCCACCTTCGATTGGGTTGTTTCGAGGGTAGATTGAGACCTAGGAAGTGTTCTTGAACACTTAGTTGGGGTAAGAATCGAGGCTATACCCTCGTGTTTAGCCGAATTCGAATTTCAAAGGGTTTGGGGTTGAAAATTCTAAATATTCATAAATTGTGGAAGTTATTGATAATTAGGATTGAGCTTGGATTTGAGTAAATAGGCTTGGATTGGAATTATTGAAATTATATTATTGATATATTAGCTGAACAAGACCCATGAAGAGCTGGCCCAAGGTTACTAAGGGTGAACCTTGACGTTAACATGCTGGGTCCCTGCTCGGTTTGCCCAAATACATTTTAAGGGTGACGTTGAGAGTTTTAAACCTCTTCTTTTCAATCTTAAACACCCTAGAATAATTCTAAATATGCTATCAAGCATCAAGAATTAGTTTAGGTACTTTCTTGTTTCTCAAGGATGGAAACTTGGGGAACAATAAAGTCCAAATTTTAAAGTGGCAACCTTATTTCTTCGTAATTATTAGGAAAGCTTAGGTAGGATAATTTAAAAGTATATTGAGGTTTAGTAACTCGAATCCAAGGCTCCAAAATCAATTCAAGGTGAGCGATAATAGTACGAAACCAAGTGTGAAGCACTTGAGACTCTCATGGAAGAGAGGGAACACGGATAAGACCAAGAACTCGGTTCTTGGCGATGTCTAGGTGCATTTTTAGGCACGAGCATACTATACGCATATGAGTTGCATATAGTTAAGATTGTTAACCACGTGAATGCGATTATTAGGAAACCACGATTCGTCTGGAGCGGGAGTTACTCTAGGACAAACGCAAGGAAGCCGTCCAGGTGAGGGGTTTCCCATCCTTGCCCTACAGGGTTGATTGAGGATGTCGATATGTGGTTTGCCTACTTGCCTATTTGTAAGAATTATTTAGTGGTTAACATGCTATTGTTGTTCCTAAACTGTTATATATGAAAGTATTTGTATATGTGTGTTTGACTACAGGTAAAGAGGTACTGGAGGGTATCCATGTGATGACATGAGATACGCCGAACAGTACAAGTAAGGGGGTAAGTTGTTGATTGAGTCCAAGGTTTGGCTTACCCTATTAATTAGAAACTCATTAAAGAAATCGTATAGAAGTTGTTAGTAAACGTTGACGTTTTATGGTAATTGAACTTAGGGAAGACCATAGAACTAGGCTATGATCTAACCAAGGGTTTGGGTACCATATGAGGATTAATAAGATCTCATAATTGATTAGTGAGTCGTAGGGATGTTCACACTACCTAGGTAAAGTCAGTTTAGGATAGTAATAGGTAGATAGAGTTAGGATCCCAGCTGAAAGCTTGAGAAGAGAAACAAGTTAAAGGATTTGCTCATTGAGGCCATTGCCCTAGCCTGGCACTAGGGTCAGTTAAAGATTAAACATTTGCCCGATGAGGTCATTGCCCTAGCCTGACACTAGGGTCAATTATTAAAATATTTGCACGTTGAGGCCATTGCCCTAGCCTGGCACTAGGGTCAGTTAAGTGATTTACAGTTTTCAAATGATATGTTAAAAGTGATTGCTTGTTTATGATAAGCATGATATAAAAACATGATCCATAGGTTTATCTTTGATTTTAATGTTATATTAATATTGCCTTATCGTAATACAACATTTGATAAACTGGATTTTTATGCGCATGTGATTGTGGGTGTTTCCCTTTCCCCAGCTGTTGTGGTACCCGCTGCTACGCCGAGGATGGGAAGCTTCTCACTGAGTCTGTTTGACTCACTCCCTCTGCTTCAATGTTACAGATACATGTATCGGGCATGCATCGACGTTCGGACTATGATACAGACATCAGACCATCCTTTACGGACTAGTTCGCGTGGGTGGACACCTTTTGGTTATTTTGATCCTTTTTGATTGTACATATTATAAGTTGTAAGGGTTATGTATATATTTACAGCTTTCGATATGTACCTACTCTAGACTTGTCGGCTTCGCATGTATTTAAAGACAGGGTCCTGTTTGGGGATAAACTAGGATATATGTATTAGTATGTAAACTTCTGCATGTGAATAGGATAGATCGTACGCATTGTGGCGTACGGTCAATATGATATGGATATATATATTATGTGTGCTTGCTGCATGTGAATAGGATAGATCGTACGCATTGAGGCGTACGGTCAATATGATATGAATATGTACATTATGAGTGTTGATATATATATCTATACACTGGGTTGAGCTGAAGCGGTATTGAGACGTAGGATATATATAGGATAGATCGTACGGTCAATAAATCGTACGTGTTGATATATATAGGATAGATCGTATGTATTGAGACGTACGGTCAATATGATATGAATATTTACAAATGACAAAAAAAATGAAGGAGAATTAGATAGTAATAAATAAAATTAAAAAGCGGATTATGAAGAGGAATTCTTTATTTATCGCAACAAGCTAAAAAATAAAGTGGACCAGATTTACCTTTGCACTAGTTTAATCGAACCGACGGTTTGTGGCGATGGAAGACGGCGAAGTGCTGCGGTCACACAACGTAGCGACGGCAACGGATTTGTCCTCGTTTTTCGTTCTCGTCTCTGGCACGGTGCATTGCGGTGGACAGCGGGGACTCTTCTCTTCCCCTTGTGATGGAAGCTAGTGTATGCTAGGTTTACGAGCTAAGAAGATGTTGTAAATATAAGTGCACATGTGTGTGCAATTGTGTGTCAAATAAAGTCTTACATTATTTAAAATGAAGGAGACCCAAATATGAAATGTGTATATTTATTAATTTATAATAATAATAATAATAATAATAATTGATTGGATTATTATTGTTATAAATTAAATAAAATGTTTATTATATATATATATATAATTTGATAAAAGTTTATTATATATATATATATATATATATATATATGTGTGTGTGTGTGTGTGTGTGTAATTAGTTATTGTGAAAAAACGTGTGTTAGCTTGTTGAATCAATCAAAGGAAGTAAATCATAACTAATGTGATTTGTTTAATTAAAAAACGGTTCATCTTGTGTGCACATTTTTCTCCAACGGGTATGGCACAGTTTCATATATTAATGTCCCGACCCCCGTCCGGGGAGCACGCGACCGGTACAGACCAAAGGTGGGACCCCCGACCTGTAAGCCTACTATTCTATTTCAATTCATAAACATATATATTACTTTAACCAAACTTGTATCAAACATAGTAATTATCCTTTACAAAACAAAATATTAACTCTTAAAAAAAATAGGATTTCTGCCTCTAGACTATGGAGCTGACAACTAGAAAACTTAGCATAGTTATTACAATACAAAATATAATTATACCCACACGAACAAGATGTGGGTCTTGGAAGTTGAATCCTTACTTGAGCAAGACCTGCTGTAAACCTATATCTGAAAAATATTAACATAGAAGGGTGAGTTATACGACTCAGTGAGACTAACCCATCCTAGGCGTAGTAGCGGGCACCACTACGACAGGGGAAGGGTGACAATCACAATTCACATGCAAACTATATTAAAACAATCACATATCAGCATATCATAGATATAATTTTCACCTCATTCACAAATACACATGGTACAATTCTTATACATCCATCTTGAAACATAATTGCCAACAATGCACAAGTCCCCAATCACACAATGGAGATTTCAACTCATAACTATTACTGTTACAACGCAATCAACCACATCATATCCCAATTCAGTCCAAACAAATCCAATCTTAATCAATTCCTCACAATTCATGGGTGGGAGTGTTGGCCACATAGACTTAACTTCTTGAACACTTTAGTACGAAATAAAAAGAGAGTTTTAAAAGCACTTTTTAAAGAAATGACTTCAAGCTTTACACTCACCGTTTAATACAGTACCCAGAGGTTTATTCAATCATGCAAAAATATTTAAGGAAAAATAATGTAAAGTATAGTTAAGTAAGTTTCAATAAAGGAAAAACGGTTGGAAAAATACCTCCGGGTTTTAAGTAAAACAAGTTTTAAAATTTTTTTTGAAACTAAAAAAAATGAACATTTGGGAAATACTCATATTACCTTAAGGAAATCACATTGAATAGAGGTAGTCCTTGAAAATCTTGTATCTTAACTATAAATATGGCAATTATATAAATTTTCATCTTGTAAAGTTTCCTAATGAAAATGAATACTTACTTTCGAAATTACTATATGACCAACATCCCCTTATCATATCTAAATTTATCATAGCAATAGGGGGAGAACATGGTTCAGACTCTCTACTTCCCACGATCCCCCTTCATATCAAACAACTGACCCTTTTGCATATGGATCCAAACCAAACGTACAAATTATTGTTTGAGCCCACTCATTTGCTACCTACCAGACCACATGGTAGTCAGAACACGACGTCTCAAACTTGGCCATTCAACAAGGCCAGGCACATGGTTCAACCCAGTTACTTCCCATGACCCGCGTACCTTGTCATATTTAAAGGTTGGGTACATGGTTCACCCTTGGTCCTTCCCATTTCCTTCATCCCTTTTCATAAGCACACACATCCATAAGGTAGGGCACATGGTTGATCCGTGATACTTCCCATGTCCTTCATCCCTTTACAATCACAATCTCAATCATAAAAGTAAAGTCAAAGGGATCCACACCCAAACTCATTCAAATTCCAATCATAATGACAAACAAGCCTCATTGGCCAATTCATAGAGGTTCACAATCCATAATTTAATTACATTCACATCCAATCATATACAAATCGACCAAATTCTCATATCATATAATTCATATATTTCAAACATCCCATCAAGGGCTAAGATAAGAAAGTCTCTCACCTTGGCCGCTTTACTTAGTAATCCCCTTGAGCACTCTTGTCTCCAAGGAAGTACTTGAATCCTATCGCATAAATAGAACCAATCAATCAACTCTAGTTTCATACACAATTTCGTAATTTCTCTACTTATTGCTTCCTACATCTATCCAACTTTTAAATTCATTAACCTAGCCTATGGTCATAATTTGGAAGTTCCATTTAGTTTGAAACAATTAATGAACTAGTAGGCAAGCGCTTACAAGCTCTCTCACCTCTCAAGCTCCATCCATGGAGGGTTTTTTTTTACCAAAAATAGAAATTTCTCACCTTCCAAAAATTTTCATCAATCATCATTCCGACCTTTGGGCATTCCTCCAAATCATCTAAGATGTCTAAACAATTCATTTGTAATCCATACATACCAACCAACTAATAACTTCTATAAATTTCTCCAAAAAAGGTAAAATCCGTAACTTGTGAACCCTATGGTAGAAACATCCATATAACTCATGATTTGTGTGCTTCTTATGTTCTAAAATAGTCCTATGGTGATATACTATCAATGGGTAATTCATTTCTATCAAGAAATCCATGATTTTAGTGATGGAATCAAGTTTTTAGAAGCTCACCTTGTGAAAGTCCGAATTTAGAAGTTTGAGAGGATTGCCCAAGCTCCTTGAAGCTCAACAAGTGTGGAGGAAACTTGAGGGAGCATTAGTGTGGTGGGAGAAAGCAAGAAAAGTGGTGAGGAGGTGAAATTTTGGTGGTTCTCCTCTTGCCCTAGGAGAGAAATGAAGAAGGGAAGAAGAAGAAGATAAAGGGAATAGGTGAAGAAGTGGTGGCGTGGAGGAAGAAGCAAAAGAGTTTCATAAATTGGGTTGGTGATTTAAGGAAATTTGGGTATTTGACTTTATTTTGTTATGGTAAAATTGAGTTTTAATTGTATTTTCATATTTAGATTTATTTATTAGTAAAAATATGAGATTTCTGAATTTTTTGGATAGCCATAAGTCTATTAAAATCTGATAAAAGGGCCTCTAATAGATAAGAAATTTCTACATGATAGAATTTTAATCTAAAAAAATTTTCAAATTTTAACTGTGAGCTCACAATACTTTATGTGATCACATTTTAACTAGATTATAATTTTTTTACTTAATTTTCTTATTTATTTTAATTTCTTAAATTCTTAACTCTAGAGTTATTTAAATCTTAATATTAGCCCCAAAAATCTTATCTCATTCAAAAAAAAAAAATTATTTGTATTTTCTTTTGTCAAAATATTGAACCTCAATGTTACAAATCTATCAATTTCAAATTATCTCATCAATACTTGTTTATTTATCATTTGTTCATTTATTTATTTTCAATTCCTCCCTTGCGCACTTTTCCTCTAAGTTTCTATTTCCAAATAATGACCTTCATTCATCTAAAATCCAACCTATCAAAGCTAAGGGTTGAAATATCAGGTTTCACAATCTTCCTCCCTTAAGAAATTCGGTCCCCGAATTTCGGTTCACGTTCCAAACGTGTTTTGGAATGAGGATAGACACTTTTTTTGGACCTTGTCCTTGAATCCCCATGTGGGTTTCACCTTTCACAAAACTCTTTCGTCACATGACAAGATTCATTTCCTTCAAGGACTTATAACTCTATATGCATTCGAACGTAGAATTTGACTAGGGTTGTCTATTCATTCCCTTATGTCGTAACTCAATAGTTACTCTTACCATAATTATCCTTTGTAGAAACATACATCATAGACTATCTTCATAATATTACTTTTCGTATTGATTCCCAAAGTTTACTATTAAGACTCATTAACCCATCCCAAAGGTAATTCACTCCATTACCTTAACAAATGAAAGGGGTATACATGGACACCATGCTACCACTTCACTAGTAACTCCACAAACTAAATGCTCAACTCATTACTCCCACATTGCTTGACAAGGGTTACCCCTCATCCGTCATGTTCCCTCCAATGACGCAACACCTATGAGACCATCAATCTCCTTCCCTTATCTCACTATCCACTGTACCTCTAGGTAGTTAGGATGAACAAGGCTCATATGGCCAAAATCCAAATACACACAGTCGCTATGCGAACCCCATGTCCGCAACTAGCAATGTCATCCACATAGGGGTCCCTAACTAGTGCTAGGGCCGGGTTCTAACCCAAATCCTAGCACAAAACGAAAGTTCTTCCTTTACAACTTTGATTCTCTTAAGTTGTTGAAAAATTCCTAACTTCCCTTTCTAGTTCTCTTAACTCATCCCTGAGCTAAGGAGTCGTTTCATCCTTTAAAACCCGCTAAAGGAGGTACTCTACAATGTTGGGTACTGATGTTTACACATCCTTTCTTAATGAAGGGTTTCACATGCTTACCGTCAGTGTTCATTTCGCTTATGACTCCTCTAAAATGAAGTCTAATGCAATTCAATGAAGCTCTCACGTCCACACTTATAACTTTACTTCATATGCACCCTATGTGGGCGTTCATACTCTCTTCTTGGAACTACTAGTTCTTGGAATGATTACATCACTCCTTGCCTTAGTCTTCCCTATTGTAGCTTCTGGACCTATGGGTTCGAACTTAATCCCTAACCCACCTTTACCGGTTCTCTATGTTAACAATAAGGAACCCTACATTTAGGACACACGTCCCCTTTTAGACCACCCAAATCTTTAGGGGTGTCAACCCCTTATGATACCCAGTACTTTCCTATTAAATTCCCATCGATTTTACTTTACCCTCAATGGTTGCAACAACCATTACAAAGCGAAACCCCAATAAAGCTCCATGACATTTCATATACCTAAACTCCCCACCTAACAAGGAAACACTACCCGAGCTAGTCATAAGTGGTAATCCTAATGAACCCAACTACACCTCGTAAATCTGAATACTACACGTATCTATATCCAATTAGTCCAATAGATCCATCTATTTCAAATCTATCGGTAAAATCCCATATCCCTTCTTAGACATGCCTAGGGAAGGATTATCATAACTCGGCCCACAATAACCTAAGGCCTCACCCGGCATCCCGTGAAGACTTTGAATCTTAACCACTCTTAAGATCCTTCTAACAAGTTTGCATAGTGCTATGCTAACCTTTCTCGGTTAGTTTCCGTTGGCTTCCACCTCAATCTAGTCCACAAAGTCCCTTAACTTGTTTATAAGATCATACGTTTCTCCTTGAAACACATGATCTTGCAAACTCTAATGACAATTTCCCTTAACCATGCGCTTACCCCTCAAATCGAATGGGAACCACTCCCATGATTCGACCTGTCACGAAATCGAAGCATGGCTTACACCTCACGGACATATGCCTCCCCTTATAAGCACATCACACATTAGGTTCCGACTGCCCCTAATGGTAGCATAACCTTGTCATGCACTTTGGCTTGCACCCTTCAAAGGTGCTCACCCAAATCATTCACTCGCACTCATACATCTTTCCTTCATCTCATGTCTTCATGATAACCTTTTCTTTTTGTGTGTCCCTTGACCACACACCAAGTGACCAACACTCACATTTTAGCTCTACCGATTCTAAGGTTAATCTTGCCCCTATGGACACCCTCATGGTTGTTTGGTCATATGGCTTAGCTCCTTGGTCATAACTCGGGTGAAGGGTTCTAGACCCAAGGAACTTAAGGTTTAACTATATCGTAGTGCCATCTTACTTAGCTAGACCCATCACATCTCAGGTGTAATACCCTTCCTAGTTGAATTTTTTTTTCTACTTGTTCCACGCAATACGGGATTCTATAGGTTCCTGTTCTTCCCCCCTTATGCAATCCCTTCTTTCAAACAAGACCCTCCCACAAGGCAACCATGAGCCCCTTAGGGTGGTACCTATTAATCAAACATATTGAGAGCTATCCATCATAATAGCACTCATAGTCTCGAAATCCTTGGGGTGATGCCTTGAGGCTCACACCCAATATCATGCCTATGCCCACCCCATCCTAGTACCATCAGATCCATAAGGGTTTCATGACCTTTGACATGCATAAAGTAAAGATCCCACACAAATTTTAAGGTCTCAACAAATGCAGATAGCAATTCACTTAGTAGGGATTTTGGCCACATGGTTTAAATCTCTTGGGCACCTTAATGCTTATAAAAGAATTGAAAGAAAGTTTACTCTTGAAAATTGTTTTCACAACTGATGCCCAAGGTTTTGTTTGGTATCCAGGGTGTTGAATTAGTAATATAATGTGTTTGAAATAAAAAATTTAGAAAATCTTCTCTTTAAAAGTCACCTTGGGTTTTCTAGAAAAGAATGAGAAAATATTTCAAGATTTTGAAAAATGAAAGATAATGTTTTCCAAAAAAAAAATTTCCATGTGACCAGCTCCCTTTCTCAAATCAATCTTCCCTAATCAAACAAGGGAGTTCGGTTAGACTTGCCTAAACTCCTTAGTTGTCTAGGAAAATCATGGTATGTGGGTCGGATGCATGATGGAACCGAGTTCCTCCCCATCCCTTCACACATACTATGCCTTTTGACGGGCACATGGTTACATCATGTTTGTTTCCACATGCCCTTGTATGAAACACTTCACATGCATACGGTGTATGGTTCAACTACATTTCCTTCCCATTCACCATTTCACACCTATTCATCATGTCAATCATACACAAATCCACAACATTCTACCTAACAGTTGTCATGTTAACTTATATCAAAATACCATACTTCTCTACAACCATCACATCATAATTATTGTTTCAATTCAAAGAAAACAAAACAATTTGTTCAGCCCAATCATATTAAACCACTATGATCCATAAACGTGGTCAATTTCCTGCAAACAACCTTACATCATAGCTCATTACTTCACATTCATCCAATGACATACAACACAAAAAAATAATCATTCAAGTACATTGTGGCATACACATTCACACTAATTTGAATGGACAGAGGTGGAGAGCCCCTTCCCTCATGGGTGGCTCCCCTTTCGAAATTAAGGGCACTAACAAAGCTTCGAGGGTCATTACCATCCCTACCTTGCACCCTTGTACCTATCGACATCCTAGCACCACACAAGAATTACACTTCAAAGAGGATTTCACAAACTATCCTATGATCAAATGGATGACACGAAGGAAATCTTGACAAAACATCCTAAGCACTCTCGCAAGTGTCCGTCTAGACCATCGTTATGTCCGGATTGATAAAGATGGCCAGGATGACACCCGAGAGTACTATTAGCTCCATTAGCCTATAGGGAAACCTAGAGCTCTGATACCATCTATGTCACGATCCCCGTCTGGGCAGCACGCGACCGGCACAGACCGAAGGTGGGACCCCCGACCTGTAAGCCTACTATTCTATTTCAATTCATGAACATATATATATATATTACTTGAACCAAACTTGTATCAAGCATAGTAATTATCCTCTACAAAACAAAGTATTAACACTTAAAAAAAACAGGATTTCTGCCTCTAGACTATGGAGCTGACAACTAGAAAACTTAACATAGCTATTACAATACAAAATATAATTATACCCACACGAACAAGATGTGGGTCTTGGAAGTTGAATCCTTACTTGAGCAAGACCTGCTGTAAACCTATCTTTGAAAAATATTAACATAGAAGGGTGAGTTATACGACTCAGTGAGAGACTAACCCATCCTAGGCGTAGTAGCGGGCACCACTACGACAGGGAAAGGGTGACAATCACAATTCACATGCAAACTATATTAAAACAAACACATATCAGCATATCATAGATATAATTTTCACCTCATTCACAAATACACATGGTACAATTCTTATACATCCATCTTGAAACATAATTGCCAACAATGCACAAGTCCCCAATCACACAATGGAGATTTCAACTCATAACTATTACTGTTACAACACAATCAACCACATCATATCCCAATTCAATCCAAACAAATCCAATCTTAATCAATTCCTCACAATTCATGGGCGGGAGTGTTGGCCACATAGACTTAACTTCTTGAACACTTTAGTACGAAATAAAAAGAGTTTTAAAAGTATTTTTTTAAGGAAATGACTTCAAGCTTTACACTCACCGTTTAATACAGTACCCAGAGGTTTATTCAATCATGCAAAAATATTTAAGGAAAAATAATGTAAAGTATAGTTAACTAAGTTTCAATAAAGGAAAAAGGGTCGGAAAAATACCTCCGGGTTTTAAATAAAACAAGTTTTAAAATTTTTTTTAAAACTCAAAAAAATGAACATTTGGGAAATACTCATACTACCTTAAGGAAATCACATTGAATAGAGGTAGTCCTTGAAAATCTTGTATCTTAACTTTAAACATGGCAATTATACAAATTTTCATCTTGTAAAGTTTCCTAATGAAAATGAATACTTACTTTCGAAATTACTATATGACCAACATCCCCTTATCATATCTAAACTTATCATAGCAATAGGGGGAGAACATGGTTCAGACTCTCTACTTCCCACGATCCCCCTTCATATCAAACAAATAACCCTCTTGCATATGGATCCAAACCAAACGTACAAATTATTGTTTGAGCCCACTCGTTTGCTACCTACCAGGCCACATGGTGGTCACAACACAACGTCTCAAACTTGGCCATTCAACAAGGGCAGGCACATGGTTCAACCCAGTTACTTCTCATGACCCGCGTACCTTGCCATATTTAAAGGTTGGTTACATGGTTCACCCTCGGTCCTTCCCATGTCCTTCATCACTTTTCATATGCACACACATCCATAAGGTAGGGCACATGGTTAATCCGTGATATTTCTCATGTCCTTCATCCCTTTACAATCACAATCTCAATCATAAAAGTAAAGTCAAAGGGATCCACACCCAAACTCATTCAAATTCCAATCATAATGACAAACAAGCCTCATTGGCCAATTCATAGAGGTTCACAATCCATAATTTACATTCACATCCAATCATATACAAATCGACCAAATTCTCATATCATATAATTCATATATTTCAAACATCCCATCAAGGG
Organism: Senna tora; assembly: GCA_014851425.1. Classification (NCBI taxonomy): domain Eukaryota; kingdom Viridiplantae; phylum Streptophyta; class Magnoliopsida; order Fabales; family Fabaceae; genus Senna; species Senna tora. Next base: position 2,462,474 of record CM026270.1, on the reverse strand, counting down.
CTAAGATAAGAAAGTCCCTCACCTTGGCCGTTTTACTTAGTAATTCCCTTGAGCACTCTTGTCTCCATGGAAGTACTTGAGTCCTATCGCATATATAGAACCAATCAATCAACTATAGTTTCATACACAATTTCGTAATTTCTCTACTTATGGCTTCCTACATCTATCCAACTTTTAAATTCATTAACCTAGCCTATGGTCATGATTTGGAAGTTCCATTTAGTTTGAAACAATTAATGAACTAGTAGGCAAGCACTTACAAGCTTTCTCACCTCTCAAGCTCCATCCATGGAGGGTTTTTTTTTACCAAAAATAGAAATTTCTCACCTTCCAAAAATTTTCATCAATCATCATTCCGACCTTTGGGCATTCCTCCAAATCATCTAAGATGTCTAAACAATTCATTTGTAATCCATACATACCAACCAACTAATAAAATATATAAATTTCTCCAAAAAAGGTAAAATCCGTAACTTGTGAACCCTATGGTAGAAACATCCATATAACTCATGATTTGTGTGTTTCTTATGTTCTAAAATAGTCCTATGGTGATATACTATCCATGGGTAATTCATTTCTATCAAGAAATTCATGATTTTAGTGATGAAATCAAGTTTTTAGAAGCTCACCTTGTGAAAGTCCGAATTTAGAAGTTTGAGAGGATCGCACAAGCTCCTTGAAGGTCAACAAGTGTGGAAGAAACTTGAGGGAGCATTAGTGTGGTGGGAGAAAGCCAGAAAAGTGGTGAGGAGGTGAAATCTTTGTGGTTCTCCTCTTTCCCTAGGAGAGAAATGAAGAAGGGAAGAAGAAGAAGATAAAGGGAATAGGTGAATGGGTTTCATAAATTGGGTTGGTAATTTAAGGAAATTTGGGTATTTGGCTTTTTTTTTTGTTATGATAAAATTGAGTTTTAATTGTATTTTCATATTTAGATTTATTTATTGATAAAAATATGAGATTTCTGAATTTTTTGCATAGCCATAAGTCTATTAAAAATATCTGATAAAAGGACCTCTAGCAGATAAGAAATTTCTACTGGATAGAATTTTAATCTCAAAAAATTTTCAAATTTAAACTGTGTGCTCACAATACTTCATGTGATCACATTTTAACTAGATTATAATTTTTTTACTTAATTTTCTTATTTATTTTAATTTCTTAAATTCTTAACTCTAGAGTTATTAAAATCTTAATATTAGCCCCAAAAATCTTATCTCATTCAAAAAAAAAAATTTATTTGTATTTTCTTTTGTCAAAATATTGAACCTCAATGTTACAAATCTATCAATTTCAAATTATCTCATCAATACTTGTTTATTTATCATTTGTTCATTTATTTATTTTCAATTCCTCCCTTGTGCACTTTTCCTCTAAGTTTCTATTTCCAAATGATGACCTTCATTCCTGTAAAACCCAACCTATCAAAGCTAAGGGTTGAAATACCGAGTTTCACAATTTTACTTGTATTTTCTTTAGTCAAAATATCGAACCTCAATGTCACAAATCTATTAATTTCAAATTATTTCATCAATACTTGTTTATTTATCATTTGTTCATTTATTTATTTTCAATTCCTCCCTTGCGCACTTTTCCTCTAAGTTTCTATTTCCAAATGATGGCCTTCATTACTCTAAAATCCAACCTATCAAAGCTAAGGGTTGAAATGAAATTTCTGAATTTTTTGGATAGCCATAAGTCTATTAAAAATATCTGATAAGAGGGCCTCTAGCAGATAAAAAATTTCTACCGGATAGAATTTTAGTCTCGAAAAATTTCCAAATTTAAACTGTGAGCTCAGAATACTTCATGTGATCACATTTTAACTAGATTATAATTTTTTTACTTAATTTTCTTATTTATTTTAATTTCTTAAATTCTTAACTTTAGAGTTATTATAATCTTAATATTAGCCCCAAAAATCTTATCTCATTCAAAAAAAAAAAAATTTATTTGTATTTTCTTTAGTCAAAATATCGAAACTCAATGTCACAAATCTATCAATTTCAAATTATCTCATCAATACTTGTTTATTTATCATTTGTTCATTTATTTATTTTCAATTCCTCCCTTGCGCACTTTTCCTCTAAGTTTCTATTTCCAAATGATTACCTTCATTCCTCTAAAATCCAACCTATCAAAGCTAAGGGTTGAAATACCGGGTTTCACAATTAAGGTATATAAAATATGATGCAACCAGTTTTTTTGTGGGTGTCAGTTGATAGTGAATATACTCTTTGAGTTCTTCCATTTTGTGGGTTCCACTGTCTTAGTCTTTAAAATTCTTTTGATGTTCTTGTTTCCTCCGGTGTGCGATACTGGGGACGAGTTTGTTTAATCCTGTGAGAGTGCCACTATCTAATTCTTGAGGGATAGCGGAATATCTCTTAAGGACAGTGTCCTAATCGACGCGACTCAAACTTAATTTTGAGAGAATCCCCAACAATCTTAAGAGATATTATGAAATCCAATAACCTAAAATATAAATTACCTACAAAACCCAGCCAATGAGGGATGACGAAAAGTTGTGAAGTCATGGACTCCGACTTTCCCAACAAAGCGCTGACAAGCACGCGATTCTCCGAGATGAACTCGCAGCTTTCTAAGTTGGTTCTCGAAGTACTATCAAAGTTTGGGCTTGAGTTTTGCACGCCCGTTCAAGCCACCACCATACCTTTGCTATACAGTTCCAAGGACGTTGCCGTTGACGCTGCTAACGGTTCCTGAAAAACCCTCACATTTGTCGGTCCACTCGATGTGTGATTCTACGCCGCGCCTGACCTAATCCTAATACACACATCGGCTTATGTAATGAATATTAGGAGTTAATACTTTCCTTAGTGGACACGGTTGAGATGAGAAATGCAAACTCATAGCTATAGGTTGAAAGAGTATAAAAATAAATATTTTGATTGATAGGGAAAGTTCGGAACAATACAAGTAATTGATACAAGTGATTGTATTGAGACGAAGGAAGAAAGAATTGAATGTTAGATAAAGCATGAAAATATTAGAGATATGTACATGCATATTTATACTCCATGTTTTTTGGTTTCTAATAGTGTTGGATATATTGGGGTCTTCGGGACTAAATATCCGCCTATGTGGGAGTCCGATCGGGTCGAGTGAGGATCTGTTGGAAAGCTTGCAGAGAGACGAAGAGAACGAAACGAAAATGACTCTCATCGGAGGTCACATGAGCCCGTACTCGTGGCCCAAAGTGGGCTAGGTGATCATGATGGAAGTGAATATTTTGTTCATATTCCAAGTCCCACATTGCTTGCGTCAATGATAGGAGCTCTCTCATCCTCCTATAAATAGGAGTGACTCCACACCTTTCTAGTTGCTCATTCCATGTGTTGGAAAGGGGGGGGTCCCGTTTGGGAAACCCCACATAGTATAATATTTCTCTTTCTCTTTTGAGTCATTCTTCCGCGCATCAGTCGTGGACATGTGACTCTATCTCTAGTAGGTAGAGTCCTCCGTTTGGTGCAGCCCTTTTTGGTGTTCGTCGATTAGAGTTCAGCCCTGGTGGAGAAGAGGCACTAGCAAGATCCGAGGTCTTAGCATTGGCGTCCAGGTTAGTAGCTTCCGCAATATTTATATTTATGCCTGGTTTATTTTTCGGTTTTTCTTTTACGTCCCTGGGTCGGGTCGGGTCATGTGGATCCAAGCCTTTCCCTACATTGGTATCAGAGCCTGGTTTATGCTAGAGCTCTGTTCTCCAGGGGTTGATGAACCGAAAAGGGTTAGAAACATGTTTAGGTTCCCCTTTCAATATTAAATACCCTAATTTGCATGCATGTATATTTAAGGTACGTGTACCCTACAAATTAGATATATACTTGTAGAGGTATGCTATTGCTTTGGGGAAGGGGAATGTAGACTAATGAGGGTTATGTTGACCGGCCGGGAGGCAGATGGAGTTGCTGCCGCCGGTGGTAGCCGACGGCGAAGTTTCGGTGGCCGACTCCGCCGCTTACGGTGGTCGGCCGGTGGTTCACCCCGGCGACCGGCGCTGTCGCTGGCGGAGGTTCGGTGACCGCCGCCGCCGAGGGTCGCCCGCCGGAACTCTCCGGCGACCAGCGCCGTCGCTGGCCGCCGGTGACCCTCCGCCGCCGCTGGGGCGATCGCCGGCGACGGGGTCCGGTGACCGCCGGCGCCGTCGCCGCCAGAGACGGTGGCCGACCGGCGGTGTTCAGTGCCGGCGACCACCAGAGATCAACCGTTGACCGTTGACTGGTCAACGCTGACCGTTGACCAGCGTTGCAAAATTTTCTGTTGCGCGTAATTTCTCCGTTTTAGCTCTGATTTCGACGATTTTTGAGTCGTTTTTCTCGTTTTAGCGAGACGAATCCAAATATAGGGAGAAATTAGGGTGAATTGGAGTCTAAAGAGTGGATATGACCATTTCTTGACTCATTCACATACACAACGAGAAAGAAGATTTAAGCGATGTGTGATCCTTTAAATTACCTTAATCGTTTTACTCGAGTGGGAGCTAGGGGCAGCATGTGCCAAACCCATAACTCGATGTAAATTCTTATCCACGTGGGAATTTAAATAGTAAGTGACTATTTAAATGATCGTAAGCGTTGTAATCAAGTGCAAGTTCGAGGTCGTGCTTGTGGCGACTTGATGTTCTTCTTGATCGCTTATATAGTGGGAATCCAAAAGGGATTTTGAATAGTATGTGACTATTCTATGAAAATTGTTGAGTCAAGCAGAGAAAGGTGTACATATATAGGATCTCTGTGTGATGAGAGTGGTTGACCCCACTTCTCGAATGTAGAGACTGACTATATCTACACTCGTCTTGCGTTGATTACAATTTTCAAGAGTTGTATGTTGTGTAATAAGGAGCTGTGTAATTAGTATTAGCGTCTAGGATTGACTGATAGTATAACTACAAAACTTGTGAATGTAGATCACATTAGAGAGATCGCTTTGGTGACACTATGACCACCAAACTGAGGCAGCTTACAATCAAGTTTGATTCCTCCAAGATGCGCTTTGACAAGAGCTTGAAGACGCATCTAAGGGAGAAATCAAACATAATTTGGGAGTATGAGTAAACCTGAAAACTCCCCACTAGCAAACAGTAAGTTCAAACTGTTGATAGATCTCTTCCCTCCTATTAGGAGAGCATGTAGGTCATTCTGACCTTCACTAATACCATCAATTTTCTTGATGATATTAAAACACTACATAGTTTTCAAAGATTGGTGGCATAAGGCTGCAAAATCTATCGAGCACATAGCCTAAGTGGCTAAAGTTACTTAGAGCTCTAGGCTCCAAGAACAAGGACAATGGGTCCAAGAGATGTGGTGCTAGGAAGAGAAAGGGTAAGTGTAAGGTAAGTAGCATCAATTCAATGGAAAAGCAAGAGAGGAAAAGAGATTTTGGCCAAGGTCAAATGTTGCTTGTGCCATTCCATAAGGCACTAAGCGCAAAAATTGTTTGCAACAATCATTTTCCTCTCACCCATGAACATTGGTTCATGTAGTTCCGTCCTCTGCCCAATGGGAGCGGAAGTATACTCGTGTGAACAAAGCATGATTAAAGTTAAGAGGTTGGGCAGCTACAAAACGAAGTTGCGTAGTGACCACTCTTTATCTTTATATATGTTTTGTGTTCTAGATATTGAACGGAACTTATTATAAGCTGTTTTTCCGTGAGAGAACTTAGGATATAATGTGATCTACATGTTTATCATAAATCCTTAGTGTTAGTTTTGATTTTATGACAATGGTTGTGTTGTGATGAACTTTGAATTACATTCCCGTAATTCAACTAGTTGCTTTGTTGTGTCTTTCTCTGCGGTTGATACACCTATTTGGCAAGTGCGTGTGGGATGCAATTACGTCTTAGCAAAGGAGAATTTGTAAGGACAAATTCCCAATGCTAGTTTGTAGACATTGCCTTACAGACAAAGCAACCTGAGAACCATTCAGTCATGAAATCAGAAAACCCGCTTTCATCAAATTAGTCCACTCGGACATCAGTGGTCCGATAAGCGTGGGGGCAAGGCAAGTGGCCTAGTATTTTCTCACAGTTATGTGATGAAATTGGAATTGTTAAACAACTAACTATTCCACAAACTCCACAGCAAAATGAGTTGCTCCTGGAGTTGGTTAAGTTGATAATGACTCTGGTGAACATTCCCATTAGGGAGATGCTTTGCCAACAGTCACTTTCGTACTTAACCATATGCCCTCTTCAAATTATGTGAATGATTCCTGATGAGTTCTAGTTAGGTAAAAGACCTGATTAGAGTATGCTGAGACCATGAGGGTATATGGCATACTTGATCCTTCCTATGAGTATGAGAAGCTTGACCCTAGAGGCAAGTAGCGTGTCTTGGTAAGATAGCTTGATCACTCAAAAGGATACGTCTTCATTAGCGAGAACGAAGACATTTCGGTCACATAGTTTGAGTTTAAGGATGTAATGATCCTCAAGACTAACTTTTCTAGAGCAAGGGAGACGGATTTTAGGATGTGCACCTTTATTGAAAGAAGTTGGACCTACAACACGTTGAGAGGAGCGTATAGACGCATCTCCAGTTGCTGAGTCCAGTGGGAGTAATGCTTATGATGAGCATATCTCCACGAAGCACAATCCAAGAGGAGTACTAGATGAGTACTAAATTATCAAGTAGAGCCTTTGATAGTTCAAAAGGCTCTCTCCGGCCCTACTAGTAAAAGTTGGACTAAGACGATGGAAGAAGAAAAGACGAAGTCTATAAGAACATACCAAGTATAAGACTTGGTGCATCTGCCCCGTGTCACAAGGCATTTTGAGAACAAGTGTGCTCTCAAAAGTTAAGGGAGGCAGATGGGTTAATCAACCACTACTAGGCACATTAAGCAGTGAAGAAGTACACACAACAAAAAGGTATCGACTGTGACGAAGCCTTCTCGTCTGTTGTGTGATCAAAGTTTGATTCTAGCTTTGGTCACCAATTTAAGTCTGGGAGTACATCGATTAGGATGTCATGACCACTTTAGTGTATGGCAAACTAGGTGAAGGGATCTATATGCACAAGCACATAGGTCTCATGGCAAAAGGCCAGGAGCGCAGAGTATGCTGACTCCGAGGATCTGTCAAGATCTCACATATTCATCTAGACTCGTGGTAATTGACCACTTAGTCCATTTCAAGAAAGTTGAGAGTATTTCATTACCCTCATGCTATATGTAGAAGACATATAGCTAGCTAGAAATAACACAGAGGCTGCTTTAGCCACTTAAGCATGGCTATCCTTTCATCTTTTAAGATAAAGGAAATGGTTTAGACAGTGGGAGTCAAGATTCATGGAGAATTCTCCAAGAATTGACTCACTCTGTCATAAGAATCCTATGAAGAAGAGATTCTTGGCGGATCCCATTTGAGGGGATCAGAACTTGTGTGATGTGATAGTAGCAAGAGGCAAGAGTTTGAGTTTTGCCACACGTCTTTAGACTAAGTCAGAGATGGAGTCATTGGATAGTATTTTGATACATGTGGTTGGTAGCTTGAAGTACAATTAGGATTGTACTCGCTCTAACGTGCTTTTTGTAGTTGGCTTTGTGAGTCGTTATCAGTCAAACCTTGGTCAGACACACTGTTTAAGAGTGTTCTGTGATACTTGAAGGGCGATGCTGAAGGGCGCTGCTGAAAATCGATTGTTTTCATCATATTGGTGACCTGCAAACGGCGGGCCACACATTGATGTCGATTGGGTAAGAGACTTGGATGAGAGGACATCCACGTCTTGGTGTGCTTTGCTAAGCACTTGAACCATCTTGCAGAGAAGCAAGTAAGGATTATGCATTTCTCTGTCCACTAGGGACATAGAGTTCATTGCATTATCATCAACAGTACAGGGCAGTTTGGATTGGAAGATCTGAAGTCACTTATAGATCGCAGAAAGAGCTATTGACCTAGTGACATTGATCACATCAAGTCAAACAGCTATGGTTTACACCAAAGAAAGCCCAAGTACCACAAGAGAACGCAACATAACTTTGTATGAGACATCGTTACACAGTAGTTAACTACCCTGTTGTGTCAGTCTAAGCATCAAGTGACCGGAGAGAGGGTCCTCACAGTATGACCTGTGATAGAGCATTGGCTCTATACCCTCACGGACCCGCATTGGTGGGTTGGCTGTATAGAGATACAAGCCATAAAACAAGTGTTTTAGATACACTGGATTTCTTAGAACCAGGGTGATTTAACATAATTTATGTCATGAGGACAAACTTTGTGAGAGCTCTATTCCTTGATCATAAGTAAAGTGTGATGCCTAGGCTTACCTTTATTTTGTGTGGATCAAGAAACAAAGGTATTTATTACACAATATATAAAGTATGTCGTACAGGCTTTGGAGGTTGGCTCTCTCACACGAGCAACCGCCTTGGACACGCAAGTGGTGTGGGCCAAGATGAGACTTGGGTGCTTTTTCCTTGAACACCAAAATGAGATATAGTGTGAATATCCAGAGGCAGCTGAAAAGCGCCGAGTGTTGGACAGGAAAACGCCACCGAGAATTGATAAGTCGCCCTAGTAAGTGTACTAGGATGAGATTCGCTAAGATGATGAGGTCTTATGATCGAATTATGAATTCCCACTATTCATAATGCCTGTAGCCAGACGTGAGTGCTCCACTTGGCGCTATGTGAAGCGAGCGAAGTGTGGTAGCAAACTCAAGTCAGATTCTAAGTGAGTCTGGACTAAGGTCTGTTTGGTGTAAGTGATTGAGGATCAAAATCGACATACGCTCGAGAACACCACAACGTACGTTTCATACCGCGTGTGCTCTAAGAACCGCATGGGAAGTATGTGAAAGAATCCCTGCTTCAATGCTATGTGAGTCCCTGAAAGGATGCATCAATCCTTTCAAAGGGTACCCTTATGCACTTTGACTCTGTCATGAAGAGATGAGGTAGTGCATGCTACTTTGATACCTTTCCAAGAGGCTATGGAAAAATACGGCCCGATGGAAGACTGTCAGGAAAGCAGCTATCTTTGATTGAACTGATAAGAGGTCGAAAGGAAGATTGTGTTGACATATGCATGTGTGATAGTATCCTGAGGTCTACCCATTATGTGATCCCTTTGAGGTTCTCATGGATGTGGATACCTATCGCAACTGAGTGTGGCTGAAGTCCTAGTCTTATTGTAGACTTAGAGGGATTGGACTAGCCATGTATATGAACACGTTTAGGGAACCCCTGGCACTATTTTTCGGTGAGACATGTGGTCACATCATCAGACAGTTGGGTTGTAGCATCACTTATAGATGGGCCCTAACAGGCTTCTAGTATAAGGCTCCCACATATCGTGCCAAGCGGTCACGACTGACACGGAGTATGAAAGAAGACGACCAGAGATAGAGAAATAGAGAAGTCCTTTGTGATAAGGATAGTCATGGGCCTCCCACCTTGTGCGAGTGGGAGTATGTTGGATATATTGGGGTCTTCGAGACTAAATATCCGCCCATGTGGGAGTCCGATCGGGTCGAGTGAGGATCCGTTGGAAAGCTTACAGAGAGACGAAGAGAACGAAATGAAAATGACTCTCATCGGAGGTCGCACGAGCCCGTACTCGTGGCCCAAAGTGGGCTAGGTGATCATTATGGAAGTGAATATTTTGTTCATATTCCAAGTCCCACATTGCTTGCACCAATGATGGGAGCTCTCTCATCCTCCTATAAATAGGAGTGACTCCACACCTTTCTAGTTGCTCATTCCATGTGTTGGAAAGGGGGGGTCCCGTTTGGGAAACCCCACATAGTATAATATTTCTTTTTCTCTTTTGAGTCATTCTTCCGTGCATCAGTCGTGGACATGTGACTCTATCTCTAGTAGGTAGAATCCTCCGTTTGGTGCGGCCCTTTTCGGTGTTCGTCGATTGGAGGTCAGCCCTAGTGGAGCAGAGGAACTAGCATGATCCGAGGTCTTAGCATTGGCGTCCAGGTTAGTAGCTTCCGCAATATTTATATTTATGCCTGGATTTATTTTCGGTTTTTCTTTTAGGTCCCTGGGTCGGGTCGGGTCATGTGGATCCGGGCCTTTCCCTACAAATAGTTATATATTTCTTGTAAGATTTTATGCCATAAAATGTGATTAAATTTGTTGAATGTCTCCATATTTATTTGGTGAAATATTTGAGATTATATGTTTTTAAACATTGAAAATTCATTATAGGGAACAGTGAAGTGTAAATCTGCATAATTGTGAAAAATGAATTTTCATATAGTTGTGAATTTTACAAGATACGCACATATATAAATTATGATTTCACATGTGATACATTAATAATGAGTGCCACAAAATTATTTTTTATTTTGGATAAATTAAATTTGTGAAATTCTTGTGAAAGACACAATACCCTTCAATAGGGGAGTCTATCTGGATATCCAAAATGTTTTTACCTAATTTTTTATGGCATATTATCATTGTTAGAAATTGCTATGCAATTTATCATGTGAATTACATATTCTATTTTTGGAACTATTTTCTTTGTGAATATGTGACCAAAATATTGTGGATATATAAGCATACACTTCTGGTAAATTTATAAATTTGGTGATACCCCTCTCAAAGGAGATGATGACATGTATTTGTGATACTCATCTCGAAAGGGATGATAATATGCCTAATTTAAATTTTTATTTTGCACTTAGTGCTAGTGATTGAGAAAATATTACTGTACAAAGAGGTACAATAATATTAAATTTTGGTCATATAATTGAGATTGAAAAAATTCCTTAAATGAATATATGTTTTATTTTTGTTGGCTTATATTATTATGAAGTGGAATAATATACTGAAATATTTAAAAGTGTGGGGGTGCCTTGCAAAAGTTTTATTACTTGATTAGATTCTGAAATTGTTGATTGCATTTTTACTGATTATGCTCAACAAATTGCTGCATTTCTTTTAGAGTGATGTTTGAATCAATACACAAGTACTGGAACTAAAAATACAGATTTTTGAATATATATTTTCTTTGAAAGTTGAACATGTTCCTAAATATGTTAAAAAAAATGTTCTACTTCTTTCCTTTTACTTTTGAAAATTCAAGTTAAAATTTAGTTGAAAACTTGAGAAAAAGTAAAAGAGAAAGAAAAGAAAAAATCATTTTGAGGTGATTTTTATTTTGATTGTGCAAGATGACCCTACGAATTTCTATGTACATTTAGAGAAGCATAAAGGGAATCCAATTGCACAAACATGCCATAACTTTGGGAGTTTGATGCAATTGATGAATTATACCATGCATGATACATCATACTGCACAGTGTAGTAAGAGGGCTAGAAGAGATGATAATCCTCCTAAGCCAAATATGAATTTGGTTAAAGGAGATGATAATGGTAGTGATGAAATCATTGCTAAAATGATATCTCTAGTCCTTCTTCTTATAATATGAGAAAATAGTTGGTAGACTCTAGGGCTATCAAGCATATTTGTGCAAACAAAAGATGTATACCTCCTTTGAAGAAGGGGATGACAAAATTATTGATATATTTGAGAGGTACCTTGCATTATGGTACAATATAGTGGATTTTCCATTATATTAGAGGATACAATGATGAAAAATGGATCTATGATTCAGAGGAGAAAATATCCACTAATGGCTATGTGTTTATGTTTGGTGGTGGTGCTGTCACATGGAAGTTAGCCAAGCAAAGTATTATAACTAAATCCTCAAGGGATTCTGAGTTTGTTGCTTTGGAGTTGGCTGGAACTGAGGCGGCTGAGTGGTTGAAAAACTTCTTAACAAATGTTCCATTAGGTGACAAACCAACTCCATCTGTGTCATTACGCTGTGATAGCTACTACTAAAAATATGACCTTCAATGGCAAAAGCAGACACATTCAATTGAGACAGAATATTGTTAGGCAGCTGCTCAAAGATTGTGTGATCTCAATTGATTTTGTGAAGTCAAAGGTAAATCTTGCGGATCTGTTTACTAAACCTCTGGGAAGAAAATATATTACTGAAACATCGAGGGGAATGGGACTTAGGTCAATTTGAAAAGAAACAACGATGACAACCCAACCTTTGTGATTGGTGATCCCATGAATAAGGTTCAATGGGAAGAACAAGTCATCTGTTAATTCTGGTAGCACTAAATATTATGTCCCTTCCTATGTTGTGAGATAGTGTTATACTGCATTTTGGTGAGGCTGTCCAAAGGCACTTAATGATTTCATATTCCTAAGGGATCGTGTATAAGTGCAGATACACTTAAATGAAAACACCTCTACGAATGTGGAGTGGGGCCGCTCCTATGAGATTCTGGCAAAATCTCTAGAGTATTCGTTATGAAACAAGCAGGCGCAAGGCCGTTGTAATGCGCAAAAACATCGTTAAGAATAGAAATGTTGGGGTATAATCTGACTCTTAATACCTCTAGTATACAACAAGAGTTGTTGGTTCATAGAAGCCGGCTTCACTAATAACTCTGTGTACTATGTGTTATTGGTCTAGGTCTAGTTCATAGTCTGAAAGACACTAGATACAATGATTATATCCGTGAGTGAGACTCATGAAAATGTAGTTCTTTATTTGACACATGTGGGGGATTGTTATAAATATAAGTGCACATGTGTGTGCAAGTATGTGTAAATAAAGTCTTACATTATTTAAAATGAAGGAGACCCAAATATGAAATGTGTATATCTATTAATTTATAATAATAATAATAATAATAATAATAATAATTGATTGGATTATTATTGTTATAAATTAAATAAAATATTTATTATACATATATATAATTTATAAAAGTTTATTTTATATATATATATATATATATAATTAGTTATTGTGAAAAAACGTGTGTCAGCTTGTTGAATCAGTCAAAGGAAGTAAATCATAACTAATGTGATTTGTTTGCTTAAAAAACGGCTCATCTTGTGTGCACGTTTTTCTCCAACGGGTATGGCACAGTTTCATATATTAAGGTATATAAAATATTATGCAACCAGTTTTTGTGGGGGTGTCAGTTGATAGTGAATATACTCTTTGGGTTCTTCCATTTTGTGGGTTCCACTGTTTGAGTCTTTAAAATTCTTTTGCTGTTCTTGTTTCCTCCGGTGTGCGATATCGGGGACGAGTTCGTTTAATCCTGTGAGAGTGGCGCTATCTAATTCTTGAGGGATAGTGGAATATCTCTTAAGGATAGTGTCTTAATCGACGCGACTCGAACTTAATTTTGAGAGAATCTCCAACAGAAGATGCATGTCTAAATTTTCTATTTCTTTCTAAAGTTAATATTTTGATTTTTTTTTTTAAAAAAGAAGAATAAGAAATAACTAAATAAATAAATTTTATCTTTAGTAGCTTCTAAAAGTGCCAAAATAGCAAATACATTTACTGGCCCTTACAAACAAGCTGTAACTAAAAGTGATGTATATAGTAACTATTTAAAAAAAAAAGTTAGAATAGTATGTTTTAACTAGCTATTGTTAAAAGGGCTACTAAAAATCAGCCACTAAAATTGATTTTTGTAGTAGTTTCTCCTAACTCTCATCCTCTGTTTTTTTTAGATTATGTTTCACAATTACGAGGGAGAGAGATTAAAAGAGTTGAATCAAGCAACTCTTGAATCATGTCAATATTAGCCATGTGCATCGGGAGGCAAACTGTTGTGTTGACATTTTAGCTAAGAAGGCTGCTAAATATTTGATGGAGCTTTCTTATTTTGACTCTCCCACTAGTTTCGTTTCTTTAGCTTTTGTTGCTGATAGTATGGGTTCTTTGCTGCCCCGTAGAGTAGGAATTGGTTAACTGTGTATTTTATATTTTATCCTTTGAATTGATGTTGTCTAGCTACTGTATCTCTTTCTGGTTTTAATCTAAGCTCTTTTTCTATGAAAAAAAAGAAAATAGACTTACACTATCACTACCCAAAAATTTTTAAATCTTCTTAATCTTAACTAATGATTTTGGTTATACCAGAAAATTAAATTTTTGTGTGAATTACGACTTAGTGCTCTATGATTTACTTTTCTTTAACTTAACTACCTTGTAGTTCAGCGGTTAGCTGCTAACGAAGAAGAGATTCCACTAGATCAGGAAATTGAAGTGGTGGAAGAACCGGGGAGAGTATGGTTACCAAGAGATGTACCCCGAGGGCAAAGGGGAGTTCGCAGAGAATTACCGGTGGCTAACTTCTTGAAGCTTAACCCACCAACCTATTGCGGCACTAATGAGAAGGAGGATCCTCAACATTTCCTCCGTGATATGGTCCATATAGGGCTAGTGCTGAGATGCCCTGGAGAAGAATTAGCCGAGCTTGCTTCCTTCCAACTGAGGGGTGCTGCAAGAATTTGGGTGGAGTCAGTACAGGCCGGCCACGGCACACGAGTAGCCCCGATGCGGTGGGAGGACTTTGAGAGAGCATTCTTGGACCGGTTTTTGCCAGAAGGGACGCGGGATACAAAGAGGCAACAGTTTAAAGATCTATGGATGACTTCGAGTATGACGGTTACAGAGTTCGAGTTGTTGTTTACAGAGCTAGCTCAGTTTTCCCAGAGTCAGTTCCAGATGAACAGGCTAAGATCAAGAGGTTCATACAGCGACTAGTGGAGCCACTGTTTATAGCTCTACTACCATAGAGGAATCAATTTGAGACTCTTGCACAGGCGGCTGATTGTGCTAGGGTCATTGAGAATAGGAGGAGATTTGGGACGCCAGCCAATCCCAAGGGAAGAAATCAAGCAAGAAATGAGAATCAAGCAGGATGGAAGAAGAAGCAAAAGATGACAGGTGGTACCACCACAGTACCAGCTCTCATGGGACCCAGTAGGCCTACCGGGCAGCCTTCGATGACTACCACAGATTTGGGGGCAAGGAGTAACTATCAGGGTGGTCAGAGGGCACATAACAGTGTGCATACGGGGAGTCAAAGGCCCCAATGCGGTCAATGTGGAAAGAATCATTTCGGTACCTGTCGGACCCTGAAGGGAGTGGAACTAGCTTGAGGAGCAACCAGACACCGGGGTCAATTCCAATCCCAGTCCCACCAGTTAGAACTGTACCACCGCCCACGACTGGCGGAGGCAGGGGTCGTGGAGTCGGAGGAAGAGGTCCAGGAACCATAGGAGGAGGACAGGCCAGAGTTTTTGCCTTATCTCAACAAGATGCACCGGCTTCAAATGCTGTGGTGACAAGTGCCCTCACAGTCTGTACTTAAAATGCACATGTGCTATTTGATTCCGGTTCAACTCATTCATACGTATCACCTGCATTTGCTATTAAGATCGCTAAGAGCCCAACAAAGATGATAGAGGCAATGTTGGTCTCTACACCTATGGGTGAATATGTACGAGTATAATACATATGTGAGTCTTGTCCAATAGTGGTTGAGGTCATGAAACAGTGGTGGATTTAAGACTGCTGTACATGGTAGACTTAGATGTAATCTTGGGGATGGATTGGTTAGCCTCGTGTCATGCAGTAGTGGACTGCAGGGCTAAATGTGTGAAATTCAAATGCCTGGCGAGGACCCTTTTGTGGTACATGGTGATGGGGCGAAGTGTCACCCGATGTTGATATCCGCATTGAGTGCTCTCAAACTTCTTAGTAAGGGATGTATAGGCTACTTAGCGTCAGTTAGGGATGTAGAGAAGGAAGTACTTTCCGAGAACCAAGTGCCCGTCGTTCAGGAATTCCCGGATGTGTTTCCTGAAGAGTTGCTTGGTTTGCCACCTGATAAGGAGATTGAATTCGGGATCGACCTACTACCGGCACACCGTGCAATCTAACAATCTCTGATAGATAAATCTGTGCATATTAACTCACTCCGTAAGTGGTCTTAACTGGCAGAAAGTGTGCGGACTTAGTCATGCGATCCACTATTACCCAAACCGAATCAAATCCTCGTTGTGATCTTGGAAACCCTGTTACAAAATCCATCGTTATCCTCTCCCATTTCCACTCAAGTATTTCTATCTACTGTAATGTTCCGGCGGGCTTTCGGTGTTCAGCCTTGACTTGCTGGCACACTAAACACCTGTCTACATAGTTTGCAACATCCTTTTTCATGCCATTCCACCAATACAACTGTTTCAGGTCATGATACATTTTAGTAGCTCCCGGATGGATTGTATACGCTGTCCGGTGTGCTTCTTCAAGAATTCTTTCTTTCAAGTTGTCAACCATCGGGACACACAACCCTCCCTCCAACCGAAGTATCCCAAATTCATCTATAGAGAATCGGACGTCGTCCCCTTTCCCTTTAGTTACGGTATCCCTGATTTGCTTGAGGTCGGTATCTTCATCTTGCCTAGCCTTCACCTCTTCTACCAAAGAGGACTTAGCTTGCAAATGGGCTAAAAGTGAGTTAGAACTTCCAATCTCAACTGATTTCCCGTTTTCTCTAGCTCGTGCACTTCTCTAATTAACGGTCTTCTTTCTTCGCTTATATGAGCAAGACTGCCCATTGATTTCCGACTCAGAGCATCGGTTACCACATTAGCCTTTCCAGGATGATACAAGATCGTGCAATCGTAGTCTTTTAACAACTCCAACCATCGACGTTGTCTCAAGTTCAAGTCTTTCTGCTCGAAAATGTATTTGAGGCTTTTGTGGTCTGTGTAAATTTCACAAGTCTCACCATATAAGTAGTGTCTCCATATTTTCAAAGCGAATACTACAGCCGCCATTTCGAGGTCGTGAGTCGGGTAGTTCTTCTCATGCTTCCTCAGTTGTCGTGATGCATACGCAATCACCTTGCCATGTTGCATCAAGACACCCTAACCCGATCCTCGACGCATCACAGTATATTACATACCCTCCTGTGCCTTCAGGTAATGCTAGCACCGGAGTAGTGGTGAGACTATCTTTCAGCTTCTGGAAAACTCTGCTCACACTTGTCATCCCATACAAACTTGACCCCCTTCTGAGTCAATCTAGTCATAGGTGCAGCAACCTTAGAGAAGTCCTGCACAAATCTTCTATAATATCACGCCAAACCCAAGAAACTGCGGGATTTCGGTAACAGAGGTAGGCTGGGACCAATTCTTCGCTGCCTCTACCTTACTTGGATCAACGTGGATTCCCTCTGATGATACCACGTGACCCAAAAAGGCAACTCTGTCAAGCCAGAATTCACACTTAGAGAACTGGCATACAGTTTTTCCTCTCTCAACCTCTGTAATGCTAGTCTCAAGTGTTCAGCATGTTCCTCAGAATTCTTTGAATAAACCAATATATCGTCAATGAAGACAATGACAAATCGGTCCAGAAATGGTTTTAAAGACCCTGTTCATCAGGTCCATGAACGCTGCAGGAGCATTAGTTAATCCGAAAGACATCACCAAGAACTCGTAATGCCCATATCGGGTCCGGAATGCGGTCTTAGGTATGTCTGATTCTCGAATATTTAATTGGTGATACCCAGATCACAAATCAATTTTAGAGAACCGCTTCGCACCCTGCAACTGATCAAATAGGTCATCTATCCTCGGCAGTGGATGTTGATTGCGAATCGTCACCTTGTTTAACTTTTGGTAATCGATACACAACCGCAAAGATCCGTCCTTCTTCTTTACAAAAAGGACTGGTGCACCCCAAGGAGAGAAACTGGGTCTTATAAAGCCCTTTTCAAGCAATTCTTGCAATTGTGTATGTAGCTCCTTCAGCTCTTTCGGAGCCATACGGTAAGGTGGTGTGGAGATAGGCTGGGTGCCAGGTTGCAGCTCAATTCCAAATTCAATCTCACGATCGGGCGGCAACCCCGGTAATTCTTTTGAAAATACATCCAAGAACTCTCGCACTACAGGTACTTGAGTCGGTGAAAGTACTTCTTTCGTGGTATCTTGGACGAATGCCAAATACCCTTTGCATCCCTTTGCAAGTAATTTGGATGCCTTCAAAGCCGAGATCAAGCTTGGATACGGTGCAGCTCCGTCACCTCGTATCACAAAGGGCTCCTCGTTTGGCATATTAAATTTTAAACATTTAGCCATGCAGTCCACAACCGCATGGCAAGACAACAACCAATCCATTCTGAGGATCACGTCAAGATCAACCATACACAACAACCGAAGGTCTGCCACAGTCTCATGACCATCGACCTCCATAATGCAAGACTTATGCACATATTCTACTTGTACCGATTCTCCCATTGGTGTAGAGACCAGTACTGTTTCTGCCATTCTAGATGGACTTTTGATGAATTTAGAGGCAAATGCATGCGACACATAGAAATGAGTGGAGCCGGAATCAAATAAAACTCGTGCTTCAAGAGAGCAGACAATAAGAGTACCTGTCACAACTGCATTTGATGCGTGAGCATCCTGCTGAGAGAGTGCAAATACCCGCGCTTGTCCTCCACCTACCGCCCCTGGCCCACGGCCACTAGACCCTGGACCACGGCCTCTAGCTGCACCTGTACTTGATACCTGTGGTGGCACGGTTCTCACTGGTGGAGCTGGAATAGGTGTACTCCTCGGCGTCGGATTGCTTCTCACACTTGTACCCTCTTTCTTCTTGGACACTCTCTAGCCATATGGCCCATCTGGCTGCAATGGTAGCATCCACCTGTCAGTTTTCGACATATACCAGAATGAAATCTGCCGCAAGTCACACACTGGGGCTTTGTCTTACCGGCATTTCCACCCCCTTGTTCCCTCTGTCCCCCTTGAACATTACCTCTTGTACCTGTTTCATAGGTGGTAGTTGAGGATTGTCCTTCTGCGGACCCTGAATAACCTGCACCTCCACCTGTTGTCTTCCTTTTCTTACTTCCACCTCATTGGTTGTGACTGCTTGTAATTAACTTCACTTTGGGATCAACAGATGTCCCATACCTCTTCCTGGTTTCAATCATTCTAGCACAGTCTGCTGCTTGAGCTAGAGTCTCAAACTGTCTCCTCTGAGGTAGCAAAGCAGTAAACAACGGCTCCGTGAGTCGGTGTATGAATCTCTGGATCCTCACCTCTTCATCAGGAACCAACTCGGGTGAGAATTGAGCTATTTCTGTGAAAAGTAACTCATACTCCGTCACGGTCATGTTAGGCGTCATCCACAATTCCTCGAATTGCTGACGCTTTGCATCCTTGGTACCTTCAGGTAGAAACCGACCCAGGAATTCCCTCTGAAAATCTTCCCAGGTCATCGGTGCCACTCTACGTGAATACCTCATCTGTACGGACTCTATCCATACTCTAGCTGCTCCCCTCAGCTGGAATGAAGCTAATTCCACCAATTCATGGCCTGAGCACCTCATCATGCGCCCAATTCTGACCACATCTCTGATAAAGTATTGCGGATCCTCTTTCTCACTAGTTCCCCAGAAAGTGGGTGGATGAAGCTTCAGAAATTTTGAAATTGGCAGCTCTCTGGGTGCTAGCCGTGACTCACGAGGCATTCCCTGTGGTTGTTGCCATTCCCTATCCTCTTCCTCAACAGCCTCCATCTCTTGATTGCTAGGAACCCTCTCTTGTTCTTCCTCGCCGACTATTAACCAGCGTACTTCCCATTGTATTTGTCTTGTCATTTCTTCCCTTAGTTCCTGAAATCCTGCCGTGAGCATTTCCGCCACGGAAGGTGCACCTGTCTCTACTTGAGGTTGAGGTTCCGGTGACTGTCTCCTCTCTTCCCCTCTCACTTGTGCTCTACCTCGACCTCGAGCACGACCTCTACCTCGGCCTCGGGTACCGCCTCTACCTCAGCCTCGGGTGGGCATTCCTTCCTCCCGAACTGGTTCTCGATCAATTTCAGTAGGAGTTCTCCCTCCACCCCTAGTCCGTCTCGTGATAGGTGGCATCCCTATATTGCACAAGGACCACACCTAATAAGTACACATATACTAATGACATTTCATATCAAAGAGAGTAGAAAGAAAGGCTGACACAATTTGCTTGGGTACTTCCACAAGTGCCTTTTTACTCCCACGTTGTGCCCGGGTACACAAAGAGGGCTAAACCGACACCCGGTCATACCAATGGCTTCATACAGTTAAAGATAACCAAGCTCTGATACCAAGTTTGTCACGACCCCCTACCGGACGTCCGTGACCGGCACGAGATGTAGGATTTCTCCTATCCCGTAAGCCTCTAATCCCTGATTGACATTCTTATATATGCGTAACTACCCATTTCTATTACAAACAATATATAGTATATATGGTCATCCCTATCCGGTGACCTAAGTAGCAGGCAATCCACGGCTCGCTCAACGCCGCTTCAGTCTATACATATACACATAGTCAATCACACATACATATAATATACATATTGATCACGCGTTTCAAGGCGGGTGATCTATCCTATTCACATGCAGAATTCCTGTGTACAGTCAAGCATATATATTCAATCACACACCTGCATAAAATATACATATTGATCACACGCCTCAATGCGTGTGACCTATCCTATTCACATGCGGAAGCCGTATTTTTACACAATCAAGTATTCAGTCACACATATATATAAATTTTCATATTGCCCACACGCTCAGTGCGTGTGATCTATCCTATTCACATGCAGGAGTCACATTCATACAGATTAAAGATTGGTCTTGTTGTTGGGGATATAGGTTGTGATATGATGAATATCATGTGTATATATATATATATGAATGTGACTCCTGCATGTGAATAGGATAGATCACACGCACTGAGCGTGTGGTCAATATGTAAATTTATATATATGTGTGACTGAATACTTGATTGTGTGAAAATACGGCTTCTGCATGTGAATAGGATAGGTCACACGCATTGAGGCGTGTGATCAATATGTATATTTTATGCAGGTGTGTAATTGAATATATATGCTTGACTGTACACAGGAATTCTGCATGTGAATAGGATAGATCACCCGCCCTGAAGCGCGTGATCTATATGTATATTATATGTATGTGTGATTGACTATGCGTATATGTATAGACTGAAGTGGCGTTGAGCGAGCCGTGGATTGCCTGCTACTTAGGTCACCGGATAGGGATGACCATATATACTATATATTGTTTGTAATAGAAATGGGTAGCTACGCATATATAAGAATGTCAATCAGGTATTAAAGGCTTACGGGATAGGAGAAATCCTACATCCCGTGCCGGTCACGGACGTACGATAGGGGGTCGTGACAGTTTCGGTATCTAAAAATTCTGTCCTCATGAACGGAGCACGGACCCCAATTTATAGTGAAACCAGAAAATCTATATAAGGAAGGAATATCCGGCCATTAATGGAAAGGGAGTCGCGGCCTATATCCGGCCATAAATGTTTAAGCTTTCATTTCTCAATTGGGTAATTTTCACTCTTACCGTACTCATGTTACCTTTTTACCCTAAGCTTGTAGTAGGTCTCTATCTCCACTACGAATGCATAAGCCTAAAAGATCAAGAGGACTTTTTAGCTTGTAACATTGCTAATGGAGGCTATATATTTTCATTGTTTAAAGAAAGAAAGAAAGAAAGAAAGAAAGAAAGAAGCAGAAGTCTCTTGAATATATACTACGTCCTGACTGTTTGAAAACTAAGGTTTTTCTTTTCATCCTTCAACCTTATTTATGCCCTCAGATTTTATTTCACTTTTTATTTTGTACTTTTGTACTTTAGTCTTTTTTTTTCACTTTTCGAATAAGCCTTTTTGGCTCATCGAATCCTTTGGGATTTTCACATTACTGGGAGGATGAAAAGTTTTTTGATTTGGACAATCAAACAATCAATAATAATAAAATATGCAAGGACAATCAAACAATCAAACGAATGCCTCTATCATGTCTAATATTCTTATGCATGCCAAGCCTCGATTAAGACCTAGGACAAGTTCTAGAAGAAGATAATCATGAGCGGGCACACTCTAAATATTTATGAATTGAAATTAGGTGTTTAGGCTCAAATCCTTCCAACTGGCTAGGCTCTCTAATTGATCAACTGCCTAATGATTGTCTACAATACATAGCTAAGTTGCTAGGTTTATAGGTTAAAGAAAACAAAATAGCTAAAATGCTTCTTATTATCCTACAAAGATATTAAGAAAACTTATGTATTCCCTAAGTGTTCCTATATATACTTTGTCATTTTCCTAGATTTCTAACCCATTCATGCTAAAATTCAAGTGGGAATCCTGATTTTTAATATGTTTGAATTAGAGAAAAAGGATAAATTAGATAGGAACTCAGGTTTAATTTATAGACTAGGTAAATTAATTATAATAAACCTAAATTAAAAATTTTTAGAAGACAGGATAAAAGCAAAAAAAAAAGGTAAACAAAAACAGGAAAAAAAAATAATCCTGTTGTGCAGGATCCTCCCCTACATTTAATCATTGCATTGTCCTCAATGCATTAAACAATACTCCTAGAATGAGGGTGATCAATAGGAATATAATTTCAATTCAAAATTAGAGTAGAAAAATCACAGCTAATGTAATAACTAAAACTATGGAAACCCGGGGAAGCAGGGTTACTTATCTAAATTTAACAAAATTATAAAATTATCCGAAATAAATATCAAAATAATCATCGGGATTTGTAGCAGGCATAGTATCATGCTTATTAAAAGAAAATAAAGAAAAGAAAAGGTGTAATCTAAGTCTACTGCTCTTGGTTGACTCTATTGCATCTATAGCTGCATGAAGACAATTTGTTGGGGTGATAAATAATTCAGAAAATAATAAGAAATAACTAACTAATTTAGGGTTTTAATGAAATCCTATGCATAGCCGTCATAGCTAAGAATTAATTAAAATTCCAAAGATTTGTGTTCCTAATTATTTCTGAAAAATTCAAATAATTACACCACTAGATTCTCTTAGCCAGAATTATTCTAACAAGTTCACAGAATATTTCTTTAACTTAATTCAAGTGATTAGACAAAAATTCCTAATACCTAATTAAGCATAAATCAGTGTGGTGTTGCAAGAAAATTCAAGAATAAAGTAGTGCGGCATTCAAAGAGGAGTTGGACATTAGATAGATATCGATAAAGGGAGGAGAAAAAACAAAATACCAAAAATTTGTTTTTTTTGGATGGTGTATGCTCGCCGCGACGAAGAACAAGTGCTTGCTGCGGCGAACATCGCCTTATTTCCTTGTCGCGGCGAAGTGCATGCACACGCCATAGCGACCTTGACAAAATTTCGAAAAAAATGTCAATGCATGCATCATTCCTACATCTATATCCCAATTTTAGGTTGAAAATATTTATGGATATTTTATATTATTTTTTGAAAGACTTCAAAAATTGAAAATCGAATAAAGAGAAATTAACTGTAAAACTGACTTTCGCTCTAATGGAGAGGTTTCTTCCCCTGAACTTATCCTGAAAAGACTACCAAAATTTAGGATAAGTTGAAGAAAGAAACAACCTGATAGTTAATCCGACTTCAAATTCTCCTTAAATATTCGGAGCGACAGTGAATATCTATTCTCCGAGGAACATTCAGTATTCCCTCTATTTTTGCCTAGACGCAGGTTCTCCTTAAGGATGCGGAGCATACGGTGGTACTTGCGTCTTTTGGAGTATTCAGTACCTTACCTATTTGTAGGTTCTCCCGGAATTTTCTAAGTAGAAGGAGAGGCCTGCGTTTTAGGGAACATTTAGTATTCCTTGTTGGCTTACCAATCCACAGGTTCTCCTTGATTATTCTCGCAGGGAGGATGAACCTACATTCTCGAGAACAATTAGTATTCCCTTCAACCTTACCGATTTGTAGGTTCTCCTTAAAGATTTTAAGCCAAAGGAGAAACCTGCTTTTGGGGGAGCATTCAGTATTCCCTCCTATCTCACCTATCTGCAGATTTTCTTTGAAGGTTCGGAGCAGCAAAAGGTGTTTATGCTCCAGGGAATTTTCAGTATTACCTATTTCTTTAAGTTGTTGTGTGGGAAGTGCTGACGCAACTGATGGGTGAGAAGTTACCGGGCCTTTTTTTATTATGGCATCAATACCCAAAATATTTTCCCTGGTGTTTTGGATCACTAGGGAGGAAGGGGGATCTTGCGGTTTCTGCGTGCCTTTCATCAGTCTCCAGGTCCTCCTCACTTGAAAGGGAAGAGGTTGTGGAGGAAGCCTCATTGGCGCAAGGGTCCTCTGTGGTTGTTTTAGAAGCTAGTATATTCTCACTTTCAATTGCCACTATGATCTCCTCCGTGGATGAGTCTTCTTTTTCCTGTTCACCTTTACCTGCTTCACAATTACTTACAGAATCAGAAGTACAGTTAAAGGTGTTAGAGAAACTAGACAGGTCAGAAGAGATAGAAATTTTTTCCCCTATATTATGTTCTATATGTTTTTCAGGACAAAGGTCCTTTTGGGGCTCCCTATTTTCTATCTTCTTGCCTTTTGTAGGAACATCAGGTTCGGTTACTCTACTCATGTAGTCTTTTAATTTAGCCTTAAGTACTGCTTGCGTGCAAGCATTTTATCGAGAATGACCTATTTTTCTCTTGTTAGGTTATGCCGAGACATTCGTATGGCTAGGGTGTGTATTTTTTCATGATCAATTTGTATTTCCCTTAGGTCTTTTGCTCCTAAAACCTCGGCCTCTAGGGATATTTATTCTTCCAAGGGGTAAGCTGTCTCGGAAGTGTAAGGAGGGTTCTTGCTGGTATTCATATCCTTATAGGCACGGTGGGGAGTGTCTATGGGTATGAATTCTTTTGGTTCAGATTGTTTATGTTTTGATTCCTCATACAGCTTTTTCCGAGCCAGAAACTCCATTTGTTTCTTTTCAAGTAAGGCAGGTATATCGAGGTCATCGTCTTTCAGACTTTGTGCCTGCCATGTAGGAATCATCATTGGGGGGGGGTTCATATGTTAAAAATTGATTTGAGGGTTCCCACTGAAAGTTAGGATGACCCAGCGCATTATTTCCTCCCCAATTGAAATTAGTTTGATGATTCCTATTGAAAGAATTATTAGGCCTATAGGGAGAGGGATCATAGTTATTGTGAGAATAATAATAATATAGATCCATTTTAAAAAAATTTCTCGCAAATTGAAACAACTTGAAAATATAACTTTTTTTGTGAAAGAGAAAACAAAAGAAAAATAAAAAGAAAGAAAATGGAAAACGTGAAAAATAACAAAATGATTTGTTTTTTGAAAAAAAAAAAGAAAAGGAAAAGAAAAGAAAATAAAATAAAATAAAAGAGACGAAAGAATTTTTTAAGGCCAAAACGTAAAAAAAAAGGAAAAGAAATAAAATACTTCCTGGTTTGTCACGAATCATGACCTGATTTGACCAGCACAGTTACCATAGAACCAAAAAGGTTCCTCGGCAACGACACCAATTTGATGAGGGCATTTTTAGACGCGCTAATAATGCCCCCTGACTAGTCGTAAGTCAAAATCAAATAAATAGCTAAGTAATGCAGTACAGTGCAAACTTAGGGTCGAATCACATGGAACCTTCAGTAGCTCCGAAATAACTATACCTTTAAAACAATCAAATTGGGTTAAAAAGATCAAGGAATATTTTCAAAATGAATAGCAGGTAAATAATATGAAGAAAGCAAATAATAAAATGAGTAACTAAAGAAAATAGATTATCCTTTCGGGGTCTATATAATTTGCTATCCCTGCTAGTTTTCGAAAGATAAATAGAAGAAGGTTATTTAGAAACACCTTACCGGACCTTTTCATCCGAAGGTAACCTCGGCAATCGCTCATAGGACCTAGGTACACATCAAGCCAGGGATTTCGCACCTGAATTAAGATGGTGTATGTAAAGAAATTGGATCCCATGCAATTACCAAGCCAACAATTTCTTGCAATTATCCCAAAACTACGTCGTTTGGCTTAATTTTTTTAAAAAATTGACTTAACCTAACGTTAGCTGTTCAACTTTTCAAATGCCGTCTATATCGCACAAATTGAAGAAGCTACGCTGCAGCAAGGTCTCTGTCTACGGTGACCCACTCTGGCGACGACGAAGTCCAGCGACAACGCAGGCAAGAAATGGCAGCAACGGCGACGGCGAATTCTCAGCCTCCTCGTGTGTTCTTCCCTTCTCGTGCGTTCTTCCCTTAGAAACAAATCGGATCCCATGAATCACCAATCACATCATATTCTGTGAGTGTACATGGCATGTACTTTAAGCTATGCGTATCTATTAAGTCTGTTCATAATTCTTTTTTTAACTTGATGGAAATTTTTAAATTTTCCTTATTCTGTTTGCATTGGTGTGTTGTGTATGTAACCATTGTGTATGTAACCAATGAATTGGGGCAAATGAATCAATGAGTCCAACATCAATGTACATTCTATTACATGGATTCACTCATGTGTTTGTCTTGCTAATGAGCTGCAGGCAAATTATGGGTTAGACTTTGGCTAGTTTGAATGCCAAGGAGATCAGAAACTTGGAGACTAAATTAGAAAAAGGGATTAATAGAATTTGTTCCCAAAAGGTATATATCTTGTAAACTAGTGCTTTGATTAGTAGAATTTGTTCCCAAAAGGTATAAATCTATTAAGGTTTGTATTTGGTTTGATCTTTTAGCTGATAATTTTTTTAACTTTTTCCATTTTCCTTTGTGCCACTTCCTGAACATATACATATATAATTAGTTGCTCTTTGTTGAAATAGTACATGCAGAAGAGGGTAAGTACTGTTTTTCTGCTATTTTTAAATTTTAATTTCAATTTTCAAATCAAATTTTTTAATGCAATTATTTATCTTCTTGAACTTGAATTGTTATTATAATAATTGGTAGCAAAAGGTTAGCATGTCACTTTGCTTTATATATAAGGTTTGCTATGCAGCATCATTTGAGTGAGTTGTCACTGAACTTGTTATCATGATATAAATTATAATGTTCTCACTGAACTTGTTATTCATGATATAATGTTATTATAATAAATTGATACTTCTATCACTTTCCTTTCATGATATAATGTTGTCATATCTTGGATCACCACTACTTAAGGTTGTTTCTCCTACAATTTGAACAATTGAAATATATATGATATGCTTGTCTATGTTGGTGGTGTTGTGATTATAATGTCTCCTAGTCCATACCATTCTCTCCCCCTCATTCTTACTGCTGAGGACTTCATTGTTTAAATTGACTGATAAAGTAAATTTATGAGATTTTTTTTTCAATTAGCCAAAACAGGACAACCTTCCTGAAGACATAGAAAGCCAAAATAATATAGTAACGAAACAAAGTTCAACAGCAAAATAACAGTAGAATACAACTGAACCCAAAGAGTAAAAGAAACAACAAATAATTTTATATGTTGTGCTTTTTTCAGACTAAGAAGTACATCATTGTAACTAGAAGGATACTTTTTGAGACTATTATATATTGTGTTATCTAATAGTGCCTTTTTGAGACTATATCATTGTAAATTTATGAGATTATTTTTTTCATTTAGAAGTATATCATTGTAACTACAATATGATTCCAACCACAGAGTAGCCAAAGTGAAAGTGACTACAATAGCTGAAGTGCAAGCATGAAGTTGACCATCAATGTAGTTGCTGCCATCAATGTAAGCTGATGTCCATGCTTTAAATTGATGAGCACAAAGAAGGGAAAGCAAGTAGCAGAAAGCAGTACCATAAAGCAGTACCATAAAGCAGTACTAGAAAAGCTACATATTCATTGTTTATAATTGAGTTGGGAAATGGAATTTTTGTAATTAGGATGGGAATTGGGATTTTGTAATTGGGATGTGAATTGAGAATTGACACTGTAGTAAGAGTGAAATCTTAGTTGTTTAACTCAATCTCAAAATGAAATATTGATTCATTTCAATGTAAAAGTACTCCTTATGAATATACAAAGTATTTCATCTATGATATTGTACTTCATCATTGGTCTAAATGAGAATTATATTGAATCAAAGAGAACAATAGCTGACATCCAGCAAAGGAAATTCAAAACAATAACAAAGTAAACATAAACAGTCGCAACCTGCTCTCAATACAGAGCCAAAAAGAATTAAGACACTTTCCTAAGGTAACATATCCCATTAATGTCTGCCAAGAAGAGGATGGTCATCATTTACACCTTCAAGTGATGGAATATAATGGTCAAGAGGTTCCTATATAATAAAAAAAAACAAAGGAATAAATTATTAAGTGGTCAAACTTATATGCAAAAAAAGACAAGTTTAAATTGAATTGTTCCAAGTATAAACATACCGTCAACAATGCATTGTAACTAAATTGATTTTTAATTCCTTGAGCCAAGTTAGACTGCATTTGACTTAAAGAGTCTTTGTCCTACCAAAAGTGTACATACATCAATTTTAAACATAAAATACATGTGTCAGTTAATAGTTAATAACTTGTGTAGAGTGCATTTGACTTACAGTAGTCGTACATACAATACTTAAAATCCCGTAATATGCAAGATCCATTCTTCATTAAATTGCCTAAGTCTTTGATGCCATTTTGTAACAAATGCCATGTGCACAATCCATGGTTAGTCTTAGGCATTACCTCTTGTATTGCTCTAGCCATCGCCTGATCTTGATCAGTAAAAATTGTTTGAGACTTTCTACCCCCGTGAGCCTTTAAAAATGTTTCGAACAACCACTTAAATGATGCCACTGTCTCGTCATATAACAATGCAACCCCAAAGATGACAATTCCCTTATGATGGTTCAATCCCCCAAACAATGCAAGAGGGCGATTTGCTTTGTTGGTACAGTATGTTGTGTCAAATGATATCACCTCACCAAAGTATCCATATGTAATACCCTGGAAAATTTTGAGGATTAAAGAATGATTTATTCCAAACTTTCGAGAATTTAAGAATGATTTATTCCGGGGCTAGAAATTAAAACCTTAAAAAGAATATAGGAAAAGTATGAAAGTTAAGGGAAACCGGGGAGGAACTGAGAAATTCTTCGATGTTTAAAAAAATAAAATAAAGGGTGAAAGAAAGAGGTAAATTATTATTTTTTAAATTAATTAAGGACATAAGAAATTAGAAACCTAAAATAAATAGTAGTTGGAACTAAATTTAAATATTATTAGTTATTATTTATGTGATTATTAATTAATTAATTTATTTTTAATTAATATTACTTTCAGATTTTTTTTATTATTATTTTAGTATGTTAATTAAGTAAAGAAAAGAAAGGAAAAGAGAATAAAAGAGAAAAAAGAGAAAGGGAAGGGGCTACGGGCAGAAGAAGGAGAAGCAAGGATGAAAAAGAGAAGGAAAGGAGAGAGAGGGAGAAGAGAGAGAGGGAGAGCTAGGGCTTGGAGGTGGGAGGTGGGAGGAGATCCGGCGGGAATCTCGCCGGAATCCGGCGAGCCAGAGTTGGAGCAGGAGCCGGAGATCATCCTTGTCATCTTCCTCGTCTCAATCTCTTGAGTTAAGGTTGGTATAACGCCCGATTCTCTCCAAGTTCCCATTTCCTTCATTTGTCTTCATTTTTTTGGAATTGAGTTGAGAATCCGAGTTTGGGTGGATTCGAGGGTAGAATAATGTTTCTAAAGCGTTCTTGAACACTCATCGGGATTAGGATTCGAGGCTAGATCGTTGGATTTGGCCGGATTCGAAGTTGGAAGAGTTTGGGGTTTATAAAACCCATTTTTCCCCATCTCGAACGATCAACGATTCAGCGACAAATCAGAGTTGGATTTGAGTTGTAGGACTTCCTAAATGTAGTATATATGTAGGTGAACAAAACCCGTGGCGTGCGGAGTCGAAGCCGGGGGCCGGAACCGGCCCAAACCAGCCCACAGCACAGCAAACGAATTGTTGTGTTGCGAACCGACGCTATAATGCTAGCTCTCTGGTGTACCAAGAGCTGCTGGGCAGCAGCTCGGCGCTATAGCGCCCGGCCTCTGCCCAGCATGCCCAAAATTCATTTTTATGCAAATCCGGGGCATCCGAACCTTCTATTTTCAATCCTAAACTTCTTAGAACACCCCAACCATGTTTTTAAGGATCAAAATCATTTCAGATGTCTTCTTATCCCTCAAGAATAGAAACTTACAGAGTAAACTAAGTCCAACTTCTTGAACTTCAACCTTAAACTGTCACAACCTTTAGGCAACCTTAAGTGGGATAAATTGGAGGTATATTGAGGTTTAGAAACTAGATTTCTTAGAACCCCAGTAGGAACACAAGTTGATTGAAAATGCTTAGACCTTCCTAAAATTAGGATTCCATCCAACCGAGCTAGATAAGCTTTCTTAGATGCAAATACAAGTTAGATAGAGGTCTAGTACTCAAATCCAAGAATGCGAAACACTCAAGTAGAGTGTTATACGTGAGTAAGTCAAGTGTCCGAGGAAGGATACGCATAAGTCGGGATAGAGAAGTCCAATAAGATCAAGAGCTTGACTCTGTGGCAACCATGGACTACACGTGAGAGTAATGGAGAGATAGATAACAAGTCAAGTTAAGTAATAACCTTAATGAAGTAAATGTTGTTCTTATAGCAACAGGAACTCTGAGGAGACTAAAGTTACAGGAGAGAATTGCATGGAAGGTTGGCTAAGGTGATGGTTCTTCCATCTCTGCTCCTAGGGTTGTATGCTTGTGTAGATTACATGAGTATGTACATTCTCTGCTTGTCTGATATGTGTTAGCTAGAGGTATAGAATACTAAAAGAATAAAAGAACTAGAGAGTAGGTTGTGGAAAGTAGCTTGGATAGGAAGACATAAGAGTAGAGTGTAATTGTTTGCTATGATTGGTGTGTTACAAATCCAACTCATACACTCCGGAGGCATGATGAGTATTTTATTAAATCTTTTCCACGACGGTGGCAAGAGTCCTTGTGCGGAAGGACTAAGCTTTTGTTTTAAAAACTCGTCACGACGGTGACTTAGATTATAATCATACAAACGGAGTTATTGGTGGGTTTTGGATTTGGTTATGCTAGCGATGTGAGACATCGACTAGAACAACGTCAGATGGCACATGAGACCTCAGTTTTATAATCACCATGACGATGGTCATTTCCCTATCCAGGTAATAGGGTCAGAAAGGTTTTATATTGCTATGACGATAGCTTGAGGCTTAGAGAGAGCATCTAGACGGGTATATGAGTTAGATCTTGCTAAGGATAGTCGTCTATATTAATAAGGAGAAGAATTATTGATCATTCGGGAAAGATGCAAAGAATCCTATTAATATGTGAGACCAAGATAAGGAGACACGGGAGGAACCTACGGGTGAACCGTGAGCCTGATCTTACAGAAGAGAAATCATCCTGTGGAGTTGGTCCAGGGTGTGTCAGTGGCCATGCTTCGATACGTCGTGCCGTGCCCGCCATGTGGCTTGGTTGGGTAATGGACGAGTGGGCTCAAGCTATTGCCCTGCAGTAAGGGGTCAGGACGTGCCACGCGGTGGCTACGTATAAGTTGTTTGTGTTTGATTAATAGAATTGTCACGAGGTGACTAGTACCCAAGTGAATGGGTTAAGTATTGTTTGATTAACAGAATTGTCACGAGGTGACCAGTACCCAAGTGAATGGGTTAAGTATGCTTTGCCACGTGGTGGCCAACAACCCGAGTGAACGGGTTCGAGGTAGAAAAGCCATGTAGTGGCTAGTAAATACCCCAGAGTGGGGGAAGTTAAGTAGATGTATGTTATAGTATCTACGTGTACTTAAAGAATTGTCTGTGTTTGCATATTATTGCTAATTGAG
Organism: Senna tora; assembly: GCA_014851425.1. Lineage (NCBI taxonomy): Eukaryota > Viridiplantae > Streptophyta > Magnoliopsida > Fabales > Fabaceae > Senna > Senna tora. The sequence continues at coordinate 2,430,900 of CM026270.1, read as the reverse complement.
CAGCGGAGTGGTGACGTACAGGATTACATCATCACAACGTCTTGTTTGATTCAGATATGCTAAACGTGAGAAGACCGGTAAGTAAATGCCGGCACTATATGTTACGTGATTAATTGCTGATTGATGATGTGGAATAAACTGTTGCATGTTTGTATCTGTTAAATGCATGTGAGTGGTTGGGTGAAATTTCTGTTGTTGTGTGATCACCAAGAATGCATGCTAATAACAGTAACTAGTTATTTTTGCATGTGGTTGTGTATGACTCTCAAACCCAGCGCTATGGTACCCGCCTGGCGCCGGGATGGGAGAGTTCTCACTGAGTCGCGTGGTTAAGACTCACACCTCATTTTTACTACACAGAGACAAGTTAAGTACAGGTGGAAGAAGTCTCGGTGGAACGAGGGCTGAGCAACATTTTCCAAGACCCACAACTTGTTCATGTGGGTGAATAAAGTATAATTGTAATTTAATTTACTTTATCATTGTATCATAAAGTAAAGGGTAGACGCACCCAATTAGACTGTATTACTAAATCTAGAACTGTCAGCTTCACACACCTTAAAGATCAGGATCTGTTAGATTACGATGCAGGAAAAACTTGTTTTCAAATTATATATATATATATATATATATATATATATATATATATACACATATCTGTTGCATGAGAATAGGATAGACAGCATTTTCGGATGTGTAGCCAGTACACAGGTCATATATTATGTATGTTTTCCTATATCTATATCCTGAAGCGGCACTGGCCGTGGATTTGCTTGCCTAGGATAGGCCACCAATTCGGTGTAGCCATGGTATTATAATGCATGTGAATGTATTTTTCAATAATAGCTATTCTGTCAATTAGGTGATAAGGCTTACAGGCAGAGGGATATTCCCTGTGTCTGTGCCAGTCACGGTCCTCTAAACGGGGGTCGTGACACCATAGTCAAGGACCATACGTGCATCCGCCCAAAATTTATTTTTTATTTGCGCTTCTGCATCGATCTAATATGCATGAAAAAATGATGGATTGTTTTGTACCTGATCTTCAAAATATGCTAATAAACAAGCAACTTCTCCAAACATTAAGCTTCTTTGTCTTCTTGTACGGAGGTAATTTTTTAGATCCAAGCGAGTATATCCAAGATTAACTCTTCCCCCGACATGATTGCTCATCAGATCAAAAGCAGCTCTTTGTGTAAGGCCAAAATTACCTGCCAACTCAATCTCCTGTGCTTAAACTTCGGTTAACTTGCGATGACACGGTAACATGTGAGTTATTTGCGGGAGATGGAGATCATGATTGTGTTCCTCTACAAATTTATAAACTTCGAACTTCCCATTAGTATTTACGATTGACATTTTAGCTTTGCAATTCGTTCTAGTCTCAGCATGATGATTAAAATAAAGATCATCATCTCTCTTATCTTTTTCTCTCATCCCTTCCTTGTAACACACGAATCCACAAGTTGTTATTTAGCCATCTTTCCTGCTCTTATTTGTAAACATTTTTCTAACTCCAAATCCAATTCTTTTACCATACTCACCCCAAAATTTCCAAGCTTCCTCTATAGTGTCAAACTCCATTCCTATATTAGGCTTCAAATCATTCTCCATAACAATACTTTGAGTTGATGCTCCTCCTTCCCTAAAATACATAAATACAAAATTTTTTCTTAAATCTATATAAATATCATGTACTTTAAAAAAAATGTAAACCATCTCCATAATTGTAATAACTAAAATAGAATAAAAAGGTGATAAGAGCAGAGAGAATAAGTGTGAGATGAATGTCCTCTCAACAGCTTTTTAGTATGGTAGAAAAAGTTTTTATGTTCCCATTATAGTAAATGCCTCCTCGTAGCTTCAATTTTCTTCTTCAATTAATAGTCAAAACTGAAATACATTCATATTTTTATAACTACAATTGTCTTCTCATGGTCCCTCCACCCATCCCTATATTTCCATTTGGGATTAGAATCCAACTAGAACAAATTATAATATTCTGACAAATATCATTGCCCCCATTTATATTTATCCCAAACTATAATTATATCCTTACACAAGTCTGTTCTTTACATATTTTATAATTTTGATTTTTATCTTTGAAGAATGATATCATGAAATGACCAAGTTCCATATCTGCCAATTCACTTGCTAGATTGTAGTTCATTATTATGTGAATCGTTTCTTTGAACATCTTTAGTGAGTTGACGTCAAGAATTTCAAATGAGGGAAGCAATGTTATTCTCTCTTTAACCAGAACAGAGCATAGACAAGAACAGAGCAACACTAAAATCTACAATTTGTGCAAAGGGAATCGTATTTATTGGAGAATGGAAGAACACACCTTACCGTTTTGTGTCTGAGGGAGAACGCACGAGGAGGCTGAGAAGTCGCCGCCGCCGCCGTGTCCTGCCTGACTTGCTGCCGTCGGAGTGGGCCGCCGTAGACAGAGACCTTGCTGCAGTGTAGCTTCTTAAATTTGTGCGTTATGGACGGCGTTTAAAAAATTGAGATGCTAACGTCAGGTTAAGTCAGTTTTTTTTTAAAAAAAAGAAAGCCAAAAGAACGTAGTTTTGGGATAATTGCAGGAAATTGCAGGCTTGGTAATTGCATGGGATCCAATTTCGTATGGAAACTAGAGGAACACATTTAATTTCTAAAAACTAAATTATATTTAAAAAAATAAATGATAAAAAGGCTGTATCTAGTTTGAGCTGATCAACACAGACCTGCAACCTCTAGATCTATATAATCCAATTATAAAACGTAGATCCGCCAACCGGCAAGAATCTAGAATCATAACCAAAGGTTGATAAACTGTGAACATCTAAATAACTTCCCTAAGAGATAGAGCTCATAGCTCCAGCAACTACATAGATGACCCTTAGGATAATTAACCTAGTAGGCTTAGCTACTCATGTTCTATGACCACAAGGCTAAGTCTAGAAGCTAGGCTACAACCTAGGATGATTTGTGCCACCTATTTATAGGCACTTACATGGAGAATCCTAGTCTAATTACAATTAGGAAACCTAATACAATCCTACTTAAAATAATAATACTTTTCATAGAATAATATTATTTTCTAATTCTGTTTGAATTATGAATTCAAATCTTCCAATCTTGACCCCGATTGAATTCCCCACGTCTGCTCTATTTGAAATTCAAAATCCAATCTAATAAAAACCGTTGCCTGCTGAGATTTTGCTTTGGCATCTTTTGATTTGTGCTCCACTTCCTTTTCTGCAATCTAGCCCATATTTTCGTTTCCAATCTTCAATCTGGTCCCTGATATTTTTCTGTCTTCAGTTTAATCCTTTTGCTCCAATTACAAGTGACTGAATGGTCCCGATTTGTCTTCAGAACAAGCCAAAATATTTGTGATAATACCATATATATTGCAAATAATTTAATTATTTAATAAACATAGTTTTATCACAAAATAGGTGTTAAAACCCCATTTTTATCACTTTCATAATTTTGACACTTATGTATTCTCTTAGTGCCTTTTATTGTAATATTTCTAATTGATATTAACAATATTAAGCAAAATGACACATGTTAGCATGTCTATTTTAGGTGTCATCAGGAAGCAATGCCCCAAGTAATTACACCTTACGGGGAGGAACCTCTAGCCATTGTAAGTGCTACTTGTGAAAGTTGTAGCTCTGCAATGCACATGACCAAAGATTGTCCATCTTCACTCATCAGGAAAGTTTCTTCTATGTTCCACCAAGAGCCAAAACAAGCTCAGGTTAAGAAACTACACAACCCATGTTTGGGAAATAATACTAACCCAGTCACCCTCGTGGAGTGTCATACAGGAAATCAGGAAGGTCTAACTGAACCTTTATAGGGACAGGATGCAGGTCATGCAGAAAACCCACTGGAGCAGGAAATTTTTCAATTAAGCTAGAATGAACTGAAAGAATTAGTAGGGGTCCTATTCGATAAAGTAACTAGCTTAAGCGAGAAATTAGAATTCGCTCAACAGCTGGATGCCCTGCAAAAGGTAAGTGAATCTGAAACCCCCAAGCAGTAGACAAGGGAAGCACAAATTCTTGAAACAAGTGTTGTTTCCCTTAGGAGTGGGAAGAAGGTGGGGTTTAAATATGTTTGTATTTACTGGATTTTTTTGTCGAACACCCTGCTAGGAGTATTCATGTAGGACGTGTGTATACTGCTAGATTCTTCATGAAACTCTTGTTGGACTATCTACATGGATCGTGTACTTAGGGATTTTAAAATCACAATCTTGACCAAGAATCTAATACAATTACATATTTATCTTTATATTTACGATTAGCATGCATGTCTTATCACGATAGTTTTTATTTGAATTAATTATATTCCCGGTCGGGAGTTAGTTTATCTAAATAATATCATAAAATCTAATAGTACATATTATTGTGTTCCCGGTCAGGAGTAACATTATTATTTATATATGATTTTATTATGCCTGACTATCGTAAATAAGGTAAGACTTAGAATGAAAATAATTGATCCTAAATATCTTTAGATTGGCTAGAATTGCTAAAGTCATCCTCCTTGGGACCTAATTAATTAATATTTAGTTACATTCTACTACTGCCTGCTTTCTTGCTACCAATTTGCGAATATCTACTATTTGTTTGGGTTGAGTTAATCAATTGCAGGGCTTGACTTGAAGGCTTCGCGAGAGATTCGACTCTTGGGTTGTGCTTTGTGCTATTATCACTACCCCATGCCACATTCACACATGGTGTATTGTTCAACCTTGTTCCTTCATATAAACCATTTTAAAACACACTAAATTGGTCAAATCAAGCAAAAACACAATTCTTTCACAAAGTCACCGACATACCGAGCTAAATCAATCAAGGGAGTAATGTAATGTCATTCCATTCATTCTATCAAGATCCTTGTTCATACACAACACATATCCAATCCACAAATTTCCATGTCTATCTCAATCATTAACAACCATCCATGAGTGCATGAAATCCATAAATTTCATGTATATGTCAATTGCTAACAACTACCCATGAGTACCACATTCAATAAAGAAAAATCCACAAGTTTCATGTTTATGTCGATCATTAACAACTATTCATGAGATCACATACATAAAGAAACTCCACAAATTTGGATCCCACAATTTCATCAAGCAATCAACCCTTAAGGGGCCAAGATGAGAGTGTCCCTCACCTTGGCAAATCCCTTGATTATGCTCTTGGGTGCCTTTGCCTCCAAGAAGTCCTTTAGTTTCTAGTATATAAAAGTTCACAATGAATTCAATATTCATTATTTCCCTAACTGCACCATTCCCATCCCCTAAGCCAATCAATGTCTTACAACTAGCCTATGGCCATCATTTGGTGTTTTCTCTAGTTTCAACATAATATAATTTATAGATAATTAAATTCACCACATTGGTTACTCTCCAAACTCTACCAATGTAAAATTAACCAATTATGGAAAGTTCTTACCTTCACAAAGGGTTCACATATCACTAACCCAACCATTAGGTATCCTCCAAACCAGTTAAAATAACTCACATATCATTTAGAGTTCATACATACTCACAAGCATCAGGAGAATTCATAACTTCCATAAATTCTTCTAAAATTCGTGGGTCTTTGTTAGAAATCGGGCATACTTGGATGTCAGAGTCTTTCGGGTAGCCACACTTGGATCCAGTTAAGATGAATGCGAATCAAAGTACACATCAAATACACGCTAGATTAGAGAAACAATAGAGAGAAGAGAGAAAACTTTCTTTCTTACTTTTCAGGAAAAATTCTGAAGATAAATGTAGCCCTCAACCCATAAATTGTGATTTTCAATTTCCAGACCAAAAAACCATTCCCTCCACGTTTTGAATTCAAGTAAGGAGCAAATTACATTTTCTAAACCCACTTACTTTTTTATTTGCACAATTTTCCCCAATACCAATTGGGCTTGGGTCCAATCCACCAAGGGTGGACTGGCCCATATACTTACATCTCTCACTCACACTTGGTAGATTAGATGTTGTGAGTTTAGTCTCTCTGTCTCCTCTCAATTTCATATTTAGTGATTTGTCGTGACCGAGTGGGCATCACGTCTTCATTTAGGTGTTTGTACTAGAAATCCCTTTTATAGGACCAGCACAAGTAACCTTCTAGTTCGTGTAGCTAGAATTTTAAAATATGCCTCAGATGTCATAGATTTAACTATATACACTTTCACATGACAACTCTAATCCCTCTTGAGTCAATGTTTGACTTAGATTGCCTTCTTCGTATGCCTAATATCCATATTTATGACAACAAAATGTCATAAGGGACTAGTCACGGACACTAGCACAGATGTTTATATTGCAGTTAATCTTCTTTTCGCCCAAATATCATTTTGATATGTATCAATCACTTTCTTATCATAAAACCTTAGATCGCATCTATTGAGACCATAGGAAAAAGTGCTAAAGTAGCAGTCATTGAAACATATTTCCGTGATATTGTCAAAGTCAAAAGGACATCAATGGGAAGAATTTCCTTCCTGGGACTCACACAGCAATGAATCAGGGATTTTCACTTGTTTTCCCTTTTTCAGTTCTCCCAGCGCATGTGGTATGAAACACATGCTACGGTGTTACTACTTTACTATAAGAATATATGTCATTTTATACTTATCGTTAACACCATACAGAATTAAGTATAGACACACTTAGTATCTAAACCCAAAATCTTCAACTCTACTCACATTTACAACATCGACGTTGAAGAGTTTGTAAGGCTACAGGCATTTTGGAAATGAGATTCCAAACTTCGATCCAATTTTATTTATGTGGATCTCACTTATTGACTTGCTACATTTCAGTCAAGGCAACATAACATTTGTGTTTCTTCTCTATCATATCAGCATTCTTGGCTGCTTTACTGGTGAACACAAATGTCTCATCTTTGCACACTTCACTTGAGTGTTAAAGGCTGTTGCCGTGAGAGAGTCAACCTTTCAACCTGTATGACATACTAGACATTGTATACTTCTAACACATAAAGTGATAATAGAAAAATATAATACCATTTATTATAAAAAAGTCTACATATTACACTTTACGCATGCCAATGGCTTACATATGTTCAATAAAAACTTGTTCGCCAATTGGCTTTATCAGGGGATCTGCTATCATACATTGTGTTAAAATGTATTGTATAGTAACTATCTTTTGTGCTATATAAGCCCTAACAAAGCCCCTTGTATTACTGTAGTGCATGCCACAAACTCAGCTTCCATTGAATGTAAGGCAATGCACGTTTGCTTCTTGCTGCTCCAGCATATGGCACTATAGTTGAGTAAGAAGGTATAACATAAAGTTTACATTTGTTCTTCTTCATCTCCACCTATGTCAGCATCGGAGTACCAAACAAAAAGTAAGTCACTTCCTTGGTAGCACAGTGCATAACTGGATGTGCCCTTTAAGTATCTCAAGATCCTCTTCACTGCTTTCTAATACTTTTCACCGGGGCTAGACTGGAATTTTCTTACCAATCCCATTGGATTGCAGATATCTGGCATTGTACACAGCATTGCGTACATCAAACTACCAACTGCACTGCATATGGAACTCTTTCCATCTTTTTTTTGTTAGACTCAGTTTTGGGTCATATTTCAGAACTCATTGCTACTCCTGTAGCAATAGGGGTACTCATGGGTTTACAATCTTTCATGTTAAATTGCTCAAGAATCTTGTTGATGTAATTCTCTTGTGAAATTGACAAGATTCTTTTTGAACGATTTCTTTGGATTTGAACTCCAAGTATATACTCTGCTTCACCCATGTCTTTCATATCGAAGTTTGATGAAATCCATTCTTTAGTACTTATCAAATCTAGACTATTTCTAGCTTATAATATATCTCTAAATATAAGGATAATATAACAAAATTATCCTCAAACCGCTTAATCTAAACGGAGTGGTCTTCCTCTATCATTTGGAAGTCATACGAGGTTACTGCTTTGTGAAACCTCAAATACCACTGTCTAGATGATTGCTTTAATCCATAAATGAATGTTTTAAGCTTACAAACTTTAGATTCTTTTCCTTTTTCAATGAAACCTAATGGTTGTTCCATATAGGTTTCTTCATCTAGATCACCATTCGTTTTTACATCCATCTGATGTAATTCCAAGTTTAAACTATTTACTATTGCTTGAATAAGCCTAATCGAGTTGAAACGCACAACAAGTGAGAAGGTATCTTCATAATTTATGCCTTCCTGTTGTGTGTATCCCTTTGCTACTAATCGAGCCTTATATTTTTCAATTGATTTATCCACTTTTCTTTTGATCTTGAGAACCCACTTGTTCCCAATGGCCTTACGATCTTTTGGTAGATCAACTATTATTAACACTCGGTTCTTTTTTCATTCAGTCCATTTCTTCTTCCGTTGCCTTCTTCCATTCCTCTTGCAGGACCTAACAAGGTTTCTCGTACAGAACGGTGTTCATCATCCCCTTCAAGAGTAACTAAGAAAGTTTCGCCCTCTATTTGAAAATTTCTTTTGGGAATACTTTCCCTTTCACTTCTTCTGACAGGAGGAATTTCCTTACCTTTGTTTTAGTTTAGGTCTTGGTGTTGACCTTTCTTGGCTCCCACTCAAATTGACACACCTAGATGACTCTGGTTCGTCAATTTGTTCTGCACTACCTTCTTCTTGTGTTTCATAAAAGGAAATAGTGTGGTCAACATCTCCCTATTAGGAAATTCAGTCTCATTGAATGTTGCATCTCTTGATTCTATCTCAATCATCGTTCCATCTTCGTTTTCACCAATGAAAACATATCCCTTTGATTGATTTGAGTATCTTATATAGATACATTTCTTTCCTCTAGGATCCAGTTTCCAATACTTATGGGAACTATCATGGATATACGCCACTTATCCCCAGGGTCTTAAGATGCTTAGATCAGGTTTGCGTTCCCTCCATAACTCATAGGGTGTGGAAGCAACTGATTTTGAGGGTACACGATTAAGTATGAAGGTTGCTGTTAATAAAGCATCACCCCAATATGAAATTGGCTAGTTTTTTAACCATGTGTAGACGAGTTCTATTTCTTCTTTTGGCAACTCCATTTTGCTGTGGAGTGCCAGGGATAGTCAATTGCCTAATTATCCCTTTTTTCTTCCTAGAGCTGTTTAAATTGCTCAGACAAATAATCACGATCTCGATAAGTGCGTAATGCTTTAATTTTATTGTCAAATTGATTTTCTACATTGTTTAGGTATCGTTTGAAGCAATCAAGAGCTTTAGACTTATGTGAAATCAAATAGACATGACCATATCGCGAATAATCGTCTATAAAGGTAATGAAATACCATGTTCCGTGTCTCGCCCTCACTCTCATTGGGCCACATATATCAAAATGAATTAATTTCAATGGATTTTCAGCTCTTGTTCCTTTACCGAAAGTCTTTCTAGTTGCCTTACCAGCTAGACATCTTTCACAAAGTGAAATTTTCATGTTTGGAATGGCACCCAAAAGCCTTTCTTTGGCTAGTTTAATCATTCTATTTTGATTAATGTGTCCTAGTCTAGCATGCCAAGTGTTTATGTCAATATGAGTAGAAGAAATAGCAAAGCATTCATTATCATGATAAGAATCACCAACAATATCCAATATAAAGAACTTGTCATACAAGAAAGCTAAACCATTAAGAGTTTTGTTGAAAAAATGTCAACAACTTTGTCATGAAAGTTTACATTAGACCCAAATGTAAAAGACATATAACAAATATTATGTTTTGTTAGATGCCCGGAGCATAAAGCACATCATGAAGAATGAAGGTCCTTTCACCACGTAAGGTAAATTTACAGTTGCCAATGCCTTTAACCTCAATTCTCACGTTGTTTCCAACGTAAAGCCACTTGCTTTGATATGTCAACCGATGGTACTCAATAAAGGATCCTCATTCCTTAGTTAGGTGGTCTATAGAGCTTGAATCAATAACCCAAGAAAAAGAAATAGGTTTTGTTAGAAAAATAGTACTAGAAACATAAGAAACATGTGAATTTGTAGAATTCATTAATACCTTTTCGCTCTCAGCCTGTTTGGAACAGTCATGTCCAAAATGGCCCATTTTATGCGGGTTTTAAAAATTAATTCAAGTTTATTTCTTAGAAAATGACACCTAAGGTTTTTGTAAATGGTTAGGGTTTAACCAATTGGAATGACACAAATTGAGAAAGAGTTTTCATGAAAATTTGCCTTCCAATGGTTATCCCTAGTATTTTCAAGAAAGTTTAAGAGTCTTTCAGAATGTCTCATCCTAAAAGACCAAAAAGATTTTTACAAAAATTTCTCATGTGATCAATATCATATTCTTTATTCTCTTCCTTAAGCAACCCAAGAGAGTTTGGTTGGGCTTAATCCCTTCTTTTCCCCCATGTTTGCTTAAGGAACTAGCAGTTCATGGATCGAGCGCAGGGTTGGACTAGGCACCTTCCCTGTGCCTTACCATTTACTCTATTTCCTGCTCGGCATATGGTCACGCTCTACGCGTTTACATATGCATCTACTTCTTAACATCTATCTCTACGGCATATGTTTTGGCCACTTTGCCCTTCCATATACCGTATCCTGATTTTCTAGTCCGTAGACTTCTACTTCTATACTGTGGCATACACCAGCTCTTTTCTGTTTACTTTCTAGGAAGGACAACTCACTTCCTTCAGCCATAGCATACCGCACAGTCGTGACCCATTCACTTGGTCATCTTCCTATCGGTCTCATGCCTCATGGCCCTGTTTATTCTTGTCTGTAAACTTTCCATTTCAATTGCCCCATGGGCTTACTTTCTTTTCTACACGCCAGCGTGTCTTTTCTTTCACTTTACAAACCATTCCTAGCCTAAACTACCATTCACGACATATTTCTATTCTACTTAAATTCCATACTATAATCAAACAACTTGCGCCTATACCATAGCACACAATGCGCCGCTAACAGAGCAGACACATCGTCTCATTCAACACCTGCAAAACAATCACACATTGTAGCGCATTCCTGCCTATAATTTCTCTCGTCCAGATTCGTAATGGATAGCCCGATTGACACCCGAGACTACTAGTTAGCTTCACACCCTTAAAGAATAACTTGGCTTTGATACCAAGTTTGTCACGACCCCCATTTAGAGGACCAGGACCGGCACAGACACAGGGAATACCCCTATGCCTGTAAGCCTCATCACCTGACTTACAGAATATCTATTATTGAAAATACATTCACATGCATTATAATACCATGGCTACACCGAAATGGTGGCCTATCCTAAGTAAGCAAATCCACGGCCAGTGCCGCTTTAGGATATAGATATAGGAAAACACACATAATATATAACCTGTGTACTGGCTACACATCCGAAGATGCTACCTATCCTATTCACATGCAACAGATATATGTATATATGTATTTTGGAAACAAGTTTTCCCTGTATCGCGATATAACTAATCCTGATCTTTATGGTGTGTGTGAAGCTGACAGTTCTAGATTTAGTGGTACAATCTAATTGGGTGCGTCTACCCTTTACTTTATGATACACTGATAAAGTAAATTAAATTACAATTACAATTTATTACCCACATGAACAAGTTGTGGGTCTTGGAAAGTTTTGCTCGTTCCTCGCTCCACCGAGACTTCTTCCACCTGTACTTAACCTGTCTCTGTGTAGTAAAAATGAGGTGCCAGTCTTAACCATGCGACTCAGGGAGGACTCTCCCATCCCCAGCGCAAGGTGGGTACCATATCGTTGGGTTTGGAAGTCATACACAACCACATGCAAAAACAACTAGTTACTGTTAGTTAGCATACATTCTTATTGATCACACAACAACAGAAATCTCTCCCAAACATTTACATGCATTTAACAGATATAAACACGCAGTAGTTTATTCCACATCATCAATCAACAAGTAATCATGTAACATATAGTGCCGGCTTCTACTTATCGGTCTTCTCACGTTCAGAATGTTTGAATCAAACAAGACGTTGTGGTGACGTAATCCTATACGTTACCACCACGCTGCACAATCAGCAATTATATGCAAAGACGGACAATTTGTACATACACACAGATACTGTAACATACATCTACTTAATCTCCCCCACTCTATGGTATCTATTAGCCACTACGTGGCTTTTCTATTTCGAACCCGTGCACTCGGGTTACTGGCCACCACGTGACAAAACATACTTAGCCCATTCACTTGGGTACTGGTCACCTTGTGACAATTCTGTTAATCAAACACACTCAACCTCTATCTATCAAACAACTGATTCATAGCCACCAAGTGGCACGTTCTAACCCCTCACTGCGGGGCAATAGCTTGAACCCACTCGTCCATTACCCAACCAGGCCACAATGGCGGGCATGGCACGACGTCTCAAAGCATGGCCGCTGACACACCCTAGACCAACTCCACAGTACAATTTCTCTTTTACTAGGTTAGGCTCACGGTTCATTCGTATGTTCCTCCTGTGTCTCCTTACCTTAGTCTCACATATTAATAGGATTCTTGGTATCTTTCCCGAAGGATCAACAATTCTTCTCCTTGTTAATATGAACGAGTATCCTTAACAGGATATAACTCATATACCCGTCCAGATGCACTCTCTGAGCGTCAAGCTATCGTCATAGCAATATAAATCTTTTCTGACCATATTACCAGGATAGGGAAATGACCATCGTCATGGTGTTTATAAAACTAAGGTCTCAAGTGCCATCTAACGTTGTTCTAGTTGATGTCTCACATCGCTAGCATACCCAAATTTGAAACCCACCAATAACTCCCTTTGCATGATTGTAATCTAAGTCACCGTCGTGACGAGTTTTCAAAATAAAAGCTTAGTCCTTCCGTACAAGGACTCTTGCCACCGTCGTGGGAAAAGATTTAATAAAATACTCATCATGCCTCCGGAGTGTATGAGTTGGATTTGTAACACACCAATCATAGCAAACAATTACACTCTACTCCTATGTCTTCCTGTTCCGGCTACTTTCCACAACCTATTTTCTAGTTCTTTTATTCTTTTAGCATCCTATACCTCTAGCTAACACGTATCAGACAACAGAGAATATGCATACTCATGTAATCCAAATAAGCATACAACCCTAGGAGCAGAGATGGAAGAACCCTCACCTTGGCCAACCTTCCATGCAATCCTCTCTTGTAACTTTAGTCTCCTCGGAGTTCCTGTTGCACTCTATTTCGTGTAGTTGTTCCTATAAGAACAACATTTACTTCATTAAGGTTATTACTTAGCTTAACTTGTTATTTATCTCTCCATTACTCTCATGTGTAGTCCATGGTTGCCACAGAGTCAAGCTCTTGCTCTTATTGGACTTCTCTATCCTGACATATGCATATCCTTCCTCGGACACTTGACTTACTCGAGTATAACACTCTACTTGAGTGTTTCACATACTTGAATATGAGTATTAGACCGCTATCTAACTTGTACTCACATCTAAGGAAGCTTATCTAACTTGATTGGAGGGAATCCTAAGTTTTAGGAAGGTCTAAGCATTTTGTTTCAACTTGTGTTCTTACTCGGGTTCTAAGAAATCTAGTTTCTAAACCTCAATTCACCTCTAATTCACCCTACTTAAGGCTTCCTAAAAATTATGAAGGAATAAAATTACCATTTTAGAATTTGGACTTCATTGTTCCGCAAGTTTCCATCCTTGAGAAACAAGAAGGTACCTAAAATAATTCTTGATTCTTGGTAGCATACTTAGAATTATTCTAGAGTGTTTAAGATTGAAAAGAAGAGGTTTGGAGCCCCCAACATCACCCTTAAAGTGTATTTGGGCAACCCGAGCAGGGACCCGGCACGTTAACTTCAAGGTTCAACCTTAGTAACCTCGGGCCAGCTCTTCACGGGTCTTGTTCAGCTAATATCTCAACATTATAATTTCAGTAATATCAATCCAAGCCTATTTACTCAAATCCAAGCTCAATCCTAATTATCTCAATTTCCCCAATTTGAAAATAATTATAATTTCAACCCCAAATCCTTCCAAATTCGAATTTTGGGCAAATCCGAGAACAAAATCTTGATTCCTACCCCAACTAAGTGTTCAAGAACACTTCCTAGGTTTCAATCAACCGTCGAAACAACTCAATCAAAGGTCAATCGAAGAAATCCCTAAAAATGGAAAAATTGAGGGTTTAGAATGAAATTGGGGTTACCAACCTTGATTCGATTGGTGGGAGGTGTGGAAGATGTCGGAGTCGAGCTCCGGTGGTCATGGTCGGCGTCGGACCGCTCTCCTCCGACGAGTTTTCGGCGAACCGCCCTCCTCCCCTTCTTCTTCTCCGTCCACTCCTCTCTCTCTCTCTCTCTATATCTCTCGTCTTCTCTCTCTCTCTCCCTCTCACTCATGACTCTTCTCTCTTCTTCTCTTTCTTTTTCTTTCTTTTCTTTTATTTAATATATATATATATATATATATATATTTAATTAATTAATAAATAAATAACAAAAAGAAAAACTAAAATAAAAATAAGGTAATTAAAGATTAAAATAATTATTAATTTAACTAACATAACTAATATGTATTTTTTAATTTTATCCCTTTCCCTATTTAATTCAGGTTTCCAATTTCTTAGGTCCCGAATTAAATCCCAAAAATTATTTTCTAATTCTTTTCTTTCCCTTTTATTTTATTTTAAACCTCGAAAAGATTTCTCAGGTATTACAATCTTCGAAAAAAAAATCCTTTCCGGTTTCTTTTAACTTATTTTTTTTCCATATTCTTTTTAAAGTTCTAAATTTCTAGCCCCGAAATAAATCATTCTTTAATCCTTGAAATTTTAAATAAATTATTCTTTAATCCTCGAAATTTTCCGGGGTATTACAGTGTTTCCTAATACATGTTTATATTTTTGTCCACTCAATTAACCATAGTTCTTGTTATGAATTTTTTTCTTTTGTTATAATGCATTAAAGCATTTTACTACTTGTTATTTGTTTGCCACAGACGTCGGTTCTGCGTCATGCAGTCTTATCAATTAAAGATCCAAATATGAAATTTTTATACCAGAGTCAAACGAACCAATTGCTAGGTGTCATGTAACGTCCTCACTTTTAATAATTATAAACAATTATTAGATGTTACTTTATGAATCTTAATTTCAACAGTTGGGAAAATTAAAACTTTTATTTT
Source organism: Senna tora (assembly GCA_014851425.1). NCBI lineage: Eukaryota > Viridiplantae > Streptophyta > Magnoliopsida > Fabales > Fabaceae > Senna > Senna tora. Next base: position 2,415,708 of record CM026270.1, on the reverse strand, counting down.
CTCTCCTTATTTTCACTTAAGTTGAGAACATTCATTACCATTACTTACTTAAGTTCATATACAGTTTAATAGAATTAATTGCCTTAATTTCTCTAACAATTGAACTGTGAAAAAGTATCTTAATATTATAAATGGGTAAAGTACCCTTGCTGCCCCCAAACTTTACTGCAATGTTCATTCCTGTCCCCACACTTTTTTTTGGTTCATGCCTACCCCCAAACTTTCAGTTTTGTTCATGCCTGTCCTTTTTCTTAACACCGTTAACTTGCTTGACGGAATTTGCTGACGTGGATGATGAATGTTTATTTTTTTTGCCACGTCATTTTCCACCTCACCTTTAACTTTTTACTTTTATTAAAAAAAATTAACCTAATCTAAATAAAAAAATATTTTAGGATAAAAGTTTGATTTTTTTTAAAAAATTTGGATTAGGTTAATTTTTTTAAAATAAAAGTAAAAAGTTAAATATGAGATGTACAATGAGGTGGCAAAAGAGATACACATTCAAAGTCCACGTCAGCAAATTCCATCAAGCAAGTTAACGGTGTTAGCAAAAAGGGCGGGCATGAACAAAATTGAAAGTTTGGGGGTAGGCATGAACCAAAAAAAAAGTTTGGGGGCAGGAATGAACATTGCAGCAAAGTTTGAGGGCGGCAAGGGTACTTTACCCTATTATAAATAATCTCTAAATACAACTTTCAATGTCTAAAATAAACTACAAATAGTTAGGCGGCTCTATATCAAACACATAAAAATATAATCTACACTTCGCAGCTACACACATCCAGGAAAAGCATGCCTTCAGATGCCATCATCCTTCGCTTATGCTTCTCTGCAATTATACTTGAACCACTAACGTAATGAGATATAAAATCCCAGTAGCGTAACTTTCAAGTAATTTTAAAAATAGTTTCGCTACTGACTCAACTGCCCTAATTTCTAATGTGAAAAACCTCTCCATTAAACAAGAACTTAAATTCATAATAAAACATCTATAATCAAATTATCATGTCATGACTTGACAGAATAGCATTCAATCACTCTAGCCACATAAAAAATACACTAACAAATCAATAGGTATACTCAATTTAGTGCACTTAGTTAATGATAGACATTCATATGGAAACCTTTACCTGCCCTTTATTTCCTCTAAAGATAAAGATCCACTTGTCATTTATTTCCTTTGAAATAAAAAACTTACCTGTGGAACAAGAATTATCCCATTATGGGTAAATAACGTAACTGACATTCGTTAGGGCGCCCCTGATTTGTGCACACATCGTAAGTAAAATAGGATCATCCACACCGTACCTCGACACGTGAATTGCCTCCTATGTTGCATTGAGCAAGGGTATACTAGGCATGACTATGATCTAGGTTTATAGAAATTGTAATACTTATATAAGCTACCTCAACTAACCTCCATCACCAGTCGGGCTAACTAACCCAAGCATTACTTTTCTAACACATGTAGTAATCCCTAACTAAACAGAGGTCGCCACAAGCGGGATATCTAATAACCGTCCCATTCTAGTCACCATATATCCATCCCAAAATTCTAGTCTAACAGTAGCATACAACTCCCCAACACCAATCTTTTCCACCAGGTAATATATACATAATATTCAGATTCATCCTTCACAACTGTTACATCCCTACTTCCCCCTCAGGCTCTGATACCAAAGGGATCAGGATCAAGGTATTATGGGGATAAGAAGGGGAGAATGAAGTAGGAAGATTATGATAATAATCAATGTAAGAAATTAAAATGTCATGCAATGCAAAATATGTAAAACGTGAACAGTAAATAAATGTTTTAATATAAATGGGAACTTATAGCGGCAGTAGTATGCACTGGTACAAGTATGGGGAGAGGAGACAAACAAAAGAAAATAATGAAGAAACATATATTAGAATTTGCAAAGAAAATTTTATGAGGAGAGAACTTACAAAGGAACCTTAGAAATTCTCTCTCTATAAAACCTCACTCTAAAAACCTGCCTCCTACCAAAAGTTGATAGTCCTTTAAATAGAATTCTAGGCTTACAAAGGGATAAAAATTGCTACATGGGATTTGAAATTATTGTTACAACATGATAAACATTCCTATCGGATGAATAGTGACAAGTCTCTCATCAGTTGCTCAATTATTTTGAAAAGCATGGTGCTCATGCATTATTTCTAACAAGGGATGGTGTCTAGCATAATTAATTTGACGAAATTTGAAAAGGAAATTATTCATCTTCATCAAGATTGATTCCAAAGCATTCATCTTCATTACTTTGCAAGGATCCTAAAGAGGCTGCAGAGCGGCTGCTAGGGGTTGAGGAAGAATGATCTTTTGTAGGTTCTTTTGATTGGAGAAGTTGTAAGATCTAATTTAGTTGTTTAGCTAACTCTTCTTTACTTGAGGATGAAGCTAGGTAAGATTGATCTATTGATTTTTTATTTAAAAAGAGACAAGTGTCTCTATCTTCGGCAAGGAGAAATTTAGGGTTCTAGGAGAACCATTTTTTGATGGCTCTAATACTAGCCCTGTCTGTTCCTTCAATTTTTGGCCACCATTTGACTGAAGGCACTCTTTGGAGAAGTGGAGAACTATTGGGGAATGGTACTTCCCCATATTTGTATTGCCACTTGAATACCCAGGCTAAACCAAATTTTAAAAATAGATGAAGATCCACGGTTAAATTTATTTTGCTTGTAAAATAATCAAGACCATTTTTCACAGTGGTAGGCAAGGTTATCAAATTCAAGAGTCTAAGTAAATTCATAAAAGGAAGGTAAACTCAATACGTAAATTCGACTCGTAAACTCGTAAAAGTTTACCTACTTCAATAAATAGTTATTAAAAATATATATTTCTATCATGATTAATATAAATAAAGTAAATTTTTAAATAATAAAAATTCAAATATAATTTATGCATGAATATTGAATACAAATTCATTCAAATTATAAATTTATTGAAAGATTTCGGGCGTACCTGTGAAGAATCTGATTCGTCTGCAGGTACCCACGCGAAGACCCGGTCACAATGACGAACATGGATCTACGATCTTCACAGCAAATGCACAAACACCAAGAGGAAGAGCAAAGAGCAGAGAGAAAGGATTGATAGTCTCATGAATGAAAAATCAACATTTCATACACTTTCCATTCAACCACCAAAATAAACCACCTTTATATTATTCCCTCCTTAACTTTCAATTTGAATAAAAGGGAAAATTACATTTCATAAACCCATATGTTTATGTTATTTGCATTCGATCCCTAAACATAAATGGGCTTGGGTCCAATCCACTAAGGGTGGACATGCCCATATTCTTACATCTCCCACTCACACTTGGTAGATTAGATGTCATGGGTTGAATCTCTCTGTCTCCTCTCAATTTCATACTTAGTGCTTTGCCGTGACCGCGTGGGCATGACGTCTTGATTTAGGTACTTGTACTAGAAATCCCTTTTATAGGACCAGCACAAGTTACCTTCTCCTTCGTGTAGCTAAAATATTAAAAATATGCCTCCGATGTCCTAGATTTAACTATATACACTTTCACATGGCAAAACTAATCCCTCTCGAATCAATGTTTGATTCAGATTGCCTTCCTCACATATGTCTAGTATCCACACTTATGACAACAAGATGTCATAAGGGACATGTCACAGATGCTAGCATAGATGTGTATATTTCAGTTAATCTTCCTTTCGCCCATATAACACATTAATATGAATCATTCGCTTTCCTAGCATAATACTTTAGATCGCATCAATCATGATCATAGAAAAAAATGCTAAAGTAGCAGTCACTGAAGCATATCTCTGTGATACTGTCAAAGTTCAAAGGACATCACTGGGAAGATTGTTCTTCCCTGGGACTCACACAGCAATGAAGCAGGGATCTTTCACTTGCTTCCCTCTTGCGGTTCTCTCAGTACATGTGGTATGAAACACATGCTACGGTGTTACTCTTTTATTATAAGAGCATATGTCGTTTTATTCTTATCTTAACACCGTACAGACTTAAGTCTAGATACACCCAGTATCTAGGCCCAAATTCTTCAACTCTACTTTCATTTACGACGTCGACGTTGAAGAGTTTGTTATCTGACTACAGGTATTTTGGAAGTGGGATTCCAAACTTCGATCCAACTTTATTTTATGTGGATCTCATCTTGACTTGCTACACGTTAGTCAATGCGACATATAGTTTGTGTTTCTTCTCTACCATATCAGCACTCTTGGCTGCTTTACTGGTGAACACAAATGTCTCATCTTTGCACACTCCACTTGAGTGTCAAAGGCGGTTGCCCGTTTGAGAGAGCCAACCTTTCAACCTGTACGACATACTAGACATTGTATACTACTAAACAAACACATAAAGTGATGACAGATAATTATAAAACACATTTTATAATGTCTGTATATTACACTTTATGCATGCCAATGGCTTGCATACGTTCTTCAAAAAAAACTTTTAGCCTATTGGCTTTATCAGGGGGTCTGTTATCATACATTTGTTGAAGTGTATTGTACAACAACAACCTTTTTTTTTGTTATATAATCTCTTAACAAAATTATATTTGATGCCAACATGCTTGGTCTTGTTGTGATACTTAGGATCTTTGGTATGGGCTATGGCTACAATATTGTCACAGGATAAAAACACCATATTAGTACTTTCATTTCCAATTTCATGATGTTCTATAAGTCTCTCTAGCCATAAAGCCTCTTGTACCTCTTCAGTGCATGCCACAAACTCAATTATATTGCATGTAAGGCAATGCACATTTTCTTCATGCTGCTCCAGCATATGATACTATTGTTGAGTAAGAAGGTATGACCTTCTTCCTTCTTCATCTCCGCTACGCCAGTATCGGAGTACTCAACAAGGCATGAGTCACTTCCTCCGTAGTACAGTGCATAATTGGAAGTGCCCTTTAAGTATCTCAAGATCCTCTTCACAACTTTCTAATGTTCTCTCTAGGGTTAGACTGGAATATACCTACCAGTCTCATTATATTACAGATATCTGGTCTTCTACACATCATTGTGTACATCAGACTGCCAACTGCACTGGCATATGAAACTCTTTTCATTTTCTTCTTGTTTGATTCGGTTTTGGGACACATGTCAAGACTCAAGGCTAATCCAGTAGCTACAGGAGTGCTCATAGGTTTGCAATTCTTCATGTTAAATCACTCAAGAATCTTGTTGATGTAATTCTCTTGTGAAAGAGACAAGATTCTTTTCGAACGATTTCTTTGGATTTTAACTCCAAGTATGTACTCTGCTTCACCCATGTCTTTCATCTCAAAGTTCGATGAAAGCCATTCTTTTATGGTTCTTACAGAACCTAGACTATTACCGGCCAATAGTATATCGTCTACATATAAGGATAAAATAACAAAATTACCCTAAAACCGCTTGATGTAGACGCAGTGGTCTTCCTCTATCATTTGGAAGTCATATGAGGTTACTGCTTTGTGAAACCTCAAATACCACTGTCTGGATGATTGTTTTAATCCATAAATGGATCTTTTAAGTTTACAAACTTTTGACTCTTTTCCTTTTTCAATGAAACCTAATGGTTGTTCCATATAGATTTCTTCATCCAGATCACCATTCAAAAATGCGGTTTTTTACATCCATCTGATATAATTCTAGGTTTAAACTATTTACTATTGCCAGAATAAGTCTAATGGAGT